>CATQJL010000316.1:84123091-84718091 GCA_958299035.1 Cylicocyclus nassatus | reverse complement strand
TGCACCAACCTCTGCTGTTTACTCTATACCTTCATGCATTGTGTCTAGTAAATCATATTATTACCACTTTGTATCGTCTACTAGTAAAGTGAATATCTATTGGGCCCAGATCTTACTGGTAGCAGCGAGTGCAAACAGCAAGTTGGATGTAAGGTGAGTAAATTTGGTTAGTAAGTGTGTTTAGCTCCGCAGTGAGCAGCGAACGATCTTGAATAACTTTCCGTATGATAACGTGTTATTACTGTTAATGTAACCAAACTTTTTGCTTTTGTTTTTGCTTGTAAAATCGCATGCGTCCAGGCTGAGAGAAGCTTGGTTGTGTTTGGATGTGTTCAGGTAGAGAGTGACTCCCTGATGAGTTGTAGCATTGTCCGGGTTGAGATGAATTCCCCGAGGATTGGTTTTGTGTGGTCCAGGTGTGAGGATTGGTGGTAACGTCGTCCAGAGAGCGTAGCTCCCTGTGGATTGGTTTTGCGCGCTGTAGAAGTAGTTATTGGGTGGTTCCCGATGAAAACCGCTTTTGGGCTCGAGCAAAATAAATTGTCACGTGGCTAGGTGTCTTTTTCCTTTTTATGTTTTACGGGTTTCGTGCGTTGTAATTATGCAATTACAGATTTCCAAGTTTTTTTTTATAGTGAAGCGCATACTTGATGAGCGAGGCTCAGCGAACATAAACATTAAACTACGACCTGATGTTTATGTTTAACATGCGGTAGTGTTTTGAGATCAATAATGAAATTCGCAAGATAACAACAAAACTCTTACATTCCCTGATCAGATATTTTCCTCACATATAAGTACCGTAGCGCGGAGGAAGAGATATCCTTTAGATCTTAGCCTTCTCTTCTTTTCTCTGTAAACGTTGCTAACATGACACTTTCAATGGCTCGTTCTTGAGTTCATGCAATTGATATGCATTCCACCAACGCCAGGGTCGTAGTTGCCCAAGTCCAGATACTGATAATAACAACGGAGGATACTTGCCCAGAAATGGAAATCCCAAACACAGCTTGTGGAAAACTCTTAAGTTTATATACATGGGACCCTTACCCAGGGTCAAACAAGAGCTGTGGCACACAAGTGCCGGATACGACCCCCTCTCCCCACCTCATCCCCCGTCTCAATACCCCCTCCCTCACCAGCATTATCGTTTGCCATCCGTAGGCATGACATGAAGGCTCTACCATGCATAATCAATTCATTTGTAATCATCATATCTTTGTCTCATGAGTGAAGGCCCGACAAGGCGTTAAATGTTGAAATGGTGAACGTGTTAGAAATTTGAAAAGAACGGTAGTGAGTAAGCCGCAGCTATGAAGATTTTCTGAAGTTGAAGTAATGATTTATGTAATGCGTTGCTTAAAATCGCCGGCGATAGAGCTTTTGAGCATTCTTGTATTAGAGCAATTATCCAGATTTTGTGCATTGTGACTATGCATCTATAGCTATTTCTATTTATTGCACCTACAAGCATATGTAACGTTACGCCTCGTTATGTAGCTTTCGCGCATACGGCGCCGCGGCTAAATGTTTACGTCGGCGATGCGATCGCAATCTCAGATACAGAGTTCGGGAAAGTTGTGAATTATAAAGATAACAAAGAATTATGTTTTTCTTACGAGATAGATAGCAGGTATGGGGGGTCAGGGAAGATTGTCTTCGAAAATGCATGTTTTCCTTATCTGATATCTGACTTGTATATATATACAGCAGTGATAGGAGACGACACACCTCATACATTCTACTTTTTCCCTCGTACTTTTTTGCTTTCTTCACGGATAGCACCTCCAGTTACTCGTTCTCGTGCCCATTCGCTTGACACAGGGGTCGCAGTTACCCAATCACAGAACTCAGAACCTACTACCGGTTCCGTAAAGAACATTCATAAAGAAATCTTGACTCCGGATAAGATGATGGCCACCCTTAGAAACTACTCTAGGCAATGTGATGGTTTCAGATGTGGTACACGGCCGAGACGCTAAGACTCTTGAAGACGCAACATCTGACGTCTTTCTGACGTTGCTAATTTGCAGCATTACACGAATTACGATACTGCACAGCTAGTACAGCACTTTAATAACAACATTGCGGAGCCTCTCAAGGAATTACTGATAAGGTTGACCTATTAATACCCGCATAAGCAAAGTACCCCAAATAGCCGTCTGTAGCCAGAGAGACACCACATTTACTAGTCGGCATATACGGGATGTGGGGACACGTGACAGTTTGGCATTTGGCTCCGCCACTTTTAAGATATCATGCGGACGCATCAATTAGCGCTATCCTCCGAGGAAAAAGCTTATAACCTCACAACGTACTTAGATGGTATGGCACGTTGAAAAGTGGAGGAACTTTTCCACATCGTAAAATAGTCGCGCGCCTAGCTAAGCACTGCACACCCCGCACAACTTACACGGCGCGAAAAACTTTACTGGCAAGTCGTCAAAAGATAGGGGAATCGGTAATAGCCGTCACCAACAGATCCGAGAATTCAGTGCGCGAGGCCACGGTGGGACAAGGCAGGTGGTACAGCAGGAGCAAAACGTGGTAGAGTTTGTGGAGCGACTGCGCACTGATATTCGTACAGGTCCAGAGCTAGAAGGGCCTAAATAGCTCCAACGGACATTAGATAAGGTGCAACCAGTAGATTTACCTGCAGAAGCGCCCACTCATCCAAGAGTTCCTACGAAGGCTCAACTGAACTCGAAATACAAGCAATGTCCGTCGCCACAACTAAAGAAATCAGGTGGGCATTTTGGAGGTAAACGTGACCTTTCTAACCAATTTTCTAAATGACTCATTTTTTCATTCTCTCCTTCCTCGTCTCGGTAATTACCAGATCCGAAGGGTAGCTTCGAACGCAGCAAATCTACGAGTCATATAAAGCGTTTTTTCATGAGCCAGTACTCTCGCTCAGGGGTCGTAGACCCAAACACAGACAGTGATTATATCCAACACAACTCGCTTCGCTAAAATCTTGTAGAATCTCATCATTGCAAGAGACTCCACTTCTGTTAATTGTTTGGGCATAGTTCGAATCCAATGGCCCGGATTAAGACGAAAAATTTTGTCAGAACAAACTCTCAGAAAGTCCCTCCAGGACTTTTGGGTAAAATGGGGAGGTGTAAGAGGGAACGATATCCCACGGTGGCATATGCAGATGTTGACATATTTCTACAATCAGCATAGCTGAGAACGATGTGATAACGGTTGCCAACCGATATAAAAGAGACACATGAGACTGTAGGAGAGAGATCTCGGAACCCCCAGCTGCAGAGCGGTACGCTCACCTACAGATCATCTTGCACCAACCTCTGCTGTTTACTCTATACCTTCATGCATTGTGTCTAGTAAATCATATTATTACCACTTTGTATCGTCTACTAGTAAAGTGAATATCTATTGGGCCCAGATCTTACTGTAGCACGATCTGTGGAGGGGACTATAGTATAGTACATATTCCGTGATTAATGCGCTATATGACATGGTCGAGTGGGAGTCATTTTCGTATTCTTGATAAGAATGCCTTAAACTATGAATTATAGAACACAAGTTGGCTTTCCCGGTCCAGCCCGGGCCATGGTTCACCGCACTGCGAGCCCCCTCCCCCCCCCTAAATGGTATGGACGACTTACCCTAGGACGTCCGCTTGGAAACCGCGTCCTCGTGATCTTGAGGTAAAAATGAGCTTCACCGCCCTCTTTTACATGAGTATGGAAAGTGCTTGATTGAATGAACATGATAACCCTTCAATTCTCAGGAAAATGTAAACAAATCAATAAATCGATGGAAGGACCCAACGAATCGTCGCAAAAAGTAGCCTATCATCTGCGCAAGGGTCGAAAACCTATGTGTGCAAAGTTAGTTTCAGCTGAATCG
Source organism: Cylicocyclus nassatus (assembly GCA_958299035.1). Classification (NCBI taxonomy): domain Eukaryota; kingdom Metazoa; phylum Nematoda; class Chromadorea; order Rhabditida; family Strongylidae; genus Cylicocyclus; species Cylicocyclus nassatus. The sequence continues at coordinate 84,714,212 of CATQJL010000316.1, read as the reverse complement.
GTTGAGTGGCGCGCGTTTCTATAACGCTTGAGTTTTATATATATATATATATATATATATATATATATATATCAGTGGCGTACCGAGGGGGGGGGGGCGGGGGGGGGGGGGGCGCGCGCCCCCCCCCGAGAATGGGTCGCGAAATTTTTGAAAGTTACTTATAAGGGCTATAAAAATGTGCAAATGACTTGTCTATACTTGTAAATAATTAAAAGAATTTTTAAAAATTTTTAAAATTTCAAATTAGCCTTGTAAAAAATTTTTTTTCGGGGGCGTGGCTGACGCCACGCCCCCTTTTCCCAGATTTTAGGGGTTGGGGACCCGCAAAATTTTTAAGAAGCACCCCTAAAATTTTTTCGGAGTGCGTGGCTGACGCCACACACATTCATTTGGAAAAATTTTTTGTCGCGCCCCCCCCCCGAGCGGAAATCCTGGGTACGCCACTGATATATATATATATATATATATATATATATATATATATATATATATATATATATATATATAGATTCCTGTTATCATGTCTGTCATGCATTTCAACATCAAGTATGACTCATTTCTGAGCGGGCGTGATGCTTTTTGGGGTCGAATGAGCTCCTAGCATAGGTACGTGCTCTCCGCATACCTGCTTCGATTTTCAATTCATGAACGCTTCAACAACACGACTTTGAACGCTTACAATGAAATGAGAAATTAGCCCAACCAATAACTTGCAGAACAATCAGGAATTCGTTTTTGCGCCGATAATTTGCAAATCTTTCTAACCGTTTGCAATTTCTCTTGTCCGTTTTAATCTCTAATCAGTTTTTGAGGAATTGCTCCGTAAATTGAATTAGAATTGGTCCAACCTAAAGATTTTTTAAAAGTGGTACTATGCCTCATTACTAGCCTTCGCGCCTGCTAAAGCTTCCTCATCGATGTCGTCGTTTTTTCTCAGAAACTCTCTCTTTCTTCCTTTTTCATTCGAGGACCTCCTACCAGAGCTTTTCACCTTGCTTCTAGCCTGAAGCGTCAAGGGTTTGTATGATAAGAATTAGTAGGTAGTTGAGCTAGCGATGAACATATGTAATGCCATGGAACGGACCATATTAAGTGGACTTCGGTAAGAAAATAATGCACCTAGATTTAGATAGTGATTCGAATGAGTGCAAATGAGGTAAACAATTGATCATTTTGACATTAGCACTTACGGGAGAGCAGTTTTTGATCATGCTAACAAAATAATGGTCAGAAATCGAAATGGCCAATCCAGACGAGTTGCATAGCATTAATCTGTATTTCATATTTGCTCAACGCTTACGTGGCGAAGTTATAAGCCGTTAAGGGCCGTTTCTGCCAATAAAATTGTGCCAGAGTATACACACGGCTGTGCACGCTAAGGGCAAATTTGGCAGTATAGAGGCATGTCCGGCTTAATGCTAGTGATGAGTCAAAACGTGCAGCGAGGTTACTTTGCATTCTTGATGCTAAACGAGCTGAAAGTGTAATGTGCTCGCAATAGAACTGCTCATAATTTTGTCCATAAAGAGCTAAGTATATATGGTATACAGATTCATAACTAGCTTTGAATGCTGTGTCTGGTAGGCAGCTTGCTTGGATTGACACTTCAACTTCTGACCATTTCCTTATAGGGTTTCTTGATTCCCCCACAATGGTCGGTCGCCTCATCATGGCGTGGGGGTGACACTGGGTGTCGAACTGCGATGCACAGCCGAGTGTATACTCTGGTAGGGCCTCCCAAGCTATGAAGGAGTTCGACGTTTCCGGTTTCGGCCGGATGCCTAGCTAAGAGCCTGCCACGCCAGATCCCTCACCGTCTGGCTTTTTCTGGTCGCTAGGCGGTCCCTCCCCGCTCCAAGCCCGGGGTCAGCGATCGCCCCGTGGAAATTAAGAGTAGGCCTAGTAAGCCACCTCTTGTAGGGGAGAATTCATATTACTCCTTCAGTTAGAAGATTAGAAAGAAACCCTGCACATCGTATCCCGCCTACGGCGCCGGGTGGTAGCAAGAACGATGTCAGGGTAGTCAGGGCGCCTTTTGGATTGGACGTCTGCCCGGACGACACGCCATGGAGACTGCCTCATGCTCTGCACCTACAACGCCAGGACAGTCTCCACAAAAGCCGACCTCCACGCTCTTCTCGACGCTGCAGAGCACATCAACTACCACATCATCGCTCTGCAGGAAACGAAGTCCAGGAAGAAGGACGTGCGACAGATGAGTGATGGGACCCTCATCATTGGTGGTGAAAAGGTTCCATCACGAAACATGGGAGGCGTCGGCTTTGTCGTCTACCCATCTATCGTCCATCTTGTCGATTCGCACGAGATCCTATCACCTCGACTAGGCATCCTACCCCCTCCAGTCAGAAGACCATCGGCATCATCAACTGCTACTCGCCAAACATCAGCAGCTGACGACTCAGAACTAGAAGCTTTCCACGAAGACGTGGAGGAGGTCGTCCGCAACGAAAAGTCCTTCTACAAGTATGTTGTGGGCGACTTCAAGCAAAAATCGGGATGCCACTAGAAAAGGAATATAGGATCGGGAAGTTTGGATATGGGCTCCGAAATGAAAACGGCAACCGTCTCGTTGGGCTTCTCTCCGCTGCACGACTCTTCCATGGAAACTCCATCTTCATAAAGAAAGAACATCGTCTTCATGAAGAAAGAACATCTCCGGTGGACTTGGGAATTGCCCAACGGAACGACTCATGCTGAGATCGACCACATTCTCACCAACCGAAGGTGGAGCTTACTCGATGTCTCGGTAGTTCCGTCCTTCTGCAGTGGCTCCGATCACCGCCTCTTTCGAGCGAAGATACGATTCAGTCGAAGGCTGGAAAAGAAAGTCTGTCACAATGCCGCGAGAAGGAATGAAGTCGTTTATGACGGTAACAGGCTGAAGGAGCTTATATCAAGTTGTGACTGGCCCATCGAGGAGGACCCTACGTACGACTACGACCGGCTTCTGAAAGGATTGCGAGCCTGCGGAGAGTGCGCCTCAGTGACTTTTGAGAAGAACTACTTGGAACGCATTCCGAAGACCACTAAGGAATTGCTCGAAAGAAGAAGATTTTTGAGGCAGGATCCGAATGCAACCCATCTCGAGCGACTGATAGCCAACGCCAGTTGCAGAACAGCTTTGCAAGAGGATCTCAGGAAGTACAGGCAAGCCAAGATACCGGAAGCAGCCGGAAGAAGATGAAGTCTCAAGAAGTGTTGAAGGGACCTCTGCGAAGATCACGTACCGCTGGCTGCACTAGTGAACGAAAACGGGACTCCGACTTCTTCCCGATACAAGATGGAATCTATCGCAAAGAAATTTTACACCAACCTCTTCCGCTCATCAACACCGTACAGATGCCCGTTGTTTCCACTGGAGAAGTGCCACCGCGAATTCTACTTGCTGAAGTGCGTATCACGATACAGACCATGAAGACGTCCACGGCTCCAGGACCAGATCATCTTTCCGTCGAATTTCTGCAAGCCGGAGGACACCGTCTACACGAGATTTTAGCGTCGCATTTGACATCGTACCTTCAGAAGGAAAAGATTTCTGACTAGTGGAAAACGTCAAGAACTGTCCTTCTCTTCAAAAAGGGTGAACGGGAGGATCTTCGGAACTATCGTTCAATTTGCCTGCTGAGTGTGCTGTACAAGCTTTTCACGAAGATTATCCTCTCTCGCATATCAAGGACACTGGATGAAGCCCAACCCCAAGAACAAGCTGGATTTTGCAAAGGATTCAGCTATGGACCACATCCAGACCGTTTCGAGGGTCATAGAAGTCTGCCGGGAGTACCGACTGCCTCTCGTGTTAAGCTTAGTCGACTACGAGAAAACCTTTGACAGCGTCGAAACCAACGCCATCCTGTCTGCACTAGTCGATCAAGGAGTGGAACCAGCTTACGTGAGGACACTAGCCGACTGCTACAAGGACTGTACAACAACGATGCAGCTATTCCATCGCCCCCTAACCATTCCAATTGGGAAGGGGGTTCGACAAGGCGACACTATTTCACCGAAGCTGTTCACCGCGGCCTTGCAGTGGGTGATGAAGTCACTAGACTGGGAAGAGAAAGGCATACGAGTTGATGAGAGATTCATGTCCACTTTCGTTTTGCGAACGACATCGTTCTCTTCTCGAGCAGTATCACCGAAGCAGAGACGATGCTGAAGAAACTGAACGAAGTAGGGAAGAAAATCGGACTGCGAATAAACGGAAGAAGACTCAGTTCGTGAGGAACGCCCTTTCGAAGATACAGAAATGAAATTGTAAGGCACCCCTAGCATGGAGATGTCTTCTTACGTGTATCTCGGACGTTCGATGAACATGGAGAACGAAGGAGGGAAGAACTTAACAGGAAAAGAGCAGTCTGGGCCGCCTTCGGGCCTCTGAAGGAAGCCACCGACCAACTGACGGACCCAAAGCTTCGTGCCCACCTGTTCGACTCAACCGTTCTCCCGGCGCTCTGTTACCAGCTGAGACTTGGGCCAACACTGTAGCCACGTCGAAAGCTTTACGGACCACCCACAGAGCGCTCGAGCGCAGTCTTCTGAAGATGACCCAACACGAGCAACATCTAGTCGGATTTCGCAGCACGAATATGAGAAGAATGTCCCGTCTTTGTGACCCAGCTACGCTGCGAAAGCGAAACACTGATGGGCCGGTCACATAATGAGAAGAACAGACGACACATAGGCACCAAGAACATCTGAGTGGATTCCTCGCGAAGCCAAACGTCCTCGAGGAAGACCACCGACGAGATGGGCAGACGTGTTCGTGGAACGGATGGACGCTGAGAAATCAGCTGGATACGACTTTCGCCCCTGGAACTCGTGGACGCAGCCACCGACGACGGCCAAGAAGATCGTGGTTTCTGAAGCGAGGGACAGGGAAAACTGGCGACTTCTGTACTGGGGCCCGCACGTCACGTGAGGACGTGTTATCTAAGTATTTAAGTTTCCTGATTCCCTTTTTCTAAAAGTTATGACAGTGAATTAACACATGTTTTACCAATATAATCGTTTATTTGGCGCCTGTAAACCTAAGAATTGAAGAAGTTCTTGGGTGGTGCTTAAAACTGGGCAAAAAATTGTGGGTAGCTGCTTTCTCGTCGTTTGCCAAAAGTCTGAAATTTCAGCTAGAGTCTTTTTAGATGATGGGATCAATATTCTAAAATGCACTAGTAAAGTGTGGAAAACTCAATAGGCGCAAGCCTTAAGAACACAGCCTACGCATATGACCGACGCTGTTCAGATTCTGAAAAACATTTTGATCATACAGTGCTGGCCAAAAGGTTGCAGCCACTCCCAAATTTTGCTATGTCTTACTTTGTTTCATATTGAACGGATCCAGATCTTGATATTACGTGCAAATAACACTGCTTAACACTATGTCGAAAGATCATGCAGTTTCATGCACACAGAAGAGGGCTGTGGCGAAAATGACGAATATAATGAAATTTAGGTTGGTCAAAACTTGCAGCCACTTTCCGCTAAATGTCTTTGAAAAACTTGTCACCGTCCATTATCTTGGCTACAGATGCACACGTAAGCCTTGAAATATGCAGTGCAACTAGCACTCATCAAACCCGAAAAAAGGAGATTTTACAGAGCAAGTTTGCTCGAACGCCAAATGACCACAAAAATCGGACAAACTATAAGGTTGACGAGGAGTAATCAGCTGATTCGTGCTCTTATAAAAAGGTTGTACCATCTGGACCTGTAGTGGCTGCTTGCGAATGCGACAGAAAAAGCATTATTTGGCATGCTTCAAAATCTACCATCATCTCAGCTCAGATTCGGAGCACCTTTCAACATAAAAATTGGGCTCAGCGGTCTAAAAAGTTCTCAAACTTGATGAGATCACTGTTTCTGCAAAGATGAGCACTGACTCGAATTTTGCAGGGATTAACTGGAAGCATGAGGCGTTACTGTTTCGGAAAGTTCGCGCGAATTTCACAACTGATATTTCCCTTTGGTAATCAAACATTTCCTAGATGTGACAATCGCAAAATATTTTCTCTGGCAGTAGCGCCCTCCATGCTTCCAGTGAATCCCTGCAAAATTCGGATCAGTGCTCGTCTTTGTAGAAGCAGTGATCTCATCAAGTTTGAGAACTTTTTAGACCGCTGAGCCCAATTTTTATGTTGAAAGGTGCTCCGAATCTGAGCTGAGATGATGGTAGATTTTGAAGCATGCCACATAACGCTTTTTCTGTCGCATTCGCAAGCAGCCACTAAAGGTCCAGATGGTACAACCTTTTTATAAGAGCACGAATCAGCTGATTACTCCTCGTCAACCTTATAGTTTGTCCGATTTTTGTGGTCATTTGGCGTTCGAGCAAACTTGCTCCGTAAAATCTCCTTTTTTCGGGTTTGATGAGTGCTAGTTGCACTGCATATTTCAAGGCTTACGGGTGCATCTGTAGCCAAGATAATGGATGGTGACAAGTTTTTCAAAGGCATTTAGCGGAAAGTGGCTGCAAGTTTTGACCAACCTAAATTTCATTATATTCGTCATTTTCGCCACAGCCCTCTTCTGTGTGCATGAAACTGCATGATCTTTCGACATAGTGTTAAGCAGTGTTATTTGCACGTAATATCAAGATCTGGATCCGTTCAATATGAAACAAAGTAAGATATAGCAAAATTTGGGAGTGGCTGCAACCTTTTGGCCAGCACTGTATGATTAAACAATATTCACGACAGCTAACGAGCTTGCAAATGTCTCTCTTGTAAAATTCCAACTCGTCTTATTGAGCTAATTACATATCTACCTTTCAAATCTACCTGCTGCGCAGTTCCCCGGAAGAAGTTGCGATGAAAGAGTTGCGAATTTATTAGGCTTTAATGCGTAAATTGCTTTGAAAACCAGCTTTGGAGTACATATGCGCCAACCTAATATCCTGTTTCGCTCATATATGACAGTACCCTTCCCACATTCCACACTCGATGAATCAACAAAGGTATTTAATCTATCTATATGAACTGATTTCAGCTCAAACATACATCGTACGCCACGGGGCGGAGTGGCCGAGAGGTTAATGCCCTTGACTACGGCGAGGAAGGTCACAGGTTCGGTTCCGCGGGGGGCCTAATCTCCTCGGCAAAACTCTCGCCCCACGAATCCAGCGTCAGGCTGCTAATCCAAAGGGAAAGCAAGCGACAAGCCGGCTGAAGAAGACATTGGTCGCATCAAATGCTCTTTTATGTCTCATCAAGTATTCGGAACAAAAGCTAGGGCGTTCCCAAGAGGCGACGCGCATTCGAGCCCGATGGATGCGAACAGTATGCTACGGTTACCGTTTCAGCAGGGTGAGCGGGGACGGTTAGAGAAGCTAGCTCACCGTAGGCGAGTATCCAAATTCTCAGCGTTACGTCTAGCCACCGTCAATGTAGGATCACTCACTTCACGGCATTGCGAGTTGGCTGATCTCCTCAGAAGAGGTGGGTTGACATCGCCTGTATTCAGGAGACAAAATGGAAAGGAGAGAAGTCACGAGACATAGGTGACGGGTACAAGCTTCTGTACAAAGGAACGTGCAACAACAGGAACGGCGTCGGTATAGTGGTCTCAGAAGCGTTAAGAAGTAGAATCACGGACGTGGATAGAATAAGTGATCGAGTAATGTGCATCAGAATGGATATGGGGAAAAGGATTCTACGAGTCGTTACCGCATATGCGCCACAATTGGGTGCACGGAGATAGAGAAGGATGAATTCTGGAAGCAGCTCGATGACTGTATCGACTCGATACCACGCGACGAGATGCTACTAATAGGAGCAGACTTCAACGGGCATGTAGGTGTACAACGAAGTGGTACAAGCAAGTGTCATGGTAACCACGGATACGGAACACGTAACAGCGAAGGAGAACGTATTCTGGAGTTCGCCACGGCGCATGACTTGGCACTGGCAAGCACATACTTCGTAAAGAAGGATAGTCATCTCATCACGTACGCCAGCGGGAATCGGAAGACACAGATAGACTTCTGGACAGTATGGCAAAGTGAGTTTAAGTATGTGAAGAACACCAAGGTCATACCCGGAGAAGACTGCATACCACAACATCGACCACTAATTCTGGATCTGAATATTCCAGCCGACAAGCAAAGAAGAACAACAACAGGGCAAGTAGCACGGATCAAATGGTGGAAGCTCAAAGACAACGACCACATCAGAGCAGCCATGGAATCTGCCCTACCAGAGTTGGAAGAAGAATCAGAAGACTCCTGGAAGAAGTTGAAGAAGAATATCCATCAGATAGCAAGCAGTCTACTAGGACGTACGAAGCCAGGAAGGGCAAAAATTGACAAAGAAACCTGGTGGTGGAACAAAGAGGTGCAATCCATGATCAAGAAGAAGAAGACAGCGTACAGAATGTGGCAGAAGCTGAAAGCAGAAGAGGCACGGCAGAGATATTCAGACGCGAAGCGGGCAGCCAAGAAGAGTGTCAAAGAGGCAAAAGAAGCGTATATGGAGGTACTCTACAAGAAGCTGCTCACTCGAGAAGGCGAACGAGACATCTATCGACTCGCGAAAACAAGATCAATCGCCACAAAAGATGTAGAGCACTTCTACAGTATCAAGGACGCACACGGGAAAATGCTCAGGAAGCCACAAGAGATAAGAGAAAGATGGAGAGCACACTTCGCCGAGACAGCATCTACGAGTACACATTGACGTCTACAGCTGAGCCTGTGCATGGACCAGTTTTAACTATCACCGAAGGCGAAGTTCGCGCCGCCGTAATGAAGACGAAGAACGGCAAGGCGACAGGCCTCGATGACATCCCCAACGAATTCTGGAAAGCATGTGGTCAAGCTGGAGTTACATGGCTAACACGACTGCTCAATCGAGTGATAGAAGCCAAGAAGATTCCGAACGACTGGTGCAGAAGCGTGACGATACCAATATGGAAGAACAAAGGTGACGTGGCTGACTGCTCGACGTACCGCTCCATCCGACTTATGTGCCATACCCTGAAGATCTTCGAAAGAATTCTAGAAGCACGACTGCGAAACGTGGAGCTAGTGTGGATTCGTCAAAGGCCGCAGTACAACAGATGCCATTCACTCTGTCAGAATAATGATGGAAAGAAGCAGGGAAAAGCAATGCGAGCTGCACACGGCGTTCCTGGACCTGGAGAAGGCGTTCGATAAAGTGCCGCATGACATCATATGGTGGTCACTACGAAAGCACATGGTGCCGGAAGAATATGTGCGATGGATCAAGATGATATACAAAGATGCCAGAAGCCACGTACAAACAGCAGCAGGGTCATCAGAAGAGTTCCAGATCAACGCCGGAGTTCATCAAGGCTCCGTACTGTCACCCCTCCTCTTCATCACGGTAGTGGATACGATAGTTAGAGACTTCATACGGCAACCTCCGTGGGCTCTGATGTATGCAGATGATGTGATGCTGATGGCAAGAAGCAGGAACGTACTGGAGGCCGAGGTGCAGAAGTGGAAAAATGAACTTGAGCTGCACGGCTTGAAGATCAACACCAGCAAGACCGAGTACATGGAGGTGGGACCTCAAACACCTGGAAATATAGTAATCGAAGGCGCCCCAATTAAGAAGACCACGACATTCAAGTATATAGGAATTCGCATCGCCGCAGATGGTACGCTTCAGGACGAAATAACCAGCAGAATAAATGCAGCTTGGTCGAGATGGAGAAGTGTCACAGGAGTCCTGTGCGATAAGAAGATGCCACTCAAGCTAAAATCCCAGCTATATCGCACTACAGTCCGCCCGACTGCTCTGTATGGCAGCGAATGTTGGCCGTGCACGCGAGAAGACGAAAGGATTGGTGTGATGGAGACACGCATGCTAAGATGGACAGCGGGAGTCACGATGCTGGACCACGTCACTAACGACACCATATGAGCTACGATGAAGGTCGCCCCTATCGTCAAGAAGATACAAGAGAAGAGATTGCGATGGTATGGACACGTTAGAAGACGAGCAAGATCATGTCGCTAGGTTGGTGATGTCAGTCGAAGTACCTGGAAAAAGGCCAAGAGGGAGGCCGAAATTGAGATGGATAGACAAAGTGAAAGCGGACTTGAGAGAACTTGAGATAGAAGAAGATCAAGCTGAAGATCGAGAAGTCTGGAAGAGACTAACCAGAGCAGCAGACCCCCTCTGAGGGAAGAATGCAAGGATAAAAAAAATGCATCGTACGCCAAAAGATCGATTTTATCATGGGTAACCTACAACAACATTCATGAATGTTGGTGTACAAAAATTCGGAGAATTTTCGCTTATTTTATTTGGGAAATACGGGGTGTCCCAAAAAATGTATCGAACGTTTGATCGTTAATATCTCTCTTCCCAAGAAGTCTTTTGCCTTGCTTTAGGTACGTTTTGTAGAGCTGGCTTTAACTTAAATTTGCATTATAGAACGAACCCCCCTCTCTCTTCATTACTGTAGGATTACGGTAAAAATTTGAAACATATGGTCTCAATGTGGAAAAAGCTGCCGTTTCAAAATTTTTCAAAAAAATGTGAAAACTTGTGTATTGGGATTTTTATGGACGCTTAGTTCAATTTTCAACTATTCACAAGATTACGAAGCTTTCTAAACGGTGACCGGTAACTGGTAACCGCACTTTTTAGGAACGTTGAAAAAAATGGCCGTTACCTCCTACCTAGCATAACTCTTCAATGAAGCATCATAATAAATTGGGAACTTTACGGTTATAATCAGCAACTCTAATTAGCCTTGTAACCGGGGGTGTCTAGTGGTATAACGGTTTTAACCGGATCGATAGACAACACGGATGGAACGACGAACAATTTATCTCAGAAAAACGGCAACAAACAACAAGAATAATAACGCGTAACGTGAACAAGCTTACAACGAAACAACAGGCTTTACCCTCTTGACCACTTCGGCAGGTTGACTAGTAAGAACTCTCTATCTACGGGGGAGATCCGCCTCTCTTCGACGGAGTTAGCTCCCTCTAGCGCTTCTCCAGCGCGGACTGAGGCCTCCCCCTGACTCCCGGTATTTACATCCTGCCGAAGGGGTCAAGGCGGGCTTTTTTCCCGCCAACAGTAAAATCCCGATCTACTCGATCTGACACTCCTCCCCTCCGGGGAGCCGGCGTCCTCGGCGGCGGTGGCGACAGTTCCTGCAATTCTGCTCCCGGGGCTCTCCTCCTGATGGTGTCGTACAAATAGCGCGCATATGCCACTCCACGATAAGTCGAATAAAATTGAAAACGGCATTCTGGTGAGCCTGCTTCCATAAACATTTTTCCGTCTTCAATTTTCGCTGTCGCTAAAGTTATGAGCTGGTCTGGCCCAGCGTATGTCTTCAATGTGGAGTCTAATAGCGTCCAAAGTTCCGTCATGACTTTCCAAATATGGGTATTATTGCTTACTACCGGTGGCCAAACCGATACTATAAGCCCGCCCTCCTCTAGATACTTCTTACACGCCACAACGGCTCCAGTGATGGCCTCGTCTTCTCTTCTGGTGTCTATTGGCCAGACAATAATCCAGACGCGAAAATTCTTCAATTTCTCAAGCTCTTCTTTCAGCTGGCTATACTGTACGATCACTTTGGTCATTACGCCGCATCTCATTCCATCCCTTTCCAGTGCTGCTGCGCACTTAGGCGCCAGAAACGCTACTGGGCCTTCCTTCCTTGGTCTTTGACTCTTTTCCGTCAAAGCCATCTCCAACTTCACCGCTTTCAGTGCGTCGTCATACATCTTCTGAACATCATAGCTTCTTACGGGTGCATGCTTCTTGATTCCGCTTTTGCTACAAATGAATTCCGTCCATGAGGTACACTTGTCAAAGGCAAGCAATAGAGCCTTCTCTAAAGACTTCGCATCTAGGCACATTGCTCCTTCTCGGTAAAGTCTCATCTTCTCTCCAAGGTCCAAATCACTACGTCCGAATATGCTCACTGCCGTCCACGCCTTCCATACTGTGCCGACAGGTTCTCTTCCAAACGCGCCGGGGAACTTCACTCCGCTTATCTCGTTCAGTTGTGACTTCATCAAACAACCGTCTAAGCAGTCGTAGAGTAGGTGGCCTGGCTGGGCCTCCTCGTTGATGTATGCCTCTCTGAAACATAAAGATGTTTTAGAACAAGTAATCTTAACCTTTGGTCTCCCCCTTTTTCCTCTAGAGGTTACTGTGTCAATACGGTCGTCTGGAATTTCTAATGGTACTACCCTCAACATGTCAAACTGTACCCTTAAGGGGTCTGCATTTTCCCCGATTCTAGTTATCACAGCAGAATTTTCACTAGTCTCTAATACTCTGAAGGGCCCTGCCCATTCGCAAGTTAACTTAGGATGCGTAGTTTTTCCCTTCTCTGTCGGGCATTTCATGTACACCCGATCGCCTACTTTCGGATATTTGGCTTTTTCCACTGCATTGCGCTTGTCGTAAGCGATTTTCATTTTAGCTCGCGTGCGATCATTGTAGGATCTTACCCGCTGCTGAACCTCTGCAATAGCTTGCAACAGTCCTGTCTTATACTGTTCGCTACCGCTTTCTTCATACCTACTGGTTTCCGGCGGAATGATGTTTGAGGGGAAGATCGGATCTGTCCCGTGCAGTATGAAATACGGACTCTCCCCCGTGGAGTTGTGTGGAATCATGTTGTAACGGACTCTCCCCCATGGAGTTGTGTGGAATCATGTTGTACACCATCATGCAAAACGGCAACCTTACATCCCATTCCGTGGGCACGTTTGTCGCCTTCCGCAACATGGTAACTATGGTAACATTCAGCCTCTCCGTGATTCCATTTTCCCTCGGGTTAAAACCCTTGGTGAAGAGCTGCTTCAATCCAGTAATTTTTGCTATCTCATCCATAACTTTGTTCTCAAACTCGCCTCCGCGATCAGACAGAACTGATTTCGGCCAGCGGCATCCATCCGCTATCCACCTTCCGAAAATCACTTTTGCTACCGTGTCAGCTTTCTTATCCGGGACTGGATAGGCTGCTGCATATTTGGAGAAATGGTCAATGACAGTAACGGCATATCTATTTCCGCTTGTTTGCCCTAGCTCCAGTATATCCACTCCAATGATCTCGTACGGTTTTGTAGTGACTATCGGTTTCCGTGGCGGTACAGCCTTCCCACTGGCGTTTTCCACGAAACATTTCTGACATTCTTTTGTCCATTTTTGTATATCTTTTGCCATCCCTGGCCAGAAAACTCTTCTTTTGAGTTGATTGACTATCTTCTGGGATCCAAAGTGACCTGCCAACGCTCCTTCGTGGGCTTCTCGGAACACTTCTTTTCGAAAACTTTTAGGCACTACGTATACTTGCTTCCCTTCTTTTGTGAACATCGTTAATTCTCCTTTTCGTATAGCAAAATCCGCTATACGCACTGGTTGTGACATCCCAGTAATCCTGACGTATTCTTCTAATTTCCCTTCTCTCAGCATATCAATCACTGAGCTCCATTCTTCATCCTCTTTTAGCTCTTTCAACCACTTAGACTCGTCCTCCATCGTCACTGTGTTTACCACAGCTTCTTCACATCCTCCTAGTGCAACATCCTTCTTCCATGCGCCTTCTCTGCTTAGAGCATCAGCTACGATGTTTGCTTTTCCCTTCACGTATTGTATATTAAGATTGTATCTCTGCAGCTCTAATGACCATCTTAGGACCCGAGCTGACACATTTGTCCGCTTGAAAAGTGCAGTTAGTGGGAGGTGATCTTTATATATCACTGTCGGTAACCCGTATATGAAGATGTGGAATTTCCGCACCGCGAACACGACCGCTAGTGCCTCCAAATCAATGACATGGTAGTTTCGCTCGGCTCTACTCAAAGCCGTCGATGCGAAATAGATGGGATGCATCTCATTGTCTTCTCCTTTCTGTGTGAGCACTGCCCCAATTCCTGTGGTGGAGGCATCTGTGCATATGATGAAAGGCTTCTCGCCTGACCTAGCCTTATCAATGTCTGGTTGTGCTAGTACCGGTGCTTTGGATATCATCGTTTTAACTTTCTCAAAAGCTTCCTGTTCTGTCGTTCCCCATGACCATGGTGTCGAAGTGGATGTCAAGCGAAACAGGAAAAACGGTTGAAAAACCCTAGGCAAAACTTCCGGTAGAAAGATGCCATTCCTAGGAATCTCCGTAGTTGCTTCTCATTCTTAGGTGCTGGATACTGTCGAATTACTTCTAGCTTTTCAGGGTCCGCGTGTACCCCTTCACTGTCTATCTTATGTCCCAAAAACGAAACAGCTGACTATAATAGAAAGCACTTCTTTGCTTTCAACTTCAAACCCGCCGTCTTCATCCTTTTGCAGACCTCGCGCAGCAGTCTTATATGTTCCTCTCTAGTGCTTGTGCAAATCATTATGTCATCGATATAGCAAAAGACATTTACCCCTAGAAGGTCTCCAAGTATAGCATCCATCAGCCTTTGGAATACTGCTGGGCTTGTGCTCAGCCCGAAGGGTACTACTCGGAAGTGGTATAGGCCTTCCGGTGTTGTGAATGCCGACTTTTCCTTTGAGTCTTCTGCGATTGGTATCTGCCAATAGCCACTGCACATGTCCAGAGTGGAAAAGAATTTCTTTCCTGCTATATTTTGCAGTATGGCATCTATAGTCGGTAGTGGGTATGAGTCCAACTTGATCCGCTTATTGAGCTCCCTGTAGTCCACGCACAATCTCAATGACCCGTCCTTCTTTTCTACCAGTACTATGGGAAATGCCCACTCTGACGAACTCTTTTCGATGATGGATCTTCTCTCTAAGTCTTGTAGCATCTGCTTGAGTTTCGACCTAATGCCCAGAGGCACTGGCCTAGCCTTCATCTTTACTGGTTCATGATCCCCTGTGTTGATACTCATCTTGACTAGATCTGTATGCGTGAGCTCCTTCTCATCTACTGCGAAACATTCTGTGTATTCCTCCAGCACTTCCTCTATGTCGGGTTCAAGCAGCTTGGATTCCCTATTCTCTATTATCTGGTCATACAGCATCATTTGTCTATCACTTCCTTGTCGCTCTTGCTCATTACTGTCTAACATCATGACACCCGTGTCTTCCATAGAATTGTACCACTTATTGGTTCCCCACGTGCCTACTTCTTCGTCTCGGTGGAGTATCATTGGCTCTGTTCCCTATTCAGTACTGGCACCTTTGCTTCCTCGCTCGTTATGAAAAAGACTCCACTTGATACTTCCTCTCTTGAAGGCCAAAGGACTCTTTCTGTTCTGCATCCGTTCCCGACTTCACACTTGAGTCTCACTATCCCTGTTTTATACGGTGGAATCATCACTCTTTCCATCACTTTTGCCTTGACATCAGGGTTTTGGTGTACCACAACTTCCACTCCTAGGTCCTTCAATGCATTTGTGCCGATGAGTACTTCCTTGTCTTCATCGTCCGAAACATGGGAAGCTACTTCCTTTTTGCACCCTCCTTCCAGTTCCATTTCTGCCTTTACCCCTCCTAGAAAGCTCATCACATGGTTTGATGCGCCATATATGCTTCCCTCCAAGACATCGAATGTCTGAAGTGACTCAACCATAGCCATTGTCCCTCGCTTCCATAAGCACCCTCACGGAAAGAATACTAATCATTGAACCCGTGTCAATGAGTGCTGACACCTGTCTTCCCAGCATCCTCGCTCGGGTCAAGGTTCTTCTACCGACAACTCCGTTTGCCTCAACTTGAGGCGTTTTCACGACCATATTACGGTTCCTGTTTAGCATGGATGTTACCCCAGTCGAAGCCTTGGTAGCGCTTTCGTTCTCCGTCTTCCTATATTTGCAGTCTCTAATGACATGTCCGAAATTGCCACAGTTGAAGCATCTCTTCCTTTCATTTGATCGATCCTCTCTATTGACATCTGAACTGTTCGTTGGGTCCGGGTCCTGTCTCCTCACAGCATCTTGCCTGTCGCCCCTTTCCGCTAAGCTGTTTCGATGCTGCGCTCTCACCGGGGCATACTTCTCATTTTTGCTTGGTTTCCTCCATGGCGAAACTTGCGGTTCACTTCTCCTTTCAAATTTGCAGAGCCTTCGCGATTGCTCGATCTCAATCGCGACTTCCTTTATTCTGTTGTATGCGTCAGCTGGGTCCACTTGGTGTAGGGTCCCCACCAGCTGTACGTATTCCGGCCATGATGTCAGATTCTCTAACAAAATCTGCGCATACTCCATCGATCTTTCCTCAATGGTACATTGAGGACTGGCCTTCCTTGCTAGGTTTTCGAGGGCGACACAAAAGTCCGCGACCTTTTGGCCTGGCCTTAAGCGTATATTTCTTAAGGCTGTCAGCGCCTTCAACCTAGCTGCTGTGGAGTCATAGGCCAGTAGTGAGGCCATTTCCCTCACTACCCTGTCAAACCCCTGGCGTTTTACCACCATGGGTATACTCAGGAATAGGGACCTCGCCCTTCCTTCCAAGTGTTCATCCCCCAGGAGCTCTATTAGCATTCTTTCGTCCTAACTATTGGCCCGTATTTCCTAGTAAATCTTCTGATAAACCTATCAAAACTTTCATTTTCCTGCCCCCTATAGACCCCTGGATCAGCGAACGTCATGCTTTGGAAATAATCTACTAACTGATCCGTACCTTGATTGGGCTGGGGTGCTCTGCTGTTGTGCGGCTCCAATTGCCTCCAGTGCCCTCCGGACGTCTGTCCAGTCTCGAATCTTTGTTCGCTCCACGGCCTCTTCATACTCCACGTCTGTACAAAGTATTCATTGCCGCTCCTTGGATCAGAGGGTCTGATGTGCTCACCTTGCATCATCTCGGTGTCCTCTTGTGTATCCTTCTCTTCTGACGAGCGGTCTTGAACATGTGGCTGTTAGGCCTTGGCCTGAAATGGCTCTGCCTTTAGTTGCTCACTTGATTTTTCCTCCATCCCGTCTATCTTATTCGTAAGACCCCCTTTTATTTCTGCTGCCAGGCTTTCCAAACAATTCATCATTGTGTCTACTCTAATGCTCAACTCTTCCTCCAAAGGCGCCCTATATTTTAGCGCGGCCCTACTTTCGTTCAAGTGCTTGCTGACTACGCCCGGCAACAGCCCCAATTCCTTCATTATGAAGCCTATCTTTTTTTCAATACTCCCCTTATTTGTGAGTCTTACCTGACTGTCTCCAGCCTGGGCTTCTAATTGCAACTAGGAGAAAGAGATTTCCAAAAACAAGGTTTTTGCCGGATTTCTCGATCAAATCAAAAAATGTGGTTTTGGGACGTTGTCAGCGGGAAAATAGATATCAAGAGCTTTAAAATGATATATAGCTTGTTATAACAGGTTGCCAAACCACGAAGAAAAGGGTACCAGAGCCAAATGCCCCGCGCCCCGCGTTTGGGGTAGCGAGGTAGCGCGCAACGCGCGGAGACGCAGACGAGCAGCGGAGACAGACCAGAGCCGACGGGGCATTTGGCTCTGGTCGTAGATCTCCGCTGATTCTCAACGAAACCCTGCAACATTATCATTCTGATCGTCATGACACGACGAGGAGAAATGACAACGTCCCAAGCTTTGAAAATCACTCATTAACGAGATAGACCAGCGTTTTCGTGCGCGATTCTCGCGCAAGAATTAAGCGCAGTTTCTCGTTCTTATTTAACTCCAATAACTTTCCTAAACTTCTGAAACTCTATTTTGGTCAAATGAGAGGTTGGCTGAGAAATTTTGTCCTGAATTCTTGCGAAAATTACACAGAAACCTTGTTTTTAACGTAAAAAAGGCTATGAAAACGCAAATTCTTGGTTTCGCTCGGACTAAAGATATTATTCCCTATATTTGCTTCATTAACATACGTTATAGTCAGGACAATAAGCTCCAGGGCGAAGCCCAGGATGACTTCTGTTTCCAGGTGAAGGTTGTGTCACCTCATAGTTCTTAAAGTGAAGGTTACCAGAGTACGTGGCTCTATGTATCGAGGGTATGCACAACATGTGATGAAGAAGTCAATAAAAGTTTTTGCGGGTTGTGCGGGCAATTCAGTTTGCTTCAAAAGATTGACTTCAAGGTATGTTTACTGTAGGACATCTTCTTTTATCATTGGTAAAAGTGCTGCTACTTTCAAGGAAGTAGAGGAAAAGTGCAAGAAATTGGAACACGAAAAAGACCACAAACTCCAAAAGAGTCTTGTGCGGCACTCAAGAAAGTTAACAAGGAGACCAGGGAAGATATGAAAGAAGTAAGCAGTATTTTTTCATTCAGCTTGCACTCTACAGTAACGATTCAAGAAGCTAAGCTCACACGGAAGCAAGCCCGTATCGAGATCTGCAAACGCAAAATTCGGATTTGTAGACCAGCCTATTTTGGCCGAAAAGACAAGAAGTTATGAGATTTGATGCGCAGAACTTATACGCACAACTTTCAAGATATTATGAAAAATCCATCATGGTAGAGAGCACATAAAAAAGCAAGTTTTTCCAACACACATCGAAACAGTAAGTGCTCCATCGTGAAAAAGGGATACAGAGAAAGAATAAAGCGGCTGGGGGAAAATAGGTTAAGCTGAAGGGGGAGTAAAATATGGTGAATAACAATAATTGCACGAGCGACTGACTGATTTAGTTGTTAATGACCAGGACCTGTAGTTCCGCTTTTATAGATTCTGAGCAACAGATGCGAAGAAAATTTTGAAAATTTTCGGTGAAGTTTTGCAATAAATTCTCTTCACTTGCTAGTACATCCTTCGATTGTCAGTGCTTTACAAGCAACATTCACAAATTATGGAGCACTTGCTCATCCTAAAACTATCGTTTTCAGAAAAAAAAGGCGCTGTGTTAAGAGGCAGTTGGTATGAAAATAAATACTGAGATGGAAAAAATCGCGGTTTTTTGAGTACTTGTAGCTCTTCCTCAGAGTTGAACTGAAGGAACGAGAAGTTAATATTTACAGCAAGTCCATCCATCCGCTGACTGCGGGTGTCTCTCTCTCACGTTCAATGCTGACAACATTGTTGTATGCACATTGTTGTTTGTGAAAAAGTGTGAAAATTGAAAATCTTGGAAATGACACGAGCGATTGTCGTGCTTGTCTACGCCCACCGATCAGTCTTGAGCGAAGAAAACACCTACACGGAAAAAGCTACTTCTACCAAAGATTCTCTGGCCTTTCTCCTCTGATCCATCATGTACCACTTTTGATTACAGAAGTTTTCGGGAAACAGAAGGAGAAGAAAGAACTGAAAAAGTCTGCGAAAAAATCTCAGATCAAGCATTGTGCAAAAATAAATACATCGCGAATTTTAACGACAAGATTGTATCGTTCATTCACAAGATAGGCAACGTATCTGTACAAATTTATGATTCGAATACATCTATTTGATGAAATTGCGGACTCTTGTATCGGGAAGACAGAATAACCAGATATTTATGAATACAGAACAAAACACTTTCATAAACTACAGTGCACTAAGTGCACTGTGAAATGGTCTTTTATATAAACAATGGAATAATCATCTGTCCTTCGCATCTGCTGACCGACGTCCCAAAGAAAATCGCAAAAGAATTCAAATAATTTTCTAATCGAAAATGAGCTTTGCATAGAGTTCCTGTCTAGGAAAGAAAGTTTCTGATAAAGACCGGTACGTCTCCACTGTCAGCCAAAGATTTCATACTTTATTCATTTGTATTATGTAACTGAGATTTCTTCACACTGTTCGAAACCTTTTATAACACGGCGCTCAGCAGATGAAGAAGACGAAAATGTATACTGCAACGCTGAACATAATATATATGTATCAACGCTTCCTCTTCTTGGTACTTCCCTTTTTCTTCTTTTTGCTTTTGTATTTGCTACTCCTTTTCTTTTTCTTAGTTTCCGTATCTGAAATGAAAAAAATAGTGAGTGACACTTTTTCTTGAGTTGAACTTATTCACGTGTTTTGAGAAATACAAGATTTACATGGATGAGGAGCGTCAGATTGTGAGGTGCAGTCACTTGATTACCTCGTTTGCTTCTTCTAACACCCGGTTAAACAGGCGGAGCAGGCTTTTCATCCTTGAGTACTCGTTGTTTAGTCGTTCTTCCTTCATTTTCACTTCTTGCATTCTCACAATATCTCTGACACTCTTCTACGGTTAAAAAATCATCCGTGTTTCCATTGCAGCCTCCGTAGATGAACTGTTGGCATGTATTATTTGATGCAGTGAACCACCATCTGAAGAAATTCACAAGAATTGAAAAAAATCTCAACTTCTTGATATTTTCAAAACGTTTCAATGCACAACTTGATCATGCCAGAGCAACGACTTTAAAGCGGTCGTACAGGGTGATAACATAAGTAATCGTAGTCTCGATCTCATCCATTCAGAAAAATTAGAGAACATACTCTTAGAAAATGCGGCTCTGCAACGTCCAACTACTTTGGTTTCATTGCACTGGTACTCATAAAAATGGTTGTGCTGAAAGTTTACATTTGGTATTACTGCGTGAGTGTGTACACCTAGAAAACGATCTGTACACTTTGTAGATAAATATACTGCCATCCCTCCCGCAATGCATATGATTACTATCACAAGACCATTCGTCCCTGACTTAATCAAAGATATCTTCACGATGTCAACAAACATCAATATACGACAATTATAAACACTGGGCAATTCAAAATCCTACTAAAAAAATACAGCAAATTCAATGATTCTTTGTTCAAAATGTTATTAGTGAAAAGTCGAAGGGTTTAAGCTGCAAATCCTGCTCAGTTGTGTGTAACCTACAAACGACAATGTAAGTTGCCTGATGTCCGGATCGAAACGGAAATAAAGTTTTTTTTTGAATTTGAACATGGATTGTTAACTGAAATCTGAAACCTAAACTACAATACCGCCCGTGATTTGTGAAAAAAAAACATCGTACTCCGCTGGAGCATATCGAACTTCGCATTTCATCGCCATACCATGTTTAAGAGGGGAGAAGTCCGAATCCAAAAGCACCGCTCACTTAGTTGCATCTTCTGATATTTGGGAGTGCCTATTTGGGCACAAGAGCGTTTAAAATTCAAGCACCTATCCAGATTTTCGCGCATAGTAGGTTGCTCACCGTGCTAATTTATTGCACGGGTAACCCACTGCAGGCAAATTCTGGAAAGAACCGTGAACTTTGACCAAACACTGTGCCTAAACAGGCGCAACTATATATAAGGAGGAATGCACCTCGTAGAGCTGAGTTAGGGGTGCTTTTGGATATAGAATTGGTCCACTCTGAAGTAAGATATGGCGATGCAACGTGAAGTTCGCGAACTCCAGCGGACTTTGGTGTTTTTTTTTTTCAGGAAATGCGAACGCTATTGTACACATGTCTTTCACAGCGGAATTCTGTGCACTTGCTTAAACGAATAAATCGAAAATTGTTGACGAGCGGTAGCAGGAACAAGCTAACGCAAAGTGCAAAGAAAAATTCCGCTATTTTTCAGCAAACAAAACAAAAACGAAACCGATTCTTGTAAAATTCTAGATTTTCATTGCGGCTCTTTCCAAAACAATCGTTTTTTGTGCCCCAAGTGGTGGACCGGAACACAAAGAAGTAGACAATGCTTTGCCACTTTCCTAGAAGCTTTGCTGAACTAATTTGAATTTCCTGCTTGCTGTAATACTCGGACAAAAATCTCCCTGTAATGACGGCTAAAGCTATTGTAAAGCTTTTGTAACTACAACAGCTTCCTCAAATGACTATGAAGCGTGGAACTTCCCTTTCATACTCAAGTTTTGGAGCGTTTTTTGCAAAAGCACATCCTCGCTCCAGATGGATCAGATACACTACCAGTTCCGAGAATATACGGTTTTTAAAAAAGCAGAATTGCAAAAATCTAAATAGCTTGGCTCATCCGTTTACCTTCTTTATGGCGCAAGTTGTCATTGGCTATGCTTAATTCAAACGAGTTTCCGAGCACAAGCTTGCATGACAAGATATCGTAATGGTAACCTCGGCGTCCACAATTAGCAAGTGCTATATCCCGTTTGGTGAAAAGCTTTTATTTTGATTATAAATACTAGGGTGTCCCACGGATTTTTACCGCTTCTGGTTTCTCCCGCAATAACTCATACTCTTTTTTTTTTCTCTTGGATAGGCTTTGCGGTAAGATTCGACAAAGCAAAGCAAGATTTACATGATAACACCTAAACGTTCATCCAAAGTTTGTTCTACCCAGAGTTCCAAGTCGAAATCCACGAAGATCTAAACGCCAAAGTCGAGAAGAAATTGTCTCATTGCAAAAAATTCCTACAGACTTCCTACTTGCTCAGGCATCGACTCTCTATATCCGATAACTACAGTGCTGGGCAAATTTATAGGTCCAGTCTTGAAAATACCATAATTTACTCTATTGTCAATGATATGGTCTAGAATTTGGTACACCGTGTGTTTACCAGCCTATTATCAGTCTTTAAATGGGTCTCGTTTGGTTATTCAAGAAAAAATTGAAATTTTTGGAAAAAGCAGGCTTGAAGACTGATCCGGCAGATTTCTAGAGCGAAATATATGTGAAAGCATACCCAAGGCAAAAAAGGAGATAAGCGCCTCTTTCGGAGGCACGACACAGCTTGACTAAAGCGGCTGTTTAACGCCTTCGTGTGTACCTACCCAAAAAAATTCGGAAGTTAGGAAGTGCTTCGATGAACAAAAACTTAGGTGGACCTATATCAATTGAATGACCCAGCGAATCGCTGTAAATGGTGGTGGAAAAGCATAGCTGGGACCGAAAATATTGTATGTGTGCGAAGTTTGACGCTCAACGGTTTTTTCAAGGACCTAGATGAGCAAGAAACGCGCAATCGACTTCTTTTCGTCTGTATGCTATTAAAAATTATTTTTAAACTTTGTTTATTGAATCAGACTTTGAGAATTTTCTTGAGGGTTGCTTCCGCCACTTCTCCTTTTTATGAAGACCTGGCCGACTTCACCATACTTTGGCAAATGAGGTTACAGGAAACTTTGCTCATGGCATAATTAATCAAAAGAGCTCTTTGTCGTTCCTCCTAGGGGAACCTTGGGTCGCCACTGGAGTGCATGTTCATGCATGTATGCCACGGGCTTTCGTTCCTAAGCCTCTTCAAACTGAACGATGAAAGCTGGGTTACATCACCTTAAAGGCAGTGTCGGGTAAAAAGTCGATTTTGAGGTTTTGTGCTTACCCGGCGCTACTCGCTATGCTGAATCAGAAAATCCACATTGGAAAGCGTGACGACGAGAAAGGGCTGTAAAGCAGGAGAGGATCAGCAGGTGGTCTTCCCCACTGTAAATCCACGCTCTCAGCTTCCGAGCGATCTCCTCGACTCCGCTAGCTGCCCTGTGGTCAGATGCGGCGTCTGTGGGGGTATGTCACTAAATGGTTTTTGATTTCCAGGCTCCGACGAAGGCGAAGACGCCGAAATGTCAGCCATCAATAAAAAGATCATACCATCTTGGCTTAGTTACGGCAAAAATCAATATCGGATTGCCCTGACATCGCTATCGGCCGCGTGTGAACGGGTGACTTGAGATTGGTACCGAGAAGGTCGCTTCGGAAGGTGGGAGCGTGAATTCACAGTGGGGAAGACCCCGCCCACCTACTAATTTTCCTACTGCGTTAAAGCCTTTTTCGCAGTTTTGGCGCTCTCCAGTGTGGATTTTCGGACTCAGCATAGTGAATAGGCCTGGGTAAGCCCAAAACCTTAAAACCTCAAAGTCAACTTTTTGCCCAAACACTGCCTTTAAAGGCAGCATCCCGGCAAAAAGATGGGTGTCGGGTTTTTATGACGATGTCAAAGTAGACCCCCTACCTAAGCGATGACTGAAGTTCGGAGCCAAAAAGGGGGTCTACCAGCCTGAAATTCGCTCCGAAAGTGGCCCGGATCTTACGGTAGGCCTGGACGCCGCCCACACAGCAATTTCGAAGCAAGGCCAGAGTACGCATAGCACACACGGTCATGAGGATAGGGTCCCGCAAGACTCTGCGTTTCTACCCTGCACGCTTCTCGTGCTCGCCCGAACCTAGCGTAAGATTTGGGCCATTTGTAGACTTCGTAGACCCCCTTCGCGCTGCAAACTTCTGTCGTCGCTTAGTTAGGGGTCTACTCTTACATTACTACCAGAGCCAGATGTCTGCTAAAACGCTGCCTTCGTTTGTTTCTCACATCCGCCGTAGCATGAACCTTACATTATGGCCTTTTCTGAAAGACTACTCCAGTCTTTATCAATTTGCTGTACCTTTAAAACGGACTAGAACCTAAAGTTGGAGGGGGATAAGACTTTTTGACCGTGAAGATCGTGAAGGATGCTGGTAACAGCAGCGATCTCCATACAAATGCGCGTCCGAGGTACTGTTCCTAAACTTTTTTCGATATGCGTTTTTTCGAGAATTGCGTCAAAGGTGTTTGTATGATACATAGCAATTTATTTCTATTATGCTCCCATTCATCAATAAGAGCTGCAATGGCCGGTTCGTTGTTTTCTCATGCGAAGCTTCTTTATTGAATGCATCGCACCCAAATGTATGCAAAGATGCTAAAAATCAACAAGAGTTGACCTTCGCAATTTCTTGTTTTAGAAGCACACCAAGGTATTTTTTTAGTAGCAATATATTTTTAGCGAGCGCAGTGCCTTTATCCCTACCGTACCATGGGCCAGGCCTAGTCCTCCCAAGCAACACTGACTTTTCGGCCCGATGTTATTCTTTCTACAGTCTGCCCCAATCCTAACCACGCCAAAATTGGCATGGCGGGAGTCCGCTTCGCAAGGGTTCCATCTGCGGCTAGCTAGTCTGCTCTCTCCTCAATCTCTTTGCTCTTTGCAACAGCTCGCGTATGCAGCGCAAACCCCTAGCGCTGCAAGCGCGCAAATTCAGCAGACGGTTCGGCCTGATCACGATTGGGGCAGAGTGTATAAACGCATCAAAGACTTACTCCCCTAAAACTTCACTACCAGAATCATGGGACCCCGATGGGTTGCTGTGAAAAAGGCTATCAGGATACGAATGATTAAGCATTTCTGTTTTGCGGATTTCAACGTACAACGATAGCGCAAACAACAAAATCTTACTGCGTAATATGTCGGTGCATTGAGTGCACAAATTGCAGACGGCAGAACTGATAATGAGTATCAGAGTTGAGCAGAGTCTGCGGGCATTCTTTGGCAGCCAGATAGATAAGCAGAGCGTTGAAAAAAATACCCAATAAGTTATATGCGCATTGCTATTGCCATGCAGTCACAAGAGTGATTGCTAGCAGAGGCTGTCTCATCCATGATTCAACGTTCAAAAAAGCTTTAACTTGAGAAGCATGAGATAGCTTTACAGAACAAGCTGAAGGTAATTACGACTATTGTTATGCACTGCTCCTTCCGTCACAGTTCCTAGCCTGCAGCCTCATGGAAATGTCGCCATAAGAAATGTATTAGAGGATTTGCACATAAATTCGCGTAATTGAGGCGATAAAACAACATGAGAGTTTTTTCTGATATGAAAACCACGCATTCGATCTCTGCTGCTATTGGGTTCAGCGACTTATTCTGCTTGCATTTGTGGCATAAGACAGTGTAGGTAGGCAAGCTTTAGGGACCCGTCATACTTCGCCGAAAAAAAGCTCAAAAGCGCCCAAAAAGCCTAAATGGGCGCGCATACTTCACGCGATTTGGCAATATTCCAACTGCGCATAACTTATTGTAGGCACATTTTAAATGTACAGAAAATAGGGCATTTTATCATTTCACGTAAGTTATACACTCTATGCATGTGCATTTCGCTGGTGTTGGGTCTGAAGACTTCTGGCGAATGCCAAATCGCGTCGCGACTGAAATAGTGTGAAGTAGTATGCCCGGCCCTTAGGTTGTGTTCATACTGATCTGGATGTTCGGGAACAGTTCCAGCATAGCCCTTAGTTCGAGCGCTATGCTGGAATTGTTCTCGAACTTTCGGATCAGTATGAACGCAGCCTTAAGAAAGCGCCGGATGTTGATAACAACGTTGTCGTTGCGGAAATACTTAAATCATTAGGAGTTCGAAATGAAGGCACTTTTAACTTTTAGCTTAATCAAGATTACGCTGCCATGCTCGTGAGCCCTTAGAAGCATGCATTAACATCCCAGCTGGGGAGGGGATTGCAGCTCAGAAGAAAGCTTCATATTCTAAAGCTCCAGATATCTGGATTTCACGCTGTCTACGTTGTGCGTGAGTATTCCTACTATCCTTCACTATGAACATGTTGAACAGGAACGAAAAGTGCACGAACCGCATTTTCCAGCTTTTGTATGATCCTTGGTGATCCCCGGCGCTTTTCTTTAAAGTCATTTTTCTCTCTCCGATGTTAACGAAAACCTTCCAAAGTTGTAGTGAACATCTAACACAACAATGCTAAGCATGTTGCTGATGAAAACAAATGAGTTTTTGAAAAATCGAATTTTTCGGTAAACCTCAAATTTCGACCTGTGGATCATCGAAAATTTCATGACTTCAAAACATCATTTGTTCTTATCAGCAACATGCTTAGCACTGATGGGTTAGATAATCTGCACAACTTTGGAAGTTTTTCGTTAACTTCGGAGAAAGAAAAATGACTTTCAAAGAAAAGCACAGGGGATCATCAGGGATCAAAGAAAAGCTGGAAAATGCGGTTCGTACAGCTTCTCGCCCCTGTTCAACATGTTCACAGTGAAGGATAGTAGGAATACTTACGGATAGGTACACAACGCGAAATCCAGGTATCTGGAGTTTCGAAATATGAAGCTTTCTTCTGAGCTGCCATCCTCTCCCCGCGGCGATGTTAGTGCATGCGGCCCTGGAACTAGACAGAGAGCTAGGACGAGCCACATAATCACGAAAAATACAAAGACCTATAGTCTGACTGTATGAAAAGCTAAAAGCCATGCAGTTTCACAAAAACTACAGTTGCTAAGTTACATTGAACACTATCATTGTATTGTATCATCCGACCTGAAACTTTTAATAGAATTCTAACATTATATTGTATGTGCACATGACAGAAAATGAAGCAAAAAGACTCGATTGCAAATCAACACGTATGCTCCAGCGTCAAAACTTGCGCGCGAAAGGCTTCGTTCCGGCTTTTTCTGGCGCTTTTGGGCTTTTTGGGCTTTTTTCGGTGAAGTATTACGGGTCTCTTACAGGCAACCCTCAAGCAAAATTTAATTGTACTTAAAAGTGTAAAACACTGCATGGATACTCTGACAAGCTACAAGTGCAATGATTATAGAAGAGCATTGTGAAGTTGAAATATACAGTAGGTGCCTGTTTAATGCTAGTTAAGTTTTAAGATGACACTGCCGGATTTACAAGGAAATGGGCAGAAGTCAAAGTGACCATTTAAAATAAACTGCCTACTATTCGATGCATAAAACGCGGATTTCATAGCTGTTTTCCTTATCTGCAGAACGCCTTCGAGGTGAAGTTATGAGCAGTTTTTCTGCGAGAAAATCGTGCATAAAAAATGCGAAATCAAACCTAATATTGTCCGTTTGGCTCATCTTTCGGTATGAATCATGTGAAGTAACCTAGTTGGATGTTTTGGTTTAGTATTAAGCCGAACATGGCTCTGTACAGACAAATTTGCCCTTTACACGCACGATTTCTTAACAAAATGATGGCTTCAATGGTTTATTATTCGTTTTTATCATTTACACTTTTGTAGCATTCCCGCAAAAACACATTTGCCACACTCTTTGTAGCAAAATCGACAGCTGAGTTTTAGTAGTTATTGCATAAATCTCAACGATTTGGCTTTAAGACCCTGATAATAGTTTGCAACTTTTCAACCGAAGATTACATTGCCTCGTAGAGAGATCAATCTCTGTTCACTCCACCCTTCAAATTACATTGTTAACGAAATTAACACGATGTGCGTCGGCTACCGTTCAAGCTTGCAGTGCCATGTTGCGTGTTGACGAAGAACCCCTGAACCCCTGATCAGATAATTAAGCGCTTTAGCAGAGATCTTGCCGTGCTGTAAGTTGAATCAGATACTGAGACTGTAGGGATGTCGGATGGAGTTGAGTTAAACTGAACCAATGTTCCAAAAAAAGAGGATAAGCAATCAAGCTGACCCGATCCGAACACAAGTTAGGTTAGTTTTTGATCAACGTTTCCGATTTTGTGTTCAAAAGGGTTAACATTTTTGTGAAACTCAGAGGGGTACATCTTTTTGCTTATTTGGTAACCCATCTCGTGCCGAGCCCTGTCAACAAGAAATTCTTTTGTTCCTTTCCTTTTGACGAGAACGTGTGGATATGAAAGCTTTGTCCGACGCGAATGTGTCGCCTATGTGAGATGGGCGCGCGGGAATACGTGTCTCAGCGGTGAAAGATGTGCGAACACACCGTTTGCAACCGCTTTGCACAATCTTTTGCCGTATGACATATGGAGGAACATATCATCCGTAAGTTACACTCTTCACATACAAATCATCTTATATAAAAGAACTAGCGGCCCTACGGGCCGCTGTAAGTGGGTCGGGGCAGATACATTAGTATTTGCTTAATTGGAACTGAATCTAATTAAAGATGTTCATATTCCCTCTCTAGAAAAGCTAAATAAACGAAAAATCAAACTTCGCAGGTAGACACAAGAAAATATCTGATCCTTCCTTCCAAATACCACCACCAGAATTCAGTTATTTGATACAGCTTGCTTATTTCGTTGCTTATTGTTAGTCAAAATCAACATAATCGCTTCCCCAAAAGGCTGAGAATGCAGATGCATGCCGAGTCTCACTTCGGGAGCAAGGGCAAATTAAAGGATTCCAAAGCAAAGATGATTGGTCATTGAAAATCAAACAATAGGGGAAAGTCCCGGGATTTGAAAGCAAAAGCTGAGGTGGTTGAAGGCCGTGGGCAATGTGGCGTAAATTATTTGAAAATCGAGATTTTCACTGCTTTGTGGATGCTTTGCTGAGTCTTCACTCCGGGAGCAGAGGCATTTTCTGTGGCGAAAATTCTGTCGAAATCGAGGTTTTCACCGTTTTTCGTAAATTGTGGAGAAAGCAGAACTTTTTGCTCCAACAACTGGTCAGCCACAGAGAGTCTGCCGGAGCTCAACCAGCGAAACCATAGCCTCCATGCTGGATCTTCACTCCTGGAGCAAAGGCATTTTCTGTGGCGAAATCTGTCGAAATCGAGGTTTTCACCGTTTTTCGTAGAAATTGTGAAGAAAGCAAAACTTTTTGCTCCAAATACTAACCAGCCACAGAGAGAGCCTGCGAAAAATGCATTTTTTGCTGTTCAAATGCTCTTCGGATTGGGATTTTCGTCAATATTTCACAAAATGCTGAGCTTTGACGACTTTTCAAGGAAGAATCACAATGCTCAGGTTTCATAATTCATATCAAAGTATTATGTAAAATGGCAAGGGAAGCAAGGAAATCTTTGGAATTAAGTTGAAGTAATGTAGCTAGAGACATGAAAAGAAGTGGAACTGAGTATGTAAGCAGTAGAGATTGTTCCATGTTGAAAGCCGTGATCAAACCGAACATACAGTATTTCATCACAATTCCTCATCGCAGGCAAAGTCAAAACACGTGTCGTCACTGCATGCGGTGTAGGGTGCGATATCAATAGTCAAATGTCGAGGCATCCCTCTCCTCTCGAGCCTGTCTGCAGATTGGAGTACACTGTTCCTCTAATTTTCTTACAGTCCGTAACCTCTGCGAGAGATTGTGATGTCTCGCGCGCTTACACTGTCAACAACTCCCCCTCCGCAACGCTGAAGAGGGCGTCAGGGTGGGTAAACGATGTGTAGTTTTCGTCGTCTCCCCGGATGTTTCCAGTTTATCTATAAAAAGGATCGTAAGGTAGAGAATGAATTTTTTTTGCAAAGAAGGACTTTTCGGCATTCGGTGGTCCCTTGAAAAACGGCTACGGGATACAGGTGTGCGCGCTTGCACGGGTCCTTTAAGATTTTTAAAGGCATTCTCAAATACATTTACCGTCCGACCACGCACCGGCCGGCGACCGGCTGGCGGCATCGTATTCCGTCCGAACCGCTCATGCGCGTTTTCCGGCCGGTAGCTGTCATAGCGCGCGGCACTTTGCAGTTTTGGCGCTATAAATCAGTCCGCGGCATGTTTTTGCTCCAAATTCGAATCTCATGAATGTTTCTGCTCTTCCTTGTCTTATTTATGACAAAGTAAACACCGTGGACTTTTTTGGTTTGCTTAGCGGACCGAGCACCACACACAGCAATAAGAATCAAAAGTTCACAACATTATAATGCTCCTTGTCGTGTTATTGTCGAAACTTTAGAATAGCCTCCATTCCTCGAAATATGCCACCAAACCATGGATGCAATCGTCGAAATGAATATGGCGATAAGAGTAATTCAGTCACATGGTGATTTAATTTATCAATAAAATGCTCTCTAGAGCACATTGGACTAGTGAAGTATGCTACGGTTAAACACCTATCGTTATTCATCTCGTTGACATCAAGATCACATATCTATGTTCCAGCATTTGTGCTTGTGACTGCAACCGCTTTTGTAAATAATTTCGGTTTTCGCATCAGTATGTTCTCCAATACCCAAGCGCGATAAGGTTTGATAAAATATAGAGATCCCAGCGGGGTTAACACTGGCATGAAGCAGACGAATGTAAGCGAAGTTATCTCTATGAAAGGATGATGTACAATATCCAATTGTCCCACTACGTATGTAGCAGCTGTAAGCAAATAGAAGCATGGTATGCATGCCTGGTAGACGATGGCCTGTAAAAAATAAAGTAATTGGCAGAATGCAACTGACTTTCAAACAATACTTTCAGTAGCATTGAGTGCATTTGACGAGTTTTTTCTGACATGGCGTTCATTGTGCTTAGTTTTGTCACGATGCGCCTCCGGAGTACCAAAATGATTGTATAAACGGGAATTATAGGCGTAACAATATGCACAGCCATGTATAGTACTCCAAATTTTAGAATGGTATGGTGCCCGCTGGCGCAGCTATCTTTCGTGTCGTAGTTGAAATATTTTTGCAATTCCCCCCTAACAATAGGCTCGGGATCACTGGATAAACTGTATGCGACCTAAATCAAAATGCTTCAAGAAATATGTACAAAAAATATGTTTTCAACAGTTACATAGCACACAAACCCACAAGCTGCACAAAGCATGGTATGTAAAATATGAAAACCACAAGTAATGTTGTGTAAGTTTTTGGAGCGGAATGAGATAGAACATAATAACGAAAGACAAATGACAGAAGCGTCAGATATAGATTAAATATATGACAGTGCAACAAAAAGCTAAACCTTAAACATAACGTCTAATAGCTTGAATAAGGATTTCTTGATATATGAGCTCACACTACGAAGCAAGTTGTAGTTCCACTTAGACGACATGGACCATAAGACATGTAAAAGAGGCTCAGATCTCGCGGGATCATCCTAAAACTAATCCACCCTCAACCATGGTATGTTATTGGTTACTTTACTCTCTTATAAGGGAAGCCTATTATTTCGAGGAGACCTTTCAGATGAATCCTGTACCATCTTAAGGTAGCATTGATCGCTACTTACATCTAATTTTAGTATCCATCACGCTCCCTAGGAAGCGAGTTATCAGTGTTGTCTCAGTAAAAAATAAGCGCAGGTTCAAGGTAAAATCACTTGTTACGGTCTTTTAGTGCTTAGGTAAAGCAATGTTGAGTACGAGTGTTTCAGATGGATTTATTGAATGAAGTACTGTTTAACAGTGGACCATTTGAGTAAATTTGGACGAGTATATCTCCGCTGCGTATTCGATTCTCAACTCAAAAAACACTCATACTCGGCCTCCAGTTGCTTGGCAGATGAAGAAGATAGATCTGGATTCATCGTCTTATGAGTCAACTGGGAAGGACATTTCTATCAAAAGAACTTCTCTTGCTAGCGCAATCTCTTAACTGTTCTCCTAATTCTACTCCTTATCTATAGATATCTGAAGCGATTGCTCGCAGTACTGAGGAAAAAATGCACATAACTCTAGATTAGTTGTGTAATTTTCAAACATTCATGAGCAGGAGGCCAGCTGAAGCCCATGAAAATTATCATCACAGTTTTTCTGTAGTGAAACCTGCTGTGATTATTGAATGTAAAAATAAAGATGTTCAAACCTGACCCAAAAATTAACGTTTATTAGGTAGGTTCAATCGGCTCTGCAAGCTATGACTATCAGGACATCAACAACTGTCTACTTCAACTAACAATGAACGGGGTTATGGTAGCTGTATGGAATTTCAGAACAAACTAGGGCTTCTTTCCACCAAGACATAAAAAACTTCAATCACAAGTTACAAGGCCCATGAAGAAAAGCATTTTTTTACACATGCTCTGGAGAAAGATGCTCATTATGCTAAGATGCAAGTTATTGTTATGTTTTGAAAGTCCGCTGAGAAAATTGATACAACAAACCTTTGTATCGTAATTATATCGGCCCATGAGCTCCACAGACTACAGACGGCAGAACTAAGAATTAGCATAGAATAGGCGCGAAAATCCTTCGATATTGGTTTAGCAGCCAAATAAATAACTAATGTATTGAAAAAAGTACCCAATAAAAAATTGATTAAGTGCACTAAGCCTGCCATGTAGGTCATGTTGAGATGTTCAGTTGGGATAGAACCGTTCACCATTTTCGATTATGCGAGCTCTAAATTGGGGAGTGTATGACTAAGATAGACGCTGTAAAGGTAACTACAGCTTTTATTGCGACTTGTATTTCGTTTTGTCATCGTAAAATTCGTATAGGGGCCGAGAGGCATCTGCTCAAGTATGGCGATTTTCATTAACGACAAGGTTCGAGAGCAACATTTTAATGTAGGCTTAATGAGTTTATAAAAGTTAAAGGAAGTCTACAATGCTCCGCTTTTATACGGATCTTACACCTCTTGTTTTTAGTCTCAATATCATGGAAATGTAGCCAGAAGAAATGCAATTTTACGCAGTATTTTTGTAAAAAAAGTATTTGTGTGTGCGAATAGTACTTAACGCTCATTCACACACTTCAGAGATTTCTTTTGCTTGCCTGAAAGCATGAGTTCGATCACAAGGCACTCCTACTGAGTCCTAGACATATCGAAGTGATTACACCACAAAGGCACTATACTAGACAGCCTAGGTGCCCGGACGAAAATCAAGTGAAAAAATTTTTATAACTTACTTCAAACATTCGCTTAGCAGATAGCAAAAGCAGACAGTTTAGACACGTTTAGTGATACATACGTATCTCATTACGAATGGCCACCGTCACTAAGTATCCTACCCTTGTAAGCCATTGCCCCAGGGATCTCTTGGCGGTCAAACAACCGCTAGAGGTCCCTGTCAAGATTTAGTTAAAAACCATAGAAAAAATCCAAATACTCAAATTTGTTCAAGACACGCTTATTCCTTAAATTCATAAGCTAATGTGAGCGGACAACATACAACTTGAAACTGCACAAGGATAGACAGCAAATGGATGTATCCAATATGTGGCCAAGTTTGTGTCACTAAGATAAAATGCAGAGATCCGAAACTTTGAAACTAATGAAAAACTTGAAATTCCGGCTTTTGATTTTGCTTGGATCACGGATAATACGAACGGTGGTCATTTTGTAGAGCTTGCTTTGCTCTGATAATGCTACCCATCCACTTTTTTCCGGTCACACTGTCGTTTCGCTTAGACAACGCCATTATTTTCGTGATCAACAGATTTAACAATAAGCTGCTCGAGGTCGCTGTGTATAGATTGCAGCTAATCATTAGACTTGCCGATAGAGTAACACGCAAGGAAATCTTCAGGCTCCAAAATTTGCCTACTGGCTACGGGTGCTTTCATAAGCAAGGTTTCCTTTTTTATTAGAAAAGTTTCTGCTAGAAATTGCGAAATACACAGTGTTTCAAAAAGATCTGAGCACTGTTTGTGCTTTCATGTCTTTCGCCGAGTTGTCCCATTCTGTAGAGCGGAGTTCAACTCAGATCTGCGATACGGAGCGAATGATCAATCACTCTTCGTTACTGTAGTATTATTGTAGAACCTTCGAGAAGGATTTCAGGAAATTGAAAGCGATTTTTGCCTCAGAAGTAAAACCAAAAAAAGTCATGAACTCTTGTATTGGACTAATCGAAGTCGCTGATTGTGAATATGAGATTTGCACTTTACTGTAATGTTTATTTCGAAAGTTATATTGGAGGGTAGCAACTGCTTTCACAATGTTCTTCAGAAGAATGACTATACCATTACAAGAGCTCAAAAGAACTGGTAGTTGTGCAGCGAAATCAGCACGCCCGAAAACCTTGCTACGCAAATTTTTAGATTTTTTTTTCGGGATTTCTTCCATCAAAAGGCCTATTCCACAGTGGCACTTTGTGCTGAAAGTTCACAACGAAATCCTACAGTAATGAAGCGTGGAGGATACGGTCCATACTGTAAATCTAAGCTGCACTTCGCCTTATAGAATGGTATCTCAAGCTCATAGAAAGGCATGAAAACAAGAGAGTTATTATTAATTAAATAGTGTTCGCATCTTTTTTTGAGGCCCTTCACATAATGGGCTTTGAAAGTCAAGCAAGAACCTGAATTCTTTCACATGTTATCGTTTACTACAAACTTTGCAAATACTGTTACAAAAATTCTCCTATATGTACTCGAGTGATGGAGAATCAAGCACAAGAATCTGAAAAACGTGTGGAATCAGAAATTCTAGTCCATTTTTCACTTTTGACTTGTACTCATAGAAAATTCAGTACTTCTATAAATGCTGCTACATGTTAATTACAAGATAAACGGAAGGCTCGCATGGTTTTTTTTTTAGGAAAAAGAGCGATTTTTGTGGAAATCAAAATTTTAGCTCGGCCTAAAACTCTGGTAATACGAGTTTTGCGAATGCTTAAAGATCAACTTGGAAATTGTTCTGTATCAAATTATATCCTATTCTATCAATTCAGAGTCGATTACATGAACATTTCCATTCCTTCTGCTAAGCAAGGGGTGCTTACGTTAACAGCAGGAATGCTTGATATCCTGAAGTCCCGGAGTTGTGAATTCCACATTGTCTATCAATTTCTGAGCGTTTCTGCTCCCCTTTACTATAAACATATAAAAAAGGGTTGTTGTTTGTACTGCATCTTTCAACAATTTGTATGATCTCCTGGTGATCCTCAGAGCCGAGTTTTTATCTCAAAGACATTCTTGTTGCTCTGAAGTTGTTAAAATATTCCAAAATTGGCTAATTACCTAACTTAACAATGTTAACATGGTTCTAAAAGGAACAAATGATGAATCGAAGTGATGAAACTTCCGAAGCACAAGCCAAAGCAAGAAAAATGACCTTGAAGAAAAGACGATTGACATCGCGGGATCACCACGGGATCATAAAAGAAAGCCGGAAAATGTGGCCTGTATATCTCCCCGGTTCTGTTCACGTTTATAGTGAAAGTTAGTAGAAACATTTGCGAATTTACACCGCGTAAAATCCAGAACACTGAAGTCTCAAAACACGAATTCTTTTAAGTAGCCTTCCCTTCCCCAGGGAGGATATTAATGTATGCGGCCTTAATAAGATAGACAGAGTCTATCATGACATTCTTTCTTATGAAATAACAAAACTTTAGCAGAGAAAACCAAGGAAGCCGGGGCCGATACGCATGAGGATTTGCAAGAAAAACAGCTTTACAATACCGCTCACATTTTTTGAAAAAAAGACGCGAATGTATGGACATGTATGGACATGTACGGACATGTCCATACATGTATGGACATGTCCGTACATGTCCATACATGTCCATACATTCGCGTCTTTTTTTCA
The DNA here is from genome assembly GCA_958299035.1 of Cylicocyclus nassatus. Lineage (NCBI taxonomy): Eukaryota > Metazoa > Nematoda > Chromadorea > Rhabditida > Strongylidae > Cylicocyclus > Cylicocyclus nassatus. Next base: position 84,678,490 of record CATQJL010000316.1, on the reverse strand, counting down.
AAAAATGTGAGCGGTATTGTATGTGTGTACAACTCTTGTCGCGAAGGCAAGGTTTGTGAAGAAATTTCGCTTAGAATGTTTTCGGAAGAACATGCACTAATCCCGCATTAGAGTATTAATGTCGCACTTACAGAAAAGTTGTAGTTTTCTATCAAAAGAATTAACGTACTTGAGTTTCGCAAAAATCAAAACATCAGAGATTTTCGATTTAGGTCCTTTGTCTTGTGTGCAACTAGATATAGACCCGTAGTAAGCTCAGACCAGAGCATCTTCCTGAGGAGAACGTGAGTTGATCTCTTGGCGCCTCAGTCCAGCATCCGGGAAGGTCATTGATGAATAGTCCATACCCTATCATTCGGTCATGGTGATATGCTCCAGTAACCTTTATGGAAATACAAGACCAAATCCAGCGGTGCAGTGGCGGAGAGGTCGGGTGATGTTAGGGCGATCGGAAATTCATGTCCGGCGAATTGCGGATCATCTCCCATGATTTGATCGGGAGATGACCTCTCTGCCGAACTTGACTTGAGGCATAACGTTACATACTTGTAGGTGGGGGAGTGGGCGGTCGTCATTTTACTGAAGGAAACTCGAAGCGGCCTCCTGGAAGTTTATCCCTTCTGACCAAGCTTTACTACAGGCCATAATTTTCAGCCAACTTTGGGAAATCAAGTTTGAAAAAAATGTTTTGGTGGGCAAAAAGGTTGTGTTTCCTGAACTCATACTGACATAGGGACAATCAACCCTTGCAAGAAGTATATCATATGACCAAGAACTTTGAGGTTACAAATGGCTGAAGAAAAATGTCAAATCTTTATCCAGCGAAGTATTGGGGGTATAGATAGGGAAGATCAGTTCTACGAATGTTCCTTACTTTGGTAAGTGTGGTTGTATATATAGAACGTGAAGGAATTTAGGTGATCCATTACTTTTTCATCCTATTGGTTTTCTTACGATCATCACTTTTCAAAGAAAATACAAATCGCTAACAATTAGTCATCGGTGATCCCATTTCGCCACTGCCCTCTAGTGTGCCTCACAATGACAGGGGAGAATGAGATCGAACTATCATATGAGACCTTATCAATATCTATCCGATTCTTTTATTTGTACAGCTGCCGGGGAACTTTGCTTTTAACATCCTCGAAATATGTAGTTGAAGCGTTGGCTACAAATCTGTTCAGATAATTTTGGTGAGTTTTGCTGTGATGGGGTAGGTTTGTTGTTAATTTAGAGAGAAGGTTCCCGGGTTTTCTACGATGTTATCAATTTGGCTAATGAACCATTTGTGTAGCTTTTGCGGCTCTGACAGTTGCTGCAGTGAACAGTGATTCAGTGGAAATTGGAATGTAAAGTTTGTTTGAGTAGAATTTTTTTGCCTTTAAAGTAAAGACGCAACGAATTGAGAAACCCCAATATTTTCATTGTACGCAAAAGTGATAAAACCTCGTTTTTGTCTGTCAGAAGCTTCAAAAGAGGACGAAATTTCTGGTGTTATTTGCCAGATAGCGAAAACTGTATAATTCAAATACCAAAGTAGTCATCCTTACTTCCATCACAGCAAGAAAACGGAGCTTAAAAATGCAAAAATTGAGCTTTGAAAATTTAGCCATTTTTGGGTATGAAAGTCATTTACCAATAAAGAAAATTCTGAGTAGTTGATATTTGATAGTATAAGCTCTAAACTACTTTTTCCAAAAAAATCATTGGTAAAAAACAACAAGACAGGTTTTTTGGACATTTGTACTCGAAAACGAAAATATTTTTAAACCAGTTTAATATTTTACCTGCAGAAAATTCCAGAATGTCTAACATTGTTGTCGAAAATTTAGCTCAGAGACTGTGACACTAGTGATATAAAGGTCGCATCAGGTCACATAGTATAAACAAAATAATACCTAAGGTGTCTCCTTTGCAGAAATTCAATTCTGTAGCGATAAGTGAAAGTGATTGAAAAACTTGTCTGCGTACATAGGCAAACTATGAAGTAAAACTTGCCGAAAGAGTACGCGAGCTTTTCAAGCTAGGGAAGAGCTTGGCAAAAAAACAAGCTTCCTAAAGAACGACTATGTAGCTTTTATGAGATTCCCAATATCATGTTGCATAACAATTTCGTTCGCATTTTAGATTAAGCTTTCTTTTGGCCGTGTTTTTAGAAAGCATATGTGCGTTTGGAAGCCCCTACGAAGGCTCAAAAATCTTCTTACTTTGTTCTTGAGCCTAAATAAAGACAAACAGGTAATGGAAAGTATTAGGCTGCTGCATAAGTTCTGTCCGATTTAAATTTTTTAAGTTCAAAATGTCATAACTTCTTCCACGGTCAACTTTTTTCTAAGATCCAAGATACTCGCAGATTATTTCGCAACATAAAAGAGGCCATGGGGTCTGCGTTGCCGAGAGATTTTTTTGACCGAGCAAAAAAGATGCCACTTTTTGACCGCGCTCTAGCCCATGTGTGCATGCCCTATTTACGAACTATGAAAATTTTACAAATGACGTGAACACCGAAAAGGTATTAGTGGATGAGCCCTGCTAGTTCTTGCTTTAACCTAGCACCTCCAACCTTGAACTCATCAATTACTTCTATTCGCAGAAAGTTATTGCAGACGTTTCTTCATGGAACTGGGCTTCTGCATATACTAGCTTTCTACACCCTTAATCCTCAACCAATGAAAGAACTTGACTTGAAGGGCGCATTGTTGAGATTTCCTCGCAAGAGCAAATTTCTAGGGTGAGAGCGTACCTCTGCCACTTGGAGATTTTAGGCCTGAAATCTTCTTATACTAAGAAATTTATTGAAACTTGACATGTTAGAAAAAAGCAAAAAAAGCACTTTCTAAGGATAGTAACGATACCGCATTAGAGATGAGATTCTCTAAGAACAGCTGCTTCAAACGTAAGGCAAAAATCGGACAGAACTTATGCAGCAGCCTATTATACTCAGCAAGCTATGCTCTGAAAATACCTATATTGTTGCATCCTTCTTTTCACTATTTTCAGATTCGCAGAAAAAAATTTTTTGATACTTCTTCTTGAGCATTTTTCTCAAACAGTACCGCATACATTGTACTTGTTCTTGAGATGCCGTAAAAAAACGCAATCAAAGAAATGCCAAATATGGGCTTCCCTAAACCGATCATTGAAGGAGACATACGATACGTTTGCGCAAATCAAGCAGGACCTTCCAATAAGCAGGAATAGTTTTGGGCTGCATTCATTGGCTCCGTGAAAGTTAAAGAAAAGTTTCCGAAAGGTTTTTTAAAAGTGCGAGCGAATTTATCCACACAACCCAAATCTTCCGCGAGGAGATTGATGAATGAGCACCAGCCTGGTGCTAATTTTAGCTCGCCTGAAACTATTTGCAGACTAGCTCAAGATAACTCCACTTTTTCGGTCCCAAAAAGAATCTGCTCCCGGTTGGATTGTGTATTCAGTAGTGGCTTCGCTTCGCCCTGTTGACTTTATGATTTTGTCAACTTTGATGAAACTCATAGAACATGCATTGTGGGGTGTTCACTCGGCGAGGGATTATCGGCATATCGTAAAAGAGTTGAAACAACTAGAAGATCAAAAGGTTATGAAAATTTTCATTACGGTAGACAATGAGGAAGTGAAAACAATATTAGAAGCTTTCTAAGAAATTTTTTCCTTCTCTACAACTTTACAATCGCGCAAGAGAACAAACAGTTCAAACTGGAGTTCTTTCAGTTCAGTGTTTATTTGTGAGCTAATCGGTTCGGCGTTAGAAAAAGATGTTATAATTTCAGAACACACTGATAATCTCAAACCTCTAGAGTGTGTTACCACTGATTTCATGAATATGTATGAAGTAATCATAAGTTTGCAATACTCTACATAAGCGACGAACGGAACAGCGTTGACACAAACATTTGTTTTCTCCTCTGCCTAGAAACAGAAATTATTTAGAATCTTTTGATAGGAAATTCACTTATTTTGAGCTTGAAAATTTTTAGGAAAAAGCCTTTTTACATTTTTCTGTATTAGCCTCCTTGAAAAAAATCTGAAGTAATCATAGGGACGCTCATAAGCCTTTAACCAGCTCCAATTTTTGTTACAATTCGCTCTTTTGACGAATTGGAACTCATTAAAATAATAGAATATTTGTAAAAAAAAAAAACAAACCCTTCAGAGCTCAAAAATCGAAAAAACGAAAAGGCTAATAAATAAACAGTTCCCGTTAGCCTCTCTTGTCCAATTCTTTACGAAATTTTCAAATAGACATCATCAACTGGAATTTATCGATTTTGAACGAATACCAAACATTTGAGACGCTCCAAACGGGAAAATTTCAACATATTTGAACCTCGAGGTCTATTCTCATCGTCCATTGTGGTTTAACATTTCTTTGAAATTTCTAAATAGGCTTCACCATCTGGCAAGTGTCGACTTTGATCGAAATTTAACCTTTGAACGCTCTAAAGAGCAAATATTCGAAAAAAACTTCTTAAAAAATCTGAATCTGTTCTCAATGGCGTTCGTCTAATAGTTTTAGAATTTTTCCGTAATTTTTTTACAGGGTAAAACTGCAGCATGGTAGAGGTATTCTCTTGCGACGTTGCGGCTAGTGGTGATGACGATCACTACACTCCGTTTGGTACGAGGACCAGATTCGTCGTCCTGGTTCTCGTCCTGCTATGCTTGACGAGCGTTTGGTAAGATTTTTGGGAGTATAAACGCTATTGACAGAAAGTGAGTCAAGGTGTTTTGTAAAAGCGGGTGATTTTCAGTTAAAATAATCTAATAATCCATATTATCTAGTAATTTGAAAGCCAAGCTAGTTGTCCGTCTCAGTACAAACCTGGTGAACAATTTTGAATCACAATTGGATCAAAGTGCTTGCTTTTGAGTACAATAACCTCAGCAATTTTAATTGTCATAGATGATGTTGTGCTCTACCGCGAAAATCCTGCTCTACTTCAAATGGGATGAGAAGTCTATAGGCGGAGCCTTCATTCAAACTGATCTTCCAGCCATCAGGAACTTGAGAACTTATTTACAACCCTTATTACTTCCGCGAGACATCGGCGGGATTAATTGCAACAGAAATTCTATTTATTTTTCTACTCAAAACGTGATGGGTTCAAATTAGACAAGCCTGCCAGACAACATAATCTTTGCGCTTTGTTCGCGAACAGAATGTTCTTGGCAGAATACTTGTAGACCTAGTCTATTGAAATCTGAAGAACTTGAGGACCCAAAGAACGGACCGTCATTTTTAAAAGTTCGAAAGTTACATAGCGATCCCGTTCTTGGATTGCGGAGTTTGAATATCGGTACGGGAATCGAAGCGCCTGAAAAATTGAATCTGATGGGCTCAAGTTATCTCATATTCGGGCCATAAGTGTAGGAAATGATGTCACCTACAGACGGTCCGCCTAAAATCTAAAGCGCTAAGGAAGATGATTTCGATTGAAATCTATTTTCGTAACCTAAGGGTCCAGAAATTGTCCAGAAGTTCTTTCACCCACTAAAGCTCAATAATTACATGAGAAATCAATCAGAAATCACTGCTGTCACTTCGGAAACTTCCTTTTCCGTTTCATTCGAAAAACTTGACGTCTCATCACAAACATCACAACACGCTTGTTGTTTCTCGAAATTTCTACGATATGAACAGACGTCTCCGTCTCATCAGCCATACAGAGATCACGTGAATATCGTCGAAAAAGGCGGGTATAATCTGTTTTTTCGGGCACACGCTCTCCGATGGAGAGGTGGGGAGGGTGGGGGGGTCGCGACTAACAAGAACCCGCCCCACCCACCTACACTGTGTGATACTCTTTACTCTATCATCACCCGGCATACATATAATGCCGGTGATCGAGTAGGTTGGTGAAAGAAACAGTACTGCTTTCGCCCTTTCCACTGATAGTTTTTCTACTTCTCTATTTTTTAGATAAAAAAAGAAAGGCCCTTATTTTCATGTACCCCCACCCTCTATTCGGATTTCGTTATAGGACCATTACCTCTTTGTTTCAAAACTCAAACAGAAAGAACTTCCAAAAATTCCTTTATCCACGGATGCTTTTCTTATTCTTTCGGATAAAAAAAGAAAAGCTCAGTTTTTTATATCTCTTCAAATCCCCCCCCCTTCTTCCTCCAAACTAGCTGTTGATATGGAGCCAACACCTATTTTTCTTGCCGAGTTTTGAAATTTTCTAAGAAGAGAAAGTCTGGCTGAAACATTCCTTTATTTCGATGTTTTGATCCTCACCCATCTCAGACATCGAAGATGAAACTCGGATATTTTTCGTCCTATTTCGATATTTTGATCGTTTACCATTTTTAGAATTTCGAAAAAATAATTTTTATGCTCATCCGTTTACCTCAATCCGAAATTCTCACCAATCCCAGCTTTTTTTGTAATTCTTGTATAAATTTTTATATCCTCTCAAAACACCAGAAACAAGAGATATGCTTTTCACTTCAACCAACCTTCGGAACCTTCCATCCCTTTTGAATGTTCAAATTCTTACTTTGAAACCTTTCCCGGGCCTGCCCATTTCAGGCATTCCATCCTATTTTCCGATCTCGAGCATTTTCGCTTTTTTTCGACTGAAGATTCTACCTGCTTCTAGAAAAGCGCACTTCATCATGCCATCTTTCTGGCCACAAAGTGACCCAGACTCCGATTACATTGCACTATTCGGTACTAGAACTCGATTTGCCGTCTGTGTAATGGTATTGCTCTGCTTAACAAGTTCATGGTAAGAGAAACAAATTCCTTTGCTTTTCATTTGGTTTTTGATTACCAAGGGCTGTTTGCGGAATGGGAATAGGAATTACTCACTTGCAGACGAAATTCTTACACTAAATTCTTACTATATATGGTCAGTTAATGACTTCATAAACATAGCCGAGTCGGGTATAGCAGGTAACGTTGTAATAACCAGGCATCGTCACTGGACCTTGATGTTTGTTGATAAGATACTCATGCTTTTATTATACCGTGTTTGACCTCTTCAATTATAAGATCAAAGGAAGCGGAGGGAAGAGGTCATATAAGGCCAAATTTGCAAAAAAAAAGTCTTTTGACTTCAAATTTTTCTGTGGAAGGTCGAACCTTTTTGATCTCTTCCGACAATTTTCAGACATAAAAAAAGATGATTCATCAAGAATAAACGTCATTTCCTTTCCTTACTGGTTTGAAATTTACAAAAAAACAGATCAATTTTTTTTCTTTTCGAACCGGATGTTTACCTAAAACGGGTTTTCTTTCTAAGAATATCTCATAGTGCGAATATTTCGACATTTCCGAAATGAGGGCTATCAATTAATAATGAAAAGGATCATATGACAAAGTGCTACAGCAAGCTATGCCCTGGTGATTTCTGTCACTTCTGAGAGAAATATGACTTGTCCTGATAAGTTTTTAGATTATTGGCGAAGTTTGTACTTATTATATTGTAAAAAGTTGGTAGGTAGGGTTTGATATGACCATTTCCACTATTCCGCTCTACCTAGGTCCTGACAATGGTTATCCATCATAGTAACAGTGACAATAGGGCCTAAGCGTGCTGCCTCCATCTTCCCGAAGTCAAAACAAAAACATGGTCGAATCCAGTTTTTTACCCTCGAAGCGAACCCAAGCGCTAGATTTGCATGTTAACCATACCCAGAATAAATCTACCCGACCAGAACGCCTTTGCGACCACCAATGTCCATGTTTGAAATCGTGTTTTGGCCTCTGAAAACAAGAGAGTAAGCGATACAGTTTGTCGCCACATATAGCATAGCTCATTGATCACGACGAATTGATGCTGGAAGGGGGGGGGCATAAAGATTTTGTCTCGCGCGGCAGTTTTGTATAAGGGAAAACCCGGTTCGAGCAAGCGATACCCGATGACGTGATCAGATCCCGGGGACTTGTTATGGGGGCTTTCTAGCACTGACAATGAGATATGTCTGTCAGTTATTCGGCGAATAGGTGTCAAGATCAGGATCTCTTAGCCTGATTGGGAACTTTGGAATCTACCTAAGCGCCTCACCCTACACAAAGATCATCCATCCTAATTCCTCCCCATTTTCAAGATTTTTACAGCTAAACCTCAATTATTTAGTATTTTTCTTTCTATGACGCAAATATGCAATAGGTCAAATCTAATCTGCATCCGAGCAAAAAATTCCCGTTTCTGACCTTCTCCATCAGTTTATTTAGTTATGAGCCAGCAATTCAGACAATTACAAGCTTCATTAGCTTCTAAAAGGTTGCTGCATCGGTTTTATAGCATCGAATACCTTATTGATGAGCAATGGAGCATAGGGGGTTTCTGGACTGGAAAAGCAAGTGATAGAGCAGTGACTTATATATACTTTTACTTCTGGAAATGTAATAGCCTGAGAAGGAATCGGAGAAATTTTGGCGTGTATGTTTCATACATTAAGCAATTTTTATGGCTTGAAATCATACAGTTTCCAAAAAGGAACATCGGAAACAGTATTGGCATTTAAAGGAATTTTTCTCTTCAACCTTTCCTGCGAGAACGTTTTCCTTAACGAAGAAAAAACAATTATTCATTGCTTTGTTTCAAGCAAAGAAGGTATAATACAACGATGACCATCTCGTCATTCTTAGGTCAAATGAAACAAAAGAACAAAAGAGTTGGCGTATCAGCGTCATAAAGAGAAATGGTTTGTCTAAGATAGAAACAAAAGTCTCAGAAACAGCTTTGGAGCCGAGTTTCGAGAATGAAAATTGCCACAGAATGTTGCGGAAGGGGGATGGCATAAGGTGATTGTAACCTCGAAGCCCAGATTGTAGAAAATTCGAAGTTTTTTGAGTGGGTTCAAAGTCCTTAATAGCTACCCGACTGTACAGAAGGGTGTTTTTTTTCAGATTACTTAAGAACCGAAGATTTTTGCGAGAAACAACCTCGGGATATGGAATTTGACAAATATTTGATGATATGTAGATGAAAAAATAAAAATAAAGATAAAAGTGATAAATTATTTTGTATAAATCTTATACTGAATGTTTTTTCAGGTCCAACATCCTGACCTTCAACTTCGCTCTGATTTGCATGGCACAGGAGTCGACTGCTAACGGAACCAATGTATTGCAATCGATTGACACTAAATTTACAAGTGGTGTGTTTGTTCTAGTATTCACTTTTTTCTCTCTTTCAGGCTTGGATGAAGCAGAAGGGAAGGGGGGGGGGGGGCGGAGACAAAAACATTTTGGTTCCGAAAGGGGAATACAGAGAATAATTTCGATGCCGATCTTTCTTCTCTCACCACCTAGCTCGAGAGCGCGATTTTCTCGCTGTAATTGGTGGGGGGTCGCGCGAGTCGAATCCGTATGATAGTGTGTGTTGGATGTGGTGCACCGGTCACAGTGCTACCTACAGCTGATTGATGGTCGATTGAACGATCATCGCTCTCGTTCTACCGGCACATACCACAACCAAAACGGGGAGAACATTACATCGACAACGGGATCAAGGAGATTTTGAAGATCTTTGGATCAAGAAAGAGATCGGGTTGAGTGAAAAATTGCGGGATTTTGGGATTTTTGCCGCAAAAAATGATACATTTAGGAAAATTCTGGCAAGGTATCAAAAAGTGTGAGTTACATAAAAATTCTATATATCATTTTGAACGAAACATTTTTTTGTGCTGTTCAACAAAGTGTTTTTGAAACCTTTGTCAGTACTTGGGGCAATTTTTCTTCTTTAGATGAGAATTCGTGTTAAGCGTTTGTTTTTGGCGCATAAAAATATCGAATCTAAAAAAATACAACATTTTGGCAAGTTCTGAAGAACCGTAAGTCTTCCACTAATTTTGCGTTCCAATTTATTTTCGCTCACATTCTTTCTCGTTCATATTAAAGACAATTTTTTTTATAATCAACAGTTTCCATATTTATCGCAAATTTTCGAATGTTTTTTACCTGATTAGATTCACAAATATTGGTGTGCATAAATATGCAAATTATAATATGCAAATTATATGCAGATGTGGTTTACAAACCCGATCTGCTAGGAAGTCAGCTATATTCTTTGGCGATTTCCCCCTACAATTTTTTTCGAGTAATTTTTGGAGTCTATACTTCCTTACCCTGCTTGGGCGCTTCCACTTGGACAGTAGAAAATAATTGACCTTTTTCGCTAAAATTTGTCATGGGGGCTCAAGTGGAGAAGACAACTCGCTATAAAACGAGAACGTGAAAAATTTTGACTATTTTACTGTCAGCTCGTAAATTCTGGTTTTGTTTGTGCCTCATTCAATCTGGCGATTAATCTCGTGCGAAAAAAACTTCAGCGAAAACAAATCATGCTCTCACCGGAGTTAATGACTCGAAATAAAATCCGAAGAAATAATTCAACGATGATTCTCAGTTTTACCTAACAGCCCCAAATCGTAATTTTTTCAGCGCAAGAATCGTGGGCTATCTCCGTGGTGGCCATTGCAGCCCTCATTGGCAACTTCCCTGTGGTGTCGATTGTGAACAAAGTTGGCATTCGAACAGTGTTTGCTGGACTTGGCCTGCTTAGTGCCATTTCTACACTCATGATTCCTTCGACTATCAGGGTAAGTTGATTTTTTCGGAGTTGAAGGGGGCCCGGGTGGTCATTGTTGTGTAAAAATTATGAGCTTATCGGAGGAAAATGCCAACTGATGTTTCTGAATTTCTTGGATACTCGTTATCCCTCTGAGCCTAGTGTTTTTTACTCAGAATCTAAGCAGAGCAATTTTTGGAAACCTAAAAATTAGTTATATTTTCAGGCCGGATTCTATTACTTCCTTCTCGCCCGATTCCTTCAAGGTATCGCATTTGCTGCCAACTTCCCTGTCATCGGATCTTTCTGCTCTAAGTGGAGTTACTTCAAACAGGTTAGAATCGAATTTTGTAAATCACAAATTTTTGAGTAATGTTTTTTTCTAGAGTGGCTTGTTTGTGTCATGTTTGGTAGCCTACGTACAACTGGCCCCAGCTCTTACTATGCCTGCATCTGGTGCTCTTTGCACTGCTTTCAAGTTAGTGAAAGTGTTAACTGGTAAAAAAGTAGGAACCAGAAAAAGAAAAAAATCCTTGTAAAAAATCGGCTGCAAATAAGTGAGCGACAGACTTCCGGTAACGTACAAACCCGGCCTTAATTTTTTCGTACTTTCGATTAAGCAGAAGGCTTCAAATGCAAAGTCCGCAAATTTACGTTGTCCAGAAATAGCATTGCTACCGCAGAATTGTAATATCGCATTGTTGGTGACCTTCAAGCTAGCAGCGTACCTTGTCTAATCAGTTTAGTATAGGAAAAGGCGAAAGAATGTGAAGGGTAGAGCCAGAGACCCATCGTAGGGTTCAAAAAAATTCCCTGCACTAAAAAATCCAGGTTTAGACAAAAAAAGTTTTTTTGAGATGGAGTTCTATAAAATAATGATGAAGTGAAGCATTTTATACACACATTTTGAGCAATGACTGATTTTTTTACAACTCTGCCGTAAACCCAGGTTTCAGATACTAGTTGCTTAGATACATATTAGAGTCATTTGTGAATTAATGTGTGAGTCTGCACACTTTGCACGGCAAATGACGGCACCCTTATTAGTGACTCCTTAGTAATGCCTTTTCTAGCGAAACAAGTTGTAGAAATGTGTATCACTAACTTATATATCCATTTAAGTCAAAAGAGGCAAGAAAATAAGAGAAATTCACTAGAAATGAGCTGATTCTATTCTGACAAGTCGTCAAGTAGCACACATGGCGTGCAAAAGCACACTAATTACAAATGGCTGAACAATTATATTAACATATTCTTCCGGTGTAAATTTTCTGCCGAGTTTCTTACTCCCATGAATTCTTTTCCAGATGGCCATCGATCTTCTATGCCCATGGTGCTGTTTCGCTATTTCTCTTCCTTACCTACGGCATTTTCTACCGTAACTCTCCCGGAAAGCACCCATTCGTTGGAAATGTTGAGCTGCGCAAGATCAGTATTGGAAAAGCTAGCAACGTTGAGTAAGTCTCTCTAACCCTTTTGTGACATTTTTCCTTCCTTGTATAGACCAAAATAGCCTTGGTATGCTTGCGCATGATCACTAAGGTCAGAGCGGGCACACAACAACAGCCAAAGGGAAATGATAAGCGCCAGCATTATTCGAGAAGAAAAGAAGTTGTCAAACAGAGCCGCACATTGCTGTTTATTTACGATTGTCATAAAATCCACGTAAACTTACGACTCGTGGCATAGAGTTGAGTTTACGCTGCGATTTCAGGGTCAGAATCGGCGAAAACTGGCGCAAAATCTGTTAGTGTTACGGATTTTCAGGTTACAGTAAGCTTTGCGCTATAATCCGCTCTCGACATTTTGCTTTTGCCACTGATACCCCCAGCTAATGAGAAGAGTAAAGATTTTGCGATTCCTGGCAATTTCCCAAATCAGAATGACGATTGGTGGAAGTGTGTGTTTGCAAAAGTAAACACCAAACTGCAACTAGTAAATCACCATCATCCCGATCGTAAATACTGCACCACATCATCAAAATCTAAATTGGTCCTGACCGGAAGATATAGTGATGGACTTTACGATTGCCACCTCTTTGGTCTTTGTGTCGCGAAAGTCACCCAAATTTCCTTTATTACGGCCAAAGTGGAATTTTTTTTTACAGATTTTTGTCTTGGGCTGTCATTCTGTCAAAAAAGTGCTAAAATCAGCATCGTACGATTGAACAAGTGATGAGCTATAAACCATAGGCGATTCAACGCACGCAGAGACAGAGTGCCGTTGCGGACGGTATCGGCGTCTCTCATCAAGCGCACTCTCACCTCTCTTACCGTCTGCTGCCTCTTCAAAGCACATACTATCTTAGTCGGACGCTCTGCGACACTGAAAATTGCCGCTTTAGAAAAATCTTGCGCTAATTATTTTTTGACAGCAAGGTTACTGAAACATTATTTCTTTCAGCAAAAAAGCTCTGCAAGCCATTCCGTACAAAGCTATTCTCACCACCCCTGCTATTTGGGCCGTATGGATCTCATCTGTTGGTAACTTTACCGCTGTCAATATGATGTTCCTGTTCTCTCCCAAATATCTATCAACTGGTAAATTCAGTCCAACCTCATTCGTTTCTTGACTTGACGTAATTTTTAAATGCTTTAGTGTTGGGATTTGCTGTACACAAAACTGGTCTTACCTCAGCTATTCCTCCATTTGCTCAATTCGCCGGCAAATTGATTTGTGGTAAGAAAAAAGAATTTTTCTCGCTCGAAAAAAATAGCTGTTCTACTCTACGACTGATCATTTTAGGTGCGGTCTCCGACAGAATTCACTTCCTTTCGGAAAAGAACAAGTACCGACTTTTCAACTCAATTGCTTTCTACGGAGCTACGGTATTTTTGGTTATTCTGGCTTTTATGGGTGATGAGTACAAGGTATTGGTTTTAGCGAGACTCATCTTGAAAATTTCTGAAAAAAAGTATTTTTTAGAATGTGAACATGATGACGCTGGGAGTTGCAGCTGGCATTCTGGGAGCAACCACGGGTGGTTTCTTCAAAGCTGGTCCTGTGATCTCTAAGCAATATAGGTACCTAATTTTTTTCGGATCCACCCAATAAAATCGTTATAATTCCTGTTTCAGTCATTTCGTCACTGGTAACATTTCTCTGGGAATTACGACTACTATGTTGATTGTGCCATTTGTTGTGAACTTCCTCACTCCAAACAATACTCAGGACGAATGGGGTTATGTCTTCCTTTTCACCTCAGCTGTTCTGGTTCGTTTATTTTTACCCGAAGTAAAGGGTTAGGGTATGGTTTACCCTAGGTCAATGTGGTTGTGTTTCAGGTAATCACAAACACAGTTTTCTGTTACTATATAACGGGTGAGCCTTGCGAATGGACTAAGGACGAGTTTGTTCGATCTCACACCTCGGCCAAGGTAGCCGATGCACCAGCTGGAGCAGCCAACGAGCAAAAATTCTAATATATGACATATCTGTAGATGTATTGTAGATGAAATGAGGAGTGGGCCACTCACCCACCCCCCGTCTAGAGTTAGAGCAACGTAGATAGTCTGAATCAACTTCGTTCCGTCTTCCCCACTCAGACTATGACACTTCCAAAGATACGTAGGGGCGCGACGACCCTTTTTTCGAGTCTTCATTACCGCCGAAAGCATGGTCCAGGCTGTGCCAACCCTTTTGCTGAAAATCCAAAACTTAAAAATCCCAAAAATCAAAAATAGCAAGCCGTGGCCTTGTGGAAGCGGTAAAGAAGACAACTGGTCAAGCCCCTCATTCTCACATAGCTCTAGGTCTATTCACTCATCCTTTACTAATGCTATCTAATTAGTAAAACTCGATAATTTTCTTATTTTTCTAGCGAACTAATTGCGGGGAAATAGTGCACACAAGAGAAAACTTATTTCTTGCACTTAATTTCCTTATTTTAATACTTGTTACTAATATTCCCCACCAACATTATTCCCTTGGTCGTTACGTAGTATGACAGTTCAGCTGCGTTTTTGACTTCTGCTTTTTCCTCGAATGGCGGGAAGTGCAGTTTCCGTGACATTGAGTACTCACACGATCTCTATCATACTATGTACATTGTCATATTGTATTCCTTTATATGGACGTTATGGAATGTTGTTGATTTCATTGCTTCCTTCAGTATAAAGTTATTTGTTCAAATGTTCATTTGACACATTGAGCAAGTATGATCACTTGTTATTTAGTTCGATAAGTTTTACACATCAAAACACCATCTCTTCTACCCGCTTCTCTTCTACAGTCAAATGAAAAGTCAAAATTCAGAAATTGGACGGAGACATCCCAAGATCTTCTTAGCTCACACCTTTTGTTAGGCTAGTAAACATTGCGCAGTCTAAGCTTGCTGAGCCCATAACCCAGAGGTCGGCAGATTGAAACCACTTGCTGCTACCAGTAAATGTCGCGCCGTGTGAGCGGCTAAGACGGTTAGAGGACACAGTGGAATAACGTTCTTTATTAGAAATTCGGCTAGACAATATAAAATGGTTTATTGATAGGGGATATCTGACGACGCGGAAGAGGATGATAGTAAGATAGGAAGGCGGCTTCAATCGCTTGGTAGCCTGGAGACAATTGAATGCATTTCTCTCCTTTAGCTTCTGCTTCATTGACTCGCTTTAAACGAGTGACTCATAATATCAAATCTTGGACGATTTCTAATCTCCTACAGTTTCTCTAATCTTTTACAGACTAAAGTCTCAAAACTTGACCCTGGGATTCAAAACAAGGACGAGCTGGGAAGTTATTATAGCTTAACCTTGAACGGATACTATATCACAATACTGAGTCGGATGAGAATGCGATATCAGTTTGACTGGTGTTTGCGTTTGAGACCCTTTTACCATGAGTGAACTGGCTTTACTAACGTATCCTCTGCTATAAGGACGCTAATGAATGAATTTGGTAATTAGGCTGTGCATTACACAAGAGCAGATTCATCCTAAGCAGTTGTTGACTCGTCTCTTTCAAACCCTTGCATCACCTTCGATGTTCTTCACAAATCCCAGCTCAAATTTCCCTTTTTGTGTCTTTTCGTACGGGCGGCCTCCACAGCCTGATGACTTGTCTCAACTCATCGTGCATGCGGCGATTCTCCCACCCCTTGTGCTTCGCTTGGGCAAAAACCGCGGCTGGATTTGTCGCGCGCAACGGTCGTCCTGTGTGGAAAGCATTGCGGTCATGCTAATCGCCCTGTCCGCTTTTGTCCGAGACATCGCTGACATGGCGATCTAGCAATGTGGGCTCACATAGTGTCAACAATGTCTTACATTTATCGTTACATTTGTCTATTACATTCGAAGTGCACCAAAATTTAGAAGAAAAAGTGGGTGAAAACTACCATCTAGAAAATGAATTATAGAGAAGATCATATATACCAAAAAGCCTAGACCCATTTAACGGTTCAAGACGGAACAAATCTAGTACTGCATGAGGAGAATAATTGGTATCTTGAACGTTATCAAAAGCTTTGATCTGAGCATTCAGCATTCAATTTTTCTGGCTATTGAAGTAACGTACGGCGAAGTGGACGGCTGTAGGAGATTGGCTTCACATCAACAGAAGCTCCTTGAAGGCAGTATACCGGCGGAATCAAATTCTCGAAGAAATGACTGCAGTGGCTTAGTAGACCGCTTGAGCTCCTGATAATTTACATCTGAATCTGTGCATTTTGCTCAGAAAGCCCTAGCAAATTGGCGCGGACCTGAGCTTAGCATACGCTTGCACGACTCCTTCCTTGATATGCGAGCGACCACCACAACTTACGTCACAGCAATTTAATGCAAAAATTATGGCGTTTCATCTTGCAGCTTCGCACTCAGAAACTTGTTCGAGCTTCATGGAAAATGGTATACGCCATGATGTATCATTTCATCCGACTTGAAGCCCAACTTTGCGTTTTACGTGACGAAAAAGCCGACGAAACGCTGACTTCAAAAGTAGTCGAGTTCGGAAAAAACTGCAGTTGTAGCAGACTCGCTTCTTGGCCTCCTGACCAGTTGGCATCAGATTTTGTGTATTGAAGGCGAAGAAAACTTCTGAATCGTCGCGTGAGCATCATCAAATTATTTTGATAACGGGCGCTAGAGTCATCGTATTGTGGCCCTTCCACTTCTTAACTAAACTCTCGACCGAGCCTCATGTAGCCGTATTCATCAACAAATCCTGAGGGGAACCTCAAATCAGAAGACGATTAACCCGTATTCACAAACGTGGTTTATCAGGGTAATTCAACCCTACATAGAGCAAGGTTAAATTTACCCTTGACACTTCGGCAAACATAAAGTGATCTCAAAGTTAAGTGTATCTAGTCAATAGTTTGGTCATGTTCATTTACTGAACGAGTATATTGGCGAACCAAAATTTGAATGAGGGAGTTCCATATAACGAAACGCCTTTCACGTTCGATATCACCATTGCAAGGCTGCGCTGAATTAGCTTCGATGAGACTGTGTCGCCTTGTCGGACTTCTCAACTGGATGGCCAGCGGCGATGGGCTGCATCATTGTAGTCATTCCTTGTAATGATCGGTCAATGAAGAGTATTGCACCTTTTGGTCAATGCCTCTACTTTCAAAGGATTGGAATGATTGTCTAATTTTCTGAAAGTAGTACAAATAGCTTTAGAAAGATTTTACAAGGGCGCTCTGAGGTTGTAGGCCTTCAAAGACTTTGGAATCTTTGCAAAAAACCTAGACGGCGTTCTTGTGGGTCAAAGCTTCCTTTGCAGAATGAATGCCACGACTTTCCAGGACGAGATTCATACGCAAGGATCAAGGGGAAGACCTGAACCCATGGTTGTTGCCTCTGATGTATCTTCTTCACAGGAAAATGGCAATTTCTTCACAGAACTGGAAAGAAGACTTCGAGAGGAGATCGAGAGGAAAGTGACTGTTGCCGAACAATCACCGGCGAAACCAACAGTGGCACAGGTACAGCAGAGGATCAGGAATTTTGGCGAGAAATGTTACGACTAGATCGTTTAACGCAAGCGGAGCTCGATTATATCGAGCTGAAAGGAAACCGCTGGGAGATGACATACACAGTTAAGAAGTCAATCAATTACCCTAATTTCACGCGTACAAGGCGCACCTTTTTCGATTTTCAAATAAGCCGCTCAGCCGCTTCATTGTATCTCGGGAAGCTATTTTATGCCGTACGATTCTTTCAAGCAATATACAGCAAGGTATAGGGTCCTTTGGTTACGAAGTCCTTAGGCGTGATTGGCTTCGTCGATTTTGGAAAAATTTCCCCCGCGCCTTGTACGCGTGATATATGCTGAAGCTAAAGGACTTGAGATCCAAGCATCTAGACGAGTTGAGAGAGTTAAGTCATTGATTCGATATCAATTCTATCTGCCCCATGTGTGGTACCAGATCCTAGTTGCGATGGGAGATGCACAGGAAATTGATCGCTTGATGTATCCGGATGCGCTTGGACAAAACGTCACCATGAGGCCCACGAGATCCACAAACCGAGGCTACCCACTGCCAGAAGCCGTTTTTACAGTTACACGAAGGAGGATGTTGGGCCGGATTGTCCGAACCTATCGTAGGGATACGAGACGCTCACGTATGACGAGAAGGAAGATTTGCATGATGGAGGAAGAAACCATCAAGAGCAGGGCGGCGGAAATGCGGGCCTATTAAGAAGTTCAACAAACTCTCACAATTTTCGCGGAAGAGTAACATCGCCAAAGAGAACAGCGCCAAGTGGAAGTCACCGAACTAAGTGTTAGAAACCTGAGGAAACTCGAATAGCGATCTCACAACTCAAACAGGGGCCTGCCAACAACACAACCGAGTCCGGAACTGGATAGAGGAGACATACAATCAGGCGACAAGACAAATGGCGATGGAACGAAAGTAATATATCAAAAGCATAAAGGAGAACTCGATACACATATCGGACAAGTACAGCAAAGATCTTTTGCTTGGAGCAGCAATGCTGGAACTTGATGCTCAACTCAAGGAAGAAGGACCGGAGAGGCAGAGAAAACTCAAAGTTCCTGAGTCAGCTGACGAATAAGATTTCGAAAGCAAAGCCTAGACACCGCAGAGAGGAGGTATTGCTGGAACATCGACGCCGAGAAGATCACACATGTTCTCAATCCACGATCAGCAGTACGACAAGCAAAGATAGCTTCAGCGATCGCAGAGGACATTACAATCATGCAGGAGGCAGCAAACGGAGGCAATCAGAGCGGAAGACCACAGACCAGCGTCGGCACTATGAGGAACTTCTGGCTAACCATCAGGAGGAGCTTGAAAGGAGCTGCGGAAGACTTCATTTCGTGCCCGGCACGACGAATAGGTGACGGAGGCTTGAGGATGGGCCAGTTCATCATTTGTATCTTTTGCAAGGAGTACGTACAGCATTTCTCAGATGGATGTCCAAGAGTCCTCAATCATAAACCGAGTGGCCATCTTGAACAGTGAAGGACACTGCCATCGCTGTTTGGAACGCCATCTGAACGCGTATCAGAAGCCTAGATCATGCTTTTATTGCAAGAATGTCGGCCGTAATACTGCATACGATCATCGTGCCGGAATTTGCCCACTGCCTGACGAAGTGGAACGAATACGGAGTCGCAAAGGGAACTTGGAGAGAGTGTTCAAAATTATCAACGGGAGCCGCGAATGATCACCAATGATAGGAATCTCACAGTTCACAAAGAGGACAATCCAGGTCCCTCACATTCTTAATGCGAGGCTGGAGTATACAAACTAATCATTCGTATCGCTCTCTGAGCTGCGGGGAATGTGTTGAGGAAATAACAGCAATACTCTCATGAAGCAGCTTATCATAGTTTCACAGATCTACGGCATTTTATGGGTTGTCCGGATAATAATGTCGCATAGCATCCTACTGCGATAGAGTGACTACAAAAAACATCTAATAGGGTATCATTCTATGAAGCAAAGCGAGCTCTACAAGGCAGTTCATAATTCTCCGCGGAAGTCCTGCTCCACCTAATGTTTGACTCCAAAGTATAAAAAATTTTAGATACCTGAATAATCGTATTTTCGTCCATAGACGTCTTATTGACCTCCAATCAATACAGGCATGTACTCTCCACATTAGACATTCACCTGTTTAGTTTGTGGTATTTATTCCATGGCTACAGTAGGACAAACAAAAATAGGACAAAAGTGTGAGCATGTCACGTCTTTTGGATTTTTTGCAAACAATTTGATTTTTCTTGAAAACTAGCGCTTGTCTAAAGCTAAAAATTTATGGTTATACTCCCAAAGGTTAATACTACAAAGTCACCTGTTTAAGAGAGGCTCAGGATTGCTTTGACAAAAAGATGCCAAATTTCGTTTTCTCAATCCAGCCGTGAAAAAATCGCAAAAATGTGCATACGAGTGCGTACAGTGAGTCCATGCGTGAGCAAATTAGGGATTCCCAGGACGTTTCCGAAGGGAGATACGCTTTTTTTCGTCTTTTTAGATCTTTAGTGCCTTATGAAATTTGGCTCCAAACTTCATGCAAGCCAAACCTGGCGCGAAGGCTCAAGCTTCATTTTGTAGAGCTTGTTTTGGTCTTTCTGTTGGTACCCCTTTGCTTGCTTTCGTGTTCACCCTGCTGCGATATCGCACGATAAAACACGATGCGGCATTATTTTCCGGACAACCTAATATTTATCATTCCGATGCTTCAATATATACGTAAATAATGAGACATAGAGAACTTAATGTGTGTGTTTAAGAAATCCCTTTTTTCTTCTCTTTTTGTTGTCTTTCTTTCTCATATTAATTTATTGTTTTCTCATATCCTTATGTTACAACATTTTGTCACACTCTCTAAGGCTATGAATAATCACAACCTCTAAAGCTCATACAATAATAAGTCTCCAGTACCCTATTCACGGAACATAGCATTTACAACATTTTTGTTATTTTCACTTGCTTCTTTTACAATCATAGTATTCTGATTGCTTGATTTCCAATCGCTTGTCTGCTCTATTCATAGCCACAGTATTTTTAATTCTTTTGGTTTATTCATAGATATAGACTGTAGATCCCTTTTGATTGCTAAAATCACATTATTTTGCATCTTTCCTGGCCAGCTTGATTGCACGCTCTATGGTTGCTCTAGGATTAGCTTTTGGGTCGACGTGTTGTTTATGCATCGTTAGTGCATTATTGTTATTAGCTGTTAGTGATAAAGTTTAATTACCCAAGTTTGAGCTTGCCCAACCGTGTGTGTGTGTGGATTTAAGTCCCGCATGGCAACACTATCGAGCTCACAGTCACCGAAATCGAATTTAAGAACAACGCGTATGGCTATGATAATAGTTTTGTCAAGAACTTTGTGTGGGTCTATGGTCCTACATAGTGGCATTTCGTTCGCCGGCACGATGTCTTCAGTTGGCTAGGGATCCATCGCACACCAGCCCTCGGAATCAATTCAGCGTTTTTTTGGGCGGCTATTGCCTACGTCATCTCAACCTTCTGATCGAATGCTACAGCGGTGTTGTACTATGTCTCACTCGTAGAGGTATGAAACAAGGAAGAGTCTAATGGTTTTGCGATGGAACACTGTTCAAAACTTCACCGGGAGGCACGACCAGGCCATCAAGAAGGAGGAGCGGATTCACAGCATTGCATGGGCTGGTCTGGCCGCGTACACAACAATGTACGACGACCACAGGACTCATAGGGTCACCTCACCATCACCTCACTCGCATGCTATCCTAACTACAAATCACCCTAGTAGATATGTCATCGGAGATAGGATGGACGAAGCACGGTCCCATCTTAGTGTCGATTGAGGGCGCAGGACGTTTGAAGTCGAGGAGTCTGGATTCTTTCCCGAAAGCAGGCAAGTGCAGGTAGTTCTTTTCGCATACGCCCAGTCCCACGGCGCAAGCAGCCGGCGAAGTTGGCTGTAGCCTGGGGAGTACGAAGGAGGCGACACCATATCGCCGAAACTTTTCAGCGCTGCTCTCGAAAAGTTGCTAACACTAGAATGGACGACATGGGAGAGAAAATAAACAGCCGGCAGCTACACCACCTTCGCTTCGCTGATGATGTGGTGCTGATCACACCAAGCATCATGCAAGCGGAACGAACGCTGGCCTAATTTGACGACTGTGGGAAGATCGGTTTAAGGCTAAATCTGAAGAAGATGATATTCATAAGAAACGAATGGGTTCTTCATGGTCCCTTCACGCTGAATGGAACTACTAACAACGAATGCTTTAGCTACGTCTATTTAGGTTGGAAGTCAACATAATGAACGATCTAGCCCCGGAACTGAGCAAGACGAAAAGTGCAGCATAGTGAGCATACAAGACAACAGAGGATGTGAAGAAGACCAAACACCCGGCTCCCCATCTTTTCAACACGACTGTACACTTCGGAAACGTGGACTATGAGGAAGCAGGACGAACATGCAGTGAGCATCATCGAAGCGCTGTTAAGAAAGTGAGATTAGAAGTGTTTCTTCTCGCGCAAATGAGGGGAAGAATACGAAGATTCACCATTCGTCAAAGATCAAAGATTAGAAATGCTGCCTTATATTCCAAACAGGATAAAATTAGATGGGACGACACTTGATGCGTTTTGACGACAATCGGTGAACAAGAGCTGTAACGGGTTGGACACCGCTGGGCATCAAAAAGATTGCTGACTCGACGGTCGACATGTCACAAAACTCCTTTAATGAAGTCCTTCAGAGCGTTCCTCTTTTTGGTGCGATAAGAAGACACTGGTCAACAATCGCCCGCGAGAGGGACGAATGAAAGCGTCACTGGATCCCGCTCGTGTCAGGCGATCAAGCGCCGATCATCAGGGATACAAATCATACGAGTGACAGTGTGATATATCCTTTGATGAGATCCCTTATGATTAGGGTTTTTTTTGGATTTGAACCTTAAAAACCTTGCACCGTCCACCCAGATTTTCGACTTCAACGTTAATATCGTTTCGGGGCCTTCTCTGTCCCTGATTCCGAATATGAAGTCGAGAATGCGCAAAAACCCCGACAATCCCCTTCCGAAGAATCCACAGGCTGGTTTTCCGGAACGGTGATTGGATGGGCGCACACAAATGGGCGGGCATGTATGGGGGAGGGCGGGCATGGATGCGAGTCCTCGTTCATCTTCGCTATTCCGAAGCGATTTTCTCGCTTCCGAAGCGGCATTTTGCGCAGCGACTTGGGCATTGGATTGATAGGGGGCCCTACTAATGCTGCCAAAAGCTGAACACGCTCAACTTAAGGTGGACGGTGCCTTTAAGCGTACATTAAAGATGCTCCGTCTGTTCATAGATAAGCTTGACTTTTCAGGATAAATCGTTATCTGGAAAAAAATGAGATAGAAAAGGCAACTAGTGTTGATTACATAGTGCAAAAAATTTTGCCATTTTGATCACGATCCTGCTTGAGCAGATAGCTGTACACGTGCGTTTGCCATGAGGCTGGGAATTTTGAAGTATGCATGTAAACCTGAAATTACCACATCAATTTTGAGACGTTTTTTCTGAGACGTTAGCGGCAAGTGCCGCTCTTGTTAGAGGCTTTGGAGGCGAACCCAAGCGCATGCTGTTCATTATACTTTAAACCAAGAGTGATTATTCGACTACTCGAATAAATCTGAATGCGAATGATTCGAAAACTCGATTATTCGAAAATTTGAGATTTTGAATAATATTCGGTAGTCGAATATTCGGGACTTCTCGTTATCGAATTATTCGAAAGTCGAATATTCAAAATCTTCAACTTTCGAATGTTATTCGATAGCTGAATGTTCGATGGTCATCATTTCAATCATTCGATGTTATCGGAATATTCGATGAACATCGAATAATCAAAAATTCGATAACATTGAGTATTCGAAAATGCGATAATCATCGCATCATGGAAAATTCGATATCAATCGCACATACAGGATCCCAAGTATCTACACTCTGTTTTATCCCTAGTATCTCCTTAGACAACTGCATCGGGAAGTTTGCTGGTGCTTGCTCGGCCACCAATCATCCATGCCGCGAGCTGCCCGGTATAAAACGATGTTGGACCCGATAAGTGACCGCGGCGCATCCTGTAACGCCCGATAGTTGACCCGATTAGCATGCTTATGAGGCCTAGGAAGAGTGAAAAAACTTTTGGCATGTCTTTCATGACAATGACTTGAGTGCAAATTGAGCAACTTGTTAGCTCATCTGTCGAAATTATTTAATGTCGTCGGTAACACTCATTCGACTGCTGAAGTTTGTTTCGTAAGCATAAAAACTTAACTGTTAGACAGGACCAAACCCGAGAAGCGATTACCCAGCCTCACAAACACTTATGATAGCCTCGTCACTGCGGCGTACCTCACGCGGGTTACGCGTTAACCTACAGTGTGTAAGAAGTCAGGCCTTTGATAAGACCCGCGGCCCGCCAAGTGAGGTGATTGGGCCGCGACTCTCCCGATGATCTCTTCCCAATTTCAACTTTGGCCGCGGCGTCTCCCGTAAAATTTACATGGGCCGCGGCGCGCCATATAACACTCTTTAAGGCCGCAAACTTTCCAATGCAGTTGTCTGAGTCATTTACTAAAGCTTTTGCCAACCTCTGAGTTATTGCAGAGCTAGCTTCAGCTTACATCTATAGCAAGAACAGCGTTTTATTGTTGTGGGATTACGGTAGGAACTTTCAGCATATAGAGCCACTGCGATATATGCTGTTTGAAAGAACTTTTCCAGAAATATAAATCGTTTTAAGAAACATTGGAAACATTTATTACGATTTATGGTACGACTTACGAAAAGGACATAGTGGAATACTAACTTTATACTCAAAGCTAGTGACTTCAGATAGCCAAGGTAAGAGTTTTCATCGTCTCAAAACTCCTTCAGTTAGTCCTATGGTAACCCTAGAACACTGAATAGCGATTGATAGGTCGCTCTATAGTAAATCTAGCATAGCCAGCACTAAAGAACTAAAGAACACTAAAGTCACTCAAAATTTGGCAAAAGACTTTGTGGCTCAGAAATAATTGACAAGTTCTACGTAGTTTTGGGTCCCCCTGTATATCATTTCACAACACTCAAGAGTATATGTTTGGATGACCCCGTGCGCTAATCTGAATAGTATGCAAGGCAGCCGTCATTCTGTGCCGCAGAAGTTGCTTGATTTCATTATTAATGAAGCCACGATTTGAAACAATTGCGTCCTTCAAATTTCCGTTTTCAACAACACCGTTGTAGGATTAGGACTTTAGGTTCATAATGTCACTTAAACCGTTTTTTTTTCACTATAAACTGTACATCCAAATTATTTAGACAACATTCGAAAATCGATTAAACGTTTGAAAGTCGAATGATATTCAGTATACTAATATTATTCGAAAATCGAATATTCGAAATTTTCGATTTTTAAATATTATTCGTTAGTCGAATATTCGAAACCTTCAGTTTTTGAATACTACTCGATGATCGAATATTCGAAAAAATTTCCAAATTTTCTAAAGTATACTGCTCATGCGCACAAAACGCCCACTTTCTCTCACAGTTTTTCTACGACTGCAATCACCCAGCATTCCATGGCAGTAGTAGGCGCGATCTGTTGAAAGTTGCTTTCGGAGCAATCCGCCGCTCCTATATATCTGAATTTGGGTGATTCTCAGAGTCTTGGACCAACTTTGAACCATGCATCATGTAAAAAACTACCAAAGTGAATGTACCTGCAGAAAATAGAGGATACTGCATGAAGAAGGCGCAGAAGCAGTCTTAGCTGAGCGTGCGCGAACGCGGCGCGCGCGTATTCTCACCGTTGTAAATCCTGTGCGTCATGCGCTCTGCGGCTAATAAAGCCGCGATCGCGCCCAAAGATATTGCGCCTTCGTCATGAAGCAGCCTATATGATCATTCCTCGCTTACGTCAATCACAATTCTTGGTCTGTGGTTGCGTCGCTCATAGGAGCTAGCTGCAGGATTTGCGTCTAGCTGTTCTCTCAGCTGCTTCATCCGTCTTACGAAGGCGTCTGCCCAACTTGGAATGATCTCTCTTAGAGATCGCTCGCGTGGTGTTTCTGGATGTTCCTAATGTCCATCTGTCTTTTGTTCATTTTATAACATGATAAGCCCCTGGGTGTTTCATTTTCGCAGCTAACTGCAAGCATGAAGACAGAATTTTTGATGCCTGTACTGCTAAAGGCGACAGCATATTGCTCATATGGGAGCTCAATAAAATGCACTTCCGCTCTTGAGTGATGTAGGATTTTGGCTTGATTATTCTTGTACCCCCCTCCCTCCAAGCGCATTAAGCTTAGGCAAGACTTGAAACGTTTGCGGTAGCTTACAAAAGCTACGAGCTTATGCATTCAAGAGCAGCGCATGGGAAATCTGGCTAATTGTCAAGTTGCGTGGATGTAGCGATTCGACGGAATATCGGGAGGTATGCCCTAGACTTTTGACGGCATGCTTGCGCTGTTTTGGAAAGCATGTTTTGACTTGAAAATTGATTAACTGGGGGTAAATTTTGAAGCTGTCAATACTTCCGGCTGTCGTTACCGCACCATCGCCATCGGAAGCTGGACAAATATAAATACTTACCAGCTTAGACGTCAACAAAAGAATAAGAGTCAAAAGGAGAGAGCTTTTGCAAAAACCTTTAGATTCAGATGCAGTACGTTTTTTGAGCGCTGGAAAAGTCCTCAATTCTGTGATAAATAACTTCCACGCTGAATACAAGTTTATTTAGATTTTGTGTACACCCATATGTCGAAGTAACGATCAAGACAAGCGAATTAAGTACTATGAGATCACAAACCACAAAAAATTCAAAAAGATAGACATCAAAATGTAGCAAGATAAAGGAGCAAGGCAACACAGGCATGACACTGAAGTGGCTAACAGCAAACCTCTTAGCGTTAGTCACAGGTAATTATATTAAGCCAGGCGCTGCCAAATTTTGCTAAAATGTAAAAAGGGGAGCAAAGCTCTATCAAACAAACTCGCTCAATAGCCTTCACGACCAACACCTAGCAAGTCGAGTAGTGTAAACTTTTTGCACACCCGTATATTACCTTGACACCGGTAGACTTTTATGATGAAAAATTGCTCTCAGTTATACAAGGTAACCCAAAAACTTTTAGGAAAACATGTTCAGCAGCTTCACTAGCTAGCAACGGATTCCACGCATACGCGCACTACTTTATGCGCGTTCTTTTATATACTGTAGCGGTGTAAAGTACATCATTTTGCAGAGCTTACCTAAGGAATCATATTTGGCAGCGTCTCAATCACAGGTTCAAATTTCAAAACCATGACAAGAACAGGCAGAAACTAATAAACTCGGACTTACTGAGTCCCACAACAAATAATGGAGATAAAGAAGGCTGGCTTTTTTTGCATGCAAATCACTGCTTATGAGCAGTGAAAAAATGTAATGCGCTGTCGCAATACATATCGAAGGACAGCAGATTTTGGGAGGATTAGGAAATCCACAAACGGCAGAAACTGTGCGAAAGTGAGAAGATTCAGTCCGAAGTGTTCCTCGAGCTACTAGGTATGATTGTCACATCTGGTACATCCAGATGCGAAACTCCATTCTGATTGTCCTGTCCCACGCGGAATGTTGACATGGTACGAGTACGTGGACGAATAGGTACAGCTCCACGTGAGTAAATGTTCGAAAGTGCTTCTCGCAACTAAAATAGTGCATTTGTTTCTTCGGCAGTTTTTCAACTAATGTGATAAATCTCACTTCTTTCAGGGCTACAACACCAACAAGTCTTCCCTTCTCCGTGACGTAAGCGTGATTCAGTGCCAGTAACGAGAACAGTGTATGCACCTGGGAGGAAATAATCAACTGTCGAAAATGGTGTTGAAACCTACATCCGCTGAGTTTTTAGAAAGTTTTCTGCACCCCTGCTCATCATTATAACCTTACCTTATACAGGGATGTTCCCTTGACTAGTTGGAAAGGAGCAGGATCTATGGCAACATCGTCCAGATCAATCTTTGATGCAAGAATTTCAGCTCTCTTTGCCATTGAATGCTGAAAATAAAAAAGTAGCTTCAAGGTACATTATCAAGATCTGCTTCTCCAAAGATATAGCACGAGTTATTTCGAGTCTTGTACTCAGCTTCTGGCTATCATTTTGCAAATATAACAATGGCTTAGAGATACAATTAATCTCGATGAGTGTCTAGATTATCTCGAGGTCTTGCTCAGCCGGGAGCCCCGTACGCCGCGTAATCGGTCGCTTCCACTGTATTCGCTGCCGGACCACTCCGGCTGGGAACGCGGCCAACAGCGGGTGTATATAAGGCGGCGCTGATAGCGGCTTTCGCCTTTTTATCCAATTTCTTATCAATGTGATATTACACTATCATGCTTGGCCTCGTCCTTAGCAGCTTTCGCATAGGATGTTCTCGTCTGAGCTTAGGTTTGACGCTCAGTAACACGAAAAAGTCCTCGGATTTGTGAAGCTGGGGCTGCACCGTCTTACACGGGCTGGGCTTCTTGCGGCAATCCTAGTGAAGAAACTCAACATCAAAGAGTAGAAAGCCTTCAGAGCATCGACAACGGGACAACACGGCTCGTCGTGTGTCATCTTTTTGAGCTACCTTTCTATTTTTCTCATAATTAGAACAAACTTTGATATAGTCGCGCCTCTTATGTTGTTTGCTGTTAAAGTGACCGCGTCAAGTGCTACACGCCAGTCATGCAGCTGGTGAGGACGCGTAAATCCAGTGATGCGGGTTCATTGCAGGACAGTCGCGAACACGGTTAGGGCTGATGGCTTCAATTACCCACAGCAATGGCTTTTCTCATCTAATTTCATCCTGCCAAATGCACAGTTAATCGAGTGCTCTAACGTCAATCAAGATGGCATTACTTAACAGTCAATTTGGAAGCTGTACTATCAGTTAAGATGAAAATTGAAGTGTTTAGCACTGTATCGACAACTTACCACAGGCACTTCATGACCGTCCGCTTGACTGTACAGAAGTGAAGCAAGCGGTCCTCGTTCGCCCTGATTATCATGCAAAGGTGAATGTGCCAGCAGTGTATTTCCGCTAATGTTGCGATCCGTGAGGAAGTTGTGCGAGTTCATTCCGGTGCCATTGAAGTTTATATTTGAACCTCTTCTAAGAATATAGTAGATCACTATGCAATAACGCTACTAAGGCACAATGTGCTCTATTTAGCAACCTGAATTGTCCGATAGTGTTGAGAAGTTCGGAAGCCGTGCGGCTCTTGCGCTTGTGCGTCTGGAAGCCGGGTTCAGCACCCAGATGCTTTGTAAGTAAATAGCAAAGGTACTTTCTGGCGACACTTCCGAGTAAGGTCATCGACGCTGCAAATAATTCAAAATTATTCGAAACTCGCAAAACAGGACTCAGAGGACTCAAAAATCATACTTTTGTCCGTAACGAACGGATATGATCGTAGATTTGGTGTTTCAAGAAGTATCTCTCGCAGCTCCATATAAGTTGTATCTCTCGTGATAAATACTATATCTTTTACCATGACTTTCTCAACTTTCATTGTGTGCACACTGAAAACTATGGTTTTTCTTTATCACCAGAAATCGACAAAATCTTACCTAATACGACTAGGTGGAAGATCCGTAAGATATGGATAACCCTGGATATTGATGATACTTTCGTAAATTGATGGTTGCAAGAAACTGCAGATAGCATTGCCTATCATGAGCGCAATCTGAAAAAGAAATAATTAGCATTCTTGTTGATTATTTTCCAGATGATATTTACCAAAACTGGTAGAAGGGCACATAGTTGACCGGTAGTTTCACATACGATAACGGCAATTGAAAGCGAATGGGTAACAGCACCGGTATAAGCCGCAGCTCCTAAAAAAATTAC
This sequence comes from Cylicocyclus nassatus, assembly GCA_958299035.1. Taxonomy (NCBI): domain Eukaryota; kingdom Metazoa; phylum Nematoda; class Chromadorea; order Rhabditida; family Strongylidae; genus Cylicocyclus; species Cylicocyclus nassatus. Next base: position 84,649,156 of record CATQJL010000316.1, on the reverse strand, counting down.
TTTTCTCAAAAGAAAAACCAAAAAATAAATGTAAAATTTAGACCGTGCGTGACTTTTTGCAACAAGCTTATGCGCTACCGTATGCTACCGTAATCATGCGGCTTCTGGAGAGCGAAGCCTACATGAAAATTTACTTTTCTTCGCTACACCTTTACAAAACACAGACGATTTACACGCTGCAAGTGTTACGGTAGCATACGGTAGTGAATGCCGAGTTTACAAAATGTATTGATGTGTTATTAGGTTGTCAAGAAAATAATGTCCGTTTTTATTTGCTTGCTTTAACAAAGCAACCAGACTCAACTCAACATAGAGTGAGGGGTACTGTTCGATAGAGCAAAGCAAGCTCTACAAGATTGCACTCATGTATTTGCGCCATGCTCGATCCACGGAGAGTTCGAACTCAAAATCTAAAGATTTCCGAATGCCCAAAAAATCGAAAAAAATCAGATCTTCGTCCAAATAATTTCTACGGACCTCCCACTCGCTCACATCAATACTATCGATATCTCATATCCATATGTGCGATTGCCGTATTTTTTCCTTGACTAGAAAATGAGAAAACGAAAATTTCCCTGATTTTCTCAAAGCAATGCTGAGCCGATTTTGCATATGTAGTTCTATACTACAAGCCTAGGTAAGTATAACTGTAGATTTTCAGCCCACTCCAAGCGGTAGTTTTCGAAAAATAACGAATTCGGATTTTTTCGTTTCAGTTTCAGTGCTTAAATCGACATTTCTCGAAAAGTACCGCTCGAAATAGGCTGAAAATCTACAGTTATGCTTACCTAGGCTTGTAGTGTAGAACTACATATGCAAAAACGGCTCAGCATTGCTTGGAGAAAATCAGGGAAATTTTCGTTTTCTCATTTTCTAGTCAAGGAAAAAATACGGCAATCGCACATATGGATATGAAATATCGATAGTATTGATGTGAGCGAGTGGGAGGTCCGTAGAAATTATTTGGACAAAGATCTGATTTTTTTTCGATTTTGGGCATTCGGAAATCTTTAGATTTTGAGTTCGAACTCTCCGTGGATCGAGCATGGCGCAAATACATGAGTGCCATCTTGTAGAGCTTGCTTTGCTCTATCGAACAGTACCCCTTACTCTTTGTTGAGTTGAGTCTGGTTGCTTTGTTAAAGCAAGCAAATAAAAACGGACATTATTTTCTTGACAACCTAATATTTTTTCACATTTTCAAAAGTTTCAATGCTATTATTATTGTTCCAACACGAGATAAAGCGTAAGAAAGTGAGCTCTATGAAAAAGTAACCAAAATCATTTATTTTGAAAGTCTTAATGTGCTTACCAACAACGGCATAAAGTCCCGGATAAATTTGTGGACCCTCAAGGCCTCGGATGCCTTCTGGCCACCACATAACCAAGATCTGAATAGGAAACAAAATGCTTAAGTTTATCATTCATTTTTTTGTAGGAAAGACTGACCTCTCCAACCATTCTGCCTCCACATGCGCCTATCACGAAACAAGGAACGAATATACCTGCTGGTAAGTATAGGCCCACACAAACTGCTACCAAAACATACTGAAAAGTTAATATAAGGCTCAGTTTGTTTTACCCAAACTAAAATGAGACTCACGTAAACAGCGAAATAGCAGAAAAGAGTTAGAAGCGGGTGGAATTCCCCGGAGGTTCCACCCGTCCAGTGAGCGATCATTTCGGGTGGGCATCCATGTGAGCTGACATTGGCCAAGGTGAACGAGCAGTTGGCCAGGAAGTCGGCTAATGTCTCACGGAATGTAAACTAAATAATATATGAGGATTAGAATCTGCAGAATATTGGAAAAGGGGGCTTACCTGCCCTGCGATGTACCTACCAAAACCTTCCGGATATGTGAGAATGGCAACACACATGGCAAATAGCGATGTGAAAGCAATGGGACTAAACAAAATTTTGGTGCAGACAGGAGAAAGCAAAAAATTTTACTTTCGATTATTGTTTCAAAATTGTTGTTCTCTTTCAATATTGTTTTACAACTTAGTTTGATTACGATGTTTTTGATTTGCTCATATATCGTGGTTTCTAGTAATTTATGTTTCAAAGATTCGATGCAAATCACTGCCATAAACATTCACTTCAGACCGCTGGATGATTGATATTCTTATTTCATAGGGAACAAATCATCCATCAAAGATGATGATATTTATCATGATAAATAGAGATTGATTTCTCAACATTGAATGGTGCGGCATAAGTTTTATAAAATACAAATTTAACTGTTTCAGGACCGCCAAGAAAAAGTAAGCTACAGGGTTGGGGGAAAGTCTTTGAACACGTTTTTTTTAACGTAATGATGAAGCTAAGCAAGATGATTATATGAAATCAATAATTGTCTACTTAACTGTCTGCTATACAAACTGGCTTTACAGTTCAAAGATTCTTCCTCTGACGGAGCACAAGCTCGGAAACGCTTGGGAACGCTGTCCATGGTGGCACGGAGGTGCTTCACGTCGATTTCTTCTAACGCCTTCTGAAGAGCAAGTCGCAGAGACTCCAGTGTCTTGCGTGGGTGAGCGCAGGCTTTGGCCTAAAGAAGTGACCAGACCCTATAGTCGAGGGGATTCAGATTGGGCGAAAACGGAGGCCATTCCGCAAGAGTAGCAAAGACCTTAAAGTTGCTTTGGAGACAAGGTTGAACAACCTTTGCTGTGTGCGCAGTTGCAGTACCTGCTGGAAGCACCAATCTTTCCCTGCAAAATGGATATTGGCTAGGGCATCAGTCGCTTCTTCAGAATGCTATCCAACTACTTAGCAGCGTCCACCTTGATGCCCTGAGGCGCTAAGATCAGTGGCATCTTACCGCCGGAAGTGATCGACACCCAAACCATCAAAAAAGCCGGATGAGGCTCTCCTTTGGCGAGTCAACCCCTGCTGATGGCTCCTCAGAGCGATTATTATACGATTCCTGGTGTTTTGGAGATTGAAAACCCGTTTTACGGCAAAAATTTTATTGTCAGAAAAGAGTGCCGTTCTGTGGCGTGCCTTGGAGAGACGTTCAAGCAGTCGATGGCATCTTCGCAGTCAGTTCAGCTTCGTGTCCTCTCAAAAAGCATGAAATTTTAGCGTGCCAAAAAGCTTCATCGCAAGGCGCTCTTTTACGATGTCAAAGACTGTCGTCCCAGAAATGGACAGCTCTGAAGCCGGCTCAATCAAGCTTCGCCGAGGATTGCGACGAAGGCGTTGGCGAACAATTTTCGGAATTTCGTTACTGTCCGCGGTAGCCAATTTACCACTCATACAACAGTCCTGGGTGCTGTTCATATCCTAGAAACGACGCAAGGTGGAAAAGACCCTGATCTGTAAAATTTGGGGAGCCCTCGCAATTTGCTGATCAGCCATCTTCTCCTCGTGCATCTTCTCCATCAATGCTCGCTCCATTCCAGAAGGCATATCTCCGACAGGAAAAAAGCTAGTAGTAAAGTTTTTTGATGGCTTATACTCAAGAGTATAAGAAGCAAACACATGTAATTAGCATGCAAAAATTTATGGGAAAGCCGAACATACAAGGACATCAAAAATTGTTCAAGGACTTTCCCCCAACCCTGTAAACTGGATGATTGATCATCAAATGAAAATAAAACAAAAAATTAGTTTTGTACGCAAGTCTCATTAGATTCGATTCTCCAAAATTCTTTGCTATGTTACGACACTATGTTTTTTATTTGCTCTTACCTGTTGCCGAAAATAGCTCTGTATGCTCGATTTCTTTTCTTGAAAACAGAAATTCTGCGATGCAACCATATAAAAGCGGCTCCAGTTAAACCGCAAAGTACTCTGGAAATATAGGTGGCTCAAATTTTTCATTCTTGCTGGATCCAGAGTTGCGTATGCCAGCGCCGTGCCAGCGCCGTGCCGACCATATTAATCGATAAGCCAGTACAGCGCAGGCACGGCGCTGGCACCCGGCAACTCTGAACGCAGGGTCTGAACGAGTAATTAGTAGCTTACCCTAACAAGGCGAAAAACGGGATTTCCTCAATCAGAAAAACTTCATTTGGAAAATTGGTCTGGTAATAGGCCGTTATCGTTCCAGCTAAAAAATGTTATTGATTTGCGAAATCTGTAGATCAATGAGGACTTACCTATATGTTGAGGCACGATTGCAGCTATGGCAAAACGGAAGATTAAAGCTGCACAGGTGGTGGCAAAAAACGATCGCCAGTAATTTTTCACAGCAAAATATTTCGATGTCGATTCGATACCGTAGAGCACAGCTAAGAATCAGTTTTTTTGGTTATTTCTGCTGAAAATTTAGATAAAATCTTCCTTGGTTTTTTACCTCCAGCCGGTGCAGAAAATGTACAAGCAATACCAACAGCACAACCGCTACTAAGCATTTCCATATGACGACCTTCATTCGAAAAGAAAGCATTATATTGACATGCTGCTGTTGCTTTATTCAGAAGTGAGGCTACGATAGCTCCCATATGTACAAATGGACCCTGAATCAGGAGAAGAGTTGGGTTTTGGAAGATTTTTCAGGTCAAACAATCTTACCTCTTTACCGACTGGCATACCACCACCGAGTGTTAGAGTAAGGCCGACAATTTTGGCAATAAGCGTTTTGAGCGTGAGGTAGTTCTTAAGCACAAATCCGTGCATGATCACTTTTACTTCTGGTATACCGGATCCTGAAAATATTTTTCATTGATCTAATGGGCTTTGTAACCACAAAGTGAAATTCCACTTCTCTCCCTTTTTCAGTTTTGAGTGAGCTTTGTAACAACTGCATACCTTTTAATTTTCTGCTTAATTCAAGGATTACTGATTGTTGAAACTGTTCAAGCAAATTGTTCTACACTAAAGGCAACCGGTCTTTTTATAACTACTCAAACACACTGATTCCTCGTATTATGTGTGTCTTCTAAAACAACAATTTCGGGAAGCGTCATATATTTTTCATATGTTATCAGGAAAGGAAGTTTTATTTTCGCACACTATTAGTGCTTATCGTTTGGATAATCTGACCATAATCGCAAATTACGATACGTAAGATTACCGCATTTTACTTCCGGCATCTTGATTTCTCATGACTCACTCTCTTAAATAGATATTAGGGTTGGAAAAATGATCTTTTTCGGGTTTTTAAAGCTGAAATCAACACATTCTATAGCCGTTTTAGCATGTACGGTGCAATTTTAATGTTGAATCTGAAGGTTTATAGGCCTTAAGTGCTGAATTAGGAAGAAGTCAGGGCGGCTAATGGCTGAGTATGTCGACATCAATCTTTCTTTTCTTTTCTCTTGATTTCCGGCCATAAAAATGCAGCGCATATATGGATTGTTTTGTCTACTACATGAAAAAGGAAGTGAGAGATTTACAAGATTTGATTGAGACCCGGACCCGCCTTTTGCCTTGATGAATTGTTCAACTATTTGCAAAATTCGCGTAAATCGCGTTATGTGAAATTCACATTTGTCTTGTGGCGTTTGCTTTACCCTATCGCATAGTGCCCCTCATACATTTTTATTTTTCAGCCTAAATAATTTCTTGTTTGACTGAAAGTTCTGAACTTCAAAAAGAAGCTATTACTGTCTCTTTACAGTCAGATTCGTCATACAATTTATGTTTGCAATGATAATTATTATTCCCTTCAGGCAAATATGATTGTTGATGTTTTACATTTACAGTGACATAACACTTCATAGACGGTGTGTAATCACACCATACATCAGAGTTATAATTTGAGTTCTAAAATAGTTTTGAAGCTAGTTGAGGCTTGTAGGTACGATGCAATTCTTCAATCTTCTAAGCACTTTTTGTGGGTGGGGGAACGAAAGCCGCCAATTTGGGCCGGCTCCGCGGACTGCTGGTCCTGGAACGACATGCAACAACACTGCCAAAGGACCAGCTGGCCGCGGAAGACGTCTCAAACTGGCGGCTTTCGTTCCCCAACCCACTTTTTTGTAGTCAAAGTTTCGCATGTGGTTATTGATCGTTTTCAAAATGATTGATCGCTAGATAATAGATAGTGTTTTGGCCTCCGGAAAAATTCAATATCTATCACTGGCCTGCAGAGCTTATGCTGATTGCAAGCAAGATTAGTAAAAAGAAATTTAGATAGTAGGCAAAAATCCCCCGCGATTTACTTGAATTTTTAGCCACAAATTCAATTTGGAACTAACATCTGGAATTTTATTGATCGGTTTGGTCTATGATCCTCTATCTTTGATGTTCCATCCTCTTCTAACAAAAATAGAATGATGATCAAGAGAAGGAAACCTTACCGACGGCTTGTTTTCCCAGTGCATGACAGACCAAAGAAGCAGTGGTGACGAGGATTGTAGCAAACAAAATCCATGAGGCAAATCCCATATAGACATGATGTGCATTGGCCCAGTGATATAGATGTGTGCGGACTGAAAGCATTGAAAAATAATAAAAAAATTAATCATGATTGTAGTGATGAGTTTTTTTTCTAAAAATCCAATAAGGCCTGATTCTATGAAACATGCATTAAGAATGTCGATTAGAAATAAAAACTTCCGCCCTCTTTATTCCTCCATGCTAGTGTTTTCAAATCGCTTTGTTGTCAGATAATTAAGGAATTTTTATAAGAAGGTGAACCTGGAACTTGATTAAATTTTTTGAGTGAAAAAAAAGAAGTTGTTAGAAAGGCACAAGAAATATCTCAAATTACCAAAATTCATCTTTTTTACTCTGCTGCTTAAAATTTGGAAAAAACCTGTCTTTTATGGCGAGGTAAAATTCCCTAACTTCTTGCACTTTTTCAAAACTACACCGAATCAAAGCATAAATTTCCGAGTCTATTCTTTTTTCCATAGCCCCACCCCTCCCTCCAAGAAAATTTGCAGAAAATTTACTCACATTTCTCATCATGTTTGCCTTTCTTAATTCAATCTGAGACCCCCACCCCACTGCCTCTTTCTCTCGCCCCTATCAGTGAACTTCCGTCGGAAGAAGAACTGGCTTCGTTTGATGTTTTCACAAATGACGATTAATTCATTATGACATGTGGTTGATACTATTTTTGACAAATCAATAGAACGTTTTCAATCCGGGTCGTCTGGTTTGATCGTCTCACTTTGGAGAAGTTTTTACTACTATGAAACTGCAGAGAACTAGCGAAAATTTTAGGGTAAGAAAAAATTGTATACTTTGATGGTATTGAAGTTCAGAGATAACGGTAAACTTTGAAAGTAATTTGTCTTCGAAGAAAGACTGGAAACTTGTCATATAGTTGCACACAAATCTTCTGTAAACCTTCTATAAATTCTACTTCAAACTTTGTCTCCAAAAAACTCGAATGCATGATATTTCAGCAGAATGAACCGAGTCTATATTTACTTTTTTCAAGATCAAAAATTTTGACTTTCACGGTCGTTGTGAAATGGAAGGGCCTGTCTGTCATAAAATTCTTAATATTTATGTTGAAGGAGGAATTTTAAGATCAAACGATAGATCAAAGTTTTTACAAAAATTGTTGGTTGACAAGCTTCTGAACGAAATTTTACAATGTGACTTTCGAAAGCTTAAAGTGCCGATTATATGGTTCTTCCGGCAACAAAAATGTGAAAAATTTAAAAATCTTACAAGGAAAGGATACTTAGTCGAAAGCACCAATCCAGATGGGACATATATCGCCTTAAAGCGCTTGAAACGCTGGTTCCAAATCTGCAGTTTCCAGCTGCGGAGCGGTTTTGTAGAGGGAGTTATGAGGGGTATTTCCTCTAGGGTTGAGGAGCCCTCCACCAGGTCTCCCCCTACCTATGAGCACTGTAGAGAAGTATCAACTGTGGCAAGTGACCTAGTGGTAAGTGACGTGCTTGATAAAGAGAGTGTCAAGGTTTTAATCTCCTTTGCATGCTAAATTGAACTTCTAAATGGCTTTAGAGCCCTAAAGCATGAAACTTCTGATGATACTGACACTAATCGAGGTTAGAAGTGTTAAAAAACTAAAGTAATATGAGCATTATAATCTCTGCTGTAATCTTCATTCAAGTTATTTACCATTAGGTCAGTTGCTATCAGCTGATACTCCTCTACAGTGCTTACAGATAAGGGGAGACCGCTGGAGGGCGCCTAAACCCCAAAGGGGAGCACCCTTCATACCTCCTTCTCCAAACCGCTCCGCAGCTAGAAACCGCAGATTTGAAATCAGCGTTTCAAGCGCTTTAAGATGATATATGTTTCATCTGGATTGGTGCTTTCGACTAAGTATCCTCTCCTTGTTAGAAACGCCTTGGTCACAACCACCCACGTATCCCTTTTTAATTTATTTATCTTGAAAAATTTTGGGCTGAGATAACAGTAAAAAATTCTACAGCTACTATTACGTTTCCCCAACTAAATGCCTATGTTCCGTTCTGAAAATTTGCGCAAAGTGACGTGAACGGATTGTTGATTGATTGCTTTCTTGGAAGAAAAGGATATGTCAAAGCGCATTAAAGGAACCGCTCACTCGAAGTCTGTCCTTGAGGTATTTACTCGGTAAAAATACGTTAGAAGACAAATACAAATAACTAGTTGCTATTGTACAATGCTCGTACCCACTGTGATTTACGGTTGACCATTTTATAGAAAAAATAGAAAAGCGGATTTTAAATGTTGATAAAAATCATAAAATGGCTACTACAAGGCATACTGATTGCTTGATAAAATAAATCAGTTGAGTACCAGAAGGATATTGAGGGTTGACGTCATAATCAACAAGAATGTTTTCGTAAAAAATATAGAAAGGGATTTTTGGGTTGAAATAATATTGAGCGGATGTTTATAAGGCCTTTGGCTTTGTTGAAATTAGAAGAACGAGTACAAATTCTAGAAATGGAGATGTTAGTAGAGAAAAAATTTGTTTTCATAAAAAATTCAAGTTACAAAAATATCGAAGGCTTATAGAAATGGTCTTTTTTTCAAAACTAGTCAACTAAATATTTTGTTTTTGCGGTATCCGCTACATCAAAAGCTAAGTAATTTTTCAAAATGTAAAAAATTGAAAGAAACTTACAGTGAAGGATGTATTCGATGCCTACGTCAGTGGTTATGGATAATATTGCAGTGATGATGCCAAGCAAAGCTGAGAGGAACCAGTCTTCGACGAAGAAATGCACAACATTTCGATATTGCCCTGCAAATATGAGTTTTTACGAATACCGTCGAAGAAAAAAAATGCAAGTATAAACAATTGCCAAATTTTTTTCTACTTACCACCCTCATCATCTTCAAGCGAAGATGCTCGTTTCAACTGTAAAACTCGTCGTTCAATAGAAGCATTCGTATCAAAAACATCGTCAAACATCATTTTGCTGATGTTTTAGAAGTTTTCAGTAAGAAGAAGAAGTTTTACTATGTTTTTTGTTCGATATTAGGGACATAAGCGGATTTGTAGGCGTTTGGAGCAGCCGGGATTAAAGATGACATACAGAAGAAGAAGCCAAGGAATTTATGGCGTCATGGCTTATAATTATTTCTTGTGTCTTTACTGGGCTTTTTTCCACGTCAAAAACCACAGAAAGTAGAATCGATGGTATTCGTGGAATTTCTTTCCCAAAAAATATGGTAGAAATATGCATATGACACTGCGAATAATTTTGTCAATAGTTTATGACTTTTTTGTACCCAAAAAAACTCAGAATGTGGAAAATGTCCAATTTGATTAAACCTAATCCATGATTTAGATAAACCAGTTTGCCTATTTGGCTGATTTGCAGAGTTTTTCTAGCAAAAAATTCTTATCTCTGGAATGTCTAATCATCCAACTTTTCTCTCTTTAGGGTTGTTTTTCTCAAATTTTAGAAAAAAAACTGACTCCCAACAAATTCCTGCATAGTTTCCTTTCGATGCGGTTTCTCGTCATCCCAGAAGAGATCGGAAGTGTCCTCGCTCTGGTCGTGCTCACTACTTTCCTCATCTCCAGCCTGTTCGGGATCACTTCGTAATAATTCGCTCTCATCAGTGGAGCTGTCTTGGATCCTGAAACTGTTAGATACTAGACGAATGGTGTGAAATATTTTTATTCAAAAAATGATGTGTAAAGAACGATAAAAATGGTATTTCTAGATGAAGTTGTAGAATCAGAAAATAAGAATATTATCAATAGTAGATTATTGAATAAAAATCGATATAGTTTTATATATAATTGTTGTTTCTTTCTAATAGAAACTCACAAACATTCTCTAGATTCCAGAGGTGCCCTTCATTTTTTCTAGATTTCCTATTAGGTCACTGCTAAAAATAATTAGTTCTGCAGTTCCTTAAAGAATTTTTCTTTTTGATTCTGCATTTAACTCTGCCAAAAAATTACAAGGTCAAAAGCAAGCTCTTCTTTCAAAATTGATAACCTCGATAGTCACCAATGTAAAAATAGAAATGCGTTTATAAAAGGTCGTACTGTGAGTCGTTGATAAATTCTGAATTTGTATTCGTTATTGTAGTTTGATTATCATTTTTATCAACCAAAAAAACTCTTAGCTCCGTTTCTCTCCTTTCCATAGACGGAATATGGTATCTCCAAGCCCCAAAACTGCCGCTGGTCATTTGACTCTGCTTTTTTTCTCCAGAAAATTGCTATTTTCAATCTATACCAAATGAGAGAGATGCAGAAAAAAATTTCTGGGAACAAGTGACTTTTCAGTCATTACTTGCATGTCTTCGTCTTCTCGCAAAGACACAAGAAAAACTGACGTGGAAATTGCTCTTCGCTGCAAAATACCCGTTCTTTTGTCTTTGTTTTGTTACTTGAGACATATGACCTTTTTCGGATACGAGTTGCAGTTACGGTAGCTTTGCTTGTCAAATCCGTTCCATTGCACTTCTAAAGTTCTGAAGTTTTTCGCTCGCTTCTTGCATTTCCTTTTGCAAGACAAGTGAGAATAGCTGCAAAACAAAGTTCTTTTTTTGCAAAGTCTGGTTTTATGAAACTAAAAAAGGCATATTTTAGAATAAATCGCGAGCTAATTAAATTTTCCTCACAAGGTAGAACGTCTCCTGGAAAGACGAAGAGCCGCAGGTAAGTTGAAAATGTTTTTGAGGATTTACTTTCAATCACCCATATAGTTGCTAGGGCTGCTAATTTCCTTTTCTTGCCATTCCTCTTTCTCCTTTTTCTGCTAGAAGCCCTCTAGGTAGACTTGTGGAAATTTAGTATTTCGAATACTTTCTCCCCTCCCCCCCCCCCCTCCCCGAATCTTAAACCTCAATAAGGTTTGTTAATTTTAAAGAAATTATAGCCAAAAGTTGCACTTCAAACAAAGTTCTGATGATGTGGTACATAAATAACATTGAAAATGAGACATTTCTCCAAGTTTGACATGCCTTCAGCAGATTTTTTGCGTTTTCTACAAATAATTAGGTTCCAAGATTTTCTTCAAGAATAAAACTTGCAGAGACGGATTCCTATCACACCTGAATAATTTCAAACCCTTTCTTTTCCACACCAGATGTTATCTTGCAGTTTTTATCAATAAACTAAGCAAACAAAACAGCGCGTATGAGCACGTCCGATCAAAATATAGATGTCTTTTTTACGAAAGCATAAAAAAATTTATAGTTTGCTATAAATAAATTCTAGACGTCTAATCTTTGGTTCTACAAATGCACGTGTAATGACGTTCTGAATAAATTATCGGAGGCTGGAGCAACACTTTCTATTTTTGTCAATTACAAAAAATAGTAGGAATTGAGAGATTGAAAAAATCTTGGCGCTAAATTTCGCCAGTTTTTTCTTTTGGTGGAAGCCCCTCTTAGAAAGTTGTTAATTACAAATCTGCGTTTTTTTTGCAAACAAAAAAAATGAATTCATCACAAAAGAACAATGCTGCAACCAAAAAAAGTGCAGTCAAGCTTGTCTGCTCAGCAAAAAAATCAATTCGTTTTTTTTTCGAAAGAAAAACCAAACATCCTCCTTTGGTTCAAATAAATCGACATCGTTTGTGTCGGATTGCGCACAGAAGAACCAGTTTTCTACATTAGTGTAGGAATCGATGGTCTCGCTCCGTACAGGCAGCAACGCGAATAACGCCATTTAGAGTAGAAAATAATGACGATTTGGTTGAGATTTATGACTTAAGAAAAAAGTTGAAATGCGAGACAGAAACATATTTTCATTCCAGAAATGTTGGTGGCTGGATTTTGTTTGTCGAAAGCAATTAGAAAATTTTTTATAGGTTTGAAAGAGCGCTCACAAATGAGAGGAAGCGTTACCTAATTATCTATTTATTAGGTTTGGGGTGCGTTTAAGAATTGAAAAAAAAATGTTTGAAGAGTTGATAATCCTATTTTTTCCTTCTCGACTTTTTTTCAGGAAAAAACAAGAAATTTGTCAGAAATTGAAAGGCTGACATTGGCCTCATTTTACTTCATGCGTTCCTGCCTTCGCATCACCAGCTCGATAAATTATGGGATATTAAGAAATTTTTCGCTGGAAAAGACCGGATGAAAGAAATTTTTGGAAACGGTAGCAAGGGAATTCCTCAAGATATATAGGAAAAAGGTGCGATTTTTTTCGTCGCTCCAAAATTGTGATTTCTACCAGAAAGTTTTGGAGTACAAAATAAGTAGTGTAAACCGTGCTTGTTTCCCATCTTGGTGCATGTGTCCTTAATGATTTTAGAGCGCAATTTCTCAAGATAAGACAAAAAGCGGAGCTAAACTTTGAGGACGGAGATAAGAAGGGCAAACTTGGACCATACAGTCACTATTTCATTATGATTTCTGTCAATATCGACTATCGAAAGTTCACAGTCAAAAAATAATACTCAAAACACGCATAAGTTAGAGATAAGAAAAATACTATGAACGTAGATAACTTCACTATGTACCATTTGATTGCGACTATTTCCTGATATCGCCTCATAGAATGTTCACAGCAAAAAATAGCTACCGCATCCCAGTATCCATGAATTTGAGGCGAAATTGTTCAAAACCTTTTATGACTTACAAAACGAGTTTTCACATTTCAACTGACAGTTACAAGGAATTTCTGAATTGTCAAGGGCTCCCAGACAGTCATATGAGAAGATGAATCCATGAAATTTTTATATTCACATGAAATTATCCGTGAAATTGCCGCGAAAAAAAAAACGCTAAACTCACCATTGAACCATATCGGCGATCTTTTGACTATGGGAAAATCAACCAACAATTGCGGTTTGGTCGTGTGATCTGGTGATGGTGAGAGCTCCAAGTGATCGACGAAAGGAGCGGAAACTGTTTTTCGGATACGTATAAGACGGGATGAATCAGCCAAACCAGACGCACGCACGCAACGTTCACATGCGACGCAGCAGGCAGCGGTCATAGTCAGACGGTGAGGGCGCGCCGAGGGTTACGGTAAATGCAGTTTTTGCATAAAATGAGGTCGCGATGTCTGCTCAGGGTTGAGGATTGAACTTAGGGCTTTGCTTCAATGTCATGCGGTATGATTACGGTGATCCATACGTGGTAAGCTGAGAGTCCAAAGTGATGACTACAGTCAAGTGGAGGTGTCTGGTCATTTCTTATTTAGCTTAATTAGAGTAGAGGATTGAACTTGCGCTGTAGGATATGGTATAATTACGGTAACTCAGGCAGAATATACGGCACACTAAAATGATTTCGAATACGGTCAGGCAATGGTGTTTTGGTTTGAGGATGGAGCCGCAGCTTTTTCGTGGTGTGGTACGGTATGTTTACGGTAAGGGGTAAGATTGCAGTCTAATGGGTCAGGTACAATGTGGTGACGGCTCAGGGTTGAGGATTGAATTTAGAGTTGCAAAGTGGGACAAGACGGTATGATTACGGTACTTATACGAGCTAAAATGGTCCAAAGTGGTTTTTGCATAAAATGAGATGAAGTATAGTTCAGAAATGAGAATATTGAGTTGAGAATGGTTTTATGGTAATATGATACGGTAAGATGGCAATCTTTCAATTGACATTGTGTCTACAAAAACTACTGGTCAAAAAATTGATTGCCTACAGTATCCTTCATTACCAAGGTAAACTTCCAGATACTTCTTTGAAATCACGTGAAGTTATGATAGGATTATAAGATTGTTATGCAAGCACATGTATCAAAAGGGCATTTTTTGGGAACAAAATATTGATGTCAAAAATTATTGTTTGAGGAAAATGAGAAAAAAATTATAGCAAAACCATAAAAAAAACAATGCGAATTGTAAGCTTGATTTTTTACATCCATCTCATTTCTAATTTTTACAAAAAATACCATTCGGTTTTGCCTGGCTTATCATAAAGTACTGGTCTAGCTTTTTGTGCACTACTTTATCAGAAATTTTCACAGCCAGAACGCTGCTTATGCTGATATTGTTATGATTGTCATTTTTGTTTTTGCGCTGGGAAGATCGAGGGAACAAATAAATAAACAAATAAACAAATAATCCACAATCAAGCCTAACAAACACCATAATCTTCTTATCAGTTGGTGTTTACTATGAAATAACTGGAACAGACAGAGTTTGGTCTCAAGGTTGAGAACGTAGGGGGTCACAGGCTATTACTTGGTTCTTGGGTGTATCAGCAAAATTTTTAACAGAAATTGGTAATAAATCAAGAGAAAAAGAATGACAAGTATGATAATAATGATGATTTATGTAAATAATCAATAAAATAAATCTTCTTGCCTGTCTTTAGCCAAATTTGGTCCGGCACCACCTCTGCTGCCAACACTTCGTCGTTCGACGTCGTCGCTCATCGTCATGAAGGCGGTAGACTGACAGCTGGGCGGTGCGTCAGAGCGCGAGCCACCACCGACGTCTCAAGTCTTCACCGTCTTCTTCTTCTCTTCCACACAAGGGGGGCTATTACCGTAATGTTCGGGGGGCGATCATACCACACTTACGCATTACACAGTTCTCCTTATCACAGCTGGCTTGGGCACGCAAGAATTTCCGAGAAATGCAACCGCGAGTCGAATCGAAGCGCTAAATTTAGAGATGAGTAGCTACGGAAATACGCGCGCGAGTGCGGACAGGCTGATGAAGGTCATACTTGGAAAAAATAATTGTCAGTGCATGTGATAAATGTTCAGCTATTAGTGGTAGATGTATCTATAACCGTTAGTTTTATCAGTTCTTCTATCACGATAGCGTCACATGAAAATAACCCAACCATTGGTGAGAAGACATCGCCCTAATGAGCTCTGACACATGGTAGAAACCCCAAAAAGATTAATTACATTTCATTTATGACTCTATAGAATCTGTGACCATCTCAGACAGGGCTCGGCACAAGCTCGCACCAGGAAAATTTCAATACGAAGTCTCCTTTGATCCCAACCCTAAACATAAAAAAACTCAAAAAAACGAACATCGACAAAAAAATCGTCGCAATTTTTTTTGTCTTATCGGCCACAAAAACAATATCGTTCTTGCTTGAACTTTTATGTATCAACTCCTCACGACTCAAATCTACTCAGGTAGCGTACCAACTCAAGTTTAGCTTTTTATGATGGGTTTTATTACTATTGCGGAGATAAAAAAAATAAACTCACCTTGAATGATGTTACCGTGATCTGTGGTTGGGTTTCTACTATAGAAGCTATAGAACCCACTGTTAAGAACGAATAGATCACATAATGAACATTACTTAAGGTTTGCAGAGGTGCCGTTTACACACTGAGGTACTGTAGCTTGCGGTAGCTTACCGTAATGCCCCACCCCGTTCCTCCAATACCTCAAATTTTTTCTTTTGCTAATGTGGTATTTATAATAGGTCGTTCCGAAAGTAATGTCGCTTTTATCAAATGAACGCCACATTTCATAGAATCAAGTTTTTCAGGAGTTCTTAGGAGGATTCGATGCAGCACTTCATCCTCTTTTTTATGGTTCTACTTTCATTGCTTAATATTCAATAAGCTCTCGAAAAAATACCAAAATCTGCGACTCATGCTTTTTGCCATGGTCAAGTTCGGCAATTTTTCTAAATTTTTATACTTATTCTCCGAAGAAGTACGAGGGACAGTTGGGTGTAGGACGTTTCGCACGACCGTACTGCTTTCCACACAGGACCACCGCCGCGTGCGACACACCCTGCGGCGGCTTTTGCCTAAGCAAAACAGGGGGAGGAAAGATTTGCGGCGTGCATTACATGTTAAGACAGGTCAAATTCAGGGAGACTCTGGGGGAGACGGTCTTTTCGCACGGGCGGTCTCTAGAGTCTACCTGATTTTGACCTGTCTTAACATGTAATGACGCCGTAAATCTTTCCTCCTCCCGTTTTGCTTAGGCAAAAGCCGCCGCAGGTTGTGTCGCGCGCGGAGGTGGTCCTGTGTGGAAAGCATTACGGTCGTGCGAATCGTCCTACACCCAGACTCTGGAGACCGCCCGTGCGAAAAGACCGTCTCCCGGGACAGTTAGATAGAACAAACACTATAGGACACAGGGTTATTTTTTTCTTTTCCTTAGCTTGCTTCTTAGAGTGTCTAAAATCAATTTTTCATTGCCATCAAATCCCATATTTGGTCAACTCAAACCTCACAGAACAGCAACTGGCAGTCAATTCGGGTGCCATTCGAAGCAGCTTTTTCTCCTCTTTCTGCGAGTTGTTTTTTGTTTCCGATTCATCAAGTTTTTCGGGATAAAATCATCATAATTCGGGTTGTCTTCCAGGGCGCCCAAGGGTGTACATGGAAAATTCAAAAGTTGCTAATCTGAGGCGGTGAATGTTCATTTGGTTTGTAAAATTAGTGTCAACCATAATCCATCTTTGTAAGTTTCAAAACTCCGAAGATTTATTGGTGTTTGATGCATTTGTGTTTGAGGCGAGAAAGCTGAAGTTCGGTGGTTCCATCAAAAAATCATGACAAGCTCTGTAAAGTAGAAAAAAGTTGTGCTGTTTTCTGTAGGGTTTGCTCTATCCATCCATTACTTGGATTCCTTCTAAGGGTGTCGTAAAAATTTAGAAAAATTGTGAAACTTGGCCATCTCAAAAAGCATAGGTCGTAGATTTTGACTCTTTTCTGGAAGCTCATTGACTATATTGCAGCAACTTCATAACCATTAGAAAGAGCATGAAATGCTGCACAAATGCTACCAGAATCTCCTACACATCTTTGTTCCACGAGATGTGGCATTTGTAAAAAGCGACATTACTTTCGGAACGACCTAATATCATGTCAATTTGAAACTCAGGACGAAATCAGCACGTGGTATAACTTGGGGTAGGGAAATTTTTATCCTTGATGCTAGTATGAAAAAGAAATTCCAGACCTCTTTAGGATTTATCAATGAGGAACCCTACACCATACGAAGAATGTTTCTTTTTGAGAAGAAAAATGCTTTCGATATTGAATTATATTCAACCAAAACAAATTCCTCGTCATCGACAAAAATGCTTGTGAAACTTTTAAGCTGCACAAATATAATTTTTCTCGATGAATAAGTGTCCTGATTTTGAAGAGAAGCCTAATATAATGCATTGGTTTGTTATCATACTATCTTCATACATAGTTCATCACCGCTTAGTCCACATGTTCTGAACTTTAGGGTTTTGAGTCACCTTTGTACTTGTATCATAATCAAGGACTAACTTTAAACCTACATCGTACTAAACTAGCATGTCAGAACTCACAGCCACATTGTAAATATTGTTTTGTGATAAATGAGTCATCATTGATTTTTTGTTTTGACACTATTTCTACCTTAACAGATTGTTGATAACATTTCCTACGATGACGAGTTCGATGCGGAACGTGAATTATTGATTTTTCTACATTTTCAACTTTCTCTTTGTCAAGTCCTATGTCAGACATTAGTATTAATTTTTCTAATACACTTGATATATTCATTTTAGGGCTTTCGCTAGATTGTCTATTGATCTGCTTTATTTCAAAAGCATGTGATTCCTCTGCTGTTGAGAAAGATACAAACTCCTTCAAAGGACACCAAAAACAAGTTCGGGGATCTACCAGTAAACATTGAAGAAAATTATCTTGTACGAGTAGCAGTCAGCTTGTGAGCCCCCTGTCTACCAATATAGCATAAGCCCTCAAGAAGTCAGAGATTCTTACGCAATGTAACAGAATCTCAGATAATTTAATCGCTAAGCCTCCCCCCCCCCCTCCTTAATACCAGAAAGAGGAGCTATGGCTTTGATAATTCCTTGATTGCTTGTGGTAAGGCTCTGAATCCCTGAAGATGTCATTATCGTAGTTTGTTGCCCGGGTTTACCTGGGGGGGGGCCTACTCCCTAAAAGTGCCAAAATCTGGCGAGAGTCCATTCTACCGATCCACTGCCTTTGACTGGCCATCTTTGGTCTATTCCCACCACATCGGAAGTGCATTAGTTTCATCATTTGCTACTTTCCCATCAGTAGCTCATGATTTAAAGCCAAGTGGAACAAATGTCCGCAACAAGCAAGGATCGTTTAAAGCATTTGTTTTGATACAAAATCATAATGCCATGACAAGAGCAGTAATTTACATTGTACATCCGTTGTCACAATTTTCCCATTCCTTTTTCTCGTGACGAAAGAACGACACTGTTGACATAAAGATTGCCTATGATGACGACTCAAAGATCGACCATGTTCACATGAACCGAAGAACCGTGCATTCCCTAGTTTGGAAAAGTCAACCATTTTTCTCTTTCTTGAGCATTCGAATGCCTTTCAGACAATGATTCGAACATTAAGTGCCACATTCTGCAAAGGTTCGAAGCATCAGCAAAATTCGAAAGCACTTGCAGAAAGTCTTAATTGAATAGTTTGACCTTCTACTACGCTAGGCAAAGCGTAAAAATCGCATAATTTTTTCTTTTTTACATAAATCTGTTCTGCACCAAAGTTTATATAGTAACATTTTGGTTTAAAACTCCTCCTCTTCTCCTCTATGTTGGAAACAGCAATATCGCCCCTGCTCTCAAAGGAGAAAACGCGCTCCATTGAACAACCCACGCAAATGGCGCGACAATTGGGAAATGTATAAATTAAAAGTGGAAGAAGCAAATTCGCTTAATAAATGTCTATTTGCCACCTCCGTGCCAGGCTCCATAATGTATCTAACCCAACAGTGCTAATCATGTTTCTGATAAGAGCAATTGATCTATCGATGTTACGAAAATTTAGAAGGACCACATGTCGAAAGTTGAGCTTCATCGAAAAATATTTTGATAACTTGATCGCTGTTAGAAGCAATCATAGGAATATCACTGTATATAATCGATTGGCCTATACATACGGCCAGAAAAAGTCAGTACGTTCGTTTTGGTGTTCCCATACAAATCGTAATCCAGTCAGACGCGACGTCCTGTCAGGCAGAATAGGGTAGGTCTGTAATGCCTGAACAGCTTACCCGATCTCGTTTGTATATAAAATTGTGTGAAAAAGCTTGTCTCCTTGATTAGATGGCCGGAAACGTTAGCGAATTGATTCAATCACTAGTCAGCGAGTAAGATTCGTTAATAGTTATATTGCAAGAGATTTGTATGTTTGCATTTTATTCGATTAATTCTCGAAACAGGAGATTCAAAGCCCGGACTGGAGAGATCGGGCATTACAACTTTTGCAAATATCATAAGTGAAGTCAAATGTCAAATCAGACAAATCTCTTGCGATATAATTCTGAAGGAGTGAGCGTGTATATAAAATTATCTTATTGTCAGTTTCCAACATGTGTTGAAACAAACGACACAACAACAATACAACGAAATTGTGTGCATTACCATTCGGAAACTAAATTATTGCTTTGCAATGGATAACACAACAATAGTGAAGTTATTTGTAACTTGTGGAATGTGCACGGCAAGCGGAGCAACAATTCGCGGCTCATTAACTTGTCAGCAAGTATAAACGGTTGTGATCACGGTCAAGCTTGAGGCGTGGCTGCCACACCTGGGAGTCGTACCGAGGAAGGGGAAGAGGGTCGTTATCAAGGTGATTCTGATGTTAGCGATAACATGATATTCGTTGACAATGTCAGATAGGCCCACTATGCAGAATACTAGCACAGTGATGCTTTGGCCCACCATCGTATACGTACAGTAAGCATAATAAAAGGTCTATAGAAGAATAAGAACATCGTTTTCGTAGTTACCATATCGAATAACCTCGGTGGATCAGATTCACTGAATTTTGAGGTTTCCAAATATTGGGCCACCTAAGTGAGATGGCTAAAACACGTTGCCTCTGTTTAAAAGGAAGTTGACTACTTTCTTTTGCAGTGAATGCAGAGAACTGATACTTCTTTGCTCATACTAGAAATCCTACTTCAACTAACCTCCAAATCAAGAAATTGATGGAAGCCAAAATCTTGTTTATTCCAATTTTCGGTTTTGATATTGATTAGAGAAGGTCAATCAGGCTCAGATTACTTTAGTGTAATTACGAGGCATCGGCTATCGACTATATACACTCTTGTCGCCTTTACTCGCTATTCACATAGTAGCGCAGACTAGCATGTTACCGTAACCCAATACTTTCGCCGCATTTTCCATTTGCATAGGTAAGGAAAAACGATCACATCTTTCTCTAAAAGGGACAATTCCGAATAAATTCCCTGCTTTGTAAAGAAGAAGGTTAAGCAGTAGCAACGATATAAAAACGCAGATAGAATGGCTTAGAGGTAAGCTAATGGGGTGTGGCACCACCCCTGAAAAGGTGTGGCAGCCACAGCTCTTCGGGTTTTGTGCCACACCCCATTAACTTACCTTTAAAGAAAATTTAGGGAACGAAGTATAGGCTGCTGAATGACGAAGGCGCAATATCTTTAAGCGCGAACGCGGCTGTGTTAACCGCAGAGCGCATGAGAGCGCAGGATTTGCAACGGTGAGATACGCGCGCGTTGCGTTCGCGCCCGCTCAATTAAAACTGCTTCTGCGCCTTTGTCATGCAGTAGCCGTTATTTATAGTTCGATAGCCAAAATGCCGTAGCTTTTGTGAAAGTGGTTGGAGCTGAATTGATCTTCTTTCGTTTGAGCAATAGTTGCTGGAAGCACAACCACTGCGAAGAGTATGACAAACGAGATTTTGGTTGAATCCTAATTCCATAGCTTGATGATTATTTGGAGCAAGAGTCATAATTAGTCAAATATGGAGTAGTGCTTTGTTTTGAGTGCATGAAGAGGTAGCTAATTTGATTCTTAAGTATAATTAACCATGTTTGAGAAATGGTCACTTCACTTGGGTGGCCCAATATTGAAAAGCCTCAGAATTCGCTAAAACTTGGCCCACAGGGTTATCTGACACGATAGTTATGAATGTGTTACTAGTTATGCTTGGTAGAGGCTTTATGTCATGCGGTAGGTACGAGGATGCTGGGGGGGGGGATGTCGGAGCAAAACTTAGGGTTGTGTGCCACACCTTTTGCTCGACCGTGGCTAGATTAAACAAACCATTGCTTTAGAATGACTCATTGCAAATGACTGTACATATACGCTCATAAAGAAGAATGGGATTCATGGATATTGGCAAGTTATGAGCACATAAGTATAGGGGCCTGCAGGATTGCGAGAGTCGGACGTGCGTACGGCCATTGCGCCGGCACGTCTGATGTCACTAAGGCAGGTGCCAGACTTATCCGCTTCAACAGGTTCGTTCGGTTCTTAGGTCAAATCACTACACCGTCCAACAGAAAAGGTGGTGAACCGAATGAACCTGTTGAACAGGATAAATCTGGCACCTACTGACTCGTCGAAGGCCCATCTGACGTGCGCGGCGCAATGGCCGTACGCGCGTCCAACTCTCGCGATCCTGCAGGCCCCTATATGTATGCACGCGTTCGCAGAACACACTTTAAAACACTGACTCGACTAGCATAGTGACTACTATACTTGGGGAAATTCGAAATTTCTTTCGAATATTCGAATATCGAATATATTCGAAAATTGAAAATTTCGAATATTCGAATATCGAATAATATTCGAAAATCGAAATTCTCGAATATTCGACTATCGAATTTTATTCGAAAATTAAAATTTTCGAATCTTCGACTTTCGAATATTATTCGAAAATCGGAAATTTCGAATCGAATAATATTCGAATATCGAATATCATTCGTTATTCGAATTTCGAATATTATTCGGTTCTCGAATGCTATTCGATTTTCGAATATCATTCGATTTTCGATTACTGACCGAATAATTTACGTCATTGAGACTGCCTATGAAATGCCAAAACACTAAGAATAAATTGTTTCATGTAGTTGCTAAGAATGGACACATTCTTATGGTACAATTTACGATGGAAAAACGGTTTAGTCGTGGCCTGAAGAGACATAGGAACTTGAAAGCTACTCCTGTGACGGTTATAAAGAGGTTTTTCGTACTTCAAAGAAAATTATATACCCTCACTGATAGTTGCGATTGATATACAGCGGTCCCAACAACGTATGTAGATCTGTAGGCTGACATCAATCTAGAGTATGGGGCAATTTGTCAATCGCTTTTCACTGTTTTAAAGTTACCGTAAGACTGAAGCAGGTTTCAAAACATCAAGAGCTATTTCCCCAAGAAAAAGAATCAGTAGGGCTGAAAGTCTTGCTTTAGATTTCTGAAGACACTTACTTTATGTAAAACTAGCTGGCTTACCCGGCTCCGCCGTATGTTCCGAATAGAAAATTCCATTTCTTAGCCGATCCGGACCAAACTTGGCACACATGCACTTCAGGCCCCGGCGGGTGTCACAGTCCACTTTTCGTTATCGATCGATGTCAATTTTATCAATTTTTTGCAAAATTTGAGCTAGGGGGCTGGAATTTGGCAGGGGGGGGGGGTGTAATCGAGCATGCTGATCACCCCCACGGGGGTGATCAGCATGCTCGATTACCCCCCTGTGCCAACTCCCAGCCCCGTAGCTCAAATTTTGCAAAAAATCGATAAAATCGATATCGATCGATGACGAAAAGTAGCCTATGACACCCGCCGGTGCCCGAAGTGTATGTGTGCCAAGTTTGGTCCCGATCGGTTCAGAAATGGAATTTTCTATTCGGAACATACGTACAGACAGACATACAGACAGACATACAGCCAGACAGACAGACAGACAGACAAACAGACATTCAGCTTTATATATAAGAATTTGCACTCGACTGTAATGCTTTTTTTTCAAAACTTCGCCAGGTATCCTGTGTCCCCCAGAAAAGTTCCCATGTGAGCCAGCGTGCGTACGTGGTGCGACGCTGCCTTTCGCTTTTTTTGACATGTTTCTCCTGAGATTTCAACGGAACTGCCCAAGGTTAACTCGTTCAAAAGTGCGAAAGGCAGCGACATGACGTGGTACCTATGGGAAATTTGCTGGGGAACAAACGATACACCGTAACAAGTGTTTTGCAACGCCTTTCGAAAATGTGATTGCCATTTGAAAAGCTTGAAAACTCGTGCGTAGTAAAATCAGCATACGTAAAAACACTGCTGCACAGATTTTAGAACTTTTTTGGGGACAATTTTTTTGGATGTCTTATTTTACAGTATGTCTATAAGCTGGAGTTTCCTACTGTGATAATCACTATAAGAAAAACATGGGTGATTCGTTTTCTGCTGTATTCATAAGCTGAAGCCATCCCTACTGGATGTTACCCAGAAAATGGCAAAAGACTTTGAGAGGTATTAGCGATCAAACGGTATGTAGATACTTTTGAAACATTTCGTATACGCTATGCATATCGAATTTTCGAATATTCGGTGCTTATCGAATTTTCGAATAGCCAATTCTTATCGAATTTCCGAATATTCGGTGCTCGACGAATATTCGAATATTTGATGGACATCGAATGATCGTATGAATGACCCTCGAATATTCGACTATCGAATAATATTCGAAATTCAAGATTTTCGAATATTCGACTTTCGAATAATATTCGAAAATGAAGATTTTCGAATATTCGACTACCGAATATATTCGAAAACTGAAAATTACGAATATTCGACTTTCGAATTTTATTCGAAATCTCAAATTTTCGAATATTCGACTTTTCGAATCATTCGCATTCGAATGATTTATTCGAATGATCGAATAATTATTCGATTCGGTCCCAAGTATAGTGACTACCACCTCAGAATAGAAGTGTGCGAAGACGTGACGCCATTTGAACCGAAGGCCTTTCCCATTGTACACACTAAATGCAATAACTCCGCTCCAATACATAAGCATTTCACGCTCTACACGCGCTATAACTAACCATATTTGAGTTTGTCCATGGTGTATCTACGATATGTGTCGTTGCAGAAAATAAGAGAAAGTGGAGCTATGAGACAGTGGAGTGCAGCAATGCTCAAACCCAGGTTTCCGATGTCTAAAAAGTAAAGACTTCAACATATAGTTTTCGACTGTAGCTCGACTGTCCTTCACTACCGTCCGTTCTTGGACATACATAAACTTTGGGATTTTTCTTATGAAGCAATAATTTCTTCAGTCCGAATGTTGAATTTCTGCAAGTTTTGATAATGTGGAACTGACATACGGGCACGAGGTTATCTGATTACACGTGAAATGTCATCATCGAGATCAGCGGTTGCTATTAGCAATTTCATTAATTTTCTGTAATCAGGTAAGCAAGAGAGGTGACGGGAATTGTAAGCAAACAATCTGAACAAGGATGGTGCTTATGTAGGAATGCCGAGAAATGCGTGATCAATGGGTAATCTTGTTTATGATTTCTTAACTGGTAAATTTTTGACCTGGTGGAGTATGTAGTATACAGCTGCAAACTGCTTTTATTGTGTTGATCTATGCATTTTCAATGTCCAAAATCGGCACTTGTCGGGGGAAACACTTAGAGTAATAACAAGAATTTACCATTCATTCGGCTTTGCGCTGGTGGTGAGCGCCATATTTGTCCTAAGCAGAAAGCGCTACGCCATTGTTTTCTTAGACGTAACGCAACAGTTGCAACTAGATAAGCACAACATAAAAATGTTTTCCACATACGTTGTCCAATTCCCTAACCGTTCCGTTCCATTTGAAGAGGTTGC
Organism: Cylicocyclus nassatus; assembly: GCA_958299035.1. NCBI lineage: Eukaryota > Metazoa > Nematoda > Chromadorea > Rhabditida > Strongylidae > Cylicocyclus > Cylicocyclus nassatus. Next base: position 84,624,267 of record CATQJL010000316.1, on the reverse strand, counting down.
TAACGATGCGATACCTGGCCGGCGTTGCCGGTGTTGTCCGCTAAGGAGGCAACTTGTATAGTTGTTTTGATTTGATTTGTCGATTTGTCGATTTGTCGACCGCACGGATTGGAAATTACTGTGGAGCACGCGCCGCGAGGTATGATGCTTGCCTCAATACAATTCGTCAGTGTACAAGCCGTACTCTCGCAACATTTTGCGTGGTCCGCAGCGTTTGAGCAGTCCGTGAGGTCAACGAATCGACGATGGCACTTTATGGCAGTCACCATGCAGTAAGTCCTCTTGAGGTAGAGGTCAACTCGGCGAAACCGAAGTAGCCACGGGGTGTGGCAGTGTGCAAGATCTCTACAAATTTGCTGCGTTGGAATTTAATGCACGGTGCAAGTGTTTCTAGGCGATACAGAAGTGCTAATCTTCCCTGAATAAAGCGCATTCCCGTAGACGGTAACGCCGGCACCCCAACCATGTAAAGACACTAGCTGGCTTACCCGGCTCCGCCCGGCCCTGTCAAAAACGATAAAGGTTTCATTCCTATCCCTGTACAACCTTTCCCTGTGCCTTCTACATGCAATTCCCTATTCCCGCTGTGGTAGTAATTAGCATTCTCACCTATCTTCCTCACCAACCCCCAGCCCCTTAGCTCCAACTTTGCAAAAAAAACAATAAAATCGATAAAAGTAAGGATAATTTTAAAAAACTGGTGGCGTTATTCGGCTATCCAGGCCCTAAAATGTTTTTGTGGTGGGTCTTGCTCAAACTCGGTATATGGGGGTTATTCAAACCGTGATGAGGAATATCGTAGTCAATTCGCGTGGCAGCGGGTAAAAATCATGCCTGAAACCTTGGCAGGAAATTACCTAAAGTGCTGTTTTGAGAATATCGTGCTTAAAGGCAGTGGATCGGCAAAACTTGACAACCCAGGATCTTAACGCAGTAGGTTCCTTATCGTCCAGGTATGAAAACAGTGCAATCCCGGTTGCACAACATACCTTCCCTGTCGAGAAAATCGCTCTCAAATTTGCACGCGCAAGCCAATCTTACACGCAACCGAGCGAGTTGGCAATTTCCTTCTCACCACTGGAGGCTGACCGCCGCATTGCTATAATCATTGGGTCCCGCAACGATTCAGCGTCATCAGCCTTGCTCCACTCATCCAATTTTGAAACGAATAGGGTTGAAAAATGCTCGTTTTCGCCGTTTTCGAGCTTTCTAAACTGGATTTTCGTGATCAGCATATTGAATAACCCCCAGATAAGCGAAAATTTGAGTAGGGTGGAATTTGCCGAGCCACTGCCTTTAATCCCCACGATAATGGCAATTCGTGTGGTATAAAAGTTTCCCACGACCGTATCGCTTTCCTTATAGGACCACTGCCGCGCACGATACATCCTTTGGCGGCTTTTGCTTTAGCAAAAACAGGGGGAGGGAGATTTGCCGCGTGCGTTACCCGTTGGGACAGGTTATCAGGATGGCGCTGGAGACCGCCATGCAAAACTACCGTTTCCTCATTTCGTGAATACCTGGGATCTAAATTGGCCCGAAAGCGAAAAAATATCCACTGAAACCAGGGTCAAGCTTGTGATGCGACTGTCGCAACGAGGGGTCGTAAGAGGGTATCTAAGGTGGGGGGGGGGGTCGTAAGAGGAGATAGTTAGACTAAAATGCCCTAGGCTTCAAAGGGAATCAAAAAGCAAGCAATTAGTTATGTTCTTTGCAATAAATCTATAAAAAAGTGGAAATCAGAATAAAAAAGATAAAAAATCTGTAGAAATTCTCAAAAAAAAACATTTACAAGAGCTCAAAACACTTTTGAAGGATGTATTATTTGATAAAAATGCTAAATGTACCGATTGCCTTAAAATCTTGCTTCTGAAGCCTTCCTGAAGTCTCACACACTCGACAAAAGCGAACGTCTTTACCAGTTGTGACCATCACAAAATTCTAAATCTTTTTGTAATGTTTTTTACGGGCGCATATAATTTATCTGTACTTTTGAGATGCTCCGCTATATCAATGCAAAATTTGGTGTTATTTTGTCAACTGTGGATTTTCTTGTGATTTTATGTATGGTAGCAAAAAGTCAGGAAAGGGGGGGGGGTCGTATTTGGGTCGCATCTAAATTTCTTCGGAGCTATTGAAGCTTGTTGGCTGCAATTCTGCCGTAATATAAGGCCATAGTCCTACTTTCCCTCGTAAAAATTGCAGGCTGTTTTATAACTTCTCTGGTAAGTTACAAAATTTCAAGCTCAAAAATCCCACTTTTTCCTTTCTAGGATCGCATCTAAATTTGCGAGAGTCGCATCTAGATTTTTTCGAGCTTACTGCTCCTCAAGAGCTGAAACTTTTTCTTTGGATAGTCTGGGCAATGTAGTACAGAACCTGTGCTTTGCAGCCTCTCAGTCTTTTCCTGACCTTAGTTACGAATTTTCAAACTACCGTGCTCATGCACGTTTTTGACGTCGTTCTGGACGACGCTCAAGCGGTTTTTTTCGCGGGAAAAACTGTGGAAGAGGTAGGAAGTAAGCTTCTTAGTCGAAAACATCTTTTGTAGTTCAAGAATGTCATTTTTTCTCCATGCAAAAATTTGTGTCGCCTACGGGAATCGAATTTGCTGGCCTGAAGTATGCCTGAAAATTCAAAAAAAACTTGCAGAATCTCAAACATTATTAAAGGTGTGTATGTGTGCTACAGATGATGGACGCACCCATTGGCCTAAAAATTTTGCTTCCGAAACCTCACTGAAGTTCTCATGCAGGTGTTTTTTGAGATTGACATTCGTTTATGCAGGTTACCGCGAGAAATGTGGGCAGGGGAGGTAAGGGTATAGATGAGTGAGGGTGGGGAGGGGGGGGGGAGGAGGGGGAAGGGGGAGAGGGGGTCGTACGGATGGGTACCTTCAAGGGGGGGGGGTCGTAAATGAGGGTCCCGGATCGCATCAGCAGGCTTGACCCTGACTGAAACCCTGCAACTCACCATAACTTTACTAATGCGTTATGACAGCGAGCAAGTATCATATTCATAAGGTATGCTTGTGAACCGTTACAGGTAAGGTTTTGAGCAAATCTGGGACTTCGACCCATCTACTGTACACTCACTGTAGCCCAAGAAAATGCGCTATCCTGCGAAATCAGCATGATATTCATGTTCAGCGCGTTAAATGACCACCAGACGGAGTTTGAAGCAAATCTATGTTTTCGATCCCATACCGTATACCCACCATAACCCTATGAAAAGGTCCCAATATGCAGAGAGAGTATGAGATTCGTAGTCAGCATGTCGAATAAGCCATATGGACCGAACTCCAGCCGAATTCATGATTTTGACTTCCTATCGTATACCTACCGTAGCCACATGGGGTGACATTCTGCGTAGAAAGTGTGATATCTGTAATCAGCATGTAACATAACCCTTATACACGGAGTTTGAGCAAGCTCTACGACAAAAAAAATTTTGCGGCTCGGATAGCCGAATTGCGCCAAACTAATATTGTACTCGTAATCAGCATGCTCGATTAATCCCTGTGCCAGCTCCCAGCCCCGTAGCTCAAGCTTTGCGAAAAAATTGATAAAATCGATAAAAGTAATGGACGATTCCAAAGATCAAAATTGGATTCGCGATTAGCATGCTCGATTACCCCCTTGTGTCAAATCCCAGCCCCGTAGGTGAACTCTGCAAAAAATCGATAAAAATCGATAAACTCGATAATCGATGACGAAAAGTAGCCTATGACACCCGCCCGGCCCCGAAGTGTATGTGTGCAAAGTTTGGTTCGGATCGGTTCAGTGGAATTTTCTGTTCGGAACATACATACGAACAGACATACAGACAGACAGACAGACAGACAGACAGACAGACAGACAGACAGACAGACAGACAGACAGACAGACAGACAGACAGACATACAAACAGACATTCAGCTTTATATATAAGATAAACTGTTGTGAAAGAAAGAGCTAGCAATTTGAACATCGAGGGATCACACAAGAAGATAGGAAATGTGGTTGTATGGCATTAAGCTTTTGTTCGATGTGAAAACGATTTGAGATGAACAAGCAGTATGAAACCAAAGGTAGTAAGCCTCCAAAATATAATTCTTATTTCGAGAAGTGCTAAATTTACCGGCAGCGATGTCTACATGCGGCTTCTACTTTATATAGAGGAGTGCGGTGGTAACTTTCAAAAAAGTTTTACGTTCTCTAGGACCACATTTGCCTCAGAAATACATTCAAACAATCCAAAACTCTAAACTAGACACATCTGATATTTAAAGTTGCTAGCAAGCATATGCACCTTACAAGCCCCGCTGCGTACACATTGACAGCGTGTTTTTGCGATTTTCCTGAAATGTGATTCTCGTGCAAAGTACAGTGATATCAGCTGCAGATCATTGCCACATTTTTGAATTTTAGTAAAATTTTGGAAAGCGGCTAATTTATTAGGTTGTCAAGAAAATAATGTCGTTTCTTTTCGGGTTTTTTCGTGTAAAATTGATATTACTTGAGAACTAGAGCATATTCAAAGCCGAAATTTTATGGTTAAATTTACGAAGGTTTGTAGTATACAAAGACATATGTGGGAGGGGCCCAGTATTACTGGGGGCGGAGTTTGCCGTTTTCCAATTTCAATTTTTTCTTGGTTTCTAAGCATGGAAAAATATAGCAAGTGCACCTATGGATAAGTACACGTGTCCTTTATAAGCAGGAGCAAGTGAGAGGTTCGCAGGATTTTTTAGGGCGAAAATCCAATTTTTGGCACTACGAGTTGCTCATATGTTTTGGCTCTAAACTTTTCGTGAACAACAAGTTATGCCAATGTTCGCATGTCATCTTGTAGAGTTTCCTTTGCCCTATCGATTGGTACCCCTCACATAGTTTTTTGGATTTGTCCTATGGCTTTGCCATGAAAAACGACATTATTTTCTTGACAACCTAATAGATCGCTGTATGTTGGAAGTTTCCATTGTAATTCTGCAGTAATGAAGGGTAGCCGGTGATGGCTTTCTTTATGCTACCCTAATCTCATATGTACAAGGCGCACTTTTTTCGATTTTTTGGACGAGCTGCTCACGCTATTGTGTTTCGGAAAGCGATTCTTATGCCGCACAATTCTCTCAAGCAACATGCGGCACGTAATAGGTCCCATTAGTCGCGAAGTCCTTCGGCGTGTTAGGGCTGGTCAATTTGAAGAAAAAATCCCACCGCTATGTATGCGCTAAATTATGGTGTAAAACAAATTTGGACCAGCTTTCACGAATTAACAAAATCTATGAAGCAAGAGAAATGAAAATCGAACAGTGCCTATGTACTTTTGGGACCCCTGTATGTTGCGTTCAAAGTGATAAACTAAAGACATTTGATCTAGTAAGAGCTCATTATACAAATTTTGGAAAATATTCGACATTACGATGATATGTAACATGCCTATGACCAAAGAATGGCAATTTTTCACACGGAAAATGCCCAGCTCTCAAGTGCTTAGATGCTTGAAAAACTTGTGCGGCTTACCTCCTTCGTGGTCCGAAGAATTCCTCTTTGATCTGAATAAAACATTATTATGCCTTACCTTGTCCTATGGGAACTGACAACGCAAACCATCCTATCAGAAACACGCCAACAGGTGTAAAAATTGTGAAAGCAGGAATTGAGACCTATAGACACTAGTAACTGATCGTCAACATCCAGTTGCAGAACTTACCTGGATGCAAAGTGAAAATAGGTAACGTCTTTGCATAAGTCGTGTTTTTCGCGACATATGATTTCTTTTGATAAGAAAATAATACGATAATGATATTGTGCAAAACACAAGAACAGCCGCAAAAGAGTCAAGTACGACTCCGATTATGAAAATATGATAAGCACGATCTCGACTCAAAATTAGGAGGCGAGGCTCATTTATCACTGTCTTTGCACATGAATATTCCTTTGAAAGATGGAAGCATTGTATGGGACCACACATCATATTTTATCAAACTGAGCATAATCTATCGTTTACCTCCAAGACCTTCATTCTGGCTTGCGTTTGATCAGGCACAAAGTCTAAAAGCCCAACAAAAGTAGGGACACAGCAAATGAAGAGTATAGCTGCGTATAGCCATGGACCTCAAACCACAAACTAAGCAAACGGTAAAAACAAAGAAACCAGCCTTATCCTAACAAAAAATTCTTTCAGATCGAAAACTCACCTCTTAGAAACACTTTCAAAACATGGTTTTGAGGGATCACCACATAGCATCGGTATATGAACAAATCCAAAATGGTGGAAAGCAATAGCATGAGAGAGGACCCGAATATACGAATACCGGTCACCGTAGAAAGCGATATCCACCTTGCTATGTACGAGTCAGCGTAGGCCATCATGGTAGGAAAGAGCAAGACAGGTATAATAAGCGTTGTGAACACAAAATCGAAGGTCGAGGAAGCTAGCTGATAAATGAGCAGCCACCATTTATATGAAGCCATTTGCTTCGTAGATTTTTTTACAATACAGAATATAGCATACGCATTCAGGAGCGGAGTTATCGCAGACAGAATCATTAGGAAGGTTCGGTAAACAATTGGATGAGGGTCCAAATTTTCGCACTCTATCATCATGAGAAATGCGGAAGGTAAGTGATGCTGACATGATTGACTATCATTGCACCTGTTTCGTAAGCGATCTTATCGTCGCACACTCATATTCTGAATGCAAGATTGACTCTTGAACGCAACCGCATACGAATATTGTAGGCATCTATCTAGCCAAGTAGATCTTGCGGTTAACATAGTGTATCTGCAATTTCGGCTTTACGCTTTTATATTGGCAAAGGAGTCGGAGACAACCGGGTATTCCGAATGTTGGCTTAAGAGTCGATCTTGCAGAAGTGTTTAATCTTAAAAAACTTTAACTCACCATTCCACTTTTATGTAACTTTTTAAAGCTCTTTAGACACTGCAACGATGCCTATGATAAAAACTGTGATAAAGTGGCGGTAAATTGGTGTCAATGCGGCGAGGGAAACGCGCGAAAACAAGTCCATGTGGTGTCAACTTGCTTGTCACTTATGCAAAGAAAATAGTCATTAAGTGCGCGTTGTTTCCATTTAAGTGCAGTTTTGTCGATATCGCCAGAATTGTTTTAGATTGTTACTTTAGGTGAACACTAACTCATACTGTCGAGTGGGTGCATAGTAATTTTGTTTTCTTGTTGGGCGTAAAATCCGTCAGAATAAAGATTTAGATGATCTAGGTTATATTCAATACAGCCTTTTTTCATCCTTCTAAGGCATGGATGGACGAACCATATTCTATAAATGCTATCCAAGAAAGTGCTGGAGTTTTTAGAAAGCCACTGCTATCACCCACAACCTATTTTTACAATTTTTCGACCCAGATGCAAAGATTAATCGATTCCAACATCAAGGGTATCATTACGCTGCTCATAAGCTTCTAGTCAATCATCTTCTTCATGAATGTCTCTCGAAATCGGTTTTTCAGAAAAGGTCAGCCCATGGCTGCATTCGACACTTCAAATCCACATTTTTGAAAGTGACGAAAGCTGTGCAGTCACCTACTCGTTGCGAAACCTCAGTACTTTCGGAAAAGGGTTTTACAAAATCGGCGATGAGAAAAACCTGAGACAAGATTCTTCTCTTGTTGGCTCTATATATTGCACGGATCCCGTCGCGGACCGGCAAAAACCATGTATCACATTTTGATAATCTTATAGGAGCTCGTTTAGCTGGCTTACAATGAAGCTTGGTATGCACGTGCATCCCCCTAGGAGGGGGGTAAGAAGAGATGCGTTATATCACGTTGCTTTAAATATCTGTGTTCCTGATCGCCTATCTGGCTTATAAAAGTTTTCATACCCTGATGCGTTAGCATGATAGATGCTTGGACATTGCCATGCAAGCTGGATTTTTACTGCTTTATGTGGTCCCATGGCAAAGTCTTCTACTTTGCCAACTCAATGAAAACGTCGTAAAGGTGTGATGAAAGTTAGGCACTTCTAGGCATTTCCGACAAAGCACATAAACTAGGAACTTAAAGGTTATGAGTGTTTCGATAAAGCCCAGCGCGACCTTATCGATGAATGAGAGAACGTATAAATAAACTTATCTTTGTTATAGACACGCCTGCCCGCGCCCTGCTAGAACCTCGATACAACTTTGCGACGTGTTCATCGAGTTTATTGGACCTACTTGGATGTGAATCAGTACAAACTGATCAATCCAAACTTCTACGATGATCTGGTGATGGAAACAGGTTGACTTTACATGGAAAATCTGAAGCCTACTATTAACGCGCTACACTCCCTTGAACCATTCTCAAAATATCCAACGTTGCCTAAACTAACCCTTAACGCATCATCTCACATCTCATTAGAAAGTCTCTTTCCAAAAAAGGCCAATCTCCGTGGCATCCATAATGAAAGAATAAATGCAAGAAAAACTCCTTAACACGTTTCGAGCGCGAAATCGCGCGCGGCGAAAAAGAGTGTATTTCCAGCCTTTAGCCAACAAAGGGAACTTATTTTGCAGATTGTGTGCTACATCTGTAATCAGAATGTCAGATAAGCTCCATACCCAAAGTTCTGAGTGAATTGGAAGTGTTTGAATTTTCTCGCTTGGGAAGGACTTTTGTGCTTTCCTGAAAGATAGGAACAATAACTCAGTTTCTAATAGTATCCAAAAGTGTTTATATTGTAAACGGTACACATCAGTATTGAAACCACGGTTTTTCCCTTGATATCGAAGCAAAGGAAATTTGCGACGTCGCACGCGTCGTTCGCGTTGCCGCACTTCGTTGCAACTGTTGTTCGATTTGTGCTCATATCCATGGTTATGCGTGGGGTCACGCGCGCCCGACCTGGGGGATCGTATCGAGGGTAAGACTGAGGGGGGGGGGGGGTCGTGATTAAAAATCGAATGAAGAAGAAATGCGTTGGCGGCTATCGCGATGAAATGAAGGAATGACGGTCATAAACAGCATACTGATTGTTTCCACAATGGAAGTTTCAGCCAAAATTCAAATCTTCTTCTCTTTTACCTTGACATACGAGGTAAACAAGGAAGCTTGCTGTGTAAAATGGGTATCATTTCCATAATCAGCATGTCAAATTACCTCTATGCGCTCTACAAACCATTACTTACTGCAGTTTCTAGTGTTTCTCAATGCCTAGAAAGCGTGATTTTCAAAAGTGATCAACTTGGTTTCAGAAGTGAGAAAAGTCAGCTTTTGTATACTCATAACAAAGTAATGTTTTCTACAAGTCTATGATTCAAATTGGACTTCATATCGCTATCAAACAATGAAGTAAGAAGTGCGCCAAAATTTCAATCGGCGCGTTTTTCACGTTGAGTGCTTCAACGTGAAAAACGCGCCGATTGAAATTGGAAGCTGGGATTAGCATAAGGCCGAAACAAGTCGAATTAAGCTCAAACACTTACTGTGGAATCTTCGAGGATTGAGCTAGCGAATCACATAAAACTTGGATAGAAAAGCTTTTTTGGAAATAAAGTTAATGGGGTCAGGCGCAACCCCTTAAAAGGTTAGGCCGCCTGAGCTTTTGAGGGTTTGCGCCTAACCCTCCTAACTTGCCTTCAGCATTCAGAAATCGCCCCTTTTTTGACATGAGTATTGAGCGCAAAGCCTCTTCTTGCTATATTGAAAATTTGAAGCCATACATTCCACACCTTTGAAAATTATAGCTCTGAAAAGAGGACTATACAGATTTAAGACTTGCCGTCAAGTTGCGTGTGGTTGTGCAATCGCAGAAAGTCGGCCTAGAGACTTTCAAAAAATAGAAACCTGCAGTGAAGGCTGGTCTTCTTCAAAAGATAACACCCTAAGGACTTGGAGGTGAAGCGGAGGGTCGTTTAGGGGCTTTCACAGGGGGGGGGGGGTCGTTTTTGAAGGACTTGTGCCTAACCTCTTGCTCATCCCTGCTCATATCTCCTAAACGAATATCGGCGGCACAACTCTACAGAGTCATTTGAAAAGTAGAAGCTTAAGCCTTTTATTTGATAACCTTGGACTAAAAGAAAACCTCTTATAAACGTCAAAAAGATCGTTCATAGCAGGGTGCTGCACCTGTGTAGCACCGGTCCGAAACGTGTTAATGATCTCTACGTACTGGACTGGCTGTAAAAGATCCCTCTTACCGTTGTTCATATCAACATCCTTAACAAATTGCTATTTTATTCACCCTATTGCTTTCGAGAAGAGAATGAGGTTGCTATGCTATAATTCTCATATCTTTCCAATCTTCTAAAGTATTGTAGACGAGCTGTTACCCTTACTGAGATTTGAAAGAAATGCAGAGAAAGCTACGGTACGATTCAATGCAGATTAGGCAAAAACTGAATCGGCGGACATTCGCCTCGAAAACTGCGCCTTTTCACAACTCAACTATACTATCTGCTAAAAACCCGCGTTTGCGTCCCTTCATTCTCCTTGCAACTGATATTCGCTTGGCAACATGCTAGAGTCGTGGGCTCGTGAGGCCTCCACAATGCGGATCGCTGCTCCACGTAAAATGTTCCACCTATTCCGAGTTGAGATAGTCCATAAAAGCTGTTATGCTTACATCTGAGTCATTCCATTATATTGCCGTCATTAGAAAAGATTGTACAAAAAACAATCAAAACAATGTATGCAACAGCCATATTTTGTTTGTCATCCGCTCAGGACTCTGAGATCTAGCAGACAATCTCAAAAGATGTTGAAAAAGTCGGCGATATTTCGAGAGGAGAAGAGCAGCAGCTGTTGCATGAATCATAAATGAAGGTTACTTTTATGAAGACGTTTACGTTGCTGCATAATCATTTCGCTATTGTTGTTCCAGAAAAAGCTTTTAGTAGAAAATGAAACTGTCCAGTTACACTCCGACCATTGTACTTTCTTTCGTTTTCACCTATAGTGTTCATTTATCACAGGTGAAGGTTATTTTTAAGCAAGGTAACAGCGGCAGAGGCCAGTTTAACAATCATAACACAAACACTGAAAATCAAGGATACCTCATTGACTCATTTACTTATTGTTAGAGAAACTGTGCTCTTGGTTGAGTTGCGGAACTCAAAAGTTCTCTTTTGTTCGGCTCCTTTCCAATTGACTACTATCTCCTTCTGGTCATTGTTTTTGATTATACTCTGCCAAAAAATAGGTCACGCACGTTCCCGAATCCAATCGTGAACTCATGAGTTTCATCCAATCTTTTCTGCTTGAATAAGTAAGCAAAGATGTAAACTGTTGCATACCTCTAAGATGTCACGCTTGTCCATGCTACAAATGGCATGGATATAAAGCGCACCTGATCAAATCAAACATTTGACTTTGGCAGGGTTTGGCACAGGTGGCTTACCGGGCAGGCTGGATATCTTTTGGGTGAAATCAAAGAGATTGCTTCGTAGTGTAGTAAAAGTCAGGATAGTCATAGGATAGTCAAATGAACAGTCAAAAGACCAACCGCTTAGGGCCACAATCAGTCAACACATTCAAGACAAGGACGATTTTTCGATTACTGCCGTTGCGGACCAGAACCTTTTTCGCTTTGTCAAACTTACGACCCATCGGGTCGTATTGTCCAAAATGGTAGTTTTCTTGGAAAGAGTTCAAAACATGTCCCCGAGAATTTTTCCAGAGGGGTGATCGATGGAGCTGAGTATCAGAAGAAAACAATTTATTTCTATCTTTTCTCTGGCCTTATACGCTAAGGTTACGGTAGTCATTTTGAACAAAACCAACGTCATGGTCTCATGAAAAATTGTGTTTTGGGGTTATTTCACGTGCTTTGTTCAATTTTGTCTCACAGTGGGGCTACGGTAGCAGTGGCAGATCTTTCCTAATAATCAAGAAACTGATGTAAGGAGGTGGTATTGAAACTTGAGACTATCTTTTCGTAATCAGCATGCTACAAAAGCAGCATGCCAATCCTGAGCGCTGGGTTGGGGAACCAAACGGTGCAAATTCCTTGGTGGGTTACATGCGAACCCACTTCCTTTTCTGAATATTATGGAGACTTTTATTAGCAGGGGTGGTTATTACTAGCAAACTTATATATTGAAAAAACACTTCCCACATTCTTCATAACCGAAAGGAATTCTGTTAGATAAATTTTGGGTACTTTTCCGTTATCCGGACTCATTTTTTCAAAAGGCTCTCATACATTACTTTCTTTAGTCTGAGAATAATTTTTCACAGATTCTACGAAGACTGCCTCCTTGCCACGTGTCACAAAAAATTAACATATTTTGGTCCATTTTAACATGTTTTTTTGTCATTTCCGGTGAGGTAAAAAAGACTTTGTGAACGCCTTAAAACTGTTTAATTGTTTTACATAAGAGCAAAACAACCATGGACTTATTTTAAAACGTCTTGCTCGCTTTCAGCAGTGATCTAAAAATGTCCTTCTCTTCAAACCCTTTCGTCATGCAATTTTAGCCAGAAAAGGCCACAAATGTTATCTTAAAGTGCCTTGCTGCTGCTTATTTCCTCTCAATAACGGATTTCTAACGCACATTCCTACTCTGAGCAAGCCTAATCTGTTCATCGATGATAGTATATAATTATTATTGTGACAATGTTCACTTTGAAACTGTTTGATCGAAATGAGGTCAAAGTCAACTAAAAAACACATCGAACTTTACTGCGACTACAGAGGGAGCCTCATATAGGAAGCAGAGCTTCTGCCTGCATTCGTGTTTTAGTATTTGGTTGTCTATTGTCCATGTTTGTCTATGTTTGTTTATTCCTCAAATTAAACAAAATCTTGCCCCTATTTTGATCAAGTCAGTAGAAAAACGATTCAAGAAAAAAAGCGGTTTTAATCAAAATTGTCTGTTCCTTAATCTGGTGGAGTAAAAACCATTGGAGGGGAACAAGTATTAATGATGGTAATCACGTAATAGTTACATCACAGAGATTAGAAATCTGTCGATGATCTCTTTGCACATTTCAGTCTGAGAAAAACGTACTCCCCTATCATTCGGGCGTCCTCCACAAAAAATACAAATGGACAAAGACTTGAGGCTTTCTGTGAATATGCGTCACTGATGAAAATCCCCTTTGAGAGTAGGAGTTCGAAAAAGGCGTAGATTTCTTGCTGTGTATGGCAAAAAAATTTACGAAATAAACTTAGCTACTCCTTGCACCATGACAATTGTTGAAACTATGCGGATTCGTGAATGTCAGTTATGCCGTGCAATCTTCGAAAAGTGTGGCTGATATCTTCCTTATGAGGTAAAAAACAGCTCTGAAAAAGAAAGATCAGTGGAACAAAAAAGGAAAGCCCTCTTTCTGCTTCCATTTCCACACATATCATTGTGTCCGAAAGAATACTCGAATAAAGTTTAGAATAGGGAAGTGCAAGTTTTGTCGCACGACATTGATTCTTGTCATCCATCCGAACATAAGAGTTCCCGAGAGCGCGTCAAGCGTACCGGCGCTTTTAGTCTAGTGCGATTCGTGTGTGCCAGAGATGGACAAATAGCACACAGACTGAAGAGGCACATTGGTGACGTCATGGGTTGGCGAATCCAGCGGGGCACTTGTGAATACCGATCTTACCTAGTGGGTTCGCGAACCCACGGAACCCACTGGGTTCGCGCACCCAATGGTTTCTGGGACCCACTAAGTTCGTTGGTGAATACGGCCACAGGTGTGCCAGAACCCCCTAGAATTCCATCATAGTCTGGCAAAACGTTTCAGGAATTTTACGGCCCACCGGTGGGTCGTATTGTCGTGAGTGTGTTAACATAACGCCACTTGGCCGAGGCAGGTTCTAGGGTGGACCGAGGAAGATATAAGCTCCTGCAAGACGAAGGCGGTCGGTTCGAGATACGACGTGGCTGTGACGCGTCTGTGACTCGGCTGTGACGCAGCCATGTCGCAGCCGCGTTGCGCATTGAATCGACCGCCTTCGTCTTGCAGGAGCTTATAGTGTTCGAAAGGAAAAACAGACAAAATTCCCGTAAGTTGCTCGTGGGTAACCTACGGGACAATCCAGTTGACGTATTCTTGCGGTGCAAAACTCACACAACTGCACTTTTTCTGCGCGCAGTAAGCAAAGATTGATGAACAGCTGATTGGGCAACGAAAAAAAGCGATTTTTTTCTTTTTGCAGAGTTCGCTTAGGGTTTTTTCTAAAAGTTGCATCAAACAAGAATTTATTTATTTCTTTGCCGTTCATGTTCCAAGTTCCTCAGCTTTTCATAACATCTTCGTCGAAATATCGTAGTTTTGTTTTATCCATTCATTTGCTACGCGAATCTTTGGTAGCGGTCATCATCGATTTTTTTATAGTAGCCGCTATCGAAGTTGCCAGCGATGGCGCAAAAATAGTCCGCTATCCGGCATCGAACCACGGCCTTTCGCCTCAAATTCATTCACTTACATTTACCGTTCGAACAAGTTTGCTCAAGAGGCTCCGTTTTTGAAAAGGCGCCCAAGACTTCTATGTCTAGAAAGCGATCCGCAACCGAATCGATAGCTCATTTGATGCCGGACTGAGGCGTTTTAGGTTCAGCGTAGGCCGCCCCCAACCCAGTTAAGCAGCCGAAATTCAAAAATGTGCCGCGGAATAGACAAAACGGTTGCTTACAGCAAAGACACCAAAATTGGTCTGTAGATGGGCAACCATGAGATGAGCCATGTATGAAAGGTTATGAAATTGAGCTAAAAATTATGTAAGTGGCAGCTGTAGGCGTGGCAAACTTTTTTTTTTAGAATTAGGTGGTTTTTCCTGGAAAGTCACCTGAGCTTGTTCAGGGAGAATAAAGTCATAAAATCCTTTAATTACACATATCTTTTTCAACTTTCTACATAATTTTGATACTGCAAAACCCTATAAAATATGCTGTGATCTTCTCCAAACCCTCTCCTCATCGCCTAGTTTATGTTCGATTCATACATAGTGTGTATGGGGGATGCCTTGATTCCGTGGCGACTATGGGAACTTTGTTTCCAGAGAATTGGAAAAGTCACCCCTTGCCGTGAACTTTGAACATAAATATGTAAATTATTATACAAAAGATGAATTGTTTATCTGGCAAATTACACAGGTGTAGTGAGATCATTTGTAATTCAATACAATGTACACGACATCTTACGATTACTTATCTGCACATAGTAGTGAGTAAGATGATCATTCTAATTAATTGTACCCATACATTCAAGAAAAGAATTACGAAAAATATCCTAAAAATGAAAACTTTATGCAAATTAGTCACGAAATATAGACGCGTCAAGTGATGTATTAGGTCTTTTCGTAAGTTCTCAGAGTCATAAACGAGCAAAACGACAAAATTTTATCAAATTCAGCCAAGAAGTTGTTCCATTGTTGGCACAACCTTCTGTGGCCTAGCCATTAGATATTCAATTCCTGGTTGGAGTGTTTCGTTCAAGTAAAGTAGCTTTACCACTTATCAACGCTTAAAATCATCTCCAGGCTAAACAAGCACTGTTTATATGATTTGCAAGATAGCGGGAAAAATGTCACTCTGGTGAGGCGAGGTCTAAGGATAGTCTGGTATTGATGTACAGTCTATTAAATTCGCTGTTACATATAGCATTTGCGCCATTTTTTCAGTACAAAATTTCAGCACAAGGGCACCATATTTAACTACAAATCTACTCGACTGTACCTCCCAGTCAATTCGCAGGACACTTTTGACAACGTTTGCGGTATGTGGTTGTGTTTTCATGCAGGAAAACTCACTGAACTTGCTTTATAAGTTTTCACAGTAGGGATGCGACGGTGACGGTGGGGGCAGGCGGTCCGCAAACTCGCGCTTTTCTGCAGGCGGTCAGCAGGATTTCGGGGCGTGGCCAAATCTTCAGCGGGCGGTATTTGCGTTTTCTGCAAGCGGGCATCAATACAAAATTTTCTGCAAGCGCTCGTCAAACAATCTCTTTCAGCGAGCGCTGGCCATACTTTCAGCAGGCGCTCAGACTCTTTTTACGCAGTTTCGGGCGTACGCCGAGAAAAGATGAGACTCTATGTGGCAGAGGTGCCATCGATGGTTTTATTACCCAAGTTTGGGGTACTTTCCATCAGCGGAAAGTACCTGAGGGCTGTGCGGTCCTTCAAAAAGGACCGTGCGGCTCTCAATAATTTTGCATGTTCTCGCGGATATCCGGGAGAATGCGGCCACTGTGCCGCAACTTATGTATAGAAAAACCGCGATAGATCCTCGAGCGTTCGTCTAAAAATTGGCCAAAATTATTCCAAATTTTCGCAAGCGGACCACAAAAAATCAGCGAACTATTTTTCCGGTGCCCGCTTGCATAAACGAGCCTCATCTTCCTAGCTGTAAGCGCGCTTCTGAGACGCAAAACTCGATTTTTTGATTTCTGAAACTTCTGATCGAAAGTTGACACTTCGTTTGCATGGCGACTTACTCACGCAAAAGGTGTCAGAATCTTTGTAAAGACTATTGCAGCATTGTAGTTGCAAAGCTTTGTCTGCAGTTGCGCAGTGAATCTCACTGACTTCACATTTTACTCCTTTGAGTCAACTCAAATCTTACAGAACTGTCGAAGACACTAAAACTTCAAAGTTTTGAGTAAATTTTGGCCCGATCGAGCGATCAGAGTGGGTTACGATCACACAGAGTGCACCATTCGATTTTGGAAAAGGACGTTCAAAGTGGAACCGGAATGCTCAGAGTTGCGATGATGTTCAAGCTACGCGCAAGGGGCTATAAATTACAGAGTTTTTCGGGCACTAGAACTCAACTTCTGCGGTCCGAAAACTCGTCTACCAGAAGGTAAGTTTGAGGCTTGTTTACCGATATCAACGATTACGCAATGTTGAATCAAGCGTTTTTCACCGTAATCATTGCAAAGGCTCAGCAAATCTTAGGACCTTCATCCGAATTGAACAAGGGCTTGAAAATCCGGTAAAAAGGCAGTTCTTTGAAACACTATGACTTTATGCATTGTGAAACAAAAAATGCAATGTGAATCTTCTCTTATGGCAACGGCTCCCAAGTGTAACATATGCTTCATCTTTTGATGCTGTAAATGTACAAAAAATTTATATTTAAGGAATGCAGTATTGATCGAAAATGGGAGGTGGCTTTATAGCTGTGACCAGCCTTTGGAACCCATTTTTTCAAATTTTTCAATTTTTCTCCGACCGAGACCAGCGAAATTGGGAGCTGTTCTGGTCAATGATATGACGTTGGCTTGCACAAAGAATAGTGGTTTTTCAGCCAATTTCGAGCAAGGCAATTATTGTTTTATTCGCATTATTTTTAAAGTGGCTTTATAGCTAAAGCCAGCACTGTATTAATGTAAATTAGTTTTATTGAATGTATTAAGTTCATTTCATGGAGCATAATCAGCTCTTATCATTAGTGTACGCACCTTGCGAATCAACGGCTTTACAGAGAAACGAGGACAAGGTAAAGTGCACGAGCCTACGAAACTATGAAATGGCATGATACATATTGAATCAAACAAATCAATTATTAATAGAATCATCAAAGACTTGATTGTACAGCATAGCATCTATCGCTTAATTGCGGAAGTTGTGCATGCGCAATGCTGTTCGGAGCGGACTTTCTCTTTCGCATCGTGAACACTAAAATCAATAATTTTATCCAATCACGAAAGCTTTTATTGACGCTTTTTAACCAACCATGCTTGAGTTTGGTGAAGGTGTATTTACGATATGTGTCATTGCAAAAAATAAGGCAAAGTGGAGCTATGGGACAATGGAGAGCCGCCATACTCATACCAAGATTTCCAACACCTAAAACGAATATACAGTACGTTTACAGAGTTGCAATCTAGACTCGCGAGTATTTATTTTTCTAACTTATTTTCGACTCATACATATCCTGTTGACAAATTATCCTGAAAAGAACAAGCTTCGTACACATACGCTTTGAGGCAGGGCGACTGTCACAAACTATTAAAAAACCATCGATATTATCATTTATTGATGTTTTTGGTCTGAAGGGTGGCTGGTTAATGGGACAAGCGAGCATATCAGTTACAAATTATACCATTGGATAAATAAATATCTTTATCGGTTTTATCGATTTCTTTTTCTTGAAAGAGAGAAAACTTAGCATAGAGGGTTGAGTGAACGTGTTGGTTACAATGTTATCTCGAGAAGCCAATAGCGCGGGGGTCAACAGAGAAATTGGAAAAGGCAGAATGAGAAGAAAAATGCAGAATCATTCGCGAAATAATGCCAGTGGATCATTTTTCAAGCTGAAATGAAAAAAATTTCCTTTCGTGACGTGGCCGGTAAACACAAAAAAATGCAAGAGGGTGCTGTTCGACGAGGTAAGCTTTACAAACCAATAGAGATGAGTATAAAACGTTCCAGGTTTGAAGTTAAGATATACAAGAATAACTTTAAAAAATTTTGAAATTGGATATGAGCAAAAAAACAAATCCTTCATCACGCTCACTGTCAGTCATATCGCGAATACATAGCAATATGCAATGCCTGCTAGAATACTGTGCATTCTACTAAAGTGCGGTTTATAATTATACGAACACCCAAAATTTTGTAAGTTTTTGGACTTTGGGAGAAACTCAGAAAGCCGTTGGTATCACGCGATAGAACAAAGCCGAAAACGGTATATGATCCATAATAGTGGAAATAGATGTCAACTGTAGGAGTGTTTTTGCGGCTAATGCAAATTTTTAGCGGTTCATAATTATACGAACACCTCAAACAAAAGTCCATTTTTCATTCAAGATTGCAATCGTTTGAGTCCAAATTTTTTGAAGAGTTACAGTAACAAAGTCTGACATATCTGCTATATACTAAACCCAGTGCAGTCCAAGAAGAGGACCGTTACTTTTTTCAAAAGGGGCTAAATGCTTTTGGAGTGATTGCGCTCCAAAAACATTCGTTCTTCTGTGGTTTACGCGCTCTAATTAGCTTCTACTAAAGCTTTGAGATGAAATGAGCTCTTGCGATAGGTATTTTGTTTGACGCTTGAAAAATCATTGCGTTTTCGTGCCGTTTTTCAACTAAGTTCCAACCTTGCCACAGAGTTAATACAATTTTGAGCCTCAAAACTCAGCTTCAGAAGCCGTACAATGAAGTAAGCATACAGTATGTAGAAGTTTATAAGACTTTATATTTGGTTGGAAAAAATCAGCAGCGTTGAGCGTTTGTTTTGGTCACGCAGAAGTTATTTTACCAGAAAGACTGTTTTTACTATTGCAATCACACCTTTATTTGGTTTGTAGCTCCACAGCCGCAAGATCAGCTCTAGAAAAAACCCAAAAACTTTGGTACAGAAACATCATCATGCAAACAATGCAGCTACTTCATATCAAATTTTTGCGCAAGAGAGAAGCTGAGTTTGGAGGCTCGAAATCGTGCTAACCCTGTGGTAAGGTTGGAACTTGGTTGAAAAACAGCATGAAAACGCATAGATTTTTTAAACGTCAAATAAAATATCTATTGAAAGAGCTTATTTCATCTCAAAGCTTTGGTAGAAGCTAATTAGAGCGCGTAAACCACAGAAGAACGAATGTTTTTGGAGCGCAATCACTCCAAAAGCATTTAGCCCGTTTTGAAAAAAGCAACGGTCCTCTTCTTGGACTGCTCTGGGTTTAGTATATAGCAGATATGTCAGACTTTGTTACTGTAACTCTTCAAAAAATTTGGACTCAAACGATTGCAATCTTGAATGAAAAATGGACCTTTGTTTGAGGTGTTCGTATAATTATGAACCGCTAAAAATTTGCATTAGCCGCAAAAACACTCCTACAGTTGACATCGATTTCCACTATTATGGATCATATACCGTTTTCGGCTGTGTTCTATCGCGTGGTACCAACGGCTTTTTGAGTTTTTCCCAAAAAGTCCGAAAACTTACAAAATTTTGGATGTTCGTATAATTATGAACCGCACTTTATCTGATGTGGCTGAAGTCCTGGAAATTCCTCTCTAACCCAATATAAAAGTAGCCTCACCTTGTCCGATGGGAAATGACAACAAATACCATCCTATCAGAAACGCGCACACAGGTGTAAAAAGCGTGATAGCCGGGATTAAAACCTATATACAACATCAGCTAAAATTCGGCAACAACTTAAGTCAACTTACCTGAATGCAGAGCGAAAACAAGTATCGTCTCTGCATAAGCTTTGTTTTTCGCGACATTTGATTTGTTTTACTACTGAGGAAATAGTACGATAAAGATACTGTACAGGACGTGAGGGCTGCCCCAAAGAAGTCAAGTGCGACTCCGATTATAAAAATATGGTGAACACGTTCTCGAGTAAAAATCATTACGCGAGGTTCATCTATCACTGTCTTTGCACAAGAAAACTCCTATAATGAATGGAAGCACATATTGAAACAGCTCATCTGAAAAAACCCCTGATAGTGATAACAATAGTCATTGGCTACCTCTAAGACCCTTGTCCTGGCTTCTGTTTGATCAGGAACGAAGTTTATAAGTATTAGTGCAACGAAAGTAGGAACGCAGCAAACTAAAAGCACGACGACATATATCCATGGACCTAGAATCGGCTGGATTGATGAGAAGAATAGAAAACAGCGTTTTCTTGACAATGAAGAAGAAAAGCACTTTTTCTTATCGAAAAAGTTTACCTCTTAGACACACTTTTAGAAAGTGATTTTGAGGGATCAGCACATAGCATCGGTATATAAACAAATTTACGATGGTACAAAGTAATACTACGATGCAGCAACCGAATATACGAACACCGTCCACAATAGAAAGTGATGTCCACCTCGCTAGGTAGGAGTCGGCGATCATCATCATGATAGGAAAGTATATAACAGGTGAGATAAGCGTGGAGAAAACAAAATCAAAGATTGAAGAAACTATCTGGTTGCAGAGCAGCCACCATTTGTATGAAGCCATTTGCTTTGGAGATTTCTTTACAATATAGAATATAGCATACGCATCTAGGAACGGAGTTATAACAGAGAGAACCGTTAAAAAGGTTCGATAAACAACTGGGTGAGGGTCTACATGGCATTCTATCATCTTGGATTACATGCATTGAGCAAGTGTGACTAGCAAGATTGACTATCAAAACACCTGTCTCATGAGCTACCTGCTGCTGCATGTCCAATTCTCGATGTCAATCCATGCAACTGCATGTGAATTTGTTTAGGTTGGTACAAAACTTTTGCTTTCCTAGAAGATTTCAATAACTCTCCGAAACCTAAATCCAAAGTCAAAGCTTTGTATTCAAGAAATGAGAGCAGAATCGCAACTATTCCATGGCCAACCTTGCAGCATCAAGCTTCTAAAAAGGACACTTCCATGATGATGCCTGTGACAAAGGTCGGTATGCATATACGTACCCGTTCGGCAAGAAAATAGGACTTTGAGGGGACGCCTTGTTTCTTGGTGTTCTAGGGATCTGTGCCCTAGTTTTCTCTCCCTTTTGGAAGCTTTATTACTCTAATACTCCCTAGCATAGTAAATGGCAGCGCATTGCCGTACAAACTGAGTATTTCATCGTTTTGTATGAACCCGTTGAGATCTTCCAGAAGACCGTCACACTTTCCAAAGCCCTTATCTTCAATCTCAATTAAACTTTCTCAAAAGTTGCGCTTAGGATTTACTGTGGCAGTGCTAAGCATATTTTTGATAGAGCGAATGGAACACGAAAGCTGTGAGTTTTTCTAGAAACCCTGCAGATTTACAGCACACAAAGATAAAAAGTCGCCCCCTAACAGCCCCTGGCTAACGTTCCGATAGAGTCTGATGGGTAGAGGACTATATATCGCCTGAAGGAAGGTCCCGCGCGGACAGTGCAGCAGATACTCAGCCTGTACATGCAATAAAATGGGTATTTATTGCAGATGTGCGGCGGGACCTCCTACTTCGGCGACGATAGTCCCCTACCCCAGTCTAAGGCTGCGTTCATACTGATCTCGGAATTCGGAAACATTTCCTGCACAAATTGACTCGAACTGAGCGTTGTGCTGAAACTGTTTCCAAACTTCGGGATCAGTATGAACACAGTCTAATAAAACTGCAACTCAACATAGAGACACACTCCGCGCGGGATCACCCCATCACTCCTACATACGAACAGTTTGTATAAGACAGATAGACCTTGCCGCAAACAACCGAGCAATGCTTACACATTCCATTACATGCACATTCATCTGTAAATCAATGTGCGTATCGCGTACCATGCGCGCTACTTGACGGCTTACAAGGTTAGATGCTGCTCCCCGAAATTGGTTTTCGTTTCCTTATGTCTTTTGGTCTGACTCGGTATGTAGTAAAAGGTAATAAGCATTCCTACAGTTTGTTATGATAGAAAAGACATACGAAGTTACTAGTACAGTTGAAGCGATCGATTAATGCTACATCTCAAAATTCGAATGAACGAATATTCAAATAATGGGTTCGGTCGAATACTCGACTATTCGAATAATCTAGTGGCTCACACATTGCCGACTTTGTTGCAGTTTTCTGCAGGAAAAATTAATCACTATATTTGATCTAGATTTGTAGCTGATAATTATATGCGTAGGAAATGGTAACGATGACTGGGTTTTTGTCGCTTGGTCGGGTTCTATACCTAGGAAATAGAGGAATTTTACTCAAACGTATAGTTCAAGGTTCATTATCCTTTGAGATGGCCATTAAGCCTTATTTAGTAATCATTTCAAGTCCGCATTTATTCCTCTCAAAGAAGTTTCTCCCGAAGCTACAGATTCAACATGTAGGTAGTTGTTTGTAATTTGTTCCTAGCCATCAGCATTGCGTGATTTCTAAAACTAGCACTGGGAGAGCGCGAGAAAGGCCTGCAGTAATAGAATCAGTAAATTCTTCACCAGAGGTGCGCACTGTTGTCTACATAATACTTTTGTGCGCATCTAATCCTAGGTGAGGAAAAGTCATGGAAGTATCTGTATATTGGCTGCCAATCTAATACTTGTCGGAAATAATCAGTCCCTGAGCTTCACATTTTCTGTTGTAGGATTGAATTTTTACAAAATTGTTTTAGCTGTATGGTTTGTACTTTTGTTGTGAGGAATATTCCACGTCTTTCACTCAGGTTCAAAATAATTATTGTTCAACCTACACGCCTACTCAAAGTATTATCCCTTTATGAACTTTGCAACATTTTAGCATTAATTTTTTTTTACCCTCCTGACTATAAAGGTAGCCGATTTGATCAAAGGCAGTGGTTCAGCAAATCCTCGACCTCAAGTTTTTTCTCTTATCTGGGGTAATTCGACGCGCTGATTTCGAAAATACATCTCGAAGAGCACGAAAATATCGGAAACCAGCATTTCTCAAGGGTTCTCATTTTGAATTTGGACGATTTCACTTCCCGCCATGGTTAGAGACGTAGAGTCGTTGCGGGACCCTCATGTTTATAGTATTGCGCCATGCCGCCTCTGACAGCGGAGGGGGGACCGCAAGCTCGTCCGAGCGCGTGTAAGAATGGCTTGCGCGCATGGGTTTAGGCGCAGTAATCTAGGCGGGGCAGGAAGTGCGCTCGGACCTGCTCTTTTGTGATGTTTGGGATGCAAGCAACCTTCCGTATCAAAATTTCGAAATTTTTGGTTTTGTCGAGCCACTGCCTTCAAGGTGACTGATATACAGGCTGCCGCCACAAGTCAAGCGGCTCGTGTCCTCGCGGCCACCTTGCTCTGGCCTTACTTCGTATCTTTCATGTATTTTGACATGCAAGCGATGATTAAGCTGAAAGGCATGTGGAGATCTCTGGATCTGGATGAATCAATGGATGTTGCCAATACGTGCTGCCTTAGAGGACTGCTGGTCCTTCACATGCTTACGCAAGCTGTTTGAGGACCAGTGGTCCGCTAAATTGGCGCCCAATGACGGCTTTGCTTCTTCACCCAATTTAGAGCTTGGAGGTATTCCCGCATGATAACGCATTTCAACTACTGCAGACACGATTTCCAGAAGATAGTTCACCACTCCAAATGAATCTTGCATAAGATCATCTTGTCATCACTATGCTCTGGCATGACTCGCGATTGCCTCAAAAAGGGAACCTTGCTAGCCATTCTGTCATATGGTCATTCATTTGTATGATGGGCCAATCGGGTACCTGCACTCATGGTAGAAAGCTGAAGTTTTCTTTTGACTTAATGTTCCAATGAATGATCTTTGATATTCGAATATTCGAATAACTGTCTCTTAAATTGGCTCGAATATTTGAATATTTGAATAGCTGTCTTTTGAAACTCCTCGAATGAACGAATTATTTGAATACAGGCCTTTTCATTTATTCGACTATTCGAATAATCGAATAATTGGACTTTCTCGAATATTCGACTATTCGAATATTCGAATAGTCGAATATTTCGAATAAATTATTCGAACACGAATATTCAATTCTAACTATAGCTACTAGTAATGATGTTGACATTTACATATTAGAGTACAGATGACACGACGATATTAATACTAATACTTGAGAACAAATATGCGATTGTATGGAACTATATGTTTTTGTTTTTAGGTAGTTTACGCCCTTTATTCTTTTTGCTTATGAACTGCTTTATTTTCGCTTGAGATATTTTACATTCTGCTGAGTTTGGATGTATTGAATGCATGTTCGCGAAAAAACTCTGTTATTATCCACTGCTCCATAGGCGGCTATTTCATGCTCACCAAGCCAGACCGGAAGCTCGATAGCGCATATTATGTGGGTGGAGCAGGGGCGAATTGAGATTGTGGCCCTTAGCAGCCTTTTGTTACGTCCAACATGCGAGACTTCGTTCGTTTCTGCAAATGTCGATTGACCTTCGGTTTTTGCTAGACTACTAGACTATTACTTCCTTCTCCTTTGAGACTAACTTCGTCTGCACTTTTTAAAAAATCCAAATATATAATTTCATTATATAATAAGCTAACATTCCACAAATCAAAGTCTTGAAGTCTGATATTATTGAGTTTATTGACATGTAATACATATGGGATGAAAGGCATCCGGGAGGAAATAATATCAAATTTTGCATCTCTATAACTTTACCGAACTGTCATGATTAATGTTCCAGAATGGTTAACAGCCCTTTTGCACCGCTACTGTATCCTATTGTGATGATCTCAAAATCAATTAAGGCGTCTTAATGTAAAAGTTGAAGTTTTTCCTACATATATATAGGATGTCCCTCCCTAGGTTTTTTTTTGGATTTGAGATCTTATTGACAGTCTAGTGCGCTACTTCCGCTCGTATCCTTCAGACCAAACCCCTTTCGCAGGACCTGAAAAAAGACTTTGAATGAAATCAATTATACACTCAGCCAGTTCTATTCATGCCATTGTGAAGCAATCTGATAAAGTGCACTCATAAAAAGCAGGGTTACTGTAGCATTAGATGAGCCATCCAAAATTGGTCTTCATTCAACTTCTACATATTATTAGCTGATAAAGTGAGAGATGCTCTACTGCATCTTGCGCCTTCGATATCTTCGCCTCCGATATACATCAGTTCTAAAGTCATGGAAACCTTCCTGCACCATTTGTTTAATTCAGGGTATTTGTATGCAACTCCCTTAACTGCCACTTAAAATCAAAAAGTTGTGGCGACGTTTTTATTTTTTTGTCCTCATTGAACCTCCAATGCAACATTTTCTACTGTTTCTGATGCCTTGGTCCATCATCCCTTGATTGCTTCCAATTACTTATCAAAGACTCCAAGAAAAAAAAAGAATTTTTGGAGCTGGAATTCCCCGATCTGTCAAGATTTTGATTCTGAACTTTTGCAGAGAAATGGATTGCGGAAAGTAAAGCAAATTTTGGATTTCTCGTTCCACGTTCCCTTTTATGTACCAAAAAAAAACGCTATCAAATCGAATTTGTTCACTATACCCTAAACAACTGTCCTACATATCTATTCCCTTTGAAGTAAGATGATTTATGCTTCATTTTCACTTTCCCTGGTGCACCCTGAACGATAATACAAATAAGCAAATGAATAAACAGAAAGCTTGCTGAGTTTGTGCATGCTTGTGCGTTCGTGAAGAAACTACAGCCATAATGTACTAAATCTTTAGAATCGTATACTAACCTCACTGGCAGATAGAAGAGAAGAAGCTGGAATGATATTTGACTCGCATGTGTTCTATACTTTGGTGCCTGGTGGTTTTGAGAAATTTAGGAAAAACTTTTGAATTCATATGTGATTAGAAAAGCTAACCACATATAATAACATCGCCACCTAACAATAAGCTTTCACACGTTTGCGCATTTTTTCGGACTTGAGCAATTAGACCAACCGCTCCCCTCACCGCAGGGATGTTAGTGCATGCGGCCCCAAGTGCATGAAATGTTCCTCTAGAGCTCAAGCTGGGGCATCTAAGGAGCCTTTTACAACAAGGAAGTGTTGAAGAGGGGAGGGGGAGGGAGGAGGGAGAGAATGTGGCATTTTTGACATTAGACAACTAGAAAGTAAGCAAATCGTCAGTATATGCCTTCAATATCATGTGCTGTGCTTCTCGAAAGCGGCCTCTTGGGGATTGAACGACTCGCATAGCAGTGCGCGCTTCTGATTGGTCAGCACATACCGTGATTGGCCAGAACACAGCAAGGCAGAGCAGCGCACATACATGTTCACAATTCAAATTTTACGCTGAACAGAAAGGTGTCGTTTTGATCTGTGATACATATTCACTTAATATGCGTTAATTCGTCCACTTTTATGGACGCACATTCAGATAAACTGAAAGGGCCTAAATTCTTGCTTTTACGTCATGCTCACATAGTTTATGTCATGCTAATCTTGCGTTGATTTTTTATTTCCTTCCCTCCCATCCCCATTCACAGATGATCGAAAAATGTACCAATTTGTTTGATAACCGCTTACAGCTTCGAAATGAAACTGAATCAAAGTTGGGTGGAGGTGTAGATAATCAGTCGTGAATGCGGCTGCTCAAATGCTGAGCAGGTGCTTCACTTGTAGGGATACGGAAGTATGCAAATCTAAAAAAATTTAACCTGGCGGGGGGGGGGGGGGGAAGGGGGGACCCTGTTCCACTCAATCAAAATCTCGGTATCTGTAATGTGGGTTTTCGGAAATTGAAATCTTATTGACAAAAACATCGCGTTCATTGCTGCGCCAAGTTTTGTGCGAAACATTAAGTAATAACTTCTCTATACAATCGTTCAGATCTAGGTTAGCCTGGATTTCATCATAACAAAAACTGCACAATTTTACATATTCCAAAGAGTAGATTGTTTTTGTGTACTTCCCTTTCGAATTTTTCACGACCCGGAAGCATGTCTTTCTAGCTCAGTTGGAGTGTCATCCTACTTTCAAAATATAGAGCGACCAAGCCTAAATAACTGAATTATCTTTACCTATTCTTTGAATTGTCTTTATTTTCTTTGTACCTTTTTTGTAGTTGTTGTTCTCTTGGACCTGTCAAAATTTGAATATATGAATATATAAGTAAACCTATAGGTATAAGAGTCTATGTTAACAGCGAAGAATGCTATTCTAATTTATGCTCTTGTGAAGGTTGGATCCCAAAGAAGACTTTCGCTGAACTTTGTTTTAGAAGCTTCCTGACAAAGCTTATTCCTGAGCTTTCACGTCTTACTTTGTTATGAGGGCGGTGCTGGACGAGGTTTTTAGGACAATCGTTTTGCTCTTTCCGTAAAACTATCGAACCAAACTAAGGTCATGAGGGATTTTCCAGTCGAACCAACACGGCATTTCTGGCTTTCCCAATGTTTTCCACCACGCTTGGACATTGCATAGTTGTAGACGTAAGAGACATAATAGCTCGAATCCATTCTTGTTCAGGCTCCTATAGCAAAGAAACGACACTCTTTTGAAATGCCCATTCGAGGTGGAACTCATATAGCCGAGATTTGCTTGTTTTAAATCTGTCTTTCTTATCTGCAAGGCATTTTCCAAAAACGGTTTCTTTCCTAGGCATGGCTTGCGTGGTCATCGACTTTTTATTGTTACGGTAAGATTGAGCAAGCGCTAGTGCACTTGGAAGCATCTCATTAGCATTCGATAATTTTTTCTGAAAGTATATTTTGTTGGATAATTATTCAGTTCTATAACCATACAATTGAACACTGCATCACCTTTCTGTTGCAAGTTTAATTCGATGCACTGCTGATGCTAGTGAACCGCAATCTAAAGGTGCTAGATTTGCAGGAGCGTTCGCTGAGGGAGCCGCACGGTTTCCCGCCATTTCACCTTTTTCAAATAGGCACAACGATTCTTTATATATAAAATCTTATAATAGTAATATAATAATATAATAATTAATGTAATATAATGAAATATATATAATAGTAATTTGATATGTAGAATATTTTATACATTAGTTGGTTTTCTCCAGCATCGTGCACAATAGCCAAAATTCGATTGACTTGTTCAAAAAGGGAGAATGAAGTGGCATCGATAAAATTCGTGTGCGATTTTTTGCCTCTAAATCTAATACTCAGACTTGTCATGTGGGAACTGTGCAAGGAGCAACTCATGTCATTCATTTGCTGTCAAGATATTCAAGGGCGAACTCTCGCCCAGATCGTAGTTCTTCCGAGAAGACCATCTAGCGAATACGGTACTGGGCGAGAGTTTAGAGCTGAATCTCTGGAACAGTAATGAATCATTTGAGCTGCCGTTTCGGCAACGGTTTATTTACGGAAGTTCAGTCACTATGCACATAAGAAGACCGCGATTACACAAAATTTGGTGTACACTACACAAATCACACGAGATGCAAATCTTAAAACTCATAGACTCCAATTTTCCAGACCACAGTAATTGATCACTTCATGCAAGTGTCCAATAATTTTTCCTATCAAAACTTTTCCGAGTTTTTAGCCTAAACAGAGTAGCAGTAGCTTATACAATGTGCTGTAAGGTATTATAATCACTGCGTCGTATCGTAGCAACCATCGCCATTTCATATATGTTCGCGGCCGGTTTAATCAAACATCCGACCATAGCTGCTTTATGGGAAAGCCTAAGCCTCCAAGGTGTACGTACTATGTAGAGTAATTATATGTGAGACACTGACGCTTATGAACTTTGAATTGACTCTAGGATAAATTTGCGTGTGGGCCATAAAAACTTGCAATTTTTGCGCGTCAGATGGATTAGATAATATGCGTAGAAGAATGAATGCAAGCACGCAATTTGATGAGATTAGTGCATTACTTTTACGTCATTCTGATAATCAAAGCAGGCAAGGATCAAACAGTCTAAGCTTGGTTGACTCGTCGTATAGTACGTAATCGTCTTCTTCTTGACATCAGAGCTGAAAAAGACGATTATTTTAGCTTTTATGTAAACATTTACGAGTTTTTTATTATGCTAATGGATATACAAGCTTTTGAAATTGATACTCAGGCTTCTAAGTATTGTCAGCTATTTTATATATAAAATGTAGCAGTTTCGCCTATACCAGATGATTTTATTTCTGAGAAATGATACTCAAACTTCTGCTCGTTGAACGATTGTATATTTTTATTTCTGAGAAATGATAACCAAACTTCTGCTTGTTGAACGATTGTATATGTAAAATGTATCAGTTTCACCTATGCCAGATATTTTACTGACTTTCTACTCAAATTTTTATTTTTGTTTAATTTTGATGGTCCCTAGAGGATATATAACCCCAGGCTTATACCTCTAACTTAGAGTTCAATTAGACTTCCTGCTTTCCTGCTATAGTTATATTGTACTCTGATTGAATTCTCGCTATCTAATAATTCACTTCCCTTTTTTGATTATTTCTTGATTTTGTGGCTTTGTGAATAGAGCAATTTTGCGAATCTAAATTTTCAGCCTATCTCATTTGGATACGTCCTAATCAGCGATCTTTTCAAACCTTATATCCCATCCAATATTCTTTTTGTGTAGTTTTGAATGGTACCTGTGAGAAAAGCAAATTCAATTGAAAAATGTGAACACGAAGCTTTGTCGAGCGAAAATTATAACAACCAAAATTTCAGTGGGGAGAAATGTACGTAGATAGGAATTGATGCTATGAATGCTACTCATTTCTAATTTTAGATTTATATTTAGTCCTTTTAGTCGCTTCAACGAGGAGTTGAAACCTTTCAAAAGTGATTTTGTGAGAAAAAATCAAATAAATGTCACTAGGAGTTTACGAATCTGCGCTCTGCTTTATTCTAGTGTGAATATAATTGCTGGCGTTCCTGCTACATGTTTTCGGAAGTCATACCTCATGCCTTAGCCCAATGCTAGTGGCCAAAAATCTACTTAGTCTACTTTCTGCGTCCTGGAGGGCACACAGAGCCTTAGGCCAAAAATCTGTCGTCTGCTACTAATGTCAAGCTCACGCCAACCCGTCTGGGTAGCCTTACGCTTTTCCATTGATCGTCTCTACTCTTTCACCTCACGGAACTGTGAAAAAACGCACTTTTCTGCTTGAACTATCTGTTCTGCGTATTAGCTCACCCTCATTCGTACTTGGAAATGACGAAGAAGGTTTTTAACAATTGAATTTTTCGTTACTACCCTGGTTTTACCTCACTGTGCTCAGCCAGTGTAAGATCGCTTTCATTCGAGTGCTCTCTATCCTTTCTCGCTTGATTAGCGTAGGCTTATGACAACGAGAGCAGGTGCTTCCCATCATTAATATGTAGTATGCTAAGTTTCTGCAGCTATACTTCCGATTTCTGATAGATTTCATGAAAAAATGAAGATCTTTGTTCTACATTCTTCAAGAAAAGGAAATTTTGGGCATTTCTTTCTGAAAATGTTAAGCTGCGCGCTCAATGTTTTTCCTTACTTTAGATAAAGTGTGTAAATTACTGTGTGTTTTCTTCATGATTTTCCTGACAGGAAGGGAATTATAATCATACAAAATTTGATTATCTTGATTTTTTTAAGCTCAGCCAAGGCGATATAAAAATATTAAAAATGCTACGCATGATAAGCATTTTTAATATAAAAAATTATTACTATTCTATTTTGGTATTTTAATATTTTCAATATCAAAAAATTATAATATTATTTTCATTATTTTAATATTTCATATCCGCTATTTTCAATATTTTGAATGTTTTTATACCACCTTGTATACTTGAATAAAATCAAACAGCATTCGCATATCATGCCAAGGTTACTTAACAGTCGGATTTTATCAGTTATCAAAAACTTGATTATTTGGTCAAAAATGCTGATTATACATTTAAGCTGGAAGGTTACCAATTTTTTGAGTATTTTTCTAACCTAGTGGTTGATACTTACTTTTTTACCATTTTTCTTCAAATTTTTACTATTAGTTGCACTTTCTTGGCCTAAGGTTGATTTGCACTATAACGCTCTTTTCGCTATTCTTTCTTCGTCATTTATTCAATAATTTGTCCTTATTTTACTTCTTTTAATTTCAATGTTATACCGTGAACGAGTTTCTTCGATTTGCGTCACTACTGTGATTATCTTCAAGTCTGTATTTTGGTTTTCTTTTCCGGTTTCTATCGTTCATGCCATATAAGCACTATTTGATTGCTTCTTGTTAATGTATCTTTCTTTCTTTTTTTGATTACTTCTCGATCTTTTGGCTTTATAAGGGTCTCAGGACTGCAAACATCGAGCTTATTTTACTCGAATAGGTCGTAATCAGCAATTTTTTTTCAATTTTCCTATCCGTCAATTTCTTGATTGAATAAATGGGTACCCCTAGAATTCTCTAGACCTATTAGCAATTTTAGAATTTGAAAAACACTACGTTAAATGAAAATTATTGCAAAATTAAAATTAGTCTCGCTACTTTTATAGGATTTAGGTAACACAATTTTGTTCGAAAGAAATTACGAAGTACAAGTGATATTAATATTATACTCTTATATCAAAGTAGTAGTTCAATATTCAGACTCCGCAGAAGTGCATCTTGACCAAATACATCTATCAAAAATTCATCAAATGCTCCTCGTCCTCTAAAAAATTCAAAATTTAACTATCTCAATTAGGCTCCCGGAGTGTACGTTTGCTATGCTCAACGTTTTTCTAGATATGTAGCCCATAGTAAGGATTTATGGCTGTTGTTTATCAAATGCGGAAAGCTCGCATAGCTGTGCAATCGATATAAACTCCGTCAATTACCTGATACCTTTGAAATTGGGTGGGCTGCTCAAAAGTGATTGAAAAACATATGCCAACTGCTTTGTGTTTTGCAAAGTTGTCCTTACTCGTGTTCTTTTGCTAGTCAATTTTCTGAGCAATTTTTCATGAACCTAATCAAAAAAGGGAAATTTTGCTTCAATAAAACTTGCCATCGTGCCGAATGTTGTTGACCGGTCACCTGGCACACGTTTTGTCTTTTCTTTGACTCCATAATTATCTGGTACCTTTACAGATACGAAGGAAATATCAATAATTATCATTGTCTTGGCTTAAGCAGTAATTTTTTGACATTTTTGCAAAATCACTCAAATTTCGCTTGTGCTCTGTTTCCTATTCTCCTTTGCTTGTTTTTTGAATTTCCGGTGAATTTCCTTTTTCCTGGAAGTTTCGAGCATTTCGTCTTGCAACAATGCACTTCAATTCTATTTCATAATCCAAATGCCGAAATGATGAATAATATGAAAATTTTGGGACTTTTTTCCTATATATTTAAGAGGCTGGATAATAGAGGAGTTCCACAGTCATTCATTGTTTGTCAACTGCATAGAAGTATTTCTGATGACTGGTTTATAACGTTTCTGTTATCAGATTCTTCAAATATCTATTGCAATTCGACTAGGCCTACGATGATAATTTCATGTAGTACATAAAACCATTCCTTTGGAGAAACGCTCATGAACTTTATACCAGGCTTGGTGAAGATAATACTCCACATAAACTAACAAGTCAAAATTTTGCGAAAGCCGTGCATCTCACCTCTGCTCTAGGAATTTTGTATCTCCCCTTCCCCTCTTTCCTACACATCTCTTGGAGGTTCTACCCCCTAATCATACCAAATGACCAAGTTGCCAATAACCTGAGTTGATATGCATTGTATGACCTCTGAAAATCCTCGAAAAATCGCCGCTCTTCTTCAAAGTCATTTTCCATTCTCTGAACTTAACGAACAGGTCGTAAAGTTGCGCTGAGGTTCCCTTTTGGCAGTCCTAAGCATCTTCCCGATGGGCAGATAGCAAAAATGTGTGATTTTTAGATAGAACACTTTGAGCACTAGAGCCTGAGATACTTGAACTCTTTCAAATTTGCTTGAGGAATAAAAGAGCTAGATGAAATAAAGGCATGACCGTTCCAACATTTGAAAATAATTGTTAGTTTATGCGGATTATTGAAACTTTGAACAATATTAGATAACGTTCATCAATCTAATGTCTTTATAAAAGATATTATAGGTATAATCATACTAAAATTAGCCGTTAAATTTATTAGAACTGTTGAATCAAAGTTATCATTGATTATTACATGACAACTATTATATTTTCATCATGAAACTCAGTGTTAGTCTAGTAGCACCGAATGATTAATCTGATAACAAAGCTCACTTTCCTTGGTTGAGTAATTTTCCGCAGTTGTCTAGTTGTTCTCGTCGTTAAGATTTATGCAGATAGGGGAAAACGTAATTTTACTTTCAAAAACCCTTGATTAAATACTAGGAAAAGTTAATAACGAGAACAGTAAATGTGTTACGTAATCAAGGTAATTGTAGTAGTTGAGCTTCTATCAAGTACATCAAATTACTGCAATTTCCTGCATTAATCCAGTAAAGCTCTATACATTCTTTGCATCCTTCACTTACATCCGTTTAGAGATATCAGGTCGAATTATTTGGAAAGTTCATAGCTTCGTACAATAAAGCAATGGCGCACCTTATCCTCCAAACATGGCGTTGAACTATCTCTATTCTATCTCTAGGTTAATCCTAATGTATTTAACCTTCTTGTAAATTTTCTTTGATGTAAACGCTAATCAGTCTTTGCGTCTGAACTAGAATTTTGTCTTCGTCCACGTCTAGATAGCTAATTAATCCTATTTGAGACAATTTTTCTGGCACGTGCTTTATTTGCATTTTCGTCATCATTCCTATATCGTAGAAAAAGCTAACGAGGTACGTAAATTACAGTTTCCTCTTCGCTAGAAGGGTTTCTTTATCCTTATGGTGTTTGGAATATTTCGAAATTTCACATGTTTTGTTGCCTTCCGTTCAATGCAAACGCTATTAGGATTTTCTCAAAGGCATCAACAAAATATTTAAGCGACGCTTTCCTTGCCTTATCTACTTATAGGGCCCTGATAAAGCCCAAATGCGAATCCCAAGATCACGGACTACCAAAATGCAGTTTTTCTTGGAAAATCTTGCCCTTTCATATTCGCTCACGTAAATTTCTTTCTAACATAAATCACATTAAGCGCCTTGGCCATGAAAGGTTTCTCGAATTTTTTTGGGGGGTTTTGACTGACAAGCTCCATTCGGAGTAAGCAATTTATTCTAAAATGAACGATTCCTTAGGAAAATCTGGAAATGTTTGACTCGCTTCCTTGGCTGATTTCTGCATAGCTGAACATTTTCCACAAAAGTGACAATAAGTAAATGATTCTGAAACTTCAAAGAAAAAATTCCAAAACGTGCAGAACGACGTAGCTCACGAAGTGAACAAGCGCTGCATCATCAGATCAGCTAGAAACTTTCTCATAAGATCAAAATGCAGAGATCTAGAATTTTTATTCCACGGCCGTTTCAATTTATCCTCTTCATATGTGGATTAAATAGCGCATAACGACATTCAAATCTAGTTTTTTCTTCCATCGAGAAGCCCTTTATCCATTTTCGTTCTCTATTACGCTGCTAAGCGTTGCCCTTACCTACTCCTCCCATTTCCAGATATTCCGAATGCAAACAATGCGGATAATTGATCGAAATATTTGAAAATTAAAAAATGACGGCAACATCTCCTTTGAATGTGTCTGCTATGCAGATTGTCCGTGAGTTTGTACTCTAACACTATCTGGGGGTTTCAAAAGATAATAGAGATTTTGCAGAAATTCACCACTATGCTGCTCATTCGAATTCTTCGGAACTGGATAAACTATTTCAAGATGATGCAGTTTGGATTATTACGAGCAGTTTCATCATTTTCACGATGCATTCAGGTTTGGAAATTCTTTGCAGGAAAATCTTTAAGCGTTCGAAATTGTGGTTTTGAAACACTGGGTACAGTTTTGGAAAAATTGGTGCTAAAACAGGAGATTATTGGGAACTTTTTTGAATAATCATGATTGACTATTCCTAGAAATTTCTGAAAGGGCTATAATGCGGTTTGCTTTTATAGCTCGTTATTTAATTATCTGAAGTCGGAACAAAAAAATCTTAGATTCACTGGAACTTTGACCATCTAGCCACATCGATGAACTGCAGTTTTTGAACAAAAATTGAAGACTATCAATTAGAAGCCGGGCAAAAAGTGGATGAGAAGCTCATCAAATGCACCTAAGATCACGCCATTTTTTTCTTAAAAGTCATTCGCTCGAAAAAAAGAGACTAACAATCAGACAAATCACATCTTTCGCTGAATACTATTTTACTTAGAAATTCCGAACTGGATGTGATTTTAGCACTTTTGCTACCACATTCTTTGGTCTTTTGTTTCTAGCGTATCCGCCTTTGGGGCGCAAAAAATTGAAAGTAGTTATTTTTTACATGTACGATGAATAATTAGCCTTTGTTTTTAGGATTTGGCCTACTAGAATCCGGAAGTGTGTCAGCGAAGGATGAGGTGAACATCATGGTCAAGAACGTTGTTGATGTGGTCTTCGGTGGTCTGTCCTACTGGAGCGTTGGCTATGGCTTGAGTTATGGGGATTACGAGCCGTTCAGGAACAGTTTTATTGGATTTGGACGGTTTTTCTATGATCCAACGAGGTAGGGACAGATCTTTAAACTATCGAGATAGCAAATTTTCGATTTAGGGAAGAATCCTCAGTGAACGAGGAA
Organism: Cylicocyclus nassatus; assembly: GCA_958299035.1. Taxonomy (NCBI): domain Eukaryota; kingdom Metazoa; phylum Nematoda; class Chromadorea; order Rhabditida; family Strongylidae; genus Cylicocyclus; species Cylicocyclus nassatus. The sequence continues at coordinate 84,588,387 of CATQJL010000316.1, read as the reverse complement.
GGCTGGTCATATGCAGCTTTTCTCTTCCAACTCAGCTTAGCTACCACTGCTTCTACCATCGTGTCTGGTGAGCCTATCTAATCAAGGGTTTATTGGGTATTTCGCATAAAAAATAAGATTTCGTAAGCCTAGTATCGATTAGCCAGCCTTTCGGCAAATTGCTTCCATCCCCTCTCCTTCACTCATAATTGCAGCTAACAACTCTGTTTTTGAGTAAAAATTGCTTCCCAAGCACTTATTCTACAGCTCGTCTACTTTCATCAGGGGAAATCAACCATTTCAGTGCAAAATCAAACAGTGCTACATTCTCAAAAGTTGTTTTCAAAACTTTTTTATACAATCAACAGTGCATTTGCTCAAAATTGCGAGTAATTATCAAGAAATCACTCTTTTATTTTGAGCATGATTTGCAGTATGATCACGGTTTCGGAAAATAACTTTGTAAAAGTAGACTGGTGGGAAACGATAGTGTCTAGATTAGCCTCTCGGCTGACAATAAAACTTTTACTCCATCGAAATCGTTCAAAATGAGATTGAAACTGTCTCTTCGATATTCGACCTAATTTTTTTTTTGTTTAGGCGCAGTAGCGGAGCGAGCGAAATTGAAATCTTACATTTTACTTGGTTGCCTTGTTATTCTCATACAGGTTTGTTTATTTATTTTTCATTTATAGTTATGTACTTCAGTACTTTATAATTAATGAATTAGATGCTCTCTTCATTGAAAATTTTGAGGAGCAACTATTTCAGCTCCAACGTTTTCTATATTTCAGGCTTTACCTGCTCACTGGGTATGGGACAGCGAAGGTTTCTTCTACAAACTCGGCGTTGTCGACTTTGCCGGATGTTCCGCTGTGAGCTTTTTTCCTTCATTTTTAATTCCTTGTTTTTCTCTTTATTCTTTTGCTTATCATCACTTTTACTGAGATCCATAAAACGTCTGTATGATTTTCCACATTAAGGTCCACATGGTCGGTGGCATTATTGGTTTGATAGCTACTGTTTATCTCAAACCAAGGCGGAATCGCTTCAATGAGGATAGTGTCCACCAAATGAGCTCACCCACAAACGCACTGCTTGGTAGGTGTGCTCAATTATTGTTGAAGGTAAACGACCACAGTTGTTTAGGAACTTTTCTTCTGTGGTGGGGATGGTTCGGTATCAATGCGGGTTCCGTTTGGGGAATCACAAGCGGGAGATGGCGGCTCGGAGCAAGGTAAGAAAACATAACAGTATCAGAATTTAAAGACTCATATCTCTCAGATAAATCGCTATAACTCTATCGTATTTACATTTCCATAAAACTTATGGTTAAATCTCTAGACAGCCCGATTCACAGCTAACGAGAAAATGAGAATTTTCAAGCTTGAACAGATGCTAAGATTCCTGCCAGCATATCACTTTTGCAATAGCCATATACTTCCTACGTTAGCGCATATCTTTTTACCTAAAAAATCTCATGAACAAAGGCAAGTAATCTCGACACTATGTGCAATTAACGGACCCGGTAATTGTATTAAATTTTTCTTGCTTATGAGTAACATAAATGCTTGGGTATAGGTGTATTTCTTCGTTTTATGTCACTCATATGCAAGAAAAACCGGATACAATTTTCCCTGATAAATGCAGGTTGTCCCAAAAGTAGATACCCACTTTTATAGACAACCATCACGTTTCACTACTGTAGGATTACGGTGGGAAGTCTGAAGAGGGTTTTGAGTCATCAGTTACTACATTTTGCCCCGGAATAGATACTCAACAAGCTGAAGACTTTCCCATTAGCCTAAACTGAGTCGCTAAAAATGAATATGAAAGTTCCATATTTTTTTAAGACTTTTTTCATTTATGCTAGGGAAAGCGCAACAGCGTTTTATCGGTGTTTTTCAAGAATGTGATTAAATTATTTGAAATATATCAGAAGCTCGTGAAAAGTTGTCTAATGAAATTAGGATGTCCGAAAACACAGATACACAACTTTTTAGATTTTTTTCGAACTATTTTCGAACGGCCTATTTCACAATGGCGCTATACGCTGGAAGTTGCTACCGTAATCTTATAGTAATGAAGAGCGATGGATGTTTCGCTCCATACCTTAAATCTAAGTTGAAGCCTGCTCTACCGAACGTTGCTTGAAGCTAATCAAAAGCTTCGTGAAAGAATTATTAACGATCAAAAAGTTGTACTTGCTGTTGGGACACCCTGTATAATTGATCCTGATATACAGGGTGTCCGTAAACTATGTGTACACTAATTGATCGTTAATATCTTTCTTCCCAACAAGTCTTTTGCCTTGCTTCAGGTACCGTTTTGTAGAGCTGGCTTCAACTTAGATTTACAGTATGGAGCGAATCACCGAACGCTCTTCATTACTGTAGGATTACGGTAGAAACTTGAAACATGTGGTGTTAATGTGGAAAAAAGCTGCCGTCTCAAAATTTTTCAAAAAAATGTGATGACTTGTGTAATAGGGTTTTTATGGACGCTGAGTTCAATACTTAACTATTCACAAGGTTGAGAAGCTTTCTAAACGGTGTAAGCGCACTTTTTAGGAACATTGAAAAAATGGCCGCTACCTCTTACCCGGCATAACTCTTCAATAAAGCATCATAATAAGTTGGGAACTTTACGGTTATAATCAGCAACTCTAATTAGCCTAGTGTAAAATCTTTCAAGCTGTTTTGTTTCCTTTTTGAGGCAAAATATGGCCTTTCATGGCTCAAAAACCTCTTTGGAGTTTCTACCGTAATCCTACAGTAATGAAGGGAGAAGGGTGATTCGCTCTATACTGTAACTCTAAGTTGAAGCCAGCTCTACAAAACGGTACCTGAAGCAAGGCAAAAGACTCGTTGGGAAGAAAGATATCAACGATCAAACAGTCTACACATACTTTACGGACACCCTGTATATACCTGATAAATATAATTTTTCATTTACTCATGATCATGCCACAGACATCGAGTTAGTAATCAAAATGTTAATATTTCGAAAAAGTACTTTCACAAAAAGTAATGAATGTATTTTCTTGATAAGTGATTCTTGAATGCACGCATGATAAAGCTGAAAATATTGCGCAATTACTTTTCGAAGACGACAGAGCATCTCTACGCTCGAGGTAATCTTGTCAACTGAATTTGTCGTTTTACATAATTTGTTTAATAATATTCACTCAACGAAAATTTTTTTAGAGCAGCCGTTGCGACGATAATGAGCTCAATTGGTGGGGGTGCGACATCCATTGTTATAAGCTTTGTAAAAACGAAAAAACTGCAAGTTAATTTTCTTATAAACGGGATATTATCATCTATCGTGTCCATAACAGGTAAAAAAATCCTTTCCTTTTTTATACTTTAAATTAGGATGATTCAGCACTATGCGCTGTTTCACGACCGTGGCATGCACTCATCATTGGTGGAGTCTCGGCGGCCTTTTCTATATCGGTGCTACCGTTACTCGACCGGTTTCAAGTGGATGACCCTGTAGGGATTGTCCCAATTCATCTCACTTCTTCCATTTGGGGTATGGCTGCTGTTGGGATTTTCTGCGAGCAAGACCGATATTTGGTGAGTTTGTCTGGAAACTTGTTTGACGTATCTGAGAAGTAGGCGGTATTTTATAGTCATTATATCATTATGCATTTCCTGAGTTCACCCCAATTTTCATTCCTTACAGAGTAATTACACTTACTGTTATTTTTTAACTTCATTTTTTCACTTGATATTGAGTTGGTATGGCATTACATTATGCATGCTTTTCCTCCAACATAGCGCTCCTTTATAGGTGTTATGTTCTTTTTTCAGTAAAAGCTGTTGCAGACATAAGGAAACATTTCTGAAGTTCTTCGAGCGTACTTCCGGCTAAAAACTAGACTCATACCAAACTTTGTGTCTCCAACATCACAGGAAAGCAAAAAAAGTTTTACCATCCTTGTGAGCATTTATTCTGTCACCCACTGGCTAAAGTTCTGCACAATATTAATTTTACGAGGGGCCACATATGTCATAGTTTTTTGCGAGCATCAAAAAATGAATGAATTTTGGAAAGACAAATTTATCTATAACCTTTAAAGATCTAATTTGGGAAATCGCATTTTTTTGAATATTCTCAGCTACCACTCTAAGTAAATCTATTACAATTAAATAAAATTGCATAATTGTAAAGTTTCATCTAAATATTTTGGAAGCGGACGAAGCTTGAAAAACTGCGCAGGTTCAAACAACCACTTGTTTTTCTTCAAAAATTTAGTTTTCTGCATATTTGTTAGTCACTCGAACAAAGGCGGTGTTTTTTCCAAGAAAAAAGACTACAATTTTTACGGGTTTACCGAAAAAATGTAAAAAATTTTCTCGTAGTTTTAGCTCCATATGGCTGTTTCACACGCGAAAGCCTATATAGGAAGTATAAACAAGTGACGAAAAGCCAACAAGATCACTCAATATTACTAACAGGGAACCCATAAAATTTCTGATTTGAAATAATTAAAGGTTTGAGCGATCTTCTTTTTCAGCTTTTCTCCGCATTCAACGTCTAATAAAGCGTATCTTTGATTGTTATTGCCACACAGAGTCATCTAGATTAAAAGAGGTTATGATTTTTAAGATATGGTGCGAACGTAAATATTGTCCGCAGTAGTATGAATTTGTAAGGAAATAATACAAATAGATGAAATATGAAACAACATATAAAACTGTCAACACTTACTGTATCTTGATAAGCACATTTGACAAGGATGTAATTGAGTATAAATAATAATGCTGACCATAAAGAAGGTTTCCTGCAGGTATTTTTTCGCCTCTGCAAGTCGAAGTCCTAAATCACTTCCCAATATAATTTCTTCATGAATTAGGTTCACTACACCTACTCAATGAAATCGTATATACCTTGATTTTTATGCTGTTTTTTTGTTTGTCATTCGTAAACTTTCTACCGTAAATCAGTCATGCATTCTCAGGCAGGAGCTACCAACGGTCTAGCTGGGGTACTGTACTCAGGAAAGTTCACTTTACTTGGAGTACAGCTGTTGTGTACATTAACAATACTGGTCTACAGTGCAACTTGCGGTTTACTTGCCCTCTTCGTAAGATTTTGGTTCAATTCACAGGGAATGTCACTACTTTAGGAATATTTTTTCAGTTGATTAGCAAGAGTCCGCTTGGTTTGAGAGTTACCGACTATGAAGAACAGATAGGAGCAGATGTGATAGAACATGGTTTGGCTGGAACAAATGTGGCTAGATACGTGCTTGAAAAGCCATTGAGCACTAGGTCAGTGAAATATAACATTCAAATAAATTTAGAATGTTAGGCTGCGTCCAGAGTCACCCGTGCCAGCCCCGCGCCAGCGCCGTACTGGCTCCGTTTCGGCCCAAAAACACGCCCCCTCTTGGTCAATATAAGTCTAAGCAATGCTTGAGCATGCGCTGGCACGGTCCTGGCACGGCACTGGCACGGGCGACTCTGAATCCAATAATGGAGGAATAATTTTTTAAACTTAAAGAATCATCGTAAGCAGTCCACCATTGCATGGAAACCATTTAGAACATTCCAAACAGTCACAAAAGCGATAACGAAGTGGAAAATGATGGCCAAAGCAAAGAGTCGCTCAAAACGCATGGAACAAATGCGGCAAAAACGGCTCGACGAAGAAAAAGCTCTCACAACTGGTACTTCCCCAAATGGAGCTAACGGAGGTACGCAAGTTTCTAATTTCACCTTTCCACCTTTATAAAAAGTTTCTTTTAGATGTAGTCCAAAGCAATGGTACTGTACTACAACAACGTAAGGCCTCGATAGTATCGCAAGCTTTGAGTGCTCTCTCATCTCCACGAAGAGCTGTGGCCGATTTTCCTGAAGTTCCTGATGTTCCCGAATTGGAGGGACAAGCTTACGAAGGTCGTGTTTCGTCTAGAAGGTAAGAATTTGCTGATAGTAAGAGATTGAGCATGAGGCTTCGTTTAGAGATGCCGCTTCGTTCCAGCGCCGTTGTGGCGGCTCGATGGGCCCTAAGCACATAGATTTACCCGAAATACCTGTGCTTTCGCCCGCTTATGACATAAGACGCAACCTAGCCTACTGCTTTGCCCTAGCGCGGTGATAATCACTGATTAAATTACTAACAATTTATCTTAATGACATAAATAAGCAAGAAAACGACGGTGCCATAGCTAAACTGCTAAAGTGAAAAAAAAACCAACACGGGAGAGGGTGCCCGTCCCGTGCTACCTATGGTGCGCGTTCATACAACTTTCAAATATGATGGTGCTCCCGAGGCTTCACCTATACAGATCCGCTACGCATCACCGTATGACAGGCGCGACAACCTTTCCGCTCCCAAAATTTATTCTCATTATTCTAAATCTCAAAAGTTCAAGTGGCTCGTCCGAAACAATCCCAAATTCGACTTGAATCCCAATCCGCTATGAATTCCGACACGCTCAACCGCTACTGCGAAAGTGACATCAAAAGGCGGGAGCTAAACTGCCAGGCACGAGCACAACAGTAAGTAGAGAAAAGATTATCGATCGAAAATGAGAGCGAACAGACGCTGCAATGAGGCGCCGCCGCTATATAGCCTTTTGACTGGCAACGCACCAAGGCAAGGAGAGGTCCGGAGTGAGAAACCGTAATCGTCGCCAGATAGCGCGGCAGCAACCACTCAGATAATCGCCGGGGGCAGGCTGCCATGCAAATTTTGAGCATGCGGGCACCGAAAAAATTGTTCGCTGATTTCTTGCGATCCGCTTGCAGAAGGAATAATTTTGGCCATTAGACGAACGCTCGGAGAACTACCGCGGTTTTTCTATGAATAAGTCCTTGCATATTCTCGCGGACTTTCCGCGAGAGTATGCAAGGATATTGGGGGCCGCATGGTCCTTTGTGAAGGATCGCACAGCCTGTGGGTACCTTCCGCTAGAAGATACCTCAAACTTGAGTAATTGAACCACCGATGACACCTTTGCCACATAAGTCTCATCTTTACTCGGCGTATGCCCGAAACTGCGTTGAAAGAGTCCTAGCGCCTGCTGAAAGTTTGGTCAGCGCTTGCTGAAAGAAATTATTTGCCGAGCGCTTGCAGAAAATGCTGTATTGCTGCCCGCTGGAAGAAAATGCAACCGTAAAGGAAGTGCCGCCCGCTGAAGGTTTGGCACGCTCCAAAATTCTGCTGACCTTACAGAAAAGCGCGAGTTGGCGGACCGCCTCCCCAGCGATTATCTGAGCAGTGCTCCCGGCCTCTTAATTCTAGTAGCGCTCGCGTTGCGGGGCTGCGAGAGCCGTGCTACCGTGCCCGCAACTCGATCGATTGATTTTCGTTGTGTCCCCTGGGCGGGCATGGTGCTGGCACGGCGGCCACAAGGACGGCTCCGAGTGCATCCTGGAAAGATGCAGAACTTTAGAATAAAGCAATGAAGTCGTTTGAAAATTTCTTTTTAGGTCGACAATCTCAGCTCATGCAGGCTCGTCTAATACAGGGAAAACAGAGAGCAAAATTGATGAAACCCGCAGCGAAACACAAAGCGGCCAATCTCCAGAAGACGTTAAGAGCTCTACTCCATCGGCTTCTACTCCTCCTGTGACTAGCGGCAACATTACAGTAAACGTCAATCCGGCCGGGTATGTCGAGAAATTCTGGTCTTAGTTACATATAAGCTGAGTTTCTAGTTCCTCAAAACCGACGACAGTCGGCAAATTTGTGCGATCCCCTTTGGCACGGCCACTCACTCCTCCAGACGACATCAGCATGGATGCCGCATCCATCTCCGCTCCCGCAACAGGAGGTCGCGGCAACAAAGTTGCTCCAGAATAATCCATATTGTTTTGAATTTAATAGGGGTACAGTTTTACGCGCAAATGTTGTCATCGATGCAGCGGGACTATATCATGATCTCCACTAGACCTTCGATCTCAACATTCCAACCATAAGTAAGCTTCACGCAGCTTCATTTGAAACATGTTGTTTTTTACAAACCAATTAATATGGGTGTTTTGATGTGCCTTCATAAAAGACAGCATTGTTGTTATATATTTACGTCTCTAATGCGATGTTAGTTGTTAATTTCTTCGCAGAAGCAACCGGAATTGCATCTTGCAAACCAAAAATTGCTATTTGTTTACTATTTGTTTCAATAAAATAACTTCTATATTAGTGAACGTCCGCGAATGGTATCGATCTAACAGGGTGTCCTTTCAAATTATGAGGACAGTCATTTATTACAGCCTTCTAAGACATCACATAGAGTGAACATCTAGCAGAGTTATTCGAATGAGTGGTCTACGTAACCCCGCTGAATGTCGTTTGTTCGATCATACCGATTCCCTAGAATGAGCTGGGTCTAAAACTGCGCTTTCCAGCTTCTGAAGATGTTAATAACTCGCTTTTGTTCACGGAAAGCTGTCTGGGTGGAAAGTGAAAGCCAGCTTCTTTGTAGAACGATTGGCTGCTGGAGCCAACAATCCACTGGCCGCGGAAATGGGTGGCATGTCTCCACTTATCCGGACTCCACGTGCCAATCGCTCTCTAAAGGACGGGCTTTCGCTTTCCGCCTAAAAGCAATTTCCACTTCCGAGAAAGCGAGTTATAGACTTTTTCAACCCAGAACAGGCGAAACTCCAAGTGGAGTAACGCGTCCGCGCCGCCACTGGCTTAACGAGTAGATTAGAACGAAGAGACGTAGACTGCAAAAGCAGCGCAAATAGTTGCAAAGCGGGCTCCCGCCAATCCAATTTTCGCCTAAACTAAGTTGAAACTTACTATATATCTTCAGAAACTCAGCCAATCCAGGTAAATCGAGAACGGTAAGTATTTCAAAGTCGGCGATATGCCGAGACACTATCTTTGAAAATGTGTATTTTACCGTCCCATCATGGTTTTGGGTGGTAAGTGGCTAATTCACCAGCGGCAACAATTCGAAGCTTCACAAACTCCTTGTCTGCTTACCATCATGTGGATTTCAACTCTTGTTCTCGAGGGTTGTCACACCTTCTGAAGATACAACGAGTATGTAGCCCGCGTACTGGACATGAAGTGGAAGAGGGCAGAATCACGCGACACGGAAGGATCTAAGCTCCTAACTTGCAGCAGCAGAAGTGGTGGGCTTCAGCCGGACCAAAATTGATAACAACTTTATTTGGCTAACGTTTTCGGCTTGTTCGCCTTCGTCAGGGTCTGGAGGTGAGGAAGACTCGAGATTTGGCTTTCTAAACGTTCTATCACAGCAGATTAAACAATAAGCTGGTGCCGAACCGGAACAGCTCCCTTATGAACATTATATTGGTGGCTTGTACACACCACTTATGGATGATTCCATAATTATTACTGAGTCAAGCTCAAAAGTAGATTTTTTGACAGCAAATCAGAGGAAAGATTGTTGTTGCAAAAGGTAAGAGTCAGCATGCAAGTTTGCAAGAAAACGATTTACCTTTCTTTGAACGATGACCACTTTGAAGTCAAAATTGATAGGACGTGAGCGTGTAGAGCTTTACGACTTGTAAGAGTGATCCCTTAGTGAGCCCCATTATTCCAAGACGCCTGAAGCGAGCCTTAAAGGCAGCGGCTCGGCAGAATAGACCTACATTAGACCTACACCTACACAGATGGATAGGAGGCCCTCCAAGTGAACCAAAAGAGCAACTCCGGGCCGAAAATGTGAATTCTGCAAGCCAGGGGGCGGCCCAAGCGTCGCTCCCCTTCCTCCTTTCGCTCCCCTAACACCTTGTTCGGACGAGTACTCTCCGCTAGACGGCGCGGGACCCCCCAACCGCCTTCCCGCATTGTGCATGCTATACAAAGCCAAAATTACAGGCAGCAGGGTCTTCGTGCCAGGGCCTCCCGACTCTCCTTTGGAAAATTCTCGTCCGAGCTGCCTTTTGGAAATTGAAAAAAAACGCCCCGAAAAAGGCTTTACACCCCTTTTAAAGCTCAGATTCGGGGTCTACGGGTCGAGAAGGCCCAAAGCATGCAAAAATATGGAAGTGCAAAATCTGCCGAGTCGCTGCCTTTAAGGACCTTATGTCCAAAACAGCAACGTGCCATCAATCTATTAGGCTGTGTAATGAGTTCTGTCCGATTTTTTCTTTCGATTTTTTCTCAATATTTTGCGCAATGTTATATAAATTGTCTACACACATTTGAAAGCTCTAAGCCTTCTCTACAAAAACTTTCATATCGATTTACTACATCAAATGACTTGAAAAAGTTTTACAGCGTTGAATTTGGAAAAACAAGGAAAAAGTCCATTTTCGACAACTGCGTTACGTCGCCTTCCTAATTAGTCAGAATGCCTACGAATAAGCTTGAAGAATTTGCTACACGTAAGAAAAGAATGCTCTAACTTCTATTGCGCTTCAGGAGTGCTTAAGCTCTTTAAAAATCATTTCTGTAGGCTTTAGAGAAGTCCTCTTTCTGACGCCTTTTCAACGTTGGTGTTGGGCATCATCTAAGGGCATCCTGGGAAAAGACGGTAGGCGGATCATCCAGAAGAGACAGAAGGGATGGTTTGTGGGTCTAAAATTATCGAATTCGTAGGTTAAATACTCAAAATTCGAATTTTGGGAGCCAAACAGCTTGGGTACGCGAGACGGCGAACATCGCCGTGACATAGTCTTGCCCTGCCAACTTTCAAAAAAATGTCATTAAATAGCTGGTGGGAGGAAGAAAACATGTGCGAACAGTGATAAATTATGGTTAAAAGCCTAATAGATTGTTTTCGTTGTTGTCAAGCTTGTTTAATAAGTTTATCAATAAAAATCAAGAAAAATTTGAACGAAAAAAAGATGTCGAAAATTGATTTTTCGGTTCTTTGGATTTTTGTTTCAATGATAAAAATCTTTTTCATTTTCCTGCTATTTTAGGGAATGGCATATGAGCCTGCAGAGCAGATCTGGAGCTTTCAAAAGCATATACAGTTCGTCTCAAATATAGTCAATGTTGTCAAAAAAAATTAAAACAAAAAATAGGACAGAACTTATTACACGACCTAATAGATGCGGATAGTTCTATAACGTGCGTGTTCCGAACAAAGGGCTTCGTTTTTTTGTACAGGTTTGGTCAGGTGGATAACTAGCACGGTCATTGTTCAAGATCAGCTAGCGGCGACTGCTACACGACCTGCCAATTGCCCACCATGAAATCGATCATAATCGCTATAAGAGATTTCGTCAAGCAACGAAGAGATAAAACAGAAGGAACGACTACAATAGCTCAACACGAATTTTTGTATAAAAATCCAAATGCGAAAACCTCGCAAAAGTGTGTGGTTTTGCACACTACTGTCCTAGTATTATGTTACCTTACCTGTCGTGTAAGTCACTAGACACTAACGGTTTTTTTCTATATCTCTGCTTTACACACTATCTACGAAACCTGCCCTTCCTACCCATCCTTATCTTTCGGCACAAAGGCAAAGCCGCCGCGGCAGTTGATTCGAAGGTCAACTGCCAGACAGAAAGATCGGAGTTCGTAATTTCAACTGACGAAAAACTAAGGGTCCAGTTCATTTTGCCTGATCATCTAGGGGTTTACTACGGGCCTGCATGAGCACTCAGTTTATCTGAGAAGCCCTATTTGTATTTACAACTGGTTTTTTGAAAAAGTAAAAGCTTGTTGCTTGAAAGTTCCTTTTAAGAACGGTGAATGAAGACATCGCCGCTGGTATACACGGCAAGTATTCATGGCCTGCTCATAAATTTTGATGGTGGAATCACACTGGAAACTTAGAAAAGAACGAGTTCGTGTGATTTATGTTCCATGCAGTTTTATGCAGCCATCTGGTATTGTTTAATGCACGTTTATTTACTAAATCATGATTTAGCAAATTTATTGAAGAATTCATTCAAACTTTCATCATGCCGGCAACCACCCACGATTCGATGTTGCATTCATTGGCCCCACGGAGAATTTTGAAGAATCCTGAACAGAATATTGAAGTCCTAGATATTTATCACGACTATTAGACAATCGTGTTGAACATACCATTCTCTCCCCAGTCATAATTCCAAGAATTCGAAACAATCCAGTATTTAACGCCATTTTCTACTCCCCATCCGACAATCTTGACAGCATGAGCTCCACAGAATGATTTTCCTTTGTTCTAAATTGAGAAATTTCCTTATGTCGTGAATTTGTGGTGGTTTTTGAAGTTTGTGATACATTTCTTGTCAGAACGCGGGTGTATGAGATAAGAATGTATAGGCTGTACCAGCCAGCATCGGTCATGCGACGTCGCGCCGGCAACCTGCGACGATGCGGTATGACGCGTGCGAACTCTGCTACGCGTTAAGGCACGTCGCGTGCGACGGTGCGTCGTCGCAAGTCATACTGACGCGGGACCGATACTGGCTGATACAGCCTATATTAAGTCGTTCCGACGCTTTTTTTGAACAGCTGCCACAGTTCGCAGAGCAAACATGTGTAGAAGATACATGTACCATTCAATGCACCTTTTCATTCTCTATCAAAAGGACATGCTCTCATTGCAGTACAAAGAAGGAACTCCTGTGCAACTGTAAGCTTCAACTTGGTTTAGGCGGAACTTGGACTGGCGAGAGTCCGCTCCGGAACGATTCACGCCGTTTTGCAGTCGTCTCCTCACTCTAAGGGTGCCTTCATACCGCTCCAGCAGCCGCCAGCAGCCCGTAGCAGCCCGTAGCAGCCCGTAGCAGCCCGTAGCAGCCGCCAGCAGCCGCCAGCAACCCGTAGCCGCCCCTGGCCGCTTTTGTCATAGTAGCGCAAGATCATCAGAATACTACTTTGAGTGCCTTTCACCTTCCTTGCTTTTTCCTCTGTGCCAGTGGATAGTTTGATCTCTCACATCATATTTGTGTCCATTTCATTACCTTGTCGCCCACAGTTCGCTGAACTTTCTTTCCTGGGTGATATCCTCGAATCTGGATGCGTGCAGTTCCTCCAGATGTGCAATTTGTTTTTGAGTAGATTTTGCCTCAATCTTCTTCTTGGCTGTCGGTGCATATCTGAATTGCATTCTACTATTTCGCAACTCGCCGATTGATTCGCGTTATGGGTTTCCCTGACTTTGACAATGGCTCAAACGTTTTACACAAGACGGATTGCAAAACTGAAATGTGGGCACAAATAGGATGCAATGTACGGCAACAGAACAATGAACACAAATATAATATGTGTTTTTTTTATTTCCGAACTACACACTGGTGGCAATAGAAGAAAAAGCTTGGAAGATGAAAAACGTAGGCAGGAGCATTCAAAGTAGTAAGATTCTGATGTTTTTGCACTATTATAACAAAAGCGGCCAGCGGCAGCTACGGGCTGCTACGGGCCGCTGGCGGCTGCTGGCGGCTGCTACGGGCTGCTGGTGGCTGCTGCGGGCTGCTACGGGCTTCTAGCGGCGGCTGCGGGCGCGGTATGAAGGCACCCTAATCTATCTCGCTGAGCCAGTGGCGGTGCGGACGCGTTGCTCCCACTTGGAATGTTCGCCTACTCCGGGTTGAAAAAGACTGTATTTCAGACACCAACGCATCAAACACACAAGTTTTCGGAACTCCTGCAATTTTCAAGAGCGGACTTTAGTTGAACATTAGTTTTTCGATGCAAATAAGCGTTCATAGATTGACATATCAAACCTTGAATTTTCCGAGTAGAGCGTGGAACGCGCTCAGAAACAAGGACAGGGATGATTTTTCCATTAAGTACTTTACAAATAGGGAACAAAAGACTCCTTTTAGAAAGAGGTGGAAAAGCTGCGCCGAATGACACCCGAGTTGCTCGTCGATTGTTGTTCCATGAGCTTTGAAATAACCTAATACGAAATACAGTAGCTTCAAAAAAATTATTTTTAAGATTTTCAAATGCAAGCTATGGAAAAGAAGAAAATTGCGAAGAAAATTGCATGTGTTCTAGAGGGCTTGCTCTTTCTATCCCTTACTTGGATATATTTAAAGCGTTGGTGTAAGAAGTATTAAAACTTAGAAGCGAAACTTGACATTGGCAAAAAGCATAGGTTTCGGATTGATGGAGTGATTTTCTAAGAGTCCTTTGATTGTACTGCGATGAAGGCATAACTATGGGGTAGACAATGGAAAGATACATCGAATGGTACCAAAACCTTCTATAGATATTTGATTTGCGAAATGTGGCGACGACCTAATAAAATGGATGTGACGTGCAATGCAATTGACATCTCTTAGGGTTCATAGATCTTCCTTCTGGACAGTTTTTGTCAATATTTCCGTACATAATTTTGAACTTGACATCCGTTTAGCAGTTTTACGTAACGCTGTCAAGTCGCAAAATTTGCTTTGACATCTTCTAGGATTGTGCATATAGCTGCGAACTGCACAAAATAATTTTTTTCAGTTCAAGAATTCAAAAATTCCGATTGCGAAGTATCTTTTGCACAACGTTCCTTTCGAACGTCAAAAGCCGGAAAGCAAATTTTTCTATTGTGGTTTTAACTACTGTCTTGTGACATAACGTGCGCACAAAATGTCGAGCATTGAAGGCAGTGTCTCGGCAAAATTTCGCTCTTTCTTCGTTTTTCGCTTCTTGTGAGTCTTCTCGCTATGCTCAACCCATATCTGGGCTTTGCAGTATGGTAAAAATGAGTTTTTCGAAGTCTCCGGATCCGCATTTGCTGGAAAACGCGCATAAATATGCTGGTCAGAGACGAGGCGGCAGTTTTCGCAAGACTTTCGGAGGTGGATTTTAGGCTTTCAAACGCACTTTTTTCGCAGCAGAATTCACGAACAAATCAGAATATGGGTCTTCCATCGCAACGCTGTAACTCAGTATCCACAAAGGTTAGGTTCACGGTATAACGTCGAAAAATTTTGGATTGCGTCAGATTTTGCTGAAACCTGGCCTATGGGGGTTATGCAACGTGCTGATCACAAAACTGAGACTCGTTTTGCATGAAAAGGCTTCTTTCTTGAGGTCAAAAAATGATTTCATCTTAGGGTCCTTTCATACTACGCCGCGCACGCCGCGTACGCTGCATGCGCGGCGTAGTATGAAGGAACCCTTAGCGACAATGAATATGATACTCGTGTTCAAGTATTGGGTTACCCTACTGTGCAAAGTTTTAGCGGATTCTGAGGTGTCGCAGCTTGATTATTAACAAATTTCCGTTCAAATTTCACGCAAATGACTTGTTTCACTTCTCAAAGGTGTCTTATCTTGATTTGTCCTAAAATTTCACCCCCTTTTTTTTACTGATTCTAAGGTGTCAACTTCTAGCTATATGCTTCCTATAATATCTTTTTTATCTGTTTGATTCAGGTTTTTTAAGGCTTCGTGTTTGCCAGAAACCGTAAAACTTCGATTTCCAAGGGTTTTCGAAAAATGTTTAGATCTTTTTTATTATGTTATCAAAAATCAAATTGAGCAGGCTTGCAGCTTACATCACAGTCTATGCGATGCCAGAGAATAAAAGTGCTACATTTGATAAGAAAAAAGTTATGGGAAAAGTTGCAAAACTTGTGTGCCAACCTAATATTACTAGTCGTGTCAAAATTACGTACCACATAGACTCCGCTCTTGTAGTAGTAAAAATCTGAATAAACCCTCATTCCGGTCTGAACAGGTCCATTAACCATGATCTCCTTTTGTATCGCTTCTTCGGTTGCGTTGACGTTATAGGCGCTCAATGCTCGAGTGTGTACATATTGAGTGGAATACAGCGATAATTTTTCATATAATCTTACCATACATTTTGTCCACAATGTACCGTTTGTAATAGCTACCCTGGCATTTGTCGACGCAATTTGGTGTTACTTGCTGAACGCCATAGCATTCGCCGTAATACGGTTGGCCTTTATGCTTACCACACGGATGGAATGGGTATGGTTTGCAGCAATTCTGGAACGATTAGGAGTGTATGAGGCTAGGAGGTGAACATGGAGTGCTATTTACCCTAGTGTTGTAGGGACCTCCAGAACAAGACCCTTCGTTTATTACATACTCCCAAGCGCGTATCAGTTTTCCTCCATTACATCTAAAAACTATTTAATAAATTTTACGGAAGACAGCTTGAATGTTTTTCACTGAGTAAATGACGGCTTGCATGATTTCCACAAAGTTTGTGAGCTTTATGTTTGTGCATCACAAGATTCGCGTGTTTGCTATTGCATTATAAACGCTTCATACTAACAATGTCTCAAAAGAGGGACAATGTTGATTAACAAGGAATTTTTCATAGGGAGATGTAATCACGATGCAATCAAAGCAAACCAACTATCAACACAATTTGGCGGACTGTTTATTGAATCGGTTTCAAAAGCTCATGCATCCTACCATAGCAAACGAAATTTCAAAGCAGCTTTTTTCTCTTCTTTTCATAGTCATGTTTTCAAACCTATGCTGATGATCACAATCAAGCAAATATCTCATTTAGCCCAATTTACAGGACGGTAAATATGGGCGTTACAACATGTAATATATCTTTTCCTGGAAAATTCTGTCATGGTGGCTAATATGCCTGTAGCTTATAGACAGTCTCCATATTGAGATAAGTGAAAATCAAGCAAGCTGAAGTTTTCTGATGCAAACGTGACTCAGAGTCTGCTTCCTGCGGCGCGTTCAGTCAACACCATATTTGTAGTACCGTATTTTATTTTGAAGAAAAAAATTAGTTGCTAGTAGGGTTTATTTCTCTACAAAACTACAGATCTTAGATTAGATGGCTTGATTGTGATCATCAGCATAGGTCTGAAAACATGACTGCCTAATTTTCGATCGGTTATTGTATTATTTCGACGCATTCGCAATGGGTACATTCTTCCAATAGCATTTTTTGACGCATCAACTTCAAGATAAGCTGCTGAAGTCGTATGCATGTGCAAGAACCCAGTCTTGCAGGAGTAACACACTAAGATGCCTTTGTTTTCGGCATGCAAAAATATTAGAGAATTCTGCTTTCCATGAAAAATCATTAAACGAAGAATGTGACACCCATACTTTTCGGCTTGTAGATCACTTCATTTCAGGAGCATTAGATGACATTTGCTTTGAAAATTTTGCAGTGCATAGCTTCTTTCACAATCGCGACTTTCTCTTGAGCTCTACATAACCTTTGCTTCAACTGGCTTGGCTGCTGAAAGGCGGAGCTTTGTGATCTAATTAAGGCCGCTAATGTCCGCCACGGCTCTGCGTCTCTCCCGCGCGCATGTTCTCGGATCATTACCAAAGCCTAATTAGGTCACACCCCGCCTTCCAGCAGCCAAGTCAGTTGAATCGCAGGGTAGTTAAAAAAGAATAAATTGTCGTATCGCCTTACCGATGCTTCCAACAATTAACAGTTCGAAAACAGACGCAGTCAAGCTTACCCGTGACCGCAGAAATCTCCGCAGCATGCAAGAATATCAGAGTCGGATATAATGGCCTGCAAAACAGATTGTCATCCTCGCTTGTTTCATTTGGCATTATAGCACCTTTTTCTTTCCATGTGATTGAACGCACAATCTATCAGACATAGCGGAAGCTGCAGATACAGCCCAGCACGATCCTAAACTTCGAATTCGGTAAGTATTTTTTCCTCATATGCACACGATCTCACCACAATTAGCTTGATCTCGAACTAGCTTGATGGAGTCGCACTCTGGCCACTTTTCTCGAGCGTCAAAACTGCATGAACAGTCGGTGTCAAAAACTTTAAAAACACTTTTAGATACAAGAGAGAAGGGCAGGTTACCTTTCTGGTATAGGTTCATTGATGACAAGCTCATTGGCTGGCTTCGCATTTACAGTCTCTTCCAGGTATTTAGGATCCATCAAGCGGGATTGAAATTCTTTAAAAGACATTTTTGGAACTTCCGCCTAAAATAAGCAATATACTATGTGAGCAGCAAAGCAGGTCAAACATAATGAGATAACACAATCCATTGGTCATTTGGGTTGCGCGTGGGAGTAGTGAAGTAACTTTTATATTGGCAGCTACCTTGTAAAATGGCTGATTTTTGTTGATAAAGTCAACAAAAGCTTGTCCCTCCAATTTGTCCACATTTCCAGGAGAAACTTTGAACTCTTCTGAAATATTTGAGAAATTGAGAACAAAATAAAATGAATAAATGCATAGAACAAGTATCCTCTACTGATGTCAGGTGCCAGTTATACTCTCGTCCAGAAAGCAGTCTTCGGATTTTATATTTTAAAACTATTTTATATTTTGAAACTGTTTTTGTAGTGATTACTTTTGCTATGCCGTATACAGGTTGTTAATGGTAATACAACTTTGTTGCCTGGCGTTTCGGCAGGACGCCGTGTTGTCCATGCCAAGAGAAACCATGTCTAGGTTCAAAAATAAGAGGACTTACAAGATGTTTTTGTACCTACCTATGGTAGTGCTGTAAACCGTTATACATAATGCTGCAAGCACTAGAATTGTGGCCATTCTGAAGAAGATTACCTTCAAGAATGCGATGATATATTGAGAAAAATATTCAAGACATATCCCAAAAGATTATGGGAAATTTAAGTGAGCTGCACGCTTCAAGCAACCATGATTCAAAACTACGGCGATGTTGTGCTATGAGTACTTTTTATATGTTTTGTGTCCAGCCGCATTTTATAGCTATTGTGATAAAAAGATTATCTTTTTACTTACGCTGTCAAAGTACTTCTTGGTTAGAGATTTTGTTACCTAAGAATTCTAAACAGTCTGCAGTTCAGTTCACTTGCGTTATCAGAGTTCGTCTGCGAAAAAATCACGCAGACTTGCGTTTCTCTAAAAACGGAAATGAAGCAAGAGGAGGAGCCAACAGGCTTTTACTGAAATACCATATAATTATATTAAGGAATGCTGGAAAT
This sequence comes from Cylicocyclus nassatus, assembly GCA_958299035.1. Taxonomy (NCBI): domain Eukaryota; kingdom Metazoa; phylum Nematoda; class Chromadorea; order Rhabditida; family Strongylidae; genus Cylicocyclus; species Cylicocyclus nassatus. The sequence continues at coordinate 84,569,619 of CATQJL010000316.1, read as the reverse complement.
TACTTTCGAATACCAAACTAATACAAGGCGGTTCGATGCAAGATCAAGCAAGAAACTGTTTTAACAAGCTCTGGTCTAGCGATGCCTACATCGTGGTAGCTCTGCGCTGATCTGTTCTTCATGTCTACTCAAGACAACAACTTTTTCAGACGAAGCTTTGCTTTCCGGGTTAAATGAGTTTCAGATCCTCTCTTTAACGCTCAAAAACCCTGCTAAACAGTTTCCTTCAAATTTTCAAAAAAATTGTCAGGTTCTCTCTTTCACAATGGTTCTGTATGCTGAAATTTCATTGATCCTACAGTAATGAAGAGAGATCGGAGATTGGCTTTATACTGTTAATTAAGGAAAGCTCTACAGAATGGTCAAAAATTGGTCAACGTCGAAAAAAGCAGTTACTAATGATCAAAAAGTGTGCACATTTTTTGGGACACCCTGAATTAGGCCGTTCCAATAGCGGTTTCCCTTTTTTTTTCAAATGACACATTTCGTGGAACAAAGATTTTTAAGAGATTCTGACAGCATCTGAGACAGCATTTCATTCCCTTTCTAATAAATTCATTGTAGCACAGTCAATGAGCTCTTAAAGAATTACCAAAATCTGTGACTTGTGCATTGAGGTGGTTTTCACAACTTTCTAAATTTTTTATATCAATCCTCAAAAGAAGTCCGAGTAACGTGTAAATAGGGCAAACCCTATAGAATACAAAACAATTTTCCTCTCCTTTTCGTAACTCGTCACAAGGTTTTAATTGATGGAGGTCAGAAAAGTTATGATACTGGCCATTTGGACCTTATTGCACAGGCGTCTTTAGAAAGTGCATGATTTGCCCCTTATGGTAGTATTGATGCCAAGGAAACCATTCTGAAGTTAAGGGTTTTCCAAAATACTGCGATAAAACTTGCTCGACTTAATAACTTAAACCGGAATGTTCTGTTCACTTTCCGCATGTGACTAGCGTTACAGGCGTGGCTATGTGTCACTCGTAAATTTATCTCAGAATTTCAGCACCGCAGGCAAACCATATCAAGGAAACATAAGACTGTGTGTCTGAAACAGGTTGTCCTAAACACACGTAAATCGGCTCGTTGCTGACTCTCTCTTCTGCAAGTATTTCGCACACCTTTGAGTGTCATGTGAGCTGCCTTCAACTTAGAATACACTACAAAGCGGATCATTTTCCTTTCTGTGCCTTTAGGATTAGTAGCCTTTAGCACGACTTCAGCCAATTTGATTGTAACTTCAGAGAATCTGCGAGAAACGATCTGCGGGCAGGTTCCATGCTTTCTTACGTGCTTTATCACCGCAATTTTTCAAAGAGCGGGAGTCATTCTGTCGTAAACATGTCAAATGTCATAAATTAAGAAGATTAAATCTGTCAGTTCATGAACTTCAACTAAGAAGATTAGAAGAGCTGTAGGGTCAGCAGATTCAGGTTAAAAACAAGTCTTTTTTACTTTTATGAAATCATCATTCTATGAAGCTAGAGTGATAACAAAGTTGTATGCTGAGCGACAGCGCTTGACTCTTCGAACTTGTTATAGCCACGTATGAGAAAGGTTATGGCCCGTAGTAAAGCTGCTTCATTCGATCTCAGCTGAATAAAATTTCAGTTGAGGCTTCGACGAGTCAGCTTGCCTTCAGTCGAGCCATCTTATACATAAAGCTGAATGTCTGTTTGTATGTCTGTATGTCTGTATGTCTGTATGTATGTCTGTCTGTCTGAACGTATGTTCCGAATAGAAAATTCCATTTCTCAACCGATCCGAACCAAACTTGGCACACATACACTTCGGGCCCCGGCGGGTGTCACAGTCCACTTTTCGTTATCGATTGATGCCGATTTTATCGATTTTTTGCAAAATTTGAGCTAGGGGGCTGGGATTTGGCACAGGGGGGTAAGTGAGCATGGGGATTCCGAATACAATATTAGTTTTTAAAATCGTGCATTACTTTTATCGATTTTATCGATTTTTTTGCAAAGTTTGAGCTACGGGGCTGGGATTTGGCACAGGGGGGTAATCGAGCATGCTGATCACCCCCGTGGGGGTGATCAGCATGCTCGATTACACCCCCTACCAAATTCCAGCCCCCTAGCTAAAATTTTGCAAAAAAATCGATAAAATCGATAAAAGTAATGCACGGTTTCGAAAACTAATATTGTATTCGTAATCAGCATGCACGATTACCCCCCTGTGCCAAATCCCAGCCCCCTAGCTCAAATTTTGCAAAAAATCGATAAAATCGGCATCAATCGATAACGAAAAGTGGACTGTGACACCCGCCGGGGCCCGAAGTGTATGTGTGCCAAGTTTGGTTCGGATCGGTTGAGAAATGGAATTTTCTATTCGGAACATACGGCGGAGCCGGGTATGCCAGCTAGTTGATTGATATTGCCAACCACCCACGATGATAAGATTAAGAGCTGCACGTCCATGCAAGTATACGAGTCAAGACGAGTTTGCCAAACGTTCGCATTTACATCATTGGCACTAGCGGCGGGGATGTGGCCGCACTTGTTAGATATTGTTAAGTCTCGTCAGCATCACTGTGCTCCTCACCGACATGTTAAACTGACGTGTATCGTAAGTTACTCAGGAGTAACTTACGAGAAGTTTCTCTGCGTACCATCATTGACACACTATTCAAATCATTTGGTAGTCTAACTAAATGTGGTCTGACTGAAGTAAGGTAGACTACCTCGTCAGGTAGACGGACGGTCAGCTGAAATTTCACCTTGCATTCCTACAACATGGGAAGCTGGTGATAGGCAGTCTACCTTACCGAAACCTGGATGAGGGCCTCAGTTCAGTTCACCTGAACTGAATTAGCTTTACTACGGGCCTATATGTATCAGTTCAATCACTTGCTTGTTAGGCTTATGCAAGACGTATAAACTTAGAGTGTCCCGTCAATTTATAGTCGTCCTCACCCCACTAGTCGGTCTGTGGTCGAATTTGAATTCAAACTGGTGCAGGCCCGCCGCAACAGAGCGCGGCAGACCGCCCCTCAGCCAACCGCTTGCACATGAGCTTTTCTCTTATTTTCTTCGTGCTTCTTTGCTATCTCTCGTATTGCGGCGATGTTCTTAATCAGATTCAGATTTCGTACCGCTAACTATTGCTTTGTGCAGTTGTGCTCGTTTGTTTTACATTTTTTCCAGGTGAACCGGGAAGAAGAATGTTGCTGGAGATTTTTGAATGGGAAATCTTTCCCGGTAAGTGACATATACAAATGTGATTTGATGAACTGTGTCAACTTTTTCATTAGAATGTGTATTCTAAACTACGATAAGGCTGAAATTTTTAAGATAGGGCTGAAATTTCTCTCAAAAAATGTTCGTTTCAAAGAGTTAGCGGTATGAAATCTGAAAATCTATTAAGAACATCGCCGCAATACGAGAGATAGCAAAGAAACACGAAGAAAATGATAAAAAAGCTCGCGCAAGCGGTTGGCTGAGGGGCGGCGTCTGCCGCGTTCTGCCGCGGTCGGCCTGCCCCAGTTCGAATTCAAATTCAACCACCGACCAACTAGTGGAGTGAGGACGACTATATCAGTATAAAATCACTTAGCTGGCTGAGTTTCAGACCATTTAGCTAGTCTAAAGCATTGCTTCTAATGAAACTCTAGGCTCTCTGTGTACTGGTCTAGTAGTATGCCCAGGATTTGATCTGATCGATGAGGACACGGGTTTGAGTACAAGGTGCTTTATTGAAATCGCACAAAGTAACATCAACAAGAACTCCAGCAAAACTTCAACAATTGATCACGGGGCTTCAACCCGACTTGCATCTCTCCCCAGTTCTAAGCTTTCTCTATCCAAGGAGTCCGCCTCTCTTCTACGGCTCGTTCAACTACCGAAAGCGTTCGCTACGGCTCTGTTCCTCCTGTCCAGCAGTATTCATACCCTGCTGTGAGATCAATTCTTTCTTTTCCGTCATTAAAAAAAAGGAAATCAGCGATCTTCCCTATCTAGCATCTGCCTTATGAAGTCAGCCTTTGGTGCCAGGTGCTGGCGCTTAAACATAAATGTCATTAAAAAATCAATTTTATTGTTAGAAACTGGGTGACAATGTTTTCAGGCAAACAAATTTCTTCAAACTAGTTGGCCTTACACATTCAAAATTGGTTCAACTTTATTACAGAACAATAGAAATCTTTCGCAAAAAATATTCCAGTCTTCAGAAGAAACATTCTCAAATGTGGCTAACACTGCGAATGAGACTCGCTATAGCTTTCACCAAAGTGATTGGTGACCTTTCAGCTTTTCCAAACCACAAAACAAATCAAAGCGCTAGAGAATTAGACCGCTCATTTACGAGCAGCAGTGGTATATCTCAAGAGTCCTTACTTTTACGTATATAGATAGTAAAGGCGCGCTCTGTATATAGCAAAATGATCAAGTTGGCGATGACGTCTCGTAACCTTTTTCATGATTTTCTCTTTTGTGATGAGATTGCGAGTTAAGAATACAGCCATTACCTGCCACCACCCGCGGGGTTACGGTAAGTGAAGGAGCGATTGAGTAAGGACAAATTACGAATTGTCATCAATTCGGATGAAACCTGATTTAAGGAGTTTGTTCGATGCATTTCAGGAAAACGATTTTTTGGTAATAAGGGTAATAAAACTTGGAATAATCTCACAAGGCAAAGTAGATCATTTGTAAGAGATAATTTGAATGAGTTACTAATGACATACAAAGAACACAAATAAATCGTGCTCCAAATTGTGGACTACGCAATTCAAACTTCGCGGCGGTCTCTTTAGGGAAACATGCACTCCTGATCAATCTGAATTACGATATTGCGCTTGCCGAATTTCAAGAGCAACCAGAAACTCACAGTCAATAAATATTGCAGATTCGTTATTGAAGTGATTATTTTCAAACTTTCCAGCAAAAAGCATTGGTCATAAAGTTCTTTTCCAGATCTTATTCAATGCTCTAGATCTGAAACACAGCTAACTGTATGTTTCTAAGCTAAGGTTTATCAAGAACTCAAGGATCAAGTTAGCTGTCATTCCGAGATGACTTGTCATTTGAGCATATTTCAGCTTCTGGTACTTTAGCGAAAGTGGGCCAGAGCTTGAACAATTCAAAATTTAGAGAAAACACGCTGGAATACCCCGCCCAACACGTGTATAGGTGTATAGCAAAAAGCTGTGGGTTTTTCTTATCATGATGATTGGTTGGGAGTAGCCAGATTTTTTCAGTACGGACATTCATTATTATGTATCAAGGTAAAACGCCTAATTTTCCAGGTGGTATTTTCATATATCATCTCCCACTTATTCACTAATGTTATTACAGAAATGCAAGCACCAGAAAGTGGCTCTAGTATTAGCTTGAACATTACAGCAAGGAAGAGTGATGTACAGAAAGAACAGATTTTTCACGATGTTTGTGTCTTGTTGTCTCTTTGTTTCTCTGTTGTTTTTTTTTTTCGTAGCATGCCGTTATTGTGTTGTTACGCGTAGCTACTTTGAAAAGAAATTTGCTCATTTGATTTGGTGTTGAAAATTTGTATTTATTGGAGTTTGAGTTTTCCGTCTGAAAATGAACATACATAAGGAAACAGGTTCGTAAGAACTGCATATCGTCAATTTGTTGACCGCACGGATTGCTCAAACGTTGCGGACCACGCGCCGCGGCTGAAATGTGGCGAAACATGATTTGTGCCACGGCAAGTTTGTACTGGGACGAGTGTTTTAGTCGCGGCGCGTGCTCCGTAGTGATGGTCAATTCGTGCGGTCAACGAACGATGATTCGAGAATAGCACATTTGCGGCATTTCCCATATGAAGTGCTGCGGAATTTCTATGCAAATGCAGCCGAAGTTCCCACCAGAACTACAGCCCTTTATTTCATGGATTTTGCAGGATGTAGCCTCCTGAAATGCCCTTCACTTCCCATCAGTTTCTTAAGATCTTCTTCAACACTCGCATGTGAATCTGAGCGTCCCCCCTGCAGCTTTTCATCAGACCAAGTTCAAATTCTCTCCGCTATTTTACTGAACCCGGTATCCGTTGCTGAATGAGAGGTTCCCCCACTCTATTTCTTTTCACTTATGATCGGCTCCCAGATTCCTGTGGAGGCGGGTTGCGGACGTCCCTGATTTTAAGGATAAGCTTGACGAGAGAGTACGAAATACAACGCTATAATGTGGAGGTTTAACAAGTTTATCTTGAAATCAGGAAAGTCCGCAACCCGCCTCCACACGAATGTGGGAGCCGATGATAGCGCAAGAAATCTGAGAATAGTAGTTAGATTATATATAATTACTTCTTAGCAATGGAGTTCCCCGTTATCACGGAACCCAAAAACTCTGGTTAGTAGGCATTAGGTCGCCGGAAGAGAAGGTGCTTCGCGGATACTTGCAATACACCTCGCGCCTCTACAGATTACTAACGTTTGTTAGTTGTGGAGCCGATGGGACACTTTATACCCTCTACCCTCAAAATCTCTCCTATCACAAATTTGAAAGGGGTGGGTAGGTCGGTGGAAGAATGACTGAAATGGTACTCATGAGGCCGAGCCCACGAAATGACCCAGGCCCTTAGCGCAGCAGTGCTAGGGCTTTGGGAAAAGTCCGTTCTCTTCGTTTTCGAGCTCTGTGAGGTTTTCAAATTAGCGTTGCGGATAACCTTAGGTAGAAAAACATAAATCAGAGGTTACGTTTTGCCGAATACCGCGTCTAAGATGATACATAAATAAAGTGTAAGCGCGCAGCTAGATTCTTTGATCCCAGTAAAACAGAAATACGGCGCTGTTTTACTCCTTCAAAGGTTATTTCATACTGCCGCACTGACCGCACTGACCGCATTGACTGCAGCAGTCGCAGCGACCGGTGCATCGAGTCGCGGGGCCTCTGCATTTCTGCTGCAACTTTGGTCTTCTTCTAAAGGCATTCGCTCAAAATCGATAACATTTCTGGTGTTGATGAATACGATTTCCCTTCGAAACTGCGCTGGCTCTGTGAAAGGTGGGAACGTTCTGAAAATCTTCAATTGAGCATGTTTATAATTGTTATCGCCCCAATGGTCGGCCGCCTCATCGTGGAGTGGGGTGTCGAACTGCGATGCACAGCCAAGTGTATACTCTGGCAGGGCCTCCCAAGCTGTGAAGGAGTTCGACGTTTCCGGTTTCGGCCGGATGCCTAGCTAAGAGCCGGTCAGGCCAGATCCCCGCCGTCTGACTTTCTCTGGTCGCTAGGCGGTCCCTCCCTACCCCACATCCGGGTCAGCGATCGCCCCATGGAAATCAAGAGTTGGCCTAATAAGTCTGCTCCTGTAGAGGAAAAATTTTCACTATTCGTTCAGCAACGAGAAGAGAAATAAACCTGCACATCAGATCCCGCCTACGGCGCCGGGTGGTACAAGAACGATATCAAGGTACTCAAGGCGCCTTTCCGATTGGACAAAAACGACACGTCTGCTCGGACGACACGCCATAGAGACTGCCTCATGCTCTGCACCTACAACGCCAGGACAGTCTCCACAAACGCCGACCTCCACGCTCTTCTCGACGCTGCAGAGCACATCAAGTACCACATCATCGCTCTGCCAGAAACGGAGTCCAGGAAGAAGGGCATGCGACAGAGTGATGGGACCCTCATCTTTCGTGGTGAAAAGGTTCCATCACGAAACGTTGGATGCGTTGGCTTCGTCGTCCACCCATCTATCATCTTGTCGATTTGCATGAGATCCTGTCACCTCGATTAGCCATCCTACGACTACGACCTCCACGTCAGAAGACTATCAGCATTATCAACTGCTACTCACCAACATCAGCAGCTGACGATTCAGAACTAGATGCTTTCTACGAAGACGTGGAGCAGGTCGTTTGCAACGAGAAATCCTACAAGTTTGTTGTGGGCGACTTCAACGCGAAAGGATGCCACAGAAAAGGAATATCGGGAAGTTTGGATGTGGGCTCCGCAACAAAAACGCCAACCGTCTCGTTGGGCTTCTCTCCGCCGCACGACTTTTCCATGGAGATTCCATCTTCATGAGGAAAGAACTAGCCGGTGGACCTGGGAATCGCCCAACGGAACGACTCACGCGGATATCGACCACATTCTCACCAACCGAAGGTGGAGCTTGCTCGATGTCTCAGTAGTTCCATCCTCTGCAGTGGCTCCGATCACCATCTCCCTCGAGCGAAGATACGATTCACTTGAAAGCTGGAAAAAAAGGTCTGCTACAGCGCCGCACGAAGGAAAGAAGTCGTTTATAACGGTAACAGATTAGAAGAGCTCATACCAAGTTGTGACTAGCTCGAAAAGGACCCAACTGCGAGCCTGCGGAGAGCGCGCCTCAGTGAATTCTGAGAAGAGCTTGGAACCACCAAGGAATTTCTCAAAGAAGAAGATTTCTGAGGCTGCAACCCATCTCGAGCGACTGATAGCCAACGCCAGTTGCAGAACATCTTCGCAAGAGGATCTCAGGAAGTACAGGCAAGCTAAGGTACTATTGGGGTGATCCAAAAGAAATGGGGCACCTTGATTTCTTAAACATTCTTCAAGATCTTCTGATTGGCTATGAACTACTAGTGATTTGAACGCTTTTGTATGAAGTGACCTTCGCAGGTCATCTTGGCAGTACCTTGCAGCACTTCACCGACATTCCTTCGAGCGCGCTTCAAAGAATTCAGACAGACTTTTTCGAACGCCATCCGAATTTGTGCTGCTGTACCTGAAAGTCTCTCGACATACGGCATACCATTCGAAAGAGCTTTTCAAGCTCTTTCTAATGATTACTTGAACATTCAAAAATTTCTCATTATTCCATACAAAAAGGGCACTTTATTCGAAAAAGTGCGATGTTTGGCGCAGATTTTCAAACTAAAACTCATGTTTTGGCCCATAGTTTTTTGAAAATGAGAAAAGTTGAGGTAATTTGCATATGTATGGATAGAGGTAAAAAGCACTATCAGAAAGCAACTGTTAAGGTTGAGCTTATTTGACTACCTTGATGAAGGAATAAGTAATGTCTCCTGATACCCAGTGCTGTATCTTCTGTTCTAAAACCTTGGGACCGCAGAGCTGTCTTGGATTTGGTGACAGTCCCCTCACCCATTGCTGCGCAGATATCTTTGGTAGCCTCACTTGTTCTACTGCGGCGCTGCTGCTTAAAGTTCAAAACTACTTGAAGTGATGAGCTTTAATTTTAAGTGTTATAAAAATAACACCACGTGACAGTGCCCAACTATAGACCTCTCAGAAGGTTTTGTTATGTACTAACATCTGCCAAGACTCGGACTTCCAATTAGCTTTTCTATTTGAGAAAACTGCATATATTCTCTAGGTGTCCCGTTACTTCTAGATCACCCCAATAGAAGCAGCCGAAGGAAGACGAAATCTCAAAAAGTGCAGAAGGGACCTCTGTGAATATCACGTACCGCTGGCTGCACTACTGAACAAAAACGGAACTCCGACTTCTTCCCAATACAAAATGGAATCTATCGCAAAGAACATTTACTCCAATCTCTTCCACTCATCAACACACGTGCAGATGCCCGTAGTTTCCCTTGGAGAAATACCCCCACGATTCTACCTGCTGAAGTGCGCACGGCGATTCAGACCATGAAGACGTCTACGGCTCCAGGACCAGACTGCTTTTCCGTCGAATTTCTACGAACCGGAGGACAACGTCTACACGAGATTCTCGCGCCACATTTGACATCTTACCTTCAGAAAGAGAAGATTCCCGACCAGTGGAGAACATCAAGAACCGTCCTTCTCTTCAAGGAGGGCGAACGGAAGGATCTTCGGAACTATTGTCCATTATGCCTGCTGACTGTGCTCTACAAACTTTTCACAAAGATTATCCTCGCCCGCATATTTAGGACACTGGATGAAGCCCAATCCCAAGAACAAGCTGGAATCGGCAAGGGATTCAGTTGCATGGACCACATCCAGACGGTTTCGAAAGTCATACAGATCTGCCGGGAATACCGATGCCTCTCGTCCTAACCTTCGACGACTATGAGAAAGCTTTCGACAGCGTCGAAACGAATGCCATTCTGTCAGCGCTAGTCGATCAAGGAGTGGAAGTGGACCCAGCTTACGTGAGGACACTAGCCGACTGCTATAAGGGTACAACAACGATGCAGCTATTCCAGCGTCCCCTAACCATTCCATTTGAGAAGGGGGTTCGACAAGCGACACTACTTCCCTGAAGCTGTTCACCGCGGCCTTGCAGTGGGTGATGAAGTCAGTGGACTGGGACGAGAGGGGCATACGAGTTGATGGGAGATTCCAACTTCGTTTTGCGGACGACATCGTTCTCTTCTTGCGCAGTATCACCGAAGCAGAGACGATGCTGAAGGAACTTAACGAAGTGGGGAAGAAGATCGGATTGCGAATCAATCAGAAGAAACTCAATTTATGAGGAACGCTCTCTGCGAAGATGCGGAAATGGAACTGGAAGGCACTCCTATTATGGAGACCTCCTCTTACGTGTACTCGGACGTTCGATGAACATGGAGAACGACATAAGGGAAGAACTTAACAGGAGAAGAAGAGCAGCCTGGGCCGCCTTCGGGCCTTTGAAGGAAGCCACCGACCAACTGACGGACCCGGAGCTTCGTTCCCACCTGTTCGACTCAACCGTTCTCCCGGCGCTCTGTTACGCAGCTGAAACTTGGGCCGACACTGCAGCCACGTCGAAAGCTTTAAGGACCACCCACAGAGCGCTCGAGCGCAGTCTCTGGAAGATGATCCGACACAAGCAACATCTAGTCGGACTTCGCAGTACGAATATGAGAAAATGTCCCGTCTTCGTGACCCAGTGAAATACGCTGCGAAGGCAAAACACCGATGGGCCGGTCACATCATGAGAAGACAGACGACAGATGGACATTAAGAACATCTGTGAGGATTCCTCGTGGAGCCAAAAGTCCCGAGGAAGACCACCAACGAAATGGGCAGACGTGTTCATGGAGCGGATGGACCAGCTGAGAAATCAGCTGGATACGATTATCCACTTGAAACTCGTGGACGCAGCCACCGACGTCAACCAAGAAGATCGTGGATGCCTGAAGCGAGGGACAGGGACAGACGGAAACTCTTGTACTGGGGCCCGAAGTCACGTGAAGACGGGCCATCTAAATATCTAAGTAAGTGAGTATGGCGTTATCTACTCGATGCTCTCATCTGTTAGGGTTCTTGTTTTTAGAATAGAAGTAGCTAGCGTTTGCAGATTTGCAGTAGTTTTCCGGAAACTCCGATGTTCCACAATTATGTGGTTTTTATTAGGTTGAACACTAAGTTTTCCAACTTTTCTCATAACTTCCCTCTCACTCAACATGGTGCGCTCAAATTTTGCCACTGTGTTGGTTATTACGTAAGCTACAAGCGCAGCTGCTGTCCTACCAAATTCTGACGTCGCAGTGAGGGTTACGGTAGTTGTATGGTATAAAGGGGAAAAATTCAAAGTTTGACGGATTTGGCTGAAACTTGGCATAGGGGTGTCGTCCGACATGCTGATCACGAAAACGATATTGAAATTGCGTGATAAGGGCTTTGTTGTAGGATTACTGTAGGTGTACGATATGGGTCTCACCCTAAACAGGGAAAAAGGCGTTGATTCAACAATTGAATGCGATATTCGCGTTTGGCAGGTCAAATAACCTTACTATGTAAAGTCTTGGCGGAATTTGAGCTTCGGACTCTTTAGTCACTGAAGGTCGTCCCCAGCGGCTTTTGCGTACATCGACTCGTTCGACTTTATGAAGACGCCAAATCTCGACATGTCCCTAAATTTTGTTTCTTTCTTAATAGACCAAAGGAGCCAACCTCCAGCAATGCATACCAAAAAAATTTTCGGAGTGCGTGGCGTGGCTGACGCCACGCATCTTCATCGAAAAATTTTTTTGTCGCGCCCCCCCCCCGACCCGAAATCCTGGGTACGCTACTGGTGTGTACCAGAGGTGCGATAGGTGGAGCCGGGCCCCCCAAAAGTGAAGGTGGTTCCAGCTACCACTGGCCGGTCAAAAGTGAAGGTGGTAGTGCCGGACACTCACCTCCCAAAAATGTCGACCGGGGGGGGGGGGGGTCGCAGCTACCACAGGGCAGCAAAAATGAAGGTGGTAGTGCCGGACACTCACCTCTCAAAAACGTTGACCGGTGGTGGGGGTAGAGAGGGGGGGGGGCACAGGACGGACTTTGAACTGGGTTTTTTGGGTTTTTTTTGGTTTGGGTTTTTTTTCGGACTTTTGGGTATTGATTTTTTTGCAGAAACTGAAAAAAAGGAAATTAAGCAAAACGAACGCAAAAGAAAGTATTGAGAGCATATTCTATGTAGTTTATTTTTAGGAAATCGCCGTCGCCTTCTGCGAGAACTGGAGGTCATCACCGGCATGGACGCATATACGCCTCAGCACTTTCTACGATAGAGCAAAGCTTCATGATGACTTCGGACAACTGAAGAGCTCTAACCCAACGGTCCTCTTTAGGGCCAATAACTGCGACCCAACGGCCCTCTTTAGGGCCACAGATACGATGAACACAGCGGCATAAATATTCGAAATAAACGTGTCAATGAAATGGTGTATTTTGAAGTGAAACTCAACGACACGCTACAGATTTTATTAAGTAAATTTAGTTATGTCGTACTGCGAAGAAAGTAGGTCGATCCAGGAAGTATTTGCCGAGAACCAGAATTTTGAATGAAAAAATAACCAGAAATCATGCAAACTTGCCACTGTTATAAACCAAGTGGTTGAAGATGTCAGCAACTGCGACTTCATAGGTTTTAAAGGGTAAGTGTTGCTCTAACAGATAGTGAAGGAATCGGGTCGATTTAAGAGATAGTCGTTGAAAACCAGAGTTCTAAAACTTTACGCCATTTTTGCGTGTTTTTTGACTGTTGAGAGTTAAACTCTTATAAATCTTGAATGTGGAAGTGTATGATGTTGCGACTTCATAGGTTTTCTAGGGTAAGGTTTGCCCTACTAGAATATTTCTTACCCGTACCAATTCATCAAAGCACCGCCGAGATCCAGGCTCTTGAAAAAGCAGGTAAAAAACAGCTTTTTGAACTTCAACAGCTCGTAACTTCTCCAGAACTGCATGAATCATGTTGCGACTTCATAGGTTGAATTCTTCTTATCAAGAGCTTTCAGATGATATTTAACATGTTGGAGTTTCGCGCCTCTTACGGCATATGCCCGGGGGGGGGAGACTTTTTAGGCCAAAGTCTCCCCTGGCGGCCTCCAGCCAATACATTAAAATGGGCGAGGGGGAGACTTTGGCCTAAAAAGTCTCCTCCCCCCGGTCATACGTCGAAGAAGGCCCCAAACCCCCATATGTCATATATCATCTGAAAGCCCTTGATGAGAAGAATCTAACCTATGAAGTCGCAACATGATTCATGCAGTTCTGGAGAAGTTACGAGCTGTTAAGTTCAAAAAGCTGTTTTTTACCTGCTTTTTCAAGAGCCTGGATCTCGGCGGTGCTTTGATGAATTGGTACGGGTAAGATATATTCTAGTAGGGCAAACCTTACCCTAGAAAACCTATGAAGTCGCAACATCACACATCTTCACAATCAAGAGTTTTAGGAGTTCAAATGTCAGCAGTCAAAAATTAGCCTAAAATCGCCTAATTTTTCAAAATTCTCGTTCTCAGCGACCACTGCTCAAATCGACCCGATTCTTTCACTATCTGTTAGAGCAACACTTACCCTTTAAAACCTATGAAGTCGCAGTTGCTGACATCTTCAACCACTTGGTTTATAACAGTGGCAAGTTTGCATGATTTCTGGTTATTTTTTCATTCAAAATTCTGGTTCTCGGCAAATACTTCCTGGATCGACCTACTTTCTTCGCAGTACGATATAACTAAATTTACTTAATAAAATCTGTAGGGTGTCGTTGAGTTTCACTTCAAAATACACCATTTCATTGACACGTTTATTTCGAATATTTATGCCGCTGTGTTCATCGTATCTGTGGCCCTAAAAAGGGCCGTTGGGTCAATTGTTGGCCCTAAAGAGGACCGTTTGCTCATAGCTTTTTAAATCGAAATTCGTCCCGAAGCTATCTTCTCCGATTTCGTGGAAAGGCGGAAAAGTGGATGCGTCCATGGCGGTGATGGCCTTCGCTTCCGATGGGTGACGGCGAGTTCCTAAAACTGCATTACATATGTATATGCCTTTAATAATCCCTTTTGCGTTTATTTTACTTATTTTCCTTCTTTATATTCAACAAAAAAATTTTCGCAAAAGTGAAGGTGGTCACTCTGTATCAGCTCAAAAGTGAAGGTAGGGGGAGACTTGGCTCCCCCTATCGCACCTCTGGTGTGTACGTATGTTCCGAATAGAAAAATCAATTTCTCAACCGATCCGGACCAAACTTGGCACACATACACTTCGGACCCCGGCGAGTGTCATAGGCTACTTTTCGTATCGATCGATATCGATTTTATCGATTTTTTGCAAAGTTTGAGCTACGGGGCTGGGATTTGGCACAGGGGGGTAATCGAGCATGCTGATCACCCCCGTGGGGGTGATCAGCATGCTCGATTACACCCCTCTGCCAAATTCCAGCCCCCTAGCTCAAATTTTGCAAAAAAATCGATAAAATCGATAAAAGTAATGCACGGTTTCGAAAACTAATATTGTATTCGTAATCAGCATGCTCGATTACACCCCTCTGCCAACTCCCAGCCCGTAGCTCAAATTTTGCAAAAAATCGATAAAATCGATAAAAGTAATGCACGGTTTCGAAAACTAATATTGTATTCGTAATCAGCATGCTCGATTACACCCCTCTGCCAACTCCCAGCCCCTAGCTCAAATTTTGCAAAAAATCGATAAAATCGGCATCAATCGATAACGAAAAGTGGACTGTGACACCCGCCGGGGCCCGAAGGGTATGTGTACCAAGTTTGGTCGGATCGGTTAAGAAATGGATTTTTCTATTCGGAACATACGGCGGAGCCGGGTAAGCCAGCTAGTGCTCAATAAGAAATCTACTTGACTATCATATATGCCGGTTGGAAGAGTTGGAATAGGCGTTACTGAAAAAAGCCCAGCTACAGTACCACCCATAGCTCAACGACAACATCCAAACATGAATTCGTCACATGGAGGTTCGGGTGAGATTCGAACTCGCGTTACTGGATTCAAAGTTACTCTGCAGACGAAGGACCCAACTTTCCTCCGAGTGAACTAGTTAAACTACTTCGAGCCATAATCAAAGACTTTAATCCAGGAGATTTCAGGACGCTCAAAAATGTACGACACTAGTGCACAAGCCAATATGAACGCACCTGTAGCTGAAGAACCTAAATTTCACCGGCCAAACTTAGATGCGGCAAGTAAACTCCTGTCTACCAGACTTGAAAGAGTCACCGGGGGGGGGGGGGGGACGATGACAAAACATTTGAGGAACTCTGAATGATTATAAAGAGATAGTCGACAGTCTCCATATTTCCCATGCTTATGCTCAAAGCCTCAACCCACCGATGGAGCCAAAATAAATAGCCAAATACGACATAATACTACGAACAGCCAACCGAATGTCTGTGCCTCCTATCCTTAATAGCAATCTGCTTGATTACTCCGATCCTGCCCTACCATGTTTGCGGAAGCAGTACCTTCTCAAATGCATTTTCCCTTTCCAAACTGATATGATGCTGCGTTAACCTATTACTAATCCTGGCCTATAAATGCTACCCCGAGTGATTCAAGTCCCCATACATAATATCTATCTCATATCCTTGCTATAGTGAATTCAACACTTAACTATACCTCTCATTACTTTTGAACGCAAAAATAACTCGATTTTTGGAAAGGAAAAGACACCTCATAATCTCATTTTTTCTCTTCTCATTTGCCATAATTACAGCCATTTGGATGTCAGCTAATCACTACTAATCCGCACTTACACATTTTCGTCATTTGCCGTAAAATTAACTAATACTTTTACAAACCCATTCCTACTTCCCCCCCCCCCCCCCCCAAATCTTTATCGTTATACAACAACAAATCAAAAAAAACATACAAAAAGAAAATTTGCGACAAACCAGATCAAAACAAAAAATAATAGAGGCATATCACTTGTAGGAAAAGTTCTCTCCATGTAAATCGCCTCATAATCGCATCTCAACGTCGCGCTGAACTAAAATAGTCAAGTCAAAAAAAGAATCCTTATCTTTCCAAAAAAAGAGGATTTCAAAAAAAAATCCGCATTTTTCCAGAAAAAGAGTATCTCAGACAAAGAAAATTCGCAGCTTTCAAAAAAAAAAAGGGTTATATCAAGTCAAACAAAATCCGTATCTCTCTCCTCAAAAAAAGGAGTAGTATTAGCCCAACTTAGCTCAAAAAAGTCAACTAACGTTACTTGTAGTACTACAGAAAAGAAAGAAAGAAAAAAACTCAATTAAAAAAAACGTCAATTGATAAAGTGTAAAATTTAAAAGAGAAAAAAAACAACTACACCTCTTTCGCAGCCTTCCATTTTTGTGAGCTACGAGTGCAGTCCTGGTGCAGTCCACCGCGAATATCCTGTAAAACTTATACATTATTTGTGGAAAACAGCTGTAGTAAAGTCCTAGCTCTCATTTCTATCAATACAGTCAAGATATCCCCTAAGAAATTACTCCCTAAAACCGCTACGAAAGCGCGCTCCTTTCAAACAAATCGTGAGGATCGTAACGTGATGCTCGCAAAACTGGGAAAAGAACGCAAAACCCCGCGTATAACGCAATCTGACTTAAATCGTCCTTCTACTGGCAATTCGACCCCCGGAAGAGTTTGAATATCAGTCCGCGGACGAAGGAATCCCCAACTTCTCTCGTGAAATAATTAACGAACTTCGAGCCATAATCAAAGACTTTCAAAACCGGAAAAAGGCAGCAAAAGAGCTAGAGCGATCTTCCTCGATCTCAAGAGCCCAAACATGCCCAGCGCTAGCGTACAAGCCAACATGAACGCGCCTGTAGCCGAAGACCCTAACTTCCCGCAGCAAAACTTATACCCCGCGAGCAAACTCCTGTCGAAAGATTCAATGGGACGGTGATAAAACTTTTGAAGAATTTCTGGATGACTACAAAGAATTAGTCGACAGTCTACACATTCCCCATGCTTATGCCCAAAGTCTCCTCCCATTATTTCTAGCCGGTGGAGCCAAAATAAAATACCAATCCCTAAAACCCGACTAAAAGGGAAACTGGACAGAAATCATTACCAACTTAGCAAAGAAATTCAAAAACCAAGCCGTGTTAAGTAATGTCCGAGATGAACTACATAATCTTAGACAAGGAGAAGATAGTGTAGGCGAATTCGCAAAGAAAATACTAGTCAAGACGAAGGTAGCCTACCAAGGCGAAGACAAGAAGATACCTAACAAACTTTCCATAGACTTTTTTATCAGAGGTTTGAGGCCAGACATCAGGCGAGCCGTTAGACGTCTTCCTAGCCCCGAAGATTTCGATACTGCCCTCGCTAATGCCGAAAAGCTACAAAGAATACTCGAACAAGAATATCGCGAAGATAGAGAACTTTTGGAAAGCATAAATTTTTTAGAAATAGGCGAGAAAGTGGAGGAATTGACCCAACAGGTCAGTACTCTCCAAAACACTCGAAATACTCCGCCACCAAGACAAGATCGCTCCCGCGCAGTAGTACGGTTCCAACCAAACAACAGGCCAAATAATAATCCCAACTGGAGACAACAAAGAAGATCCGGCACTCCTTCCCGCCACACAAATACCAGTTCCGGAAATTCCCGCGGATTTCGACCTTTTGTAAGACGAGCCTTTCCAACTAACAACCGTTTTTGGCCTCGTCGCCCTCCTAACAATCAATACCGCCCTTATAACCAATTCTACAACCTATATAATCCTTACATGGCGCAAGCACCTCCAGCGCCATACGCCACAAATCAGCCTGCACTACCGCCGGTGCCAAATACAACCCAATACTACCCACAGCCAGGCCGAATGCCTTCGGCAGCTCAAAACGTGGACTTTCTATGCCTCTTAGCCATAATAGCAACCTGCTTGATAACTCCGATCCTGCCCTATCAAGTTTGCGAAGTAGTACCTTCCCAAATGCCTTTCTCTGCCCAAATTGATACAATGCAGTGTTTCCCCGGACGAACCGCTAATCGAGTCTACGGTGCAATTTTTTGGCGAATATACTGACCCATTACGAATCCCGGCCTATAAATGTTACCGGGATGTTATTCAAGTCTCCATACATAACATCCCCTAGTGCGTAAGAACGCGACGAACTGTAGTCAGCCGTCAACGTCTCTCAATCCCAGTAGAAGAATGTGAACTTGGGAAAAGTAGCGGTACTATTAGAGAACACACCCTTACTAAAATTTCCCCAGGACCTAAAGTAACGGAAGAAACTGAGGACGAAAAGACCACACTTCCGCTCTGGGGTACTAACCTATACTTGCGAAGCCTCTATTCCATCGAAGAAGGACAAATAACTTCCCTAAATGGAGAAACCATGCTCAGTACCTTTGGAGACTTAAACAACTGCTCACTAGCGCAAGGAAACTGTAACACACCCACAAGAGTAGTAATATGGGAACACACGGAAGTAATCCCTTGGTGTAATAATGCTATTGGTGAATTCAACGTCCTAGTTAGCATAAAATACATTCTTGTACCCGACCATGAGTTAGTCTTTAAACTCAGCAATGATTACCTCCTCCGCTTACGCCTGCTACAGCACTGTAATATATCAAATAGCTACCTTGCTACCTTGAATCACATAGTTTCCTTTCCGGACATTCATTATAAAAACTTCCCCTAAACAAAGGAAATGACGCGGCGTCAAGCACCTAATTGACAACGAAGACCGTCGCTCCCGTTTTGAAATAGCGCGCGCACCCTGCTCATGACGCGGAAATTGTGCACTGCCGAATTCCAAAGGTTACCCCAATTTGAAAACCTATTGAACATGACAGACACGTGCGAATAGAAACAATATATTTGCAGTGGTTCAAAAGGCACGCAATGATAAAAGAAACAGACGAAGAAAAAAGAATGTAAAGGTCACTCTTGTCAAGGCAGAATATAGAAATCACTAGCTCATGGCAGAGCCCTAGGCGTGGCTTACCTTTATCAGGTCATCCCGTCCCCTGTCTCGGGGCGTGTGTCCTACGGGCACGCTATCGCATGCCTTAGCCATGAGAGCTGTTTATCGATCCGATAAACAGCAGCAATAAAGAAATATGTGAATGCAAACACATAAGTATACAAAAACAAATTCCTAGTTCCAAAAGAGCACTTTGTATCCTTCATGACTAAATGCCACACAGCGGACAATCTGCAAATGAAATAAGCTTCTGAAAACTAATCCCGTTGATGCCGCATGAAGTTACCATACTTTACAAGTGAGAGGAGCAACCAGAGCGATTGAGAGTCGAAGCTGCGACATCTGCAATGTTCTGTAATTGCCCAACACCACACTTTGCGACAAATTCCTTCTTCGGTGCAAGTTTATGCGCGGAACTTTTTTGATTCTTAGTTCGCGTCATATGTGGTTAATAAAATTTTACAATCACAAGAGATTTTGCGAGATAGAACCTTAACATGGTTCTGAACTCCGCGCATGGCCTTACCTCACTCATGAAGTGTGGTCTTGTTGTTAAGGGCCGGACATACATCACGATTTCATCGCCTCGCTGTTCTCTCAACACGATAACTGTTACGAGCCCATTGCAGGCCGATCATCTTGCTTTTCGGTTGTGATAGTTTTCCGATATGACTTTTCGGGAAGAGCTGTTGCAGCTGAAATGCAAGGTGATCGGCACGCAGTGGACTCGCTACAGTCGTCTTGGTTGGAGAATTGCGGGGCGATGGAATCGCGTAATATATGCTCTGCACTTTAGCTGCATTTCATTTCGCTGATCTTTTCTATCTCTACTTCTTCTGTGCTCATACGATCACCTTGAGATTTCAGAGATGGTTTTTCGCAAATACAGACCTCAAAAACAATGGGGTAAAGTGGATACGAGGGTTTTTAAGGCTATACTCAAGGCTCGAAATGAAAGACGAATGCCAGTGTTTCGAGTGCCCGCTGCTGTCAAGGTGACTTCTCAAGTTAACTACTTCAATTCAAATGTTTTTTTGCCCATCTAATTTTCATATGTGTCGAGGTAGCAGTTGCACTATATCTCTTTCAGGCTTCAGGTATCACGATAGAAGACCCGAATAGTCCATCGTTCTTCACGCCTATCGTTGGACATAGATCTCTTCCTGATCTTAGAGAGACTCACCCAGCTTTTCGAGTGCCTTCTATCGAGGTAATCCAAACCGAGACTGGACGTTCGTGCATCCAAAAAATTTGTTTTCAAACATGCTACTATAGCTTTGCAATTTTTCAGGAGCACCCCTTTTATCACAAAACAAGCTGCTTTCTGTTCGATGGCAGTATACCGATGAGCGACGGTATTGATCAAGCAGGATTGCTTTGTAAGGCAGTAGTGAAACAAGGTTTACCGGAAGCTATGCTGCATCAAATTGGACAAATTGACATAGCAGAGGACTTGGTTTGTCAGAGTTTACCACTTAGATCTGCTATGAAGTTGCAAATCAGATCCGTGATGCGATCCTCCACGGCGAGAAATACGATCCAACTCTTGAGAAGCTACCAAAACGATTCGATCCGGTTTTGTTTTGGATCAGACACCCTAGAGTCTACGGAACACCTGTCATAAAGCGACTGTAAGTTTTCATTTTCGAAAGATGTTGAGTTCTGCATTGCTACCGGAAGCCTTCTAGAAATATTATTCTTGACAATTTAACAAGGATCGGTTTATTCAATGGTCTGCATAGCGGAAAGCTCAGCGATCACTTGAGGTAAGTTAAATCGTATTTGTCTCGTTTACCTCATCTTTCATCTTCGGTGATAATCGAGATTCCGCTGTCATCTGCTTACTTCTTCCATTGACCAGTTTTCAATGCCCTTAGATAATCGCTGTCAGAACTGCATCGACACACTTCCTGTTCCTTCTTCAACATTCTTGCAGTTGTTGCATCAGACTTTTCAATTTGATTGTTTTCATACATTACCGGAATTCTCCAGTTTACGCAATTTAACCTTTCCTGCTTCCTACTTCTTGATGCTCCACTGACAATTACATCTCAATAATTTTTTGTGAGAACTCATTTTATATAACTAGAGCTGTTTACTATTTGGCATCTAGGATTGACCGTGATGAACCGATCTCTTCGTTCCTGCCAACAACAGGTCTTTTTTCGGAGAAACCGTTTGTACTTCGATCTCAACCACATATTACCTTGCAATCAACCAAGCCTGGCGCAGTTTGGGCAGACGAAGCGATGGTGAAGGAGTTCAGGTTATTTCTCCCTTCCTCTTTTTCGCATTACGTGCATCCCTAACATTCCTTTCACTTTGTTTTTTTTTCTCGTCAGTGCAGTACCAAGCCAACTTGATCGATGATTATGTTAATTCATCGTTTAGTAAACAACAGCTTCCATCTGTGGAACCACTCTCCCCTGTTATCGACCTCTCTACAGACCATATCTATAACGATACTGCTGTGGTGGCTCGCCCCAAAGCATCTTTATCAATACACACATTGCTTTGGTCACGAGAGCAAGATCAGAAGTACCCATGGACAAAGTAAGTTCTTTCTCCCTTTTTTTGCGATGCCGATATACAGAATTACTCTAGGGAGCAGAATGCAGCAAATGCAATTCTTCATACTTTTGGTGCAGCACTGGCAGAAGCGACCAGGAGAGGAGAGCATAGGGATTTGAAAAAGCACCCAGTAGTCGTCAAAGGTGTACAGTTGGTAAATGGTAACATGGATATTGTAACGATGCAACTTAACACCCTTAACCTGGAAGAGGAAGATCCCATAAAAAATGTGGTCTGGCTGGAAAAAGGTGGGCAAGTTTTTGTATTTAGCTTTCCTTTCCACAGATCATATTTTTAGCCTCCCCACTGTACACACCAAAGCCTTTCTACGAACAATTGACAGAAATTGCCCATGTTAATATGGATACATTTAAAAAGTTTATCGCACTTTTGTGGAGTTGACATTGATTAACGTAATTAATATTAGATTAGGCTTCTTACAATTGTTGAGCTCTATTGTTTCTGAGATGTTTTCTCGTAATAAACATTTTTGATCATTATTTGCTCTACGAACGCATTGTCATAAATCTGAGCTATATGTCATGATAATTTTATTCGTTACTGAATGCTATTTCTGCTATAATGTTCTTTTGCAGTTTATGTCAGAATTGTTAATATTGCAAAAACACGTGAAGTTTTTGATTAGGCATTTAAACGTGTTTCCTGAACAGTACTGCACTCTAGACACAAATAGGTGAGCTAAATTACTTTTCCTAGATCATGTATTGATTGTGATCTTGCAGGCTCACGCTTCTGTTTTTCGCCGTATCAGCGCTCGACTTGCTGGGTGAGCTGGACAGCTTGTTAACAGAAGAACGGAGAAGTTCGATAATCGACTGGATATACCGCCTTCAAGTTACATCTGGTAGGTTTATTTTCTTTGTAGAATGCCCGAAAATACTAGGCAAATCATTGCCGTATCCTTCGGTGGAGCAGATTTGCATCTTAGGAAGAGTCGTGCTTAACATCTTTCTCTTCGGTTAATTTTTGTTTGTTTGTTTGTCTTGCCGTTTTATTTTATGCTTCAGGAGTTCTCGTAATTCGTACTATTCATATCTTTTGTGCCTTTTCCTGTTTCGGTGCTCAGTTAAGCCCCGCTTCCTTCGTCTGAATCATCGTCATTTCAGTATCTCTTCATTTTGCTCTCAATGACTTTGTATTGTGAGCCGAAACTACGCGATTTTGGCTTAGCCGACCCCGGATGGCGTGGTTTCGGCGGATTTATATCAGATTTGAAAACGGGCGAGATTCCTCAATATAATCTGGCTGCGTTTTGGAAACGTCCGATTGCTCCCATCGTTACTGGATTTGCCGAGCCTGCTTTGAGAGTGGGGCATGTTGAGGTGAGGAGAAGTCGGAGTTAATGACTTGGTAGTTTCTGTCGATAGTCAAGCTTTGTAAGCCTATACTTGCTATTCATCATCTCTTATCGTGTGACTCTATGTCACTTCCTTTGTTATTTACAGGGAAAACAACGTCTTAAAACTTCTAAAAGTGTATCCTGGAGCTTTTAGAAGGGTTAATCTCCTTTATAAAGCAAATTTTCATTCTAGACGGCCCCTCGTCGACCTCCCGGTAGTGTTCGAGCAGACCTGGATGCTAGAGTTTTTGTGAATATCAACCTTCTGGCAACAACACGCAGGAACGACCAACAGTTGACATTTTCAACTGTATCGGAAGATGCCGGTCGTCACTTGATTAACGAATATATCTCGGAGGTGTTTCATTCATCCATTATTGATCTATGGATGCGTTTTATATGTATGCTTTCTAGGTCCAAGATGGGTTGTTGATGACACATGGAATGTTGCAACATAAGTTCGTCTCCGATAATCCACCGCTGGAGCTGCGATATAGTGACGTCATCGGCAGTCGGCTATGGGTACGATGTAAGAGTCATTTGAATCTGTTCGAGCCAAGTACGGCACAGAAGCAGTGTGTCTTCAGGGTGAATCTTTTCTGGTCTAATTCTTCTCTTTTAGCGACTCGCAATGATCATTTTAGGGACCAGTCCGAAGCTTCGAAGAATGTGAATTACTACCTGGTGACATTGCGCTCTGCGACACGTCTGGAATGCTGTGGAGTGGTGTCGTAGGCAGTCCTCTGTCGAGGACTAAGACTACCGATACTGATATGATAGTAAGTTTTTGTGGCCTTTCAATTGCTTTGATTACCATTCTCTGCTTTTTGGTATAACGTCTCATTTCCTGCTCATCTTTTGATGCTCTTTTCACAGGCTGTTAGTTATTCTGACCATCCTCGAATTGTCTACGTAGCCTCTACATATCAAGTGAAAAGCTTGGACCTTAGACTGAGTCGTGCCAAAGCAGTGGAATTATTTGATGTTCCAGAACTAGCAAGAAAGGTAAGTGTCTGTCCTTTTTTTGCTTAAACTATTCATCATATCATTCTATACCGTTTACGAAAGATTTTATATATTCAGTCTTTCGTTTTATTGTATCGGATCGGATATTGATTCAGTTCGCTTGATCATTGTTTCCAGTTCGTTATTCTTCATAATTTTGAGTGGTACTGGTATACTTATTTTGACACTTTTTAGACTGCCACCGACCACGCTTTCTATGTTGCAAGTGAGTCCAGAGAGCGACCTCACGTCTGTCATCTGAAAGCTATTCCTGGCTACTCACACAACTTTTTCATGATGACAAACCACTCTTCATACCTCTGTGACGATCGCTTTCCGAAGAATACCGTACTCACTTTGCCGCATTCAATTCCTTACGGTGCGCATGTGTTGCGCATGTCTTCGCCTGTGCTGGACTTTCAGGGATCTGGGATGGTCGTGAGTGTTTATCTGCTAGATCACCTACTCACTGGAGTTTGGGTAGCGCGTTTATTCTACCACAACTGCAAGGCCTGGTCGTCGGTTCTTCCAATACACGCTTTGGAAGACTACCAAGACTTCGATAGGCTTGTGAAACCGCTTCCGACGGTACCTCATAGAAAAAATTTTCCCATTCCAACAAACGGTATGGCCGTGGTCCAAGGTTTCAATGATGTAAAGAATAGAGAAGTGGAGCTTCTGCTTAGGTCATTAAATACTGGCGATGTATATTACCAAACTATGCGATATGGGGATATAGAAATAGCTGAGCAGAAAAAATTTTGGAAGGAAAGCCAAAGGAGGGTGTCAGCATCCCGACAAAATGCGAAAGAAACCGAAATGTTTGCTCCTCTACCTCCAGAAAGCCGACAAACCAACTCCCTGTCCATCAGCTTTGGCGATGAAGATTTTAAAAAAATTCTTGCGGAGTCCTCTCCACGGAAATCATGGAATCCATTGCGGAAAAAGGTGTACAAATCTTGCACCCCAATAGAACCATTGCAGCCTAGTAGCGACAAAGCAGTTCTGCCTCAAGTGATAAGTGATGTATGGAAAGAGGCAATCAACTTGAATTGACTATCTAGCTTTAGTTCTAGAATCCAGAGATTTATCTCACTCAGAATCTCACTATTTTTCTCTTGAGATCTGATTTGTCATCGTTATGCTAGTGTTATGTTGTAGTTATCTCGTATGTTGATGAATGTCGTTTGAATAAATATTTTACACTCATTTTCTTCCACTCTTTAGCCAGTTACCGCGATTCAAGTTACGTTTCCGAACACTTTTTCTTTACTTCATTTGCATTATTTGTAGGAAAATGGTGTGGTTTCCGTGGAAGTTTGGGTTTTCCACCAAATGTCGAAGGAGAAGTACATAGTGTAGCCAACTTAGCACAAACTTACAGGTTTGTGTTGATCTGTCACTTTTTTTTGTCTTCTACACATATCTCCTTTTCTCTACTTTGAAAAGCATAGCCACTAGAGTTATTGAAATAATTGCATCAGAGAAATTTTTTGTTTATTAGATAAGAAGGAGTTACAAGAGATGACACAAGACGTACATAAATCTATCAAACTATCAAATAATTGGAAGTTGTTTTTGCATAGTCTCTGAACATTGCTCAAAAGAACAGAGATCTAGTCATGATATTTTCGTGAATCTAACTCTTCCAGTGGTCTGTTATGCTTGGCAATCCTGGGTGACAATCTACAAGGCGTCAATAGGCAGGCCGTCCTCTCCTCTATTAGAGCCTCTCAGAGAGAAGACGGAAGGTAGTTTCCACGTTCGCTAGCTATAATCTTAACTCACATGTTATCTCAGTTTCTGGAGCGAAGGACAAGGGTCTGAAAGCGACATGCGATTTGTATATTGTGCGGTTGCTATCTGCCATATATTGCAAGATTATTCATATATCAATTGGGATTTGTTGAGAAGTTTTATCAGATCTAGTCTGAATTATGACGGCGGAATAGGGCAAGGTCCCGGAGACGAAAGTCATGGTAATGGTTCGATCTTTTCAGACTTAATCGTTTTTGAAGACTTTATATTTTAGGAGGATCAACATTCTGTGCCATTGCTTCTTTATCACTCGCTAATCGTCTTTGGGATGAGTCAGTGCTGACTCGAAAAGAAATTAGTCGATTGGTTAAATGGGCTTTATGGAAACATGATCATGGTTTTCATGGCAGAGCTCATAAGGACGACGATAGTTGCTATGCTTTTTGGATAGGTGCTACTCTAGAGGTGAGATTGTGCTTTTTCTGCTCCTAGTTCTCTGTGAAACTTGATAGTTCTCCTAGCTTTCTAGCAAGCAGATGCTCTGACTCATACGTAGAGCGGCAGTGTCGCGCTTTGCGCATGCCAGCAAAAGGTCTTATTCACCATACTTACTAACATTCTTACTGATGTTTGTGATCTTCTTTATATCTGTCGACCACCCCGTTTCTTACAGATTCTAAACGCTGATCGTCATCTGGATAAAGATAGGCTTCGATCTTTCCTGCTCATTGCTCAACATCAGCCCCTGGGTGGGTTTTGCAAAGTTCCTGATCCTACAGGCTTCCCAGGTCAGTTTTGCAATCATTTTCCCTTCAAAAACGAATAACACTGTTTCATACAAATTTCTCAGCATTATAATCGTTTCAGACTTGCTCCATACTTACTTCTCTTTGGCTGCTTTTTCGTTATTACGGGAACCAGGCTTCTCGCCTATCCATGCTTCATTGAATGTGTCGAGACATGTCTATGAAAAGATATTGAAATGTACCGGTTGATGGTTTATGGGCTGTTATGTTCATATCCTTCTTTCTCTTTGTGTCACCATTTTGTAACTACTATTAATAATTAACTTAGGATTATATAAATCCTGCTTCAACTACGCTACCTGTATACGATGGGTTTTACCAAAGTTTCTCCGCGGGTGTCTCAGTTGTACCATCTGCTTTGTAGTTACTTTTTAGTCTCCGATGATTTATCTTCCCCCTGCCGATCTGGGCCAAGAAGAGGCAATCTTTTGGGTGCTCACGCACTTAAAAGATTTCCAAGAGGTTATTTGATTGTGTACTGAGGCTTAATTCGACGTAAACAATTGTTTCAGAACTCTGATAATCTCTTCAAGCGCATCACATCGCGAATAGATGCAGTGAATAGTTCTTGCGAGGAGTTGCAGTCGAGGTTGGAGGTGGTGAATCGAAAAGTGAAATCCTTACAACAAGTGAGTCAATACTTTTATGTATTCGGTGATGCTGAAGATAACTGTACTATAACCGAAGCTGTGCCCCACATTTTTTCTTAATCTTGTCCGTCATGTTGTGTGTTGACCACTTTCAGGCAAATACTACGGGTGTTTTGACGTG
Organism: Cylicocyclus nassatus; assembly: GCA_958299035.1. Lineage (NCBI taxonomy): Eukaryota > Metazoa > Nematoda > Chromadorea > Rhabditida > Strongylidae > Cylicocyclus > Cylicocyclus nassatus. Next base: position 84,542,290 of record CATQJL010000316.1, on the reverse strand, counting down.
CCTTTCTACTTTTCCGGATTCCAAATATGTGCCTTCTGCTGATCTTCTCATACCTTTCAACACAAGTGAAAGAAAATGTATGTTTGTTCAATCCTTGTATTTTTTGCAACTTTATCTCTTGCTCTACAGCTGTTTTCAAACCGAACGTTCGTTCTACGAGCGTCGTAGATATGAGACGTGAGTTAGAGGATAGAAAGCGGTTTTACCTCCCCAATCAACTGGATCAGCACTCATCTGCCAAAGTTACAGGTTTGTAAATTCTTGAGTCAATTATCAAAACATTTCTTTTACAGAGACTCCAATGCCGAGGAAGGTGGCCACGTTTGCAGACATGTTTTTCTGTGGGACAGATGAACTTACATCTGGTAAGAAAATCAAAAGCTCTAGTACGGAGCGACGAAGGAATGGAACTATTGTAACTACGTCGAGGTATGACCTTATTTTTGGAAGCAGGTGCTCGGATAGCCATGTTTTACTGGGTTTTGCCTTCACTGTGGTGGTCAACTGATGAAATTCATTATTTAGTGCTCCCGAAGACGTAGTGGACACTTCAGTCATCAGTGGGGATTTGCATCGAATCGCAGATCCACTCGAATACATTCCAGAAGCTGGTCCCATTGAAGATTTGGATCTGCCTAATATTCTTCCTGATTTGCCTGGTAATTCTTTCTTTGCGATTTATCAAACCTATCATTATGATCTAGGCATCGCGGAGGATCTTGCTCTGCCAGACTTCGACGACATTCTACCGTCAATCATTCCTGATATTCCTCAAATTATTGCTGAGCCAGAGATCTCAAAAGATGCAGAAACAATCATCAGCCAAGCAAGTAATTGTAAGCGTCTTTACTTAGTTGTCATGTTTTTCTGCTTATATATAAACTTCTTCAGCAACATCAAATACGACTAAATTCGACGAAAGTGAAGCCGGAGGCACAAAGGTAGAGGCCAAGATGACGACTGAGTCGAAACTGGATACACCCCTAGCAGCTCCGAAAGAAGTCCCATTGGCGCCAACAACTACCACAGTTCCTGTGCTTGCACCTGCACCACCTCCACCGCCACCACCTCCTCCTCCACCTCCGTCATTGCTTAGCCCAACGCCTGCACCTACGCAGCCTCCGCCTTTGTTGGCTCAAGATAATGACCGGTGATTTTCCACTTTCTATTTCTGCATAGGTTTCATTTCCTTTTGATCTATCGCTTTTGAAGGGCCGATCTGATGGCTGCGATCCGCGCAGCCGGAGGTGCTGGAAAGGCCAAGCTAAAAAGTGTCGCAAGTCAACGTCGGTCTGTGAAGGTCTGTCCTTTGGCTAATACTATTCTTTGGTACATATCTTCTGGTCTTAGGAAAGCGAGTCACTCAGTTCATCAGCTTTGTCGGAGAAGAGCTCCACAGGCGGCAATAGTCTCATGATGTCTCTGGCAAAAGCTCTGGAAGCTAGAAGAAAAGGTAAGTAGATTTTTTTGGCAGCTCCTAATTATAATAGGAAAGGTGTTTTTTGTTTGTGTAAATTACTGACAATCTGCTAGTCAATATAAGTATGGTGTAAATATCATGCATTCGAGATTTTGTTTAGCCATCTCTGGTATGAATCCCAACCCAGCCTCTGCTGTCCCTGACAGCTCTAAGGGAATTGATGACGGCAAAAACGATATTGACGATGATTGGAAATGAAACGGGTACTCAGATACTGCATTCCGATGATATGTATCCACATTTGTATGTTTTATGTGTAGCTAATAAATATGTACCATAGAAGAGAAGCTATTGTGCATATAGGGTAATCCAACTACATCTCTGAGCTAGTTGTGAGCTAAAATTAAACTATTTTTCTAGCTACAGCGTCTTTTTGCTCTTTGGATGCCAACGCAGCCATGTGTTGAGGATATTCATACACCTAATCCATTACCGGCTCGTGGTAAGCTTGAAAAACTTAATGGTTTCATTCTGAAACTATTTCGGTCTAGGTGTTTACGGATTTTCCCTGTACATATCGTCCTTTTGCTTCTTGATATTATACACACTGTGGGCGGTCATCCCTACTCCTATATTGAATAGACTAGGTAAGCGTACAATTTCTCACATGCATTATGCTCTAGGGCTTAATCAGTTTTCATTATCAATCACCTTTGAGGCATCACATACGTGCCAGCCAAGTATTGGGTCATATTGATCCCGCTGATACTCGTCTCTCTCATCATCCTTTTTGTATCATCTATATTCCTACTGAATATATATCGCTTCAGAGGATACAGAATATTCGAAGAAGTTGAGGTTGGAAGTTTATTTGTGGGTTTTCTTTGTTTATATCATATTGAGGTGGTCGCGAACGATTTTGGCGAACCTATTCCAGTATCTGATATCTCAAGTGCAAAAAAGAGTGAGCGCCGTGCCGATATATAAGCTCTTATTGCCACTTCTATTCAGACTGATTGGACAGAATTTGGTGCAAATAATCATGCGGTCATGCTTAGCATTGAATTGTGTAGTGAAACGTTTGAAGCATGGTGGAAGATCGACTCTCAGCAAAACATTCCCCGCGAATAGTATTAGTCGTGGATCGCAGGTTGTAGCCTTTATCATCAATCTCCTCACATAAATCTTACATATGAATTCAGGTGGAGTTAATACACAAACGATTATCTGCTTATGAACGCACGCAAGCCGCTGCAGAAGCCGCTAAAAAGAGCAATTTCGTTACGAGCTCGCTAGCTGCCGAAAATCTAATAAAGTAAGCTTTATGAGCATAAACAACAATTACAATTCTGCAGTCGTTCAGGACCGATAGCAATTACGGAAAGATCATAGAACGAAGAAATCTCGAAGAGCAGGCAACTCCGAAGCCATCTACTAGCATCGACACTGATTATGAATTACCACTTGCTGCGAAGCCAATTACAGAAAATATCTTGCTCAAACCTACTTTGGAATCTCAACCTTCTGGAAGTGAGCCTTATATAATTCCCGTTTGTTTCTGCTTATTCGTTTTTGCAGGCCAGACAGCTGGTGATAGAGGATATTACGTAGAGGGCAATGAGTACGTTGACGACTACATATTAGGAAGTACTGCAGATTTCGCTTACGACGAAGTAGCGATGTGAGCTTTTGAAATTGTTTCGTACCATTTCAGATTCAGCATAGGAAATTACACTGCGAGGTAATGGTTTATTATCGTTTCTCCCAAAAAATACCTGTACATGGTTACTATCGAAGGGACTGTCCAGAAAAACTTCTTTGTTCCCTCATTTTTGAGCTCGACTTTGTTTTAAGAAGCTTGCAGAAATGTTAAAATGTCTTTCTTTTTGGCTTTAAAAAGTGCGATGAGCGCTGAGTGCGTTTATTGGCTGGTGCCCAGCCTGAAACTGACTGGTGCGTCCAGGTGGGTGATTATCTGTCGAGAAATTTACTTACTCGGTAGTGCTGACCAATAATCAGTTCCATCGCTAATCGCTCTCAAATGGTTGACTGAGAAACCCTTCACTTCCTCTGGGAAGAAGAATTGCTGTTTGACATTTCTGTAAGCTTTAAAGCACATAGATCTAGCATGGGCTGGAAGTTCGGACTCGGCGAAGAGTTGACAGTCTTGCATAGTGCCTTTGACAAAATTTTAGTTTAGGCCATCATATGAGATCTATGGCTCTGAAGACGCCCATGAAATCATTGAGTTCCAGCTTCCTGGGCAGAGTAACGTGGTACGTTTGTGTTTTTAGTACGTGCAATCACTGTACAAAAGATTTTATATAGAGTACACGGCGTGTCCAAAGCGGTGTCGAGGAGGATGAGGAATCCGTGGAACTGGAGCTAGAGGACCAGAGAATGACCAGTAGCAACAAGAAATGCAGCGGATGTGGTGCTCAGATCCAATGTGAGGTATGTTTGTTATCTGCAAACTTTCTTCTTTTGGAAAGTTGAGCGCAAAAGCTGTTCTGACAACCCTTCAAGGGATTTCGTTACGCTCGTTTCCTTATACTGGGACTCTATAATTGAAAAATTCTCAATTCTAAATTCTCCTTTCCATCGATAGTGAGTAGCTGAGCGCATGAGGGGTGTAGATAGCTTGTTCAAATAACTTCTGTGCTCCCGCTTTCTTAACGCTTCTTATTAACCATGGGTATTCTTGCAAAAAATTTAATATGAGATGATGCTACCGTTTTTTCTTCACCTTTATGGTTCATCGATTTTTTTTCAACAGTACCTTTACCAGTGCTTTACCTGGTTTTAGGATAGTGCCTTACCTGGTTTTCTGCCTGTTGAATATATCCAGAAATCGCGGAAGTCCACGTCCGATGCTTTGTGCAGACGGTGTCATCTTCTCAAGCACTACAACTTTTTGGTAAGTAAGTTTTCCTCACTGTCCAAGCCATTCATCTCTTCCATTCAACAACATTTATTTCTGTTCACTTTGTGTGGTATCAAAATCGATCAACTTATTTAGCTTAATGTGAATGTATGCGAAGTGGACTACGCATCCATAATGTCATGTCTTCGCATGAACGAGGAGGCTTTAGTATTGCTGATCTTGGATATCACTGATATTCCTGGGAGTATACATCGACAGCTGCCTCACATAATTGGTCCACGCAAGCCGATGATTGTTGTTGGTATGTGTTTCATTGTTGCTTGAAGAGAGAAAGGAGTATGCTGAAATTTTCAGCCAACAAAGTTGATCTTCTCCCACCAGACGCACGAACTGGTTATCTCAAGCGTTTCAAGATGATAGTAGACGAAGCTATACAAGCAGCCGGCTTCCGAGACCAGTTTACCATATTGCATACAGCTCTAGTTAGCGCCAAGACAGGTTATGGAATTGAAGATCTGATCACTGTATGTATCCAAACATTCCATCCATACTTTTAGTCCATTCCAATTTCATATAGTTCTGTTTAGGAAATCTACTTGAAGTATACTTCTGTCAAGTTGGGTCTGCGCAATGATATCTACCTAATTGGATGCACCAACGCTGGAAAATCGTGGGAAAATCACGCAGCTTTGAGACTATAAGGAGACTAATTTTTTTGTAGTTTTTAGAAGCTTATTCAACACTCTTCTGCAGTCAGACTTGTGTAAGATTCGTGCTGTTGACATCGTCGAGCGGGCAACTACATCTATATGGCCTGGAACTACGGTGGGTCCTTATTGGCAGTATGGTCTGGTAACCTATTAGTCAGCATAATTTCAGCTTTCGCTGCTAAAATTTCCTGTAATGCAGCCATCGCCTTTCCGCTTGGAGCTCCGACGGAGGAGATTACTCAGAAATAAAGCTTGGCTTCAGAAAGAGATGTACAACAGGTAATTCTTGTTTTATCAATTTTCGTATTTTATTGAACGCTGATTTGCAGGAAACTACAGCTGCAGCAGAGTGGTGACCCGAAATATGCGGTGTTGTTTGGAAATGTTGAGAACACATTCAAAGTCAGTACTTGTTTATTCCATCTTTCCGTTCGGTTGTTTTAGAAAAAGCAAAACTTTTTTCTGAAGGAGAGAGATGAGGAGCTACGACCTATAGCTGTCGAAGAGTTGACATCAGATGGCACATACGATAGGAAAACTTCGAAAAGGTATCTTTCAAGAAATGCACCCCGCTTTTCTATTGAGATGTTGATCCTCTAAAAAAGTATCGCCTTACTGTCCGCGTGAATTATCTGAAACTTATTTGTTTTGCCTATTTTTTGACTGTTACATAGATAAGTTTACCCCTAATTTTTGCTCTTTCTTGGTGTCTTTCACGTTCCTATCTCATCTTCCTTTTACAGATGGTCGATGAAAGATCCTGAATTTGAGAAAGGAATGTGGTGCTATGATACGCCAGGAACCATTAACGACCAACAGGTATGCTTTTTTTGCGTGTAAATCATAATAGCAGCTCATAATTGGCCTCGTCGTTTAGGTGCTCAATCTATTCACTTTGGAAGAACTAATACATGTACTGCCGCGGCATCTGCTGCGACCTCGGACTGCCATCGTTCCAGTTGGACACTCATTGTTGATAGGTGGTATAGCACGGATAGATGTGGAGGAGTGCGAAAAGTTTGACAGTGTTTTGGTCAGTCATACCTTTTTGTGTTTATTCTAGAATTCTTAAGAACGTTGTAGCTGACATCTTTCGCTAGTGATGATCTTCCGTTGAATTGCATACGCACAGAGGAAGCCGATTTATTCTTGGAAGAAAATAACAAGAGTGGTTCTCTTGTAGTTCCTAGAGGAGGACCAAGACCAGTTGGTTATCCTAGGCTCGAAAGTCAAGTTTTCACACTGCATGGGAAGAAGGTGCGATTTTATCAGATTTCAATTTTTCTTTCGCATTTTTGGAGTAAATATCGGTATCGCCTCAGGGAGATATCGGAGTCGCTGACATCGTGTTATCTTCGATAGGATGGGTACTGCTATTCTCGTCAAGCCCGCACATCCGTCTGCGAGGCTTTACACCGGGAGGGAAGGGGCTAGCGACGCGCTCACCAATGTTGCCGTATGCAGCATCGCTACGAGGAAAGCGCATGCCTGGAACGAGATTCTATAAGGTGAATTTATACATTGCTCATGGGAAGGAGAGATTGGCAGATTGATAGGCAAAGTTGGGAAGAGCAAGAGCATAGACTATTGTTTCAGGTGGAACCCGTGCAATTTCCTGTCAATGTTCGCCGTATTAGGGCACAAAGGCACAAAAGAAGCTCTAACGACTTTTAGATTGATTACCTTGTTGAATACCATAATTTTGTTACAATTTGTTATGCTTATCGAAGATAAACATGTGATACATATATTATCTGTGGTTTTTGTTGTTGTTTACAATCGCTGGTTACTTTCGCACTACCACCTAATACTGGTATGGTATTGATTTTCCAGTGATGTGAATACTTTATGGAGCTCGATGAACATATGAGGGAGTTACTGGAACGGAATAGTAATTTCGTCAAAGATTTGATACATCGGAATCCATGGCTTCGTCCGGCTGCTTATCTTTTCGGGGCTATATTGTTGCTGATTTGTCTGGGTTTCAGGTAAGTTGAGCTATTGTTTGTGGTTTTGACATTTTTTCTCTTTGTCAATGATGCGGCATATATGAAGAGAGGAAGTGCATTGAATTTTTTTTTGCTATTGCTTGTTTTATTTTGTTGAGCATCACAGGAGTGATTTAGGGCGCTACCAATAGCCTGCTGTCTCTTTTCCACCTTTTTGGGTGTCAGCATAGCTATGTGGATTGCAAATGATTCAAATGGAAGGTTTCTATATGCGCTTGTTCATGTGTGGATCTCAACTAACTCGAAGAAAGTAGAAGTGAAGGAAGTGAGCTCGGATCAGCAGGAAGAACGTAAATCATCTTCCCGTAGAGGTATCGTGTTTCAGGAATCGTTGTTGTCGAGAAATTGGTCTTGTCTCTGATGCATTTTTTCAGAGCTCAAAGTTCCAGTATGTGTAAACGATGCCGCGGAAAGTTTGCTGGATCAACTCATTGACACTTATGTGAACAACTGGTATGAGTCTGGCATTAGCAGGGACCGCGACTTCCTCAACGAAATCAGGTGTGTCTTTTCTTCTGAGCATGCTGTTCGTGTTTTGAAGCTTTTATCATTTGTCTACATGAATATACAAAAGTTATGTGTGAATTTTTCTCAGATGGAGTATACTCAAAATCTTGCAAAAATAGCTCTACATATTTTTTCGAATGCTTTCAAAGCTCTTCAAAAAAACCCCTTTGCGTGACCCTGACAGCGCCCCCTTTTGAAAATTTTTGGATTTTCTCTAGAACATTTTTGCAGCTACACTTGCTTTTTGCAGCTACACCCACATTTTTTGTCAATCCGTATGATCCTTTCTCCAGTTTGCTGTAGACGAGTCAAAGTGCGAATCTTTTACAGTCATTTTTAGGTCTGTAGACGACTCAAAGTGCGAATCTTTTACACTCATTTTAGGTACCAAATACGGTTTGCTTGCTCTCAACTCGCAACGATAGGATTGCAGCTAGATCTGCCAACCATCATCGCAGAAGATGTCGTTCCGATCGCGTCTCTTCACATGCACAGAATTATGAAATTCGAAGATCAATTTGCGGATAAGGTATAGCTGCAAACGTTTTTGATAATTTGAGATCTGTTGCATCTTTCTAGGCTTTTCCACGTTCTCTAATGGAATCAGCTATATGTGAAAGTCTCTCTGATCTGCATTTTTGTCTAGGTAGCAGGCAAAATGAACTGGACTACTTGAGACAGGTGAGCTTTGGTTCTAACTCATTTCTATATATCATATCTTGAAAATTCGTAATAGTGGTAAGGAAGGATCTGCTGGAAAGTACTCCGAGAACCTTTCTCATCTACGACTCATGGTCTCAACTCAAAGAGCAGTTTTCCTAGTTCTGTATTTATTAAGATTTCTAAAAGCCATCCTTTTTGTGCGTTTTGATTTCCGCACCTGTAAATATTGTTAGTAATAATTACAAAAGATATGGTATTCACATTTGTGAGATTTCACTCACAAACGACTATGAAAATAAAAATTTTAGAATTTGATCTGAAGATGTGAAATTCTCTCATGAACTTGAATCGAAATGCTCCCACTGCTTAGCATCTTTATCTGTTACCTTTTGTAGGTCGCTGATTTTCTCGTTACCAAGCTGGTAGATGATACTCATCTTGCTGGAAGAGCACATGACGACGAATGTCCGTCGAATTTTGGCGAGAAAGCTAACATGGTGAGTTAGTACTTGTACAGCCATTTTTGTAATCTGTCCATAAAGACTGCCGGTGTTTAAAGTAGTTGAAATGTGGTATTGTCCTATTAGATAAGCTTTTGCAGTCGGCATGGCCGTCACAATCTGTCAGACATTTCCTGCGTGAACTGGTTGTAAACGCATTGCTTTTACCATGCTTGGATTTGCTGGCTGACCCGGATACTATTAACCATTTGCTTATTATGATATTCGATGCCATGAAAGGAGAAGAAGCACACGATGGAAATGAGAATGAAGTAGGTATTTTTGTAAATGTTGATGATGTAGCGCTAATGATTTGTTGAATCATATCAGAAAAGAGAAGTCACGTTTTTGTCGAATTTCGCCGAAAGTTCCTCTCAAACGGTTCCGGACTCTTTGCTACACCTAAGGCTGAGTGAGGTAACGCCTCAGATTTGAAATCTCTCTCCGATTTGTTAATCATCAGTTTGCAGGTTCTTCGAGATGCACGGCAGTATTCGACTTTTCGTCTTTATCTACAAGATACACACGGACCTGTAAATGAGCTTTGTTTTCTGGCTGAGGCTTCTCGAATCCACGATAGCATGCAGAGAAAGGTAGTGAAAATTGCGCTTGCATTTTTTTTTCACACTGGTCTAAATAAATTCGTAAATTTGCTTGGAATGTCATTTGAGAAGAAGACTTGCTTGTTTATCAGAAATTTTCCTTCCTAAGGCACGTGCCATACTCAATCCACTTGATCTGCCTGATCCACTGCATGCAATTCGCTATTGGTCAATTCAGTGAATTGACCAATAATGTGAGTGGACCAGGTATTGCGCGTGCCTACTACGCATGATCAAAATCGTTGTCTAGTCTTCTAAACCGTATGGTACCGTAACCACGCAAGACCACCTGTGACGCAAATGTCTCGCAAGGTTAAAGGCAGTGCCTCGGCAGAATCATCTTTCAGTTTCTCACCTTTCCGGAGCCTTTTCGCCATGAGGAATCCATATATTGGCTTTTCAGCTCATGACAATGACAAAAACAAGCTTCTCCCGAAAAATTCTAGTTTGCAATCAGTTGAGAATAGTGTAAGTGGGCGGGGTCCGGGACGAGGGAGGTGGGGCGCGAAAGACCTCTGGCGTTCACTGAATGCGGATTTGGAAAGCTGCGAGAAAAGCTCTTTTTCGCCATTTTCATGCGCTGAGAAGCGCAGATATGGATTCTTCATGGCGAGAAGCTTCAAAAAGGTTAAAAACTGGATTACGAATTTCTGCTGGGACGGTGCCTTCAAGGCAGCGTAAGTACTTGGTACCACAGATTCTATGTTCCCTTTTCTTTGTTTTTCTCACTTAAAGCACTTCTGAGGCATAGAACATCCTATTTTTAGATTGATGCTGCTCTTTTCGCAATTTCAGGCTGAATCATCCGGCCAAATTGCTTATGACATATGGCAACTGTTCGGACAGTTCGTACATGACAGTGCTCCTGAACGTATCCAATTTACTCCAGAGATCGTTCAAGAATTCAAGAATGCGGTCGAATGCAACAATTTAGCCCTTTTAGACAAAGTAATTGAGATGGTACGGTTACATTGACTAGAGTTTTCAAACTATTCGTATTTTGTTTCCTGATTCAGTCGTATCAAATGGTTTATCAGCGTATGCAAAATGATCACTTGGTCCCATTTTGTCAGTCGGATGCGTTTCTAGGGTAAGTTCATCATTTCTGTGGAATTCCAAATTCATATATGAATTCTTTTTAGATATCTCTGTGGTAGTCCACCTGTTTCTGTCAATGAACTGATCGATCAGCGCACTATGCCTAGAAAGCCATCTGTTTCAGGAGGGACGTTTTCTTTAGCTCAGTTTAGGTAAGTTTACGGAACGGTGACACCAGAACAAAATTTTTTTTTGCTCCTGAGCGTTTTGTCCAACAGTGCCTTTTATGGTAGGTGAAAACCATCAAAATTCATTCCGTACCAAGCACAATTTTTATCAAATAATTCTAATGTAATTTTTTGTATTTGCCGTGCTTCAGGACAAGACTACGAAAAGCCATAGCCGTAGTATCACTGGATGGCTCTTTTGACAGCGAAGAATCATTGGAGAGTAGTCCAGCTGTAGAAGATGACTTGATCAGCATCTCCAGTGAAAGTGCAAAGGACCACCGAGCTAGTCTAGAGAGAATTGTAAGCCATTTTCTTTAGTTTTGAGCGTTACAAATTATTTCTAATTATTTTGTAGGAGTCGACATCATCTTTACCCTCGAGTTATTCTGCTCAACTAACCATCCCATCCATTGACGTCTCAGTTGCAAGTGACTCGCAGTCCAATTTGTCACCAGCGAGCGCCTACTCGGTTACGGTAAGCACATTTTTTAGATGCCAGGTCGGTTGAATATCTACTTTGTTTAGGATGAAGATGAACTGAGTGCATCGGCATCTGCTTCTGCGCTAGAAGGTGGAGACTCTGAGCCGGCATTGATAATAGACAAAGAGACGCGAAATATCAACTTGTGGAAAGTCAATGTTACAAAAATTACTCCGATGAGGGATAACACGACGGGAAGAACAATTTATGCGTATGTGATTGATGTGGAACGTACAGAAGCGAAAGATAAGGAGACCAAGTCATGGAGCATATTCAGGTAGATCTGTTCAATTTTTTGGAACAGCTGGTATCGAACTTTGGTTTATAATTGGCATTTCAGGCGTTATTCTGAGTTCTATGTACTTGAGATGAAGCTTCTAGAATTTCATGGTGATTCACTGCGATTTACGTTGCTTCCTCCCAGAAAGGTCAGTATGAAAGTTATCAAATTGTTTTTGGTGTTTCTATCTGGTACCTTCTAGCCCTTAATGATAAGAAATCGTGCTTTCTTGGAACAACATCGCCTACTATTTTCTCTGTTCCTGTCATCGCTTTGCAAACAGGTGCCTTTTTCCGCTAGGTTTCCCTTAGACCTCCTGAGAATAGCAGTATCTCTTTTTGCAGAAAATATTGCATCGATCTGATCTCCTTTTTGCATTCCTTACTAGTTCTGAAGAATTTCGCCAGAACTTGTTACTAAGTGATCTTAATCCTTGGAAGGTGAGACTATGTACTGACTTCGCTTCTTGTTTCAAGCTATATGTGTGAAAGTTTAGGTTGTCAAGAAAATGCCGGGTAAGCTGGGCAGAGAAAAGGGTCAACATCTTCGACCTTTTCTCTTGACCGTTCTCGCAAATACACTGTATACCCAAGAAAAAGTGGAATTTGAAGAGAAAGTGCAAGCTTCCGATAATAGGTTTGATTTCCTCCGTTTATCTTACAAACAGTTGCCTCTAATAAATTATCATTTCAGCAGTCTGTCATCTATCAGTATGGCTGGAGACTATTACCACACGACCTTCTATAATCCTCTGTTTGGTAATAATTGTCATGGTTGTCGAGTAGCCGAGGAGAATAGTGGTGTCATGGAGATGTGGACGAAGTAATATTATTGTTATATTTATTTGGCGCTAAAATTACTGATCCTAGTTTTTAGAAGTTTCACGGATGGGATTTTCCTTATTTTCTTCACCATCATGGCTAAGAGCTCCCAACTTGTTCTGGATATCGTGTCTAGCCTGAGGTGAGTTTTTTTAAATATATTAGGAAGGGATCCCCCGTAAAAGTTTGTGACTAGCTCTGAAGATGCTGAATGGTTCCGTTCAGGATTCTTTGTCGTAACACTATCGACAGCTTGATGACACATTTGCTAAGAAAAATGTTTGAAAATGTGCTCAATGATCAAAATATTGCGATGCTTCTTCATTTCATCCAAACCGCTATATTCCTTTCTGATGGTACAATTCCGTCTGATCAGGTAAGTTCTTCTTTAAATCTAAGCACCTTTTCTTTATCCTGATAGCCCCTTATAGGAGAAAAATCTCCGCGAAGAACTAGCAATAAGGCGAGCTTTGGAATTTGCGCAAGAAGAGGTGCGCATCCTCATTCATTTTCTTTTTTTTCTATAGAAGTTACAATACGCTGCACTTTGCAGTTACCATCACCTATACTTCGCATGCTCGATTCAAAAAGTTGGCGTGGAGGGATTAGAAGACTTGTGAACACTTTGCAATACCCTCGACTCAACAAGCATTTGTCCTATCTCTTGTTAGACTTACTAGTCACAAAAGTTTTTCATGAATGTATAGCATAGAGTAATTCTAGTGGAATAGCCAGGGGCGGGAAAATATCATAGATTGTAAAATTATAATAAGCATGAAGTTATTGATCTCATAGCTTTGGCCTTTCAAAAGTGTCTCAAGTTTCAAGTCAGCTTTTCTTGTCTTGAATGTTACCTTTCCACATGAGTATATGTTTAATCGTTTAGTGATTGAACAGAAGGGGGCGAGCGGCATAGTTATATGAGACGCCATTATGACCAGCGCACCAAGGTTTGATCAGGCCTCCGCTCCAAGCGAGCACTTCCCTCAGGGGCGTTACCAGAGCAATTCGGAAGAGTCAAAGCGAATTGGTAACCGCCTGACTCCTGCAAGTGATTGGAAAGGTTGGTGCACATTCAGCAGCTTCTCTAACTGATAGGAAAAGTAGCTTGTAAAAAGTACAGGTGCACAGAGGTTGAATGCACCGCCTTATCCCCTTTTCAAAAAGAGCGTCTAGGCAAAATCTAAGCCACCTCGATTAGTACCTGGCCTGGAAGGGCTACCAGAGAGGATCATGTGCATTAGTCCGGTCCTCCAATGTGGTCTGTGAATGGAGAAAATGGATCTGGAACCCGCGGAAGTGCAATTGAGCCACGCCCACCTATCAAACTCCGCCCACGTAAAGGTCGAATCGCCCATGCCTTCAGGACAGCTTCCCAGATATCAGATTTTACGGACGCTTTGCACATTTCGCACTTCATAGCTGTCAATAGGGCCACGGAAAGGCTCCAGAATGACAAAAACATGAAAGCCTAAAGTAAGGGTGGATGATGCTTTTGATCAATCAGACTAGGCGGCAGATCGAGTTTTCAGACGGCAACGGAGCTTCCCATAGTTTCTTTCCTCTTCCAAAAGTTTTTGGCGTTTTCTGGTTGCCTTTTTAGAGACTGCTAGTTGAGAACTTTGTTTATAAAGCCCACTAGTTTTGTAGTAATACTGTATCCAAGATTAGGAAAAAAAAGAAAACGTTCCAAATTTTATTTTGCATCACGGTTATCGATCGTGGACAATTGTTGCTGCACGATTACCAGCGATTTTGGAGTTAGTGATCTAATAGATAGAAGAATTCTCTGATATCTCATGATGAATTCAATAGTCAGCCGCCTCAACATTCGCCATAACTTGTTTTTGAAAGCTCTTTACATTTTTTCCCACTAGTCAAAAAAATTAATCATTCTTTGTTGGGTTTATAGTAAAAACCGGATGCGAAGTGCTATTTTCGCCATCAGTTGTACATGCATCCTCCTCTTCCAAGTCTGCTGACGATATGGAGAGTGAGCGTTGACCCTCAGGCTAGAAATATGATTTAAATCTTTGGTGTGTTGATTTTGGACAGACTCACTCTTGATAATGCTTTTTCTAGAAATCTGACGCAATCATGGTGTTGAAAGAATCTTGCATCATCCAAAGCCGAACGTCCCCATCTAAAAATTGTTTTCTAATTCCAAGAAAAAACATTTGAGCAAATGTTCTGCGACTTACCGGTCAAGAGAAGTAATATCTACTTTGGCAACGTTTATGAGGAACTTTAGCATAGTGAGATCTCCTTCGGCTGCTGCCACATGCAGCGGAGTACGCTTGTCGTAGTCACATGCTGAGAGATCATATCCTTGCATGTATAGCCTAGAAAAATTTTCTCGGTTTACCTTCTGCAGACACCAAGAACATCGAGTCAATTTTTCATCTGAGACGAAGTGGACGAAATTTTTCCTAATTTTTTTTTTGTCAAAAAAGGCTAATTATGTGGAAATTACAAGAATAATGGTCTGAAGTGTTTTGTTATCACTGTAAAAATTCATCATAAAATGATTTTTTATGATGATTTTTCACACTGCGGGATTGTTAACCTAGGCGGTCTTGGAATGGCTCCATTTGCACTGCGCATTTGTACGTAAAGGTTATTGCTGCATGAAGGCGCAAAACCCAAGAGCGCGAATGCAGTTCTATTAGCAGCAGAACATATGGGGCGCGCGTTTCATAGCTTGACGGCGCGCCGCGCCCGCTCAATTGGTAAAGTCGACTGCACGAAATTGCCCGGGTTGTTGTAGGCTGAACGCACGCGAGCGTGCCTGCAACGCGGCTGGAGTACGGGTGCTATGCTGACTCATGCGCGCGACTGCCAATGTTAGCCCGCAAGAAACACGCGCGCGGGCGTTCAGTCCGGGCGTTTCTGTGCAGCCAATTATATCGCTTCTGCGCCGGCGATAGTTTTGATTACCCAGTTTGGGTTCAGAGATTGCCGCTTCCCGACTCATCTTCTTGCAATTATACAGTTTTTTTTTGACATCGTACTAGTTAGGATAAGCATCCCAGTTGACGGGATTGGTTCAGCTGCTACAGAACTTGGGGGCACTGCTTTATATGAGAGAGCAATAATAACTCAAATTTTGTGTGATGGTCACCAGCCTGATAGTTGCTAACCGTAGCGCGTTGCGAATGAAAAAGGAAAATTTCCTCACCTCCTCAACGCAACCATGTCTTTGGATCGCGCCACATAGAGAGCTGGAGAAGCAGATTCTCGTTCCTTGTCCCTACGCCTTGGGTCCACCTTATGCGATGTGGCGTGCAGTAAGGAATCGTAGTTATGGAAGTTGAATTTTGCTATCAGTTTCTGCAAAAAAGGAGAGAAATTTAAATTGTTGAAAAGTGAAAAAAAATTTGTCGAACTTTGCAAAATGCGACTCCTCTGCAACTGTTGCCAAGCTCATCCAATGGAGGCGAAAATAACGCAATACCCATGACATTTGGTACTACCACGATCATTACTCCTGATACTCCAGACTTTGCTGGAAGGCCAACCTGAGTAAAGAATTCTTAGTAACCCTGTGACGGTGAAAATGGGTGTAGGTGAGAACTTTACCGCAAAAGAAAACTGCCCAGATGCGTCATACATTCCGCAACTGTACATTAACGACAGTACATCCCTGCACGCATTTGGGTTGATGCATTTCTCCTCAGTGATTGGGCAAACTCCTGGAATTCAAATTTTGGTTGCGGTATTGGGACCGACTTCGCCATTTGGGGCCGCCTGCGGAACTACTGGTCCTCAAAGGACATGCAATAACATCGCGATTGGATCAGTTGTCTGCGAAAGCGGCCCAAAATGGGGTTCCTGAGATTCTTGGGATGTCAATTTTATAAATCTTTGGTAAAATGGCTGGTTACCTCCATTTGCAAGCGTTGCGGCCATAACACTTAGAGATTCACAGTTGCCTTCTACTGAGCACAGCTGGAAGTAGAAATCGAGGGCATCCGTTATGGATGTCATCTGAAAATGCAGTTTGTAATGAAGTTCATGGAGCAGCTAATCGCATCAAGATTCATTGGCTCAGTTTGTTACAGACTTTTAGGCTGTATTTCCTTTCCAAAGAAAACATCCGAAAACATTTGTAATTAAGAGAACCTCACCTCTGGTGGAAAACACTTCTTCTCTTTCATGAAATAGGATATCGCGTAGTTCCGATCAGCGGTAGATCTTTCAGACAAAAATCTGCAATGGTAAAGTTGAAAATGACAGAACAATTTTTTACAGACAAGATATTGCATGCTTTCAAACCCGTATGAATAAGACTGAGTCTCTGCTTGTATGTATGTCTGTAAGCATATATGTCTTCTGTACGTAACCTTTGATTCAACTGGCTTGGTGGCTGGAAGGCGGGGCTTTGTGACCTGATTACCCGCTCGCGCCCGCGACGCAGTCTGCGTCTCTCTCGTGCGCGTGCTCTCTGATCATTATCTAGCCTTGATTAGGTCACGAAGCCCCGCCTTCCAGCCGCCGAGCAGTTGAATCAAAGGGTATGTTCCGAATAGGAATTTTTATTTTCAAACCGACCCGGACCGAACTTGGCACACATGTACTTCGGGGCGGGGCGGGTGTCCTAGGCTAATTTTCGTCATCGGTCGATATCGACTTTATCGATTTTTTGCAAAGTTTTACCTACGAGGCTGGGAGTTGGCACGAGGGGTAAGTGAGTACGCTGATTAGGAAAATATTATCGACAGGATCCGGAGCCGGGTTTGCCAGCTAGTTCGTGATAAAGCAATGTGAAATCGGAACTAACGTAGCGTTGTTGAATCCAATGTATTCTCCCCCAGCAATCTTTCGATATTGTGTAATCACCTAAGTATTGAGATTTGAAAGAATATGATGTACATAAGTATTGAACTGAAGGTTAGATAATTGTATTGCATCTTTGAATACTCACATAGTCAAATCGATCCGCCATGTCTTCTGTATTTTTGATGAGAGATGTGATTACGATGGCTCCGGAGTTGACCATAGGGTTATGAGGTTTATCTTTGAACATAGGTTAGTGGATCGCATTTTACACTGCTGATTATCCTTACTTCTACCTCGAGGCAAATCTCATTGAATAGGCGGCCACTTGGTTCTTCTCCCACGTATTTGTGCACATAGTCGGCTCCTAAAAAGTTGACTCAGTGTCGCATTGATTCAAAATCGACTTTAGAGTTAATATGGATGATCTCATATAACTTAGAAGATTTGTTTTGCACGAAATTGATTTGACTACAGACAAGGTCATGATCCTAGGTAGAAGAGCCAACGAGGGAAGTATGTACTTTCAATAACCATGGCCGTTTGAAATGTGATGTACATTAATTAGGCATTTTGAACGCCGATTTCAAATTTGTATTTGGCTTCTGCGAAACGCTCGTCTGAAAGGAATTACGGAAGTCTGCAAATCACGTGTTTTTGGGGCGTTTCATAAGTTCGAGAACGCTGCCATGAAGGCGGTGCAGTGGTATAATGGTTAGCGTGCTGGCTTAAGAGGAGAGAGGTGAATGTTCGAATCCGGTGAACGGCTCACATGCAGGTGTGCCAGAAAACCCTCTCTTTCTAGGTCAAATATGCCGAAAGGTCTGCAGACTGTTTCATGTGCGTATTTGAATCACACTAAAAATACGGGTGGGTTCGCTCTCCACCGAATTCGAACCATTGAGCTCTTCCTCCAATGTGAACGCGCTAACACTACCCCACTGCACCACTGACGGATACCGCATCCTCTTGAACTAAAGGGCAGTGGCTCGGGATGGCCTTCTGGATGCGTTTAAAGCAGAGTTGTGCTTGAAATGTCAAAAAAGTGCTTTTTATGGCGTTCTCCGGCCTTGGAGATTGCTGAGGAGGCCGGAACGGAGATTCCCGCAGCCGAGTCGCGATTGACTGCCTGGGCCAATCAGCCAATTGCCGCCAAAATGAGTGGTGTTACAGTCTCCTGCAGCCAGTCACTGTTTTTGGCATTCTCCGCCCCAGCCTCCTCAGCAATCTCCATGGCCGGAGAACGCCATAAAATGAACTTCTTTGACTTTTCGAGCACAGCTCTGGCCTAAACGCATCCAGAGTGCCCAGGAGGAACAGAAGGCGAACAGCTGCAATTTTTGCGAGCCACTGCCTTTGGTTTCCATAAGTCCTCTTAGAAAAGCCTCATACATAATCGGAATGCAGATGTGAAAACACTGTTCAAAAATGCTTATTCGATATGCATCTCATTTCAAATTACCATGGCCATTGAAAGTACTCCCCTTGTAAGTCAGATTTCGGCACCAGCTGAAACCAGGGAGGTTTTAAAACGAAGCGCCCTTTGATTTTGAAGAGTTTTTACGAGATCCCCTTTAACTTCTTTGACCTCCCCCCGCTCACATAACAAAAAAGAACATAGAGAGGAGTAAGGTAAGCGTCATCAACATCGAATTTGGTATGCTTAGAAGCGCGCTTTGCGATCGTAGCAGATTGCGCCGACAATGAAAATTTTTAGAGGGCTCTAAAAAGCCTGGACAGATTAAAAATCTATTTTTTGTTGTTGAAAGTTTGACGGTGAGGGTACGACATATGTAAAAAAAAGTATGGAAAATTTTGTGAGAAATGACCCGGTTCCAGCTTGCCGAGCTCTAAAACTCTTGGTTACGGGCTCTTGGTTTGGAAAAAAACTGCTTTCATTGCAATACTTGCCATTCAACTTACCCTTATCGCTGAAAATGGCTAAAAAGCGCCTTTTACCTTTATTAATCTGATAATACACTAAACATCAACTTTATAAGAACTTTGACTCTTACCAAGATCTGAAGCTGCTATGGAGTAATTGAATGCCTTCGATACGGATTGCACACAAAAAGGAGTTTTTGCATCACCGAAGGAAGCCTGAATGTACAAAGAAAATCATTCTGGAATAAATCTTCTGTAAAATATATGCGGAATACAGAGCAAGCGCTTTGTGTAGGCCGTCCGCAGTGTGCTCGGACACTGTAGCGGTCATCGGAAATAGTCCATGACTGGAAGAGACGCAGAGGAAAAAAGCAGCGAGAGTGCACGAGGAAAGAAGAGTGACGCGCAGTGCACAACTCTGCGCCTTGCGCGGTCGCCCTATAGAAAACTTAGACATCAAACATCACAGGAGCTAATTATTCTTTTAATGCTAAAAATTTGTCGGTTTCCCGGAAAAATTCGTATAATCCAGGATTTTGATCCGAGGAAAATATCATCGCTACCCTTTGTCCATCGACAGTACAGATCGAAACTCCCCAGAAGTGAGGTGATTGCCGTGCAAGCTGTGGAATATAGGTTGCTACTGAGCCATCGGTAATTTCTGCGCACTAAACAGTATTTTAGACAAACTATGATATGGTATCAATGTTAAGGTATTCTTCTAACTTCTTGGTAAATAATCCTGATTTCGTCGATAAATGTGTGCCAAGATGGAATTACTAGATTATTTCGTAGCGCTTGTGCGATGAGATCGACACTGTACGCTACGCATCTGAAATTTTAAGATTTTCCTGTTCAGAGTTTTCGGGACAAGTAAAACCAACTCTTTGAAATGTTCTCTGCCGAGTTTCCAATGCTTTGGCTCAATTGCCTCATTCATTTTGGCTTCTTCTTGCTTCTCAATTTGCTTTAATCTTCGCATCATTGGCTTGAGTCTTGGATCGTCGACACGGAGCCCGAACGATTTGAGGACCTTGAATAGATTTTAGGTTATTCGTTGAGCTAGATTCGGTGTCGATACCGTAAGTAGTCTCCCAATAGATGCTTCGTTCTTGCCAGGGATCTTGAATAAGTCAAATATTGCATCCTCCTGTCCTCTTGTGGCTTCTTTCTCGTACGGATTGGATAAAGTACGAAGTAAGGACCTCATGGACGACGGTCGCAGCAGATTTCCGCTGAGATTTTCAACTGAAAAATTGCGCATGGCTATAATTTAACAATTCAACGTTCAAGGAGAGCTTACCCGTCTTTTCTGATGGCATGCTTCTCAATTTATGATGTGGATCCATTGCTGAAATTATGAAGAAGCTCTTGAGAGATTTCCCAATATTGGTAGCTGACGTATTTAGAAGAGATGAGAGACTGGAGAGGAAGGATTAGGAGGCGGATGAAAAATTTCTAGTAATTCTAGGAAATGGCGACGGGCTAAAACAAGGAAATAAGTTTATACATGAGCTATAAAATCGTTTGATTTGATCATAGCGTTGAGTAAATAAAATAATTGTTGATTTTTTGAAGGCTCAGTCAAATTTATATCAGACATGATTACCGCCACGTCATCCTCTTTGCAAAATCTCGGGATCACAATTCAAAATGCATGGCTAAGCTATTCCTTTTCATTCGCGGAAAAACTAAAAATCTGTAACACCCTTTTCCCATTATTCTATGAATTTGAAAATAAAATATAGATTTGATTTGCCGAAATACGGTCATCAGATTCAAAGGCCATTTCAAATAGTTACGTAGTTTCGATCGTAGTTGTAAACATGTTTCCAAAAGAGATTCTTGTAGAAAAATAAAATCAAATCAATAAAAAATAAAATAATAAAATCAACAGCACAATTGCACAGACAGTGTGACGAAAATATAGATTTTTGATACTTCCACGCCAAATTTCCATATATTACGCCCCTCTCTGCGTAATCCGCCGGAATCATGGTAGGAAAAATTTCGTATGCGATACAAAACAAATATTGACGTTA
This sequence comes from Cylicocyclus nassatus, assembly GCA_958299035.1. Taxonomy (NCBI): domain Eukaryota; kingdom Metazoa; phylum Nematoda; class Chromadorea; order Rhabditida; family Strongylidae; genus Cylicocyclus; species Cylicocyclus nassatus. The sequence goes on along the minus strand of CATQJL010000316.1, from coordinate 84,521,443 downwards.
CTTTATCCATAATTTGATTTTTTTATATCAAAATAAATTCAGGAAACAACTAAAGGAATAAATTATAAAGTTGTAGATAAATTATGATTTGGATTCTGTAAAATTCATACATTCTTTATAGTCGTCTAATTTACTATTATGCATGAAAAGTATCGCATTTCTAAAGATACTGGAGCTCAACTGGCCGTTATTGGATAATGTGCAGTCTCCCAAAAGAATGACAAGCGATTACCATACATAGACGGATCTTATCGACGATTAAGGCTCTTTTATGAGCATTGTAACTAGTTTAGAGTGACACTCAATTAGCAAAGACCTCAGGTGAATTGTATTTCAACATCGGCAACTCGATCTTCAAAAGAAAAAACAGCTGACAAACAGCTGGGTTGCGTTGAAATTTCTACGTCTAACTTTACATCAAAACAATTTTTTCGAAAGTCATCATTGTGAACAACAAATCAAGTTACAATCAACAAATCATTAGCAGTTCTATGAACAGTCAAAAATTCTAGCTAGAGCAACAACGAGAAAGATTTTCTATTATAGTTCAAAAATCGCCAAACGCTCTCTCTTGATAGCCCTACTTTGAGAGACCAGAACTCAACCTTAAATGTGGTAGGATAATACAAATTCTGCTGATGCTGTAGGTGATAATCAACTTTGCAGTTATAACAGCTCAAAAAATCACCCGACCTTTTCACAAAAGATTCTTGCAAAATATAAGAAAAACACTCAGGATCGCCCTCTCTAAAGTGGTAAAAAAATGCACTTTTTGAATTTTCTTACTTTTTTCGTTGCTAAAATAATGGCAAGAGTTTCTTCTTATTCTAATATCAAATATTCTAGGACCGGACTTGCTGTTCGTAATGAAAACCCCGGGACCGCATTGCGGTTATGGCTTTTTTCGCGAGTTTCAAGAACCATAACTATCGGTCAGTATGGGTTTAACATCAAATATAATAGTTCAAAATTTTTAGAAATCTCATCTCGATCAGCATTTTATAGCACAAGTCCCCAATAAACATTACGCATGTTTCCATAAGGAATTGTCATCTACATGTAGAGTTCACAGAAATAGAGCAAAAAGGAAATCTTGCAAACTCGTATTTTATGGTGCGCAACCACGAAATGAAGCTCTCCATGATGAAGAAGTACAGAGAACTAGAAAAGAAGAACTTTTGAATGACTATATTACATGCTCATAAAAAACAATTCTTCCCCATAAGTAGCGTTTTGAAAGGAGGTACAGAAAATGGGGAAAACATTTAAACAACCCACTAGTTTTTGTTTGCGTGCTTTGCGGTTATGAAATTGCACTATAAAGGTCTTGCTATTCTGCAAAAGATAATCTAGCCTCCAGCGTTTCCGAAATGCAGCTAACATCTTGGCAATTCCACTCTAAATTTGGGTTGCGTCCAGAATGTTCCCAGACTATCGACGTGCTAGCGCCGTGCAGGAACGTCGACTGCAAAACAAGGGAGATTATGTGTGGAACGGTGCTGGAACGTGGCTGGCACAGCGCTGACACACGAGCAACTCTAAACGCTCTTATTGGCATTGTTGAGAGTGCCTTAATTGTGTTGTCTTAGCTGCATAACCAAGAGGGTCGGTGGATTTTATATTGCGCAGTATATGACAGCTAACCTGTTATAATTATTCAAGAATAGTTCTACGAGTTACGCGAAATTTTGAATAAGTTTTGGAAGTTTCCTTCCCTCAAAAGTAGTCTGCGATCTTCGTGATCATATCAGTAGTGATTTGATGATTTTATTGTGACATTGGATAATTTTATGAACTTTCGTATGCAATGGCCATAATCTATCGTCAGTCAGAAGCTATGCACTTGAGGATTCATGTGCTTTTCATTTTGATGTAGTATTATTATGAGTAGAAAAGTTTAAGGCGTTTAACATTTCATGGAGAATTCAAGGTCTACCCTAACTATTTTTCAAACTATACGATGGAATTACTGCTTGAATCAGAGCTAACGCTTTTCGAATTCGTTTACACAAAAGTTAGGTTAAGTTAGCAGCAATGGCATAGGCCAAAGGCCAGCAAACAGAGCCAAGAGAGTGCACCTGCATTTTCTCACCATGTTACCGAGCATATCTTTCGTTGTAACCAACTCTTATTTGTTAAGGCTTCTTTAGAGTGTGCCAACGCCGTGCCAGAATCCGTGTGGATGCACGAGTACGATCGATCGGCCTCGCTGGCGCGGCGCTAGCACGACGTCGGCAAGGGCAAAGTTACACGCAACTCTAGCTTGTCCTTGTCTGTCTTAGGAGGTCTAAAGCCTGCACATTTTTCTTAGATCAGAAACATGGCTAATTTTAGGATCTAAACGAGAAACCACTTCGCTGAGCCGCCACTCTGCAGGTATGATAAGCTTCGCATTCTTCGTTTTAGACCTCGGACAGAATTCACGCGATTTGGTTGTCGCGATTCAATCGCTAAGGACAAGTGTTACGAGCTCATTGCATGGCGATCTTCTTGTAATTCGGTTGTGATAGTTTTCCAACACGACTAATCGTGGTTAACTATCACAACCGAAATACAAGAAGATCGGCATAGAACTCGTAACACTTGTCTTTAGCGATTGAATCACTACGATCAGATCGCGTGAACTCTGCCCGAGGCCTTAGGAAATGTCAGTGAGAGTGCTTTTCATAGATTTGATTGCTAAAAACCCTAAATTTTCGAGTTACTACAAGGAACGCTCATGTGAAATACGAATCAGCTACGTTAGTTTCGATCGTGATTGTAGCCATTATTTCGACAAAAGAATTTTCGAAAATTCTGGTTTTCATAAAATTCTATAAATTTTATGAAAACTTAAATCAATCACTGGCCACTTCAAGCTTACCGAATCAATCAGACAGGCATATTTAAGGCAGCAATTACCCTACATACTATTTGTTTTCTTGAGCTCCTGATTTAACAAAAAAAAACCTGAGACTGAAATGGCGTATTTGTCTGATGACATGATTAAAACCTGCGTGGAAACAAATACTTTCATTTTAATGGCAATACCATTTAGATTTCGGTATTTAGAATGTGGTAATGCAGAAATAAGTACTGAAATCTGTACCAGAAAACATGGCGCGGCTTGTACGGAAGACAATAAAATGGATTTTTGATACTTTCACGCCGAATTTGGCATAAATTACTCGTCTCACTTCGCGTAATCCGTCATCGATAGGATGATGTCCTACGCTATACAAAGCAAATTTGACGTTACTTTGTCCATATTTTGACTTTTTAACCTCAAAATAAAACCAGAAAACATCTAATGCGATGATTTTGCGGTTTTAAATAATATGGCTCGGATTCTCAAGAATTGATGCTTGTAAATTCCAAAAATATGGGAGCTAAACTGACCAGTCTGGCTGGTGTGCAGTTCATCAAAAGGATGACAAGTTGGTACCATACATAGACGGATCTTAACGACAATTAAGGCTCGTTTATGAGCATCGTAACCAGTTTAGAGTGACACTCAATTAACAAAGACTACTGACTCAAGTGAACTGTAGTTCAACATCGGCAATTCGATCTTTGAAAAAAAAAACAGCTGACAAAGTACCTTAGACAAAATACATTATGTTTCTATCCTTTGAAGCTATAGAAATGCATTTAATTGGTGTTATCATTCTTTAAAAAATTATCGTAAACCTACAGCTTTTACTGGTATGAGCAGTACTAGTCGTCCTTTTGGCATTTTGGATGTCATGCTGTGTCTAAAGTTACCGTACAGGAATTATGAAATCACGTCAATCGACCAATCGCGCGTCCATGTTGGTCGGCGCCGGAACGTGGCTGGCACAGCGTCGGCTCATGAGGAACTCTGATTGCTGTCTCAACGGCATAGATATCACCACATTTCTCTTCCGCCCTAAGAATACCCCGTTCTTTTGAAAGTGTTCTGTATGGATTATAATAGTGGCCTACTTGTATTATTAAACATAACCAGACTTTTTGTAAAAGTATTTTTGGATGCCTGTTGTCCCCTCCCCTTTCTTCCAAAAAAGTTTGCTATCTAAACATATCAGTAAACAGCAAAACGAATAATTTGTATAGTGAATTGAAACCAATAGAACTTTTGTGTGTACCGAGCTCAACCTATCATTAGTCAAAAGCTGTGCACTGTTTAATTTATAGCCCATTTTTTCTTGAAATAGTATGTTTACGACCTGGAAAGATTCAAAGATGGTCCACTATCATCTCATGTGGAATTAGACTGTCTATTCTTAGCAAATTTTCATACTACACGATCGCAAGAGTTGCTCAACAGGCTATGGTTGCTTGCAAATATTGTTTCAAACCCTTCGACGAAAAGTGTGATCATTTTCTCACTGATAAGAGAAGTGCATAATTCTCTACTGAAATCGCTTCTCACTTGCTTCAGGCTGCGTTCAGAGTTGCCCATGTGCCAACGCCGTGCCGAATTTTATGTGGACGCACTGGTATCAATCCATCGGCCTCGCCGACGTGGCGCTAGCACGATGCTGACACAGGCAACTGTGGACGCAGCCTTTAAACTTCGTTTTGCTTCAGTAGAGGTCTTTAGATCTGCATAAATTAATAACAGTTTCAAATCATGGCCAAGAATCAACCATGATACGACTTAGCTGAGTACTACTCACCCACAGCAAACATGTTGAAACGCTTTGTATCATTCATTCTTCAACTGCTGTCAATTCCTAGTGTGATCTTCTTCCCTCACTTTCATACATTTGAAATTTAAAATATCTTTTGACTACTGGAGGAAGCAAATATTCTCTTTGCTGAGGGGCGGAGTTATTTTTTGAATAAATGTGGCGTAAATTCTGAATGTTGGAAAGTCGAACAAATTTATCAGTCTGCGCAATTTGAAATGAAGAATAATATTCGTATAGTATATGAATTATGATAGGTACTTTTCGCAAGACACAATTTTGCCTATCAATTGACTCAAGGTCATTAATCACAAATAAAAGTATCTCGTTTTTGTTGAATTGACTCATGATCATCTTTCATGCGTGAATCAGGCTAAATTTTCTTCTAAGAAGAAAACGGAGAGCATCAATATTCATTTAGAGTAGCTTCCTATTGAGGGAAGAAGGAGCGACAAAACACTAACAAAGAGGCTGGCTCTCAAAAAATGTTCGAACAAAGAAACGAACGAACACGTCTGCCCATCTCGTTGGAGGTCTTCCTCGAGGACGTTTTGCTTCGCGAGGAATCCACTCCGATGTTCTTAGTGTCCATTTGTCGTCTGTTCTTCTCATAATGTGACCGGCCCATCGATGCTTCGCTTTCGCAACGTAATCCGCTGGGTCACGAAGACGGGACATTTTCCTCATATCCGTACTGCGAAGTCCGACGAGATGTTGTTTGTGTCGGGTCATCTTCAGAAGACTATGCTCTAGCGCTCTGTGGGTGGTCCTTAAAGCTTTTGAAGTGGCTACGGTATCAGCCCAAGTCTCAGCTGCGTAACAGAGCGCCGGGAGAACGTTTGAGTCAGGTGGGCACGAAGCTCCGGGTCCGTCAGTTGGTCAGTGGCTTCCTTCAGAGGTCCGAAGGCGGCCCAGGCTGCTCTTCTTCTCCTGTTAAGTTCTTCCCTCAAGTCGTTCTCCATGTTCATCGAACGTCCGAGATACACGTAAGAAGACGTCTCCATGATAGAGGTGCCTTCCAATTCCATTTCTGCATCTTCGCAAAGGGCGTTCTTCATGAACTGAGTCTTCTTCCGATTGATTCGCAATCCGATCTTCTTCCCTACTTCGTTCAGTTCCTTCAGCATCGTCTCTGCTTCAGTGATACTGCTCGAAAAGAGAACGATGTCGTCCGCAAAACGAAGGTTCGACAGGAATCTCCCATCAACTCGTATGCCTCTCTCGTCCCAGTCCAGTGACTTCACCACCCACTGCAAGGCCGCGCTGAACAGCTTCGGCGAAATTGTGCCGCCTTGTTGGACCCCCTTCCCAATTGGAATAGTCAGGGGGCTATGGAACAACTGCATCATCGTTATAGTCCTTGTAACAGTCGGCTAACGTCCTCACGTAAGCTGGGTCCACTCTTTGATCGACTAGCGTAGACAGGATGGCGTTGGTTTCTACGCTGTCAAAGGCTTTCTCGTAGTCGACAAAGATTAGGGCGAGAGACAGTCGGTACTCCCGGCAGACTTCTATAGCCCTCGAAACCGTCTGGATGTGGTCCATGCAGCTGAATTCTTTGCGAAATCCAGCTTGTTCTTGGGGTTGGGCTTCATCCAGTGTCCTAAGCTTGTACAGCACACTCAGCAGGCATATTGGACGGTAGTTCCGAAGGTCTTCCCGTTCACCCTTCTTGAAAAGAAGAACGGTTCTTGATGTTTTCCACTGGTCGGGAATTCTTTCCTTCTGAAGGTAAGATGTTAGGTGCGACGCGAGAATCTCGTGTAGACGTTGTCCTCTAGCTCGCAGAAATTCGACGGAAAGATGGTCTGGTCCTGGAGCCGTGGACGTCTTCATGGTCTGAATCGCTGTGCGCACTTCAGCAGGTAGAATTCGTGGTGGTACTTCTCCAGTGGGAACAACGGGCATCGGCACGGGTGTTGATGAGCGGAAGAGGTTGGTATAGAAGTTCTTCGCGATAGATTCCATCTTGTATCGAAAAAAGTCGAAGTCCCGTCTTCGTTTAATAGTGCAACCAGCGGTACGTGATATTCACAGAGGTCCTTTCGGCACTTCTTGAGACGTCTTCCTTCGGCTGCTTCCAGTATCTTGGCTTGCCTGTACTTCCTGAGATCCTCCTGCAAAGCTGTTCTGCAACTGGCGTTGGCTATCAGTCGCTCGAGATGGGTTGCGTTCGGATCCTGCCTCAGAAATCTTCTTCTTTCGAGCATTTCCTTGGTGGTCTTCGAAATGCGTTCCACGTTCTTCTCGGCAGTCATTCTTCTGGTAAGAGACATCGATGTAGAGAAATGATCATTTGGCTGATAACTCTGAAATATCCCAACCTAGTCGTTGTGTGATTTTGATCATTGATCGCTTACCTACAATCTTGATCGGTCGTAGCGTTCTAGTGTTTGATAACACTCCAACTGTAAATCTTCCCATGATCGGGATCTATCCGATCCAAAAGTAATACAAAGGACTTCCAAAATGCGAACTGTGGTAGGTTCATTGCACTTGTACTCGTAGTCACATGCTGACAGATCATATCCTTGCATGTATAACCTATAAACAATTTTGCAGTTTACAATTTGCTGGTATTGTGAAATGTTGGTTTTTTCCACGTTTGCAGGCCTCATTTGAGTAGAATCTGCACGCAAATACCCTTTGATTTAACTGACTTGGCGGCTGAAAGGAGGGGCTTCGTGACCTCATTGAGGCTAGGCAATGATCAGAGAGCAGGCGCGCAGGAGAGACGCAGACTGCGTCGCGGGCGCGAGCGGCCTTAATTAGATCATAAAGCGCCACCCATACATGTGAAAAGGGGATAATGTGTTCCTACCCCCTTCACCCCTGGGCCGGACACAGCTGACCCCCCTTCACTCACGGCCGATGAGGAAATGGAGAATGTGAGACTAAGAAATCAACATTTTAAGCAAAATTATAAAACTATCGGCATTAATAAGATAAAATTCAGTGATTTTTTAATTCCCAATATTATTATTATGATTATCAAAAGCTTATGTGCAGGTTTACTGAGAAGTATCGGAAATTTGCCGTTTATTGTTCACGTCTAGAGAACGACGAAAAAATCTGAAGAAATTTTACGGTTGAAGCCTTCGTGTATATATGTCAATGAAGTACTCACGTATTTGCTGAAATAATAAGTGAAATAATAAATGAACTTTGATGATCGGTACACAGTTGAATTGCATTCTTTTGAAGAGGAATAAATTTTCTAAGCAGATGGCGGAATCCATGAAAAGTCATTGATTGATTCCTTAGAGAGTCATTGTTCCAACTTTCAACATTATTTCTAAACTCTGACAGAGATCACGTTTGCGTAGAGAAGAAGGTGCAACCAAGGGCACGATTACATAGAAAACTTATCGTTAGTGTAATCAGGGTTAGTCTTACTGTCAAAATGCTATAGCTATGAGGATCGTGGATTTCTACAATCCGCTTACTTGAACGATGTTATTCATGCGGAAGGACAACCAGAAATGCATTTTTCTACGTTGGAGCACTATACAAGAAGAGGAGGATAATCGTATATGATTACTGGCGCTTGATTATACTGAAAAAATTTTGTTTTTCATGAAAGAAGCTTGAGAAACTTAGGAAATCTTAGGAGGAAACTCACCCATATTTAGCCTAGTCTAGTTTAGAAGCCTACTTTCCATCCGCTTTCAGAAAAATATAGCTTGCCAGGAAAAAGAGGGATTTTCCTGCCAGGCAGAGACAGTTTTAGTCATTCTTTCAAAATTAACCATTTTTACTATAAAAAATTGTAACTTTTTCATATGAGAAGATTGAAAAGTCTCTAGCTTTACATTGAATTGCTCTTGTTAAAAGCTTTTAGAAAATACATAGCTTGCCAGGAAAGAAAGGATTTTCCTGCAGGGTGAAGGTGGTCGTAATTGTTTTTTTTTAAATCAAGGAATTTTTTTTATAATAATTTATAACATTACTATATGAGGAGCTAGGAGAGTCTTTTGCACTTTATTGGAATCCTTCGTCCGCTTTCTCAAAATATGTAAGTTACCAGGAAAAAAAAGGATTTTCCTGTCGGGTGAAAGGGGTCGTAATCGTTTTTCCGAAATTGAGCCAATTTTTCAATCAAAAAAATTATGATATTCTCATATGAGAAGTTGGGAGAGTGTTTTGGTATTCCATTGGATTCCTCTCGTCGTCCGCTTTCAGAAAATATATAGGTTGAGGGGAGAGGGGTGCTAAAAGTACGTGGTACATGGTTTAATGGAAATGTTTCTTTGTGTACTCCAAAAACGTCGTTTTAAGGAGCTAAAGGAACATGCCCATTATATCATGTTCCCCCCACCTTCACCACGTACTTTTAGCACCCCTCTCCCCTCAACCTATATATTTTCTGAAAGCGGACGACGAGAGGAATCCAATGGAATACCAAAACACTCTCCCAACTTCTCATATGAGAATATCATAATTTTTTTGATTGAAAAATTGGCTCAATTTCGGAAAAACGATTACGACCCCTTTCACCCGACAGGAAAATCCTTTTTTTTCCTGGTAACTTACATATTTTGAGAAAGCGGACGAAGGATTCCAATAAAGTGCAAAAGACTCTCCTAGGTCCTCATATAGTAATGTTATAAATTATTATAAAAAAATTCCTTGATACTAAAAAAACAATTACGACCACCTTCACCCTGCAGGAAAATCCTTTCTTTCCTGGTAAGCTATATATTTTTCTGAAAGCTTTTAACAAGAGCAGTTCAATGTAAAGCTAGAGACTTTTCTATCTATGGAAAAGTTACAATTTTTTATAGAAAAATTAGTTAATTTTAAAACAATGACTAAAACTGTCTCTGTCTGGCAGGAAAAATCCCTCTTTTTCCTGGCAAGCTGTATTTTTCTGAAAGCGGATGGAAAGTAGACTTCTAAACTAGACTAGGCTAATTATGGGTGAGTTGCCTCCTAAGATTTCCTAAGTTTCTCAAGCTTTTCAATGGAAAACAAAATTTTTTCAGTATAATCAAGCGCCAGTAATCATATACGATTATCCTCCTCTTCTTGTATAGTGCTCCAACGTAGAAAAATGCATTTCTGGCTGTCCTTCCTCATCAATACATCGTTCAAGTAGGCGGATTGTAGAACTCCACGATCCTCGTAACTACAGCATTTTGACAGTAAGACTAACCCTGATTACACAGTTTTCTATGTAATACGTGCCCTTGGTTGCACCTTCTTCTCTACGCAAACGTGACCTCTGTCAGAGTTTAGAAATAATGTTGAAAGCTGGAATAATGACTCTCTAAGGAATCAATCAATGCTTTTCATGGATTCCGTCACCTGCTTAGAAAATTTATTCCTCTTCAAAAGTGTTGTAGCCTTCTACTTCTACTTGTACTTGTAACTGGGCCCGGGACACTTGTAGAATAATAGATTTATTAGTAGACCGGATATGAACAAGAACAGAAGATAAGACGAGACAAACGAACGAATGACTTAGCTAGCAGGGAACGCCTTATATAGCGCTCAGATCCCGCGCATAGGTCAATACAACACCAATAGATCCTAGAGATCACAAGCCAATAACAACACAAAACAAAACAACAAAAGTTACTCTCCAACATCTCTCCCCTTAAAGGCAGTGTCCGGGCAAAAACTCGATTTTGAGATTTTGTGCTTATGCGGGCCTATTCGCCATGCTGAATCCGAAAATCCGCATTGGAAAGCGCGAAAACGGCAAAAAAGGGCTCTAATATAGGAGGGAAATCAGCAGGTGGGCGGGGCTCCCCCAGTGCGATTTCACGCTCCCAGCTCCGGGAGCGATTTTCTCGATTCCGCTAGCCGTTTTAACATCGCTACCGGCCAAGTGCGAATGATTGACTTGAAACCGGAAGCGAGAAAGTCGCTCCGGAAGCCGAGGACGTGAATTCGCAGTGGGGAGGACCCCGCCCACCTGCTCATTTCCCTCCTGTGTTAGAGCCGTTTTTCGCCATTTTCACGCTTTCCAATGCGGATTGACTTGAAACCGGAAGCGAGAAAGTCGCTCCGGAAGCCGAGGACGTGAATTCGCAGTGGGGAGGACCCCGCCCACCTGCTCATTTGCTCTCTGCCCTCACCTGCTCTAATATAGGAGGGAAATCAGCAGGTGGGCGGGGCTCCCCCAGTGCGATTTCACGCTCCCAGCTCCGGGAGCGATTTTCTCGATTCCGCTAGCCGTTTTAACATCGCTACCGGCCAAGTACGAATGATTGACTTGAAACCGGAAGCGAGAAAGTCGCTCCGGAAGCCGAGGACGTGAATTCGCAGTGGGGAGGACCCCGCCCACCTGCTCATTTCCCTCCTGTGTTAGAGCCGTTTTTCGCCATTTTCACGCTTTCCAATGTGTATTTTCGGATTCAGCGTAGCGAATAGGCCCAAGTAACCACAAAATCTCAAAATCGAGTTTTTGCCCGGACACTGCCTTTAAGCTATCAAATGTATCGCTTCTTTGACGGGTCGATCACGATGCGGCACGGTGGTCGATGTGTCCTTTGCGGCCGGCGGCGAAGTGACGGTAGAGATGGTTGAGTGGCGGAGACATCAGCATCCGTTCGGCACCGGCAGCTGAGATATCCGGAGTTGGTGTTTCGTCATCGAGACTGGCGCCTTGGGAAGCGAGAACATCAGCGGAAACGGCAGGCAACGGTCGAGGGAGCTCAAAATCTAGAAGATTGAATTCTCTTAACAGCGTCGTAGTGGCGTCGGGAACCTTGCGTGGCGTAGTTGGTTGGCATGGCGCCTCCATAAAAATCCTTCGACTTCCACGTTGTAGAGTGAGCGTCCAATCCTTGATTGCACACGTCCTGAAGTCCAAGTAGGCTTCGATGGATTGCGATAGTCGCGGGTATAGACGGCTTCGTTAACTTCGAATCTCCTTTTCTTGGCTCCATGTCGGCGGTTGTACATAGCTTCCATCGCCGGTTTCGATCCGGGGGAGTAGGTTGGTGTGGCGTTCCAAGCATCAGTGACCAAACGTGTGAGTGGAGTATTAATCGTTCGTCCAAGAAACATCTCGGCCGGCGAGCGATTCTCAGGCGAAGACGGGCAGGGAGTACAGCGGTAACATAGCAGTAGCTTCGATAAAGCTTCCGGGAGGTTTCCTTCCCCTTGTAGCTTCAGGAGTCCTCGCTTGAAAATTCTGACGAAGCGTTCAGCGAGTCCATTCGACTGCGGGTGGAATGGCGGTGTCTAAACGTGTTTGGTCCTGTACTTCCTGCAGAATTCTTCGAAAAACTGGGAAGAGAATTGGGTGCCGTCGTCCGAAACAAGCGTTTCTGGGAATCCAAATTGGCTGAAGTTCTTCTTGAGTTCCTGCTTGGTCGCTTGTGACGTAGTCGACTGCATCTCCACGATCTCAGGCCAGCGGGAGTACGCATCCATGACAACGAGATACATGTGTCCATAAAGCGGTCCCGCGAAGTCAATATGCAGGCGTTCCATCGGGCGACTTGCGGTCGGCCATGGGGTTAATTCAGCTTTTACTGGATTCTTAGCGGCAAGTTGGCAATTCTGGCAGCTTTCCACAGTCTTCTTTACGTCTTCTTCTATACCAGGCCAGTAGACGTAGTTGCGAGTAAGCAGTTTCGTCCGGGTTTGTCCAGGGTGTCCGTCGTGCAGGCGGAGAGTCTTCTTTCTCAGCGAAGCGGGTATGACGATCCTTGATCCAAAGAAAATGCATCCGTTGTAAGCAGAGAGTTCCTTCTGTTGGCTCCTGTAGTTGAACAACGGCGTTCCCGGAAGTGCATTTAGCCAACGTCCTGTTTGGAGACAATTGAGCAGCTCCATCAGTATGGCGTCCTTTTTCATAGCAGATCGTACGTCTTTCACTGTGACCGGCAGCTGGTTGAGTGCTTCCTCGTAAGTGGCGGTGACATAAGCTTCTACGGTAGCAATGGTGATGCCTTCGTCCGGCGCACTCCGGCAGGAAAGCAGTCGGGAGAGAGCATCCGCCTATCCAAACGATGTCGTAGAGCAGTACTTGATGTCGAAATCATAGGCAAGTAGCACCATCGACCATCATTGTAGACGGTTGGCGGTATAGGCAGGCACTCCTTTCTTGCTCCCGAAGATAGTGAGTAGAGGGCGGTGGTCCGTAAGCAGAGTAAATCTCCTTCCACAAATGTAGCTGTGGAATTTATTGACGGCGAAAACTAGGGCCAATCCCTCCTTCTCAATCTGCGAGTAGTTCTTCTCTGGTGCCGTCAATGCGCGACTCGCATGGCAAATGACCTTTTCCGATCCGTCTGGGTAGCGGTGAGAGATCACGGCTCCGATTCCATAGTTGCTTGCGTCAGCGGCAACAATGATCGACTTCTGGGGTTGTAGTGGCACAGCAGAAGATCCGAGGTCAGGACTTCGCGAAGGCGGTCGAAGGCTTCCTGGCACTCCTTACTCCAGGCAAACGGTGTGTCTTTCTTCTTTAATGCGTCCAGTGGTCCGCGAAGTGAACGCATCCTTGGCACGAAAGACGAGTAAAACGAAACCATCCCAAGGTAAGGTTCGAGCTGCTTTACATCTTGGGGTGGCGGCATATGAATGGCGGCAATCCTCTCGGGGTCGGGGCGTCTTCCTTCGGCGTCGACAATGAATCCGAGAAATACTATGCTAGGTTCAGCAAAATGACACTTTTCACGGCGAACACGCATTCCATAGTCTTGAAGACGTTGGAATAGCTTGAAGACATTCGCATCGTGCTCCTCACGAGTCCTTCCGGTGACCACAACATCGTCCAGATAAGCGATGGCCCCACTGATGTCAGCGGTGATGTTGCTCATTAACGACTGGAATATCCCAGGGGCACTCTTCACCCCAAACGGTAGACGGTTGTAGCGGAAGAGTCCACGAGAAGTGTTGATGGTCAGCAATTCTTTGCTCTCGTCGTCCATTTCTACTTGCAAGTACGTCACGCAGGTCGATATTCGTGAAGACGGTTCCTCCATTTAGCTTGGTGAAGACGTCCTCAGCAGTGGGCAGTGGGTGTCTGTGCAGTTCCAATGCGTCGTTCAGTTCGGTGGAGAAGTCGGCACAAATGCGCACTGCTCCATTTTCTTGACGGGAACAATGGGAGCGGCCCACTGCGAGTAATCGACGGGTGATAGAACTCCTGTAGCGACGAGGCGATCCAACTCTGCGTTGACGAGAGGTTCTACGGCGAGCGGTACCTTCCGCTTCGGCACATAGGCGGGTGTGGCATCCTTCTTCAGCACCAGGTGAGCCTTGAACTTGTTAACGTGTCCCAGCTCCTCCTTGAAAACTTCTGGGAACTCAGCCGCAAGGCGGTCGTCCAGTGGTGAAGAGTCATCCACAATACAGCAAACAGCAGAAAGGGCATCTCGGAAGGGCGGCAGCTATTGCAGCATGTCCATTCCTAGCAAACACAGATCCTTGGTGACGTAAAATAATCCTTGGCCATCGAAACCATTGCATGTTCACGGCGTCTCATGAACTCCAAAAACTTCTATCTGTGATCCATTTGCAGCTCTCAATTCGGCAGGCGGGGCCTTCAGAGTTGGCGATCCTAATTCCATCCACGTCCTGCGGCTAATTGTCGATACGTCGGCACCGGTGTCGAGTTGCATCTTCACATCCACCTTCAGCTTGACATTTACGTATCGACGATGGGAGTCCAGCACGTTCAACTTGACAACTTTTTTCATGGAACCTCGGACTGGTCGGTTCCTTGACGGGCAGTTGCTGGCCCAGTGTCCTTTGTTTCCACAAGTGTAGCATACATCGTCATGGCGGGAACGTCCAGGCGGATCCTTGCTAACAGATGGGCGTCTGGTACGTTGCGGCGGTAGGCGACGTTGCTTCTTCTTCCGGAAAGGAGCGACGACTTCAGCTTGGACGGGCGCCGGTGCAGATCCAATGAGGGCAGCATCCTTCTGCACGGACTGATACGCGTTGTAGTCCGCGATCAGGTCCTGCAGCTTGTAACTATCGGCCTCGTTATCTAGCTTGCTTGATAGTCGCGCACGATTGGTGAATCGCACGGCGACTGCAGACCCATGACGAAAAGTACGCATCTCAGTGCTTCACCTTTCATTTCATCTGCTTTGGCCTCGACCAGCATTCTGCTGAGTCGAGCAGCATACGATTCGACATCTTTATGAGGAGTCCTTCACGATGTGGAGACAATTCCATCGACGTCGAAAGAGCGTTGTCTTTTCACCAAAAAGCGACGTCAGCACTTTGGTCAGCTCTTCGAACGAAAGCTCTATCGGCAATTTCGGCTCCAGGTGCCCTTTTACCTTAGCATGTGCAGCGTTATCCAGCTTCGCAGACAGAAGGGTACTGCGGTCCTTCTCTGCCATCGACGCTGGGACAATTTCTTCGAATCTTGACAGCCAGCTCTCAAAGGTGCAACCGCTATCTGGATCGTAGCTGAAGCCTGGCAGTCGCGACGAAAGCGCTGAGTAGTCGGCCATCGTAGGGGCGATTGAACGGTCCATTCGCTGTAGAAGTTCTACCATCCGCTCGGACTGCTCCTGGTTCGCCTTCAGGAGTGCAGCGTTTTGCTGCATCAGCTGAGCAATCATCTGCTACAGTGAAGCGCTCGACTTGGTCGCCATCCTTCCCGAAGAAGTACTTGTTCAACTTGTTCCTCGTCCACTCCAAGCGTGTCGTCCGGTACTGATCGCCACTTGTTGTAGCCTTCTACTTCTACTTGTTACTTGTACTTGTAACTGGGCCCGGGACACTTGTAGAATAATAGATTTATTAGTAGACGGATATGAACAAGAACAGAAGATAAGACGAGACGAACGAACGAATGACTTAGCTAGCAGGGAACGCCTTATATAGCGCTCAGATCCCGCGCATAGGTCAATACAACACCAATAGATCCTAGAGATCACAAGCCAATAACAACACAAAACAAAACAACAAAAGTTACTCTCCAACACAAAGAATACAATTCAACTGCGTACCGATCATCAAAGTCCATTTATTATTTCACTTGATATTTCAGCAAATACGTGAGTAACTTCATTGACATATTTACACGAAGGCTTCACACGTAAAATTTCTTCTGACTTTTTCGTCGTTCTCTAGAAGTGAACAATAGGCGGCAAATTTCCGACGTACTTCTCAGTAAACCTGCACATAAGCTTTTGATAATCATAATAATAATATTGAGAATCAACATATCACTAAATTTGATCTTAATAATGCTAATAGTTTCACAATTTTGCTTGAATGTTGATTTTTTAGTCTCACTTCTTCCAGTTTATCTTCTCCGAATTTCAGCGGGTAAAACCCATTATTCAACTTTAACCCACCTTGGCTACAATTTCACTTGATGCATGTGAATGAAAAGAACATGAGAAGCAATGATGACGAACATTGCCCCCCACCTCCGGCCCTCATACCCCTTTCACCCTGGAGAGGCGGGACCCCTATGACCCCTTTCACCCTGGAGAGGTTATGTTCACGCTTTGTATATGTATGGCGCCGCCTTTCAGCCGCCAAGCCACTTGGTTAAAAGGATAGGTCCAGACATGACAAGAACCATCTACTGTATAACTCCCCTTTCATTTCATATTATGTTGTGCAAAAGTTTTACCATTAGGCAACAAAAGTATAGAATCAGCAGAATTCTCTATTTTTTGCGACGGCGTTAACAAGTATTGTGGAAGGGCGGAGTTAGTACAGTGGGCGGACCTTGCTTACAGGCTTACTCGAACCACATGCGGGTACTACTTCATTGGAGCAGGAACTACCGCTCTCCAAGTAAAATATTTTGTTGTGGGCTCAGGTTGCTGCTTAGGATGTTCTTCAACCTCGATTACTACTAGCTTCCCCCTCTTTCCCCCTCCCCCCATCCACAACGCTTTTCCTGGAGCAGCAGAAACTACGTTTTATGAAAAAGATATCGCATTTCATCAAAAATGTCTTTGGAGGGAGTGCCCTCTGGATATCTGAGAACTTGCCAATTCATTGCCCAAGCGGCAGTATCCTCTGATTCAAGTGGATTGACGGCTGGAAGGCGGAGCTTCGTGACCTAGTCGATGGCTAGAGAATTATCAGAGAGCATGCGCGCGAGAGAGAAGCAGACTGCGTCGCGGGCGCGAGCAATAACTAGGACACAGAGCCCCGCCTTCTAGCAGCCAATCCATTTGAATCAAAGGTTACATATAGTTGTTTTGTGGGCGAGGAAACCAACTTAACCCTAGCCCAGACCGTACTACTTTCTACCCTAGTCGGGGACGCTGATTGAACTGCTTAAGACGACGGTCTGAACTAAGTCTTGAGTTAAGCAGCAGTAATTATTTTATTAAGTTCTCCAAAATCCTGACTCACCTCCTAAGCGCAACCATATCTTTAGATCGAGCCACATAGAGGGCCGGAGCAGCAGATTGCGCTCCTTATCTCTTCGCTTTGGGTCCACTTTATGAGATGTGGCGTGCAGTAAGGAATCGTAGTTGTGGAAATTGAATTTTGCTATCAGTTTCTGCAAAGAGAGGGGGATTCTTTGCTGAGAAGTTGAAAAAAGCGAACTTTGCAAAATGCGACTCCTCTGCAACTGTTGCCAAGCGCATCCAACGGAGGAGAAAACAGCGCAATACCCATGACATTTGGTACGACAACAATCATTACTCCTGATACTCCAGACTTTGTTGGGAGGCCAACCTTGGTGAAGAATTTTTAGTAACGTATTCCCTGTAGATGTAGCTGGGAACCTTACCGCAAACGAAAACTGCCCAGATGCGTCATACATTCCGCAACTATACATTAACGTCAGTACATCTCTGCATGCATTGGGATTAATGCATTTTTCCTCAGTGATTGGGCAGATTCCTGGAATATTCAAATCCTAGTGGGGGAGGGATGGACTCCGTCATTTTGGGTCGCCCCGGCGGACTACTGGTCCTCAAACAACAGCGATAGCATCGCGAAAATCTGCGGAAGCGGCCCAAAATGGCGTAATTTCTGAGTTCACTAAAACGTCAAATTTTTTAATCTGTGATAAAATGGTGGTTACCTCCATTTGCGAGCGTTGCGGCCATAACACTTAGAGATTCGCAGTTGCCTTCTACTGAGCATAGCTGGAAGTAGAAATCGAGAGCATCCGTTAGAGATGTTGTCTGAAAGTGGAGTTTGTAATGAAGTTTAGCAGCTACAGGAAATTCCAATCTGAGTGTCACGGTCGGCGCGGCTCGGGTTCTCGCGGGTCATCTCGCTTGGGCCACTCGACGCATTCGCGAACGTGTTTGGGAGCGTTTTCCCGGGCTCGTCAACCATTAATGCTTTGGGATACCTTATCTCCCACGCCTCAAGCATGGGGAAGCACCGTATCCACCGAGGGCGAACACGGCGTGAGACGCAAGCGAGGCGGGCGGCTCGCGAGGGTTCGAGCCGCGCCGTTTGCGACACTCCGAATGGAACCACTTATAATCGCATCACTTATAAGATTCATTGACTCAGTTTGTTACAGGCTTTCAGGCTTTATATTCAAAAAAAGCATCCGAAAACATTTGTGCGAGTGCCTCACCTCTGGCGGAAAACACTTCTTCTCTTTCATGTAATAGGAGATCGCATAGTTCCGATCAGCGGTAGCTCTTTCCGACAAAAATCTGCAACATTAAGATAAAAAATTAACAATTTTTTCTAAGACAAATTAAGACCATTTCATGACTTTAAATCTAGTGATAAAGCGATTTGAAATCGGAACTTACGTGGCATTGTTGAACCCAATGTATTCTCCTCCAGCAATCTTTCGATATTGCGTAATTACCTTAATTATGATAAATTGAGGAAAGTGTTTACAGAAGCAATAAAAAAGCCTAAAAATTAGTCCTAAATTTCACTGGCATCTTTTAATACTTACGTAGTCAAATCGATCAACCATGTCTATTGTATTTTTGATAAGAGAAGTGACTATGATAGCTCCAGAATTTTTGTCTGCAAGAATGAATTTGAAAATTATATGATAAAAGTGCTAGCTTCGCTTACTTCTGCTATCGAAACAAATCTCGTTAAAAAGGCGCCCACTCGTTACTTCTCCCACGTATGTGTGCACATAAGCAGCTCCTGAAAGATGAAGATTATTGATTATCAAATTATTTCCAACAAATTAATAAAATATTAGAGATTATTTATGCTGGTGTAACTGGAAAGCTGCCTATAGATTAAATTATCTTCGTTTCTGATGGAAGTGCGATGATTACACTACAGGAATGGGCATGGTGCCAAAACTCTATCAAAGCTAAAATTATTAGGTTGAACCGAAAGTTCGTTCGCACCATTTTCAAAAAATCATAACTTCTTTGGCATTTTTGGCACTTGCGCATTTTAAATTTTGTTAGAAAGCGTAAAGCATGTAGTTTCCAAAAATCTCCTGGCGACTTTCCAGCATGTTCAGATTGCAGAGATAAAAATGAAAGAACGAAAACATCCGAAATTCGGAATTTTTGAGAAACAATTCCAAAAATCTAGAAACTGCGCGATAAAATCCAGAAAAGCCATTATCCTAATTTTTCTTATATTTGATTACTAAATGAGTTAAGTTTGTGCTGATCGAGCTCTTCTTTCAAAAGTTATGATTTTTTGAAAAAACATGCCGAAAAATTAATTTCTTAGGAATTCTTGGGAAAGTGATTTTTCGGAATTTTTTTCAAAAAATCATAACTTTTGAAAGAAGAGCTCGATCAGCACAAATTTAACTCATTTAGTAATCAAATATAAGAAAAATTAGGATAATGGCTTTTCTGGATTTTATCGCGCAGTTTCTAGATTTTTGGAATTGTTTCTCAAAAATTCCGAATTTCGGATGTTTTCGTTCTTTCATTTTTATCTCTGCAATCTGAACATGCTGGAAAGTCGCCAGGAGATTTTTGGAAACTACATGCTTTACGCTTTCTAACAAAATTTAAAATGCGCAAAACTGTCGTGAGGGAAAGAAGTTATGATTTTTTGAAAATGGTGCGAACGAACTTTCGGTTCAACCTAATACTAAAACATGGCTCCACACATTACAACAGAGACTAAATGTCTGTAAGTCTTACCAAGATCCGAAGCGGCTATAGCGTAATTGAATGCTTTTGAAACGGACTGCACGCAGAACGGTGTTTTAGCATCACCGAAGGATGCCTAAATGAGTGATTAAGAGAAATGTTCAAGAACCTTTCAAAATAATTTTTTTTTGTTTATCTTCATACGCAAACTTGCGATGACTTAGGTTGTTCCAAATCTCGTACCAAAACTTCTGAAAATCCTATCGTTTTTGAATAAATCAAATATTTTGGTTCGACATTTTTTTCTTTCAAAAAGTGTGAATGATTAGTTTTCCAGCAGACGAAATTTTTTTGGCAAAACTCGTATACAAGCCGTCAAAGGAAAGCACACAAATTGGGTTTTTTCTCTTGGACGTTGATGTTTTTGGGTTCTACGTAAGAATGTGGAAATATTAATCGGCTTTTTCTACAAAGCATTTTCAACGAAATTTTTTAAATGTATTTTGATGCAGAACGTATGGGACAGCCTAGTGAATTTGAAGATTGAGAAAAAAACAGTTACTCTCTGTCCGTCTACGGTACAAATCGAAACTCCCCAATAATGTGGTGATTGTCTTGCAAGTTGAGGAATATACGATGCCACGTTACCATCACTAATTTCGGCGCACTAAATATAAAATTTCAAAATGCAATTTCCTTGGTAATTTACCTCTTGATAGATAATCCGGATTTCATCAATAAATGTGTGCCAAGATGGAATAACAAGGTTATTACGTAGTGCTTGTGCGATGAGATCCACGCTGTGAGCTACGCACCTGAAACTTTTGCGCTTTTTTATATAATTTGATTTGTAAACTGAAGTCACAAACTCTTTGAAATGTTCTCTGCCGAGTTTCCAATGCTCTGGCTCAACAGCTTCGTTCATTTTGGCTTCTTCTTGCTTCTCGATTTGTTTTAGTCTTCTCATCATTGGCTTGAGCCTCGGATCGTCAACTCGCAGTCCAAATGACTTGAGGACCTTCAATAATTTTTATTGGCCGTCGAATTGGGTTAAATGGCGGTACCGTAAGTAATCTTCCAATGGATGCTTCGTTCTTGCCAGGAATCTTGAACAACTCAAAAATTGCATCCTCTTGCCCTTTTGTGGCTTCTTTCTCATATGGATTGAATAAAGTACGGAGTAAAGAAGTCATTGAGGACGGTCGCAGTAAATTTCCGCTGAGATTCTCGACTGAAAGTTTGAGTTTGGCTACTTTGACATCTAAAAATGGCTTACTCGTCTTTTCTGATGGTATGTTCCTTAGTTTATGATGTGTAGCCGTTACTGAAAATGTAAGATATTTTCGAGCGAATCAAGTACGGTAATTAACGTGATTTCGAAAAATGCGATGAGAAATTTGGGAGAGAGGACTAGGCAGAATGAAAGAATCTATTATTTTAGAAATTGGTATGAACCAAAAACAAGGAAATAAGCCTATATGTACATGAGCTATAAAGTTGTGTAAGTGATTCGTTAATACTGTTGAATAAATGAAATATGTAGACTTTTTTCAAAACTCGATTTAGCGCGTGAAATTTTCATCAGACATGGTCACCGGTACGTACCCCCTTTTTGCAAAATTTCGGATCATTTTCAAATTGCGTGGCTAGTTCCTTTTCATCCGCAAAACATCTAAAAATTCGTAACCCTCTTCTCCCTTTTCTCCCCGAAAAGTTTCAGGAAGTGTTGTCTGTGTTTAGAGAATGCATGACAAGCGTGTTGTCTCATGAATTTGAGAATTGAAATAGATTTGATTTGCCGAAATACTTAACGTTGGGGATCAACTCAGCTACATAAGTTTCGATGGTTGTAGGCGCATTCCCAAAAATGAGTCTTGCAAACAAATCTGAATTCTTGTGAAACAAAAGTAATTGAAATTACTCAGCACTTCAAACGGCTTTAGATAAGTCACAATGGCATAATATAGACAGCATTTAGTCTTATTGCCTACTAATTTGTTTTGTCCGAACTTCTTGTTTTAGGTTTTCCAAATGAAATCAACAGTCAAGAAACTGATTTCTCAGAATTGGCGTAATTCTTTGATATATTGAGACGATCAACACTTCCATATTTCAAATACTCATCTCTGTAGGAAAAACTATTCAGATAGTGGTCACAACCAGAAATCTAGTAAAATTCATAAAAACAACAGCATGGCTTTTACAAGAGGTATCAAAGAGAACAGAATAGATTTTTGATACTTGCACGCCAATCCTGGCATAAATTATGCCTTAGTTCGAGTAATTCGTCGTCGATAGGAGAAATGTCTTACGCCATACAAAACATATGTGACGTTATTTTACCCATAGCCTTTAGTAGCTTCAAAATAAAACCAGAAAACATCTAATGAGATAATTTTGCGGTTGTAATTGATATGACTTGAAATCGCAAATTCATGCTTATTTAGTAGATTTCAAAAAGTTGGTGGGAAAGAAGTCGAAATAGGAAGAAGAAAAGAGGAAAAGAAAAGAAAAGAAAGAAAAGGAAAGAAGTCAAAAAATTGGTGGGAAGTTCATCAAAAGAGTGACAAGTTCTTACCATACAAGACGGATCTTATCGACGATTAAGGCCCTTTTATGAGCATCGTTCGTAACCAGTTTATTTTTTTTATTTATTTATTATTGCACCTAGTGCGCCAACAATTCAAAGTGCAGGTAGATCAATGAGTAAGCACAAACGCTAAAAATGATAGCATTACTAAATGGTGAAAGATCCGATACAACAGTCAACCAGTCTAAGTCAGCTGGGCACTACATTCTTCCATAAACAATGAGATTCTAGCAAAAAATTAAACACTGCACAATGGCTTACTTTGTTTGCGAGTCAGCCATTCTGCGTCATCCACTGTGATTGAAGTTTAGACCAACGACGTAAGATATAATTAGCAACAGGAGGTGGGAACAAGACCATAATATCCACCTCAGAGGCAACTTCACATCCATCTCTGTGTTCCTAACGTATCTTTCCTTAACTGCCATACCCTGACATAAAGGGTGAGGCCTAGGCGAATGGGCCAACCATGCGTGCCTCGGTTACTCATCAAATCACCCTTATCCACAAAGTTGGTTACGAGGTAGGAGGATCAAGTAAATTGGTGTGAGAATCAGCAGTAGTCAACTTTCTGCTATAACTGTGATAATCAAATGAAGTTAGGTAGAATCCATCTGGACTTGAAGGCTTATTGAACCAGAAAGACTATCATATACTTTCAGTACTACCTAATAAAATCAGAACTCAGAAAAAATCATAATAGACTTGTTCGTCTATGGACTATAATTCTGCTGCCGAAAGACAAGGGTAAGCCAACGAGCCGCGCAGTCCAGCTGAAAAAAAAAGATAAACAGATACTATCAAGAGAGATTCAAAATTTCATGCAAATCAACTTTCCTTAGCTTTCTCTTGAAGCCGCAACTATCTGCTGAGCTGAGCACATTTGAGGGGGAGACGCTGTAGGAACGTCGCGCCACGGTAGAATAAGGTATTGAAGACCAACAGGAACTTCTTCGGTCAAATTCGGGCGTAATGAATATTGAATGACTGAGAACGTTGACTGCTAGGCATGAATACCCAATACTAGCTTGCTCGTAATCTGATTTCTTTCCGAAGTACCCGGAAGCAAAAAACCATATCTGATAGCTTTCTACGATATTCTAGGCTCCTCATTTTGAGGGTATTGAGTCGTGCACTGTAGCAAGGCATATTTAAGTTATAAGAAGCCAACATCTAAGGTACAGCAAGCGCGTGGAAGTTTGCTGGACCTTTTCTATACGCCTGATGTCCTTCTTGAGATATGGACTCCATATCTGCGAACAGTATTCAAGATGTGGCAAAACATAAGCATTGTGTAATCGTTTATAAATCTCAGGATTTTGTGAGTGTATTGATGTAAAGATAGCATATAAAACACGGTATGCCTTCATGACTATGTGCTTATATGCTGTGAAAATCTGAGAGAGGGTTCAATTAATACTCCCAAGTCCTTAGATGACGTGCACTCAGTCAGGGTAAACCATCTATCTCATACTTAGCTCCTTCCTCCCTTCCGTTCGCATAACAGAGCATTTGTCAAGGTTAATGGGAAGATCCCACATTTTTGACCAGTCCAGCATTCGCTTGATGGACAATTCAAGCGCTTGGCGAACTTCATCATAGTTGGAAAGGTCGTAGATTCCATAGGTTTTGATATCATCAGCGAACATCTTGACCTTGATGCAAGGTGCTGTTTTCAGTAAGGAAGGTAAATCCATGGTGTAATTTAAAAAAGTAGTGGTGAAAGTGCACTCCAAAATTTAAAGTGACACTCATTTAACAAAGACTACTGACTTAAGTGAACTGTATTTCAACATCGGCAATGCGCTCTTTAAAAAACAAATTCAGCTGACAAAGTATTAGGTTGTCCGGAAATTAATGTTCGTTATGAATTTCAACCGCTATAAGTCATACACTTCTCATTTCTAAGTAGGTTGCAAGACACCGCTCGATAGAGCAAAGCATGCTCTACAAGAAGAATCTTGATTTAGCGACAGCTCTGATCCATCTCGAGTTTCAAGCCAAAAACTAAAAAGTTTCAACTGCCCGAAAAGTCGAAATGTTCATAAAAATTCTACAAAAATTCTAACTTGCTCACGTAAAACTTGTCTACACAAGACATCTATACTCGCCGTTGCCGTATTTTTCCCTCTGTTAGAGATCAAGATAACAGAAATTCTCTTGCATTCGCCAAAGTGATGCTGTGCTGTCCCCACATAGCTAGTTGTATACTACAAACCTGTAGAAGTACAAATGTAAATTTTCAGCTCTCTATAAGCTATAGTTCTCGAAAAATCTGAATTTCAGTTTGGACCCCCTGAGATGGGAAAGCTGTACTCGATATTTCTCGAGAACTAAAGCTTGCACAGAGCTGAAAATTTACGTTTGTACTCCTACAGGTTTGTAGTATACAACTACCTATGTGGGGACAGCACAGCATCACTTTGGTAAATGCACGAGATTCGATTCCGTTTTCTTGATTTCTAACAGAGGAAAAAATACGGCAACGGCGTGTATAGATGTCTTATGTAGACAGTGTTTACGTGGGCAAGTTAGAATTTTTGTAGGATTTTTATGAACAGAGTTACGACTTTTCTCGATTTTTCGGGCAGTTGAATTTTTTAAGTTTTTGGCTTGAAACTCGAGATGGATCAGAGCTGTCGCTAAATCAAGATTTGCCTTCTTGTAGAGCATGCTTTGCTTTTTTTCGGGTATTTTGCATGCTATCTAGAAATGAGAAGTGTATGACTTATTGCGGTTGAAATTCAAAACGGACATTAATTTCCGGACAACCTAATACTTATCTCGAATTCCATTTTGTCTGTATGCATTGAGGTTATAGAAAGAAAATTCTTGTTATAATCAATAATCTTCGCTTTTACTAATGTCATTTTTAGCAATTTCGGGTATTATGCTGCGTCTAGCGTTACGTGCCGGAGCCGTGCAGTCACATCACTCGAACAATTGCGCGTCCAGTTGGTTCCAGCACAGCGCTGGAACTTCGCTGGCACAGCGCCGGCTCACGAACAACTCTGAATGTTGTCTCAACGACATAAAATATCAATTTCTCTTCCGCCCTGAATGGGTCTCTTTTTTGAAAGTGTTCTGTTTGGAACAGGTTAGTGACCTATTTTTATATTGAACATAACTAGACTTTTTGTAAAAGTATTTTTGGATGCCTGTTGTCCCCTCCCCTTTCTTCCAAAAAAAGTTTGCTATCTAAACGTATCAGTCAAACGGCAAAACGAATAAATTTAGTGAATTGAAATGAATAGAGCTCTCAATTGCACCGAGCTCAACCTATCATTGATCAAAAGCTGTGCACTTAATGATTTATAGCCACTTTTTTCTTGAAGTAGTATGTTTATGACCTAGAAAGATTCACAGACTGTCCACCAGCCTCATGCGAGAATTCATAGATCGTCTGCTTCTAGGGAACTTTTATAATACACTATCGCGAGAGTCAACCAACAGGCTGGTTGCTTGCAAGTGTTGTTTCAAATCCTTCGACGAAAAAGAGTGATTGAAATTATGGCAATACAGGTCCCAAGCCAGTTGACAAACAGGTGAAGTGCAATTTCTCAGTGATAAGAGAAGTGCATTATTCTCTCTGGGAATCGCTTCTCACTTGCTCCAAGCTGCGTTCAGAGTTATCCACGTGCCAGCGCCGTGCCAAAATCCATGTGGACGCTCTGGTATCAATCCATCGGCCTCGCCGACGTGGCGCTAGCACGGCGCTGACACGGGCAACTGTGGACGCAGCCTTTAACTTCGTTTTTGTTTCGATAGAGGTCTTTAGATCTGCATAATTCAATAACAGTTTCAAATCATGGCCAAGAATCAACCATGATACGACTTAGCTGAGCACTACTCACCCACAGCAAACATGTTGAAACGCTTTGTATCGTTCATTCTTCAACTGCTGTCAATTCCTAGTGTGATCTTCTTCCCTCACTTTCATACATTTGAAATTTAAAATATCTTTTGACCACTGGAGGAAGCAAATATTCTCTTTGCTAAGGGGCGGAGTTATTTTTTGAATAAATGTGGCGTGAATTCTGAATGTTGCGAAAGTCGGACAAATTTATCAGTCTGTGTAATTTGAAATCATCATAACTTATAATAACGGGCTAAGGTTGTTTACGTGTTTTTGTGTGTGCGTATGTATGCCTGTGTGTCTGTCTGTAACGAAATTTGTAGAGCGAGTTCCAGCCAATGTCCTGAGCCCAAATTTTGCACATCAAATGCGACCAACATAAGAGCCTACAGTACAAAAGCAGGAGTGGTTTTGTTGAGTGGATCCCTCAGAAACTGTGCGTCAAACGGAACCACTTGGGTTCTGGCCAGCAAAATTGGTTCCGTATCACCACTTTTTGCAAAGTCAGGGATGTGTTTGGCATGCTGATGTGCAAGCCATGGACTTTAGTCCAAAAAAGTGGACAAAAGTTTACTACTTTACGAGAACGACGCCAAAAAGGAATGGTTACGTAAATGGTTGATTTACTATGGTTTTATCTGAGTATTCGAGTAAATTTTGCATAGAGAAGTAGCTCACGTTGCCTACAGTCCTTATGGCAGCTACCAAGCCAGAAAGAGTCTAAAAACCTATTCAAAATTGTATTTGTTCTTCTGCGAAAAGTTTCATTCACGCGAAATCACCGATCTCACATGAAAAAGCATTTGGAATGGGTCTTTGTTTACATTTTACTCGCGATAATTGGCACTGCGCGGTGAGTTTCATTGCCACCATTAGTCATGAATGAGCAAGGCATATGAAATAAGACCAGTGCGAGCCTCTGCGAAGCAGAGGTGACGCACTGGTAACTTATAATAACGGGCTAGGGGTTGTTTACGTTTGTCTGTCTTTGTGTGTGAATCTCTGTCTGTCACGAAATTCGTAGAGCGAGTTCCAGCAATGGTCTTGATTTAGAATTTTGGTCGTAGCACCCTATCAGTATGTAGGTAAAGTACGCAAAAGCAAAAGCCGATCTGATGAGTTAAACATTGAAAATTGTGCGCCAAACGAATCCATGCGACTTCTCGCGCGCCAAAGTGGGCCTGTGATGACTTTTTCCAAAATCATGAATTTATCTAACAAGTAACCTCCGCAAACCATGGAGCCTAGCCCGACAAGTGAGCAAAAAATCTACTTTCACGCAAGATCGGTGCTAAAAGGAATAATTGCATAAACAGTCGATTTGTCAAGGCTTTACCTAAGAATTCAAGAAGATTTTTGCTTAGAGATGTAACTCACTATCAAGCCATTATAACTCCAAAGCGATTCGAACCTACGATTAATCTTTTGGAGAGTACTTTCGTCCTCTCAAATCACCGATCTTACATTAAAAAAGCTTCTGAAATGATAGTTGTTTACAAGTCATTCTGATGCAGCATCGCGCGGTATGTTTCAAAGACATCATTTTACGAGTTCGAGGAAGGCATGTGGGTAGTAGGACCAGTATGAGCCTTTGCGAAGCAGAAGTGACGCACTGGTGAAAAAAAATATTCGTATAGTGCATGAATTATGATAGGTACTTTTCGCAAGACACAATTTGGCCTATCAACTGACTCAAGGTCATCAATCACAAATAAAAGTTAACCACAAATAAAAGTATCTCGTTTTTGTTGAATTGACTCATGATCTTTACTTTCATACATGAATAAGGCAGAATTTTCCTCTAAGAAGAAAACGGAGAGCATCAATATTCATTTAGAGTAGCTTCATATTGAGGGAAGAAGGAGCGACAAAACACTAACAAAGTGGCTGGCTTTCAAAAAAATGTTTGAGTGTGCTTCTCGATATAGCACTCTTACGGCTCCGGGTTCTTAGACGAGGGTTGTTTGATTATAAGACTTACTAGGCCTTTTTTAGAATAAAACAAGATGCAAAACGTGCGTGCGTTACAATGCACCCAAAAATCGATATATCGATTACAAGACCCCAACTTCGGATTATCACAGCTTGCAAGCAGGGGGTAGTCGACTGGAGCTATATCAAATGATATTAATATCCGAAACTTAGTTTTTGAAAAGCCTTCAGCACCATTTGAGATGTTTTTTAAGAGGCAACGTTATTCTTCTTTACAAAAGCGCTTACCAGCTACCGGGCGGCTTCAGTTCAGATTTTTGTTTCTGATATAACTTCAACTGTTTTCTTCTCTAAGTATACAAAGTTTTGTGACAAAACTCTCTGGACAGCAGGGCCGGTAGTAATCTACCCTACCTGGTAGCATCATAGATGCCGGCAAGTTGGCACACATCCCGGAAAGATGCCAACTCCGCCGGCAGCTCGCGGAGTGATTGTAGGTTCTAATAATCTTGTATAATCTCAGTACGCGGTTATTTCGCTCATCAAATTTTGATAACGTAGACAGCCGCAAAACTGCTGCCTCGCGGGCGGTCGAACCTAAGTGTGCTAACTGCAAGTGCTGCCACGTTACCCACTCGACCATTCGGCCAGTCCTTGCCGTTTGCATCAGCAATATGAGCAACGCACTGTTAAATGGCCGCCTGTAAGAAGAATCGATACATTGCGCGAGAGACTTTGACCTGAAAGAACAGCTGATTGATATGAGCAAGAGAGGGGCGAAATCGGTGCAAATAAGATTTAGAAAGGATTGAAAAAGATGGTGTTCCTTATGGTTCTAAGGCATTACTAGATTTTTTTTCTCTGTTAGAAAATCGTCGTTTTAAACAAGAAAAACTCATATATTGAGAAAAATGAAGGTTTTTGGATGGAAAGTAGAATTTTTTGATATTTTCGCCTGACGTAAATTGTGTGATATCGCCGCAATTCGCAATCTCACAGACGCCGTCGGCAAAGGTGCCACCACCTCGACGTGGTAGGGGCAAGTCGAGATGCCGGCAGCTCCCTCTCTCAAAAGAGCACGCTATTTCCCGTGCTCTCTGACCTGCCGGCAGCTGCCATCTCGCGGATTTCGACGAGCTGCCGGCAGGTTGCCGGCAACTGACATCGCGAAGTTGCCGGCAGCTCCTCCTGCGCTTCTAGATATTTTACCAAAGGAGAAGTTCTGGAACCGCAGACTTTTATGGAGTTTTCTACAGAGTCGAGGCGGCATCTTTATCGAGAAAATTTTTTGGAATAAGGCCTGGGACGGCCTAAATTTGGAACCTCACTTTCTGGCCACCTCACGGAAAAGGTGCCAGCGACCTGCCGACGAGACCTGCCGCCAGGTCGGGGAGATTACTACCGGCCCAGGTATTGGCACCTAATCTCTTGGTAAGAGACTTCGATGTAGAGAAATCATCATCTGGCTGGTGGAAATTTGGAACAATCTATTTAGCCGTAGCGCGTTGTTGATCGTTGATCGCTCACCTACAATCTTAATCGGCCTAGCTTTCTGTTCTATGTGTTTGATAACACTACAACTATAAATCTTTTCACCTCGGGGTCTATTCGATCCAAAAAACTGTCACAAAGAACTTCCGGAACACGAGTCTCTAGTGGGTTGTTACACTAGCCCTCTGCACGAATCACGTGCAGAACAAGAACCTTATGACCAAGATCATATGGTCGAAGAATTCTTGGTATCAACAATCATATCTGCTGCACTGGTTCTTGGCTGCGTACGATTCTTTTGTTTGAGCGACGCTAAGATCCGAATAGGCAGGAATATCATGCTTCACATTCGCAATTCTTTCGTAATTCTTTGTGGAAACACTGTTCTGCAGATCTAAATGAATAGGCCTCTTGCGAGCTAATATTCGGGGGTCTCAACTGAGCCACATTTCGAATGAGATCTTGTATGATTCCTTCATTACTGAGAAAATAAATTTTAATTTCGCACAGTTTGTACCGGACTATTTAGTGAGTACAGTAAAAGATACGTTCAGACGGGGGTTGTGTCAAATTACTTGACCACAAATGAGTCTTATATATAAAGCTGAATGTCTGTTTGTCTGTCTGTCTGTATGTCTGTCTGTCTGTGTGTACGTATGTTCCGAATAGAAAATTCCATTTCTGAACCGATCCGGATCAAACTTGACACACATACACTTCGGGCCCCGGCGGGTGTCACAGGCTACTTTTCGTCATCAATCTATATCGATTTTATCGATCTTTATCGATTTTTTTTGCAGAGTTCACCTACGGGGCTGGGAGTTGGCACAGGGGGGTAATCGAGCGTGGGGATTCCGAATACAATATTAGTTTTCAGGATCTTATATATAAAGCTGAATGTCTGTTTGTCTGTCTGTCTGTGTGTACGTATGTTCCGAATAGAAAATTCCATTTCTGAACCGATCCGGACCAAACTTGACACACATACACTTCGGGCCCCGGCGGGTGTCATAGGCTACTTTTCGTCATCGATCGATATCGATTTTATCGCCGATTTTTTTGCAGAGTTCACCTACGGGGCTGGGAGTTGGCACAGGGGGGTAAGTGAGCATGGGAATTTCGAATACAATATTAGTTTTCGGAATTATCGATTACTTTTATCGATTTTATCGATTTTTTTGCAGAGTTTGAGCTACGGGGCTTGGAGCTTGCACAGGGGGGTAATCGAGCATGGGGATTCCGAATACAATATTAGTTTTTGAAATCGTCCATTATTTTTATCGATTTTATCGATTTTTTTGCAAAGTTTAAGCTACGTGGCTGGGAGTTTGCACAGGGGGTAATCAAGCATGCTGATTACGAGTTCAATATTAATTTGGCGCTATTCGGCTAACCGGGCCCCAAAATTTTTTGTCGTAGAGCTTGCTCAGATTCGTGTATAAGGGTTATCTTACATGCTGATTACAGATATCACACTTTCGTCGCAGAAAGTCTCCCCATGTGGTTACGATAGGTGTACGGTAGGAAGTCAAAATCATGAATTCGGCTGGAGTTCGGTCCAGAGAACTTATTGCTGATTACGAATTTCATACTCTCTCTGCATATTGGGACCTCTTCATAGAGTTAGGGTGGTTATACGGTGTGGGGTTGAAAACATAGATTTGCTTCAAACTTCGTCTGGGATGGTCATTTAGCGCGCTGAACATAAATATCATGTTGATTTCGCAGGATGGTGCATTTTCTTGGATTACGGTGAGTGTAGATGGGTCGAAGTTCCACATTTGCTCGAAAACCTTACCAGTAACCGTTCACAAGCATACTGCTTATGAATATGAAACTTGCTCGCTGTCATAACGCATTAGTGAAGTTTTGGTGAGTTGCAGGATTTGAATGGACAGGGCCAATTTAGATCCCAGATATTCATGAAAGGGAAACGGTCGTTTTGCATGGCGGTCTCCAGCGCCATCCTGATAACCTGTCCCAACATGTAACGCACGCGGCAAATCTCCCTCCCCCTGATTTGCTTAGGAGCCGCCGAAGGGTGTATTGCACGCGGCAAATGTCTCTCCTCCTATTTCTGCTTAGGCAAAAGCCGCTGAAGGATGTATCGCGCGCGACAGTGGTCCTATAAGGAAAGCATTACGGTCGTGGGAAACTTTTATACCACACGAATTGCCTTTATCGCGGGGATTGAGCACGATATTCTTTGAACAGCACTTTAGGTAATTCCCTGCCAAGGTTTCAGGCAGGTTTATGATTTTTACCCGCTGCCACGCGATGACTATGATATTGTCATCAGCGGCTCAAATAACCCTAATATACCGAGTTTGAGCAAGATCCGTCACAAAAACATTTTGGGGCCCGGATAGCCAAATAACGCAACCAGTTTTCAGAATTATCCTTACTTTTATCGATTTATTGTTTTTTTGTGCAAAGTTTGAGCTACGGGGGTTGGTGAGGAAGGTAGGTGAGCATACTGATTACTCACGTAGCGGGAATAGGGAATGTGGAAGTGGGCACAGGTAAAGGTGTACGGGATAGAAATGAAACCTTTATCGTTTTTGACAGGGCCCAGGCGGAGCCGGGTAAGCCAGCTAGTCATATATAAACTGTCGCTTGGACACTGCCGCGGCTAGAGCTTGAAAATTGGTACACATAGAAATATCTTGACTATTTCATACGCGGGTTTTTCTGGATGACTCATCTCACAAAATTCGTTCATATTGCCTGAGTACAACTGCGGTTTAAAGATTTAAGAACTTTCGAAAAATACCGGCTCATAAAAAAACACTAGAAATAGCGTTTCTCGATTTTATTGTTTTCTGTCGAAGATTCAGCGCCTTTGTGTACACTCTGTGTCAATGATGTTCACTCTTTTGATTAGCTCAGCAACGCTAGAGTCCCGTGCCGCGTACGCGAGCGTACCGCTTGACCGTGTACACTTGCTGTAACGATCGGTGAAAGCTGCGCAAGGCTCACGCGCCGCGGTTGCGTAATAGCTACGGAGGGAGCACGTGGTTGACACAGATTGTATCAAGCTTGTCACAATCTTAAACTTTTTGCAAAATCAACATTTTGTTTGCAGTAGCGTACGTCTCCTCTCAAGCGGACTAATCGGCGTCCTCAGTTACGGTAGAAGCACGGTCATAGCTGGAGTGAACCTTTAATTTACGTGAAGTACATCCTTCAGTAAGGCGTTCCAATCATTTTGCAGAAAAACCCCGTGTGCGACACACCTGCAATCTGTAAATTATCATTGGTTTTGACCCGCTATCGTGCTCTTTGCGATGAACTAATCAACGTCCTCGATGCGGTAGGAGGTACGGTTTGGGCTGGAGTTCAACTTTCATTTTCTCCAAGACGAGTGAATCATATGAGCTGTCGCTAAGATAATGACATGAGCAGGGCATCCCAGTTAATTTCCACATAAGAAACCCAGGTGGGTTTTCTTCTACTTGAATTCCCATTGAGTTTGATCCTGTTCCATCATTTTGTGGTTATTAGTAGTCAATCGATGATTATGCACTTTATTTGAGTTGCGAAACTGTAGACATGACCAGCAGCTCTATGTTGGATTGTATCGTGTGCGAGAATACTCCCCCCCCCTTTTTACCCGCCTTTTCTCTACCGCCGGTATGGCTTATTTGGTTGCAACGGGAGCAAAATGGCTGCACCCGACTCGACTTCCTTATTGCCTTGCGTATCGCACTTGACTTCGTAATACTGGTTAGTGATACCCGCTGATATCGTGCCCTTTTTGGCGGAGGTGACAGGCGGGGACGGACGATCGCTCGAAGAATTAGATCATCAACAAATGCGAACAAAACAACACTTTCCATCAAACATCTTCGTCTAACATACATCACGTCATCGTGCTTGGCGCTTGCGCCGCTTCGCTCTACATGCGAATATTAATAATATCTTTGCTACAGACCGAACAGCAGCGGAGGGGGGGGGGGGAATGGGAATGTCATCATTTTTGTCGATAGAGAAGCTGTGTATTGCGAATCGGCGTAAAAATGTCTCTCATGTCAGAAGACGCAGGGACGGACGGTTCGTCGTCGTGTGGCGCGCGGAACGTGTGGGCCGGTTCTTTCTCTCCTTCTCCCTTCTCGTCGTGCTAAAGGAAACG
Organism: Cylicocyclus nassatus; assembly: GCA_958299035.1. NCBI lineage: Eukaryota > Metazoa > Nematoda > Chromadorea > Rhabditida > Strongylidae > Cylicocyclus > Cylicocyclus nassatus. Next base: position 84,487,830 of record CATQJL010000316.1, on the reverse strand, counting down.
ATGCTATCGATCACACCCCTATCTATCTTTTCCCCCTAACACCATAATTCGAGAATCTTTCGTTTTTCTTCAGTGTTGGGCTGCGAATTTTAGCGCGTATCGTAAATCTGCATAGCCTAATGTGTTTGCTCCGAATTGAAAGACTCTGATGGGTCTAGATTTTCTGTTTTTTATTTTAATCCCTATATCATTGCTATCACTTCTACACTTTGCAGGAATTTTACTAAATCTGATCCTTTGACATGTTAATTCGACAGAGCTTAACATTTTTCAAAAAAATGTTATCCTTTTCCCTTCGTGTTTTTTTTTCCTAAACCCTCTCCAGGGCTCCTCACTTAGGAGGGAGGGCTCAGGATGTTCTTGAAAAGATTTTTGAAAGGAAAAAATTCTAAAACTTCTCATAAAAAACTTTGTGATTTTTCATGATCCTGTATTTCAAAGACTCGGCCATTAGATGTTATCTCTACCAAATTTCTCACCCAAAAATTCACTGTCTTTTTTCTGCACTTTCATTTCTCTCTGATCTCTGTTTTGTTTTCGCAGTTTATTGTGCTTCTTTATCCCTCTCCCCCCCCCCCCATTTCTGATAGATCAAAGTTTTCTGACCGGTCTCGGAAGGGTCAAATGCTAGATGATTACGAGACGGTGTTCCGTAACAGTTGTAATAAAATTGCGTAAATCAATGATAGAAGAAGATATCATTTCTGTAGCTGCGGCCTTTGAGTTTTCTTTCATGCGAATATGCACGTTCATCATTATTTTTCATGTTTATTCTATGAGCATTATTGATTTTTTTTTGGTTTTTCGATTTTGTTTTCTTGCCATTTGAGACAAAAAAGCTGTTTCGTAATATTCTCGCTCTTCAGACTAATTGTAAGACTCTATCATATTTGCTAAGAGAAATGACATTTTTTGTAGTCCCAAAGGGAAGTTACCATCATTTATATTTCTTTCGTGTCTGCATTTTTTCTTCTTTTCAGGTCTAGACTTTGATTCTAGAAACATTAGAATTTCGTAGAATAAATTATATTCAAGTAAAATCGCACCCTACTTCATGTAGGAAATGCTGTTGTTTCACGAATCCCTAAGTGAACTCAAAATCTACCCATCTCGCGATTCGCTACCGTAATCCGCGCTGCACAGCTCGCTGATCAGAGGAATAATTCTCAAAAATGTAAAAAAATCCACTTTTTCCAGTTGTTGAAATGCTGTTTTCTGCTGTAGTTGTACGCTCTGGCCAAAAAATCTAACATTATTTTTAAATTAATATTCTGTTGCACCTTGTTTATTTGATCATAAAGTAATACATAAAATAAGTTTTGCCAAATTGATAATCTGCTTCTCTCTCCGGAGCTGTACTTATGACTAGATCGAAAAAACTTTGTAGAAGTCCGTGATTACATTTGTTATCATCTTCCATAAAATCAGCTTATCCGGAGAAAAAGTGGCCTTGCTAGAGATAAAAATCAAACGTCAGCAATCTAAACCTCTTTTTTTCGCAGAGTTCTCTTCTTTCCGGACATTTCAGAAGCTTTTCATATGTCTTTTTTGTCTTTTTCCATTGATAAGGCTTCGTTGACTACCAGCTGAGCTGATCATTGGCGTTCCACCTTCTATATAAAAAGAAATTTGCACTATCTTTGATGGTTAGATACTACTACACTTACACTTTGTATTATCCAAGTTGAACATCTCTCTGGCTGGACTTTCAACTTTTACTATAACTGCATTTCGTATCTCATTTTTTTTTGCACCTTACCTGTCTTATAAATGTTCCAATTACTTCATGCCTTATTGTGTCTGTGTCAGAGTAATTGGAAATTTCTGTCTTTTTCAGGGAGGGAATGTTCCTTCTTCTCATGTGTCTCTTTATACGTTTATATTTATATCACTTATTTATGTTTATATTACCTACCTTTAGACAAATAAGTAATCTTGGAAATTCATCAGATTCAGATTACTGATAAATGTTAGCATTTTGTAAACATGTGTCCATTTTCTTAACCTATAAGGACTAAGGTAGCATTGCTTTACTTTTATAAGTTAGCCTGAGTAACAAAATTATTGACTTAAGATGGAGATACAGTCCATATAAATCGCGTGCTCCCTTTTCCGTAAGCACAATGTGCTTCGCGTCACGTTCGCGCGCGTATGGCTTGAGCATTCAAGTTGGCCTTATCGATCGGAGGTCCGCACGCAGGGCCTGTGAGTTGCGTATGCGTAGTTCGCATGCGAAATGGAGTACGTTATTGACATTAACTGTAGAAATTCAGAAGATTTATTATCATATCTTGAAACAGCTAGCTAATAAGCTATAATCCATCAAACAAAAAAAATCTGCACCACTTGTTCCCCAAAAAAAACCTTGATTTTAATCATTTTTAAGCAAAAACATTTTGGCTTATTTCTTTACAAAATTTCTTTTTCCCATCTCTCCTCCCAATCCGGACTTGAACTTTTAAATTTTTCTTTGCCGTTGATAATTCGAAATTTCAAGAATTTTATGAAAGTTCCTCTGTCAGTATCGGCTGTCACTTCGTCGTTATGAATTGCACATCATCGAAGAAACAATATCTTTGGCGCCGCAACTTCGAGAAAATTAGAATTTTTCCATTTATTGCACTCTCACACTCATAACAAATCTAACTTTGCATGCCCATTTCGTGATATTGGGCAAATCTCAGAAAAGCTATTCTTATGAACACGTGCTAGGAGGAAAAAAGCAAAGTGCATGTTGCGGTAGAAAAATTTCTTTATCGATAACGAATCGATGAAGGTCTGCTGATAAGTGTGTCGGAATGCATTAACAGTGCATCATTTGAATTGGCATCTGAATTGCTTGAGCTGGAGGATTCTTGATCACGTGGTGCGGGAGAAGAAAATAAGGACTATTATTGATTTTAGGTTAACTTGTACTTGAAACGAATTTGTGTCAATTTGGATTAGAACAAGACTAATTGTCTTCCTTTTAAACAGCTTATAATTCGCATTCATAAACTGATAACAATAAAAAATATAGTGCCTCTGCAGTGACGACAACATTTGCGCGTAAAAAATGCCATGCATGTAAATTCCGTCAAAGTGCTTGTGATTTACGCGTAATCCTTTGTTCACGCGCAGATGTTGTCAGCAATGCAATAACGGCGTATACATGTTCTATATCGGAGAAGCAGTGGCGTACCGAGGAGGGGGGGCGGGGGGGGGGCGCGCGCCCCCCCCCCCCCCGAGAATGGGTCGCGAAATTTTTGAAAGTTACCTATGTGGGTTATAAAAATGTGCAAGTGACTTGTTTATTTTTGTAAATAATTAAAATAAATTTTTAAAATTTTTAAAAATTCAAATTAGCTTTGTAAAAAAATTTTTTTCGGGGGCGTGGCTGACGCCACGCCCCGTTTTTCTAGATTTTAGGGGTCGGGGACCCGCAAAAGTTTTGAGAAGCACCCCAAAAAAATTTTCGGAGTGCGTGGCTAACGCCACGCACCTTCTTTAGAAAAAAATTTTTGTCGCGCCCCCCCCCCCCCGAGCCGAAATCCTGGGTACGCCACTGCGGAGAAGATACGGGACATAAAATTTTTTAATCTAAAAGAATTTTTATGAACCAGAAGACCAGCACTTCTCATTTGATTTGTCTTTTATTGTTTTTATAAATTCTGCGGCTACATCAAGTGAATACTCAAGACTATTAAATGAGCAGTTTCGCCTATAAATTTCCGTAATTGTTTCCGGTCAGGACTAATTCAGGCAACCGCAGCTGATGGCTTTTTCTGGAATGTTCTGCCCAAAAAAGATTTTATGCGCGCAACAATAATGATGTGAGGTCACAAGAGCAATCAATCATGAATTTTTAAGCAATCGCCATGATCCCTGAAAGTCTAAATAGTTTTTTTTTTCAAATCAGACATTACATTTAGTCCAAAATTGTCTGTTGATACTAGAATTACAGAATTCGAAAATAATGAGGATACCAAATTTCCACTTTTTTTTCAATAAGAAAAGCATGGACAACTTAATTCTAATCAGTTTTTTTTTAATTTTCATCCCGTGTTTTCGAGCTTCCCTTCGGAACACTACATATATAACCGCTTTTCTTGCCCTTTCTACATATACTGAAAATACTGGGACCTTTGAACCCCAAAAATCTCAACTGAAGCTTTCTAAAATCAATTATACCTGCAGCTGCTAACTCGCTGAAAATAACGGCCTCAGGCAAGGCTTATTCGAAGAGATGGATTTTGTCTAATTTGATGATGGTAAAATTTTGAAACTAATAATAAATTTTCGCGCAAAGGACAAAGTTTTGCTTCTCCATTCGTCCTTGAAGTGACTAGTGATAACCGTTAATATCCATTGTGACCAGTTTTGGTTGATTATACAAAAATAAATAACATCCATTTTGAGACTAGGAGACCTTGAAGGCTATTGCACAGTATTGTTGAACAAGCCCAAACATGTTCTTTCACAAATTCCAAGTGATAGATTATCCAAAACGCGTCAAAACGCATGTATGAACCTGTTAATTAGGTTCCCGAGTAACTAATCTCATTTCAGAATGAATGTTTTAGGCTCTCTGTTTACTTAATTTTGATTAAATTGTATTATCTTAGCAGCTAATCCGCAATTCATCGAATAGCTAGAAAATCGAAAGCAGGGCTCAGCACAGCTGGCACGGCGGAAAGCAAAGGGGATATCGTTTCTACAGGGCCGAGGCGGAGAACTGCCGCAAAAATGCCGCCGGCATGCCACCGGCATGCCATTGGCAACCTGTCCATCAACAAACAAAGGCGTTGTTTTCAGCCAAATCGCAATAGTATGACACCAAATTTGGTGTGTGCATGCGCGTTGGTGGACCGGAACTACGGGCCAAAAATTTATGAAAACTTATGTGAATGAAAGCTGTGCCGAACTTTTTTCTGAATTAGCTGGCACCGTGCCAGCTGAGTGCCAGCTGAGCTGGCACCGACACTTTGCTCACATAAGTTTTCATACTTTTTTGAATAAAATGTATCTACACTGTAAAAGTTACATACGGAGAAGAAACAGTTTCATAATGTTCTCTTTTCAGCGTTTTATAGCAATTTGAAAACCACTCGGTCCGCTCCGCAGTCGAAAAATCGGCTTTTTCTGCTTCTCAAGATGTGATTCGACCACTTAAAAAGCTCAGAAAGCTGTGAAAAGCTCTTTCATGAAATCAGAAATGCATGAAAACACTATCACATTTTTTACACAATATAAAAATGAGGACGGGTTCTCAAAACAGGTCAAAAGGGACTTCGTACGAAATTTTCAATATCAAACGGGAGTTCGTTTTGAAATTTCGCTGGTGCTAGCTCGTGCCGAGCCCTGATCGAAAGTCTTGCAAATCCGTTATTTTAATCTTAAAACTCCTCCTAATGCTTACTAAAAAGCCGCTCAATTGCTCTTGTAAGCGCTTTGCCGCTTTCAAATAAATCTAAAATAAGTCATAAAAATTGATGATTTTCAAAAAATAATGCGGCGAAACTTGCCAGATTCACAATCTATTCAAATTATTTTTACGTGCTCATACAGCTATTTGGTAGTGAGAAGAAAACATCAATATATGGCTCAAACATTATGAACTTCGGGAATCCAACAAATCGATGTTTCACTCTATTAATAGAACCAAAATTTGCTCCTTTCTATTATCGATCAGAACAGCCGCATGCTTTTTTTGAGTCAGGAGGTTGTGCCAAGGCTCGTTTGAGGATCTTATTTGAAGTGGTTGAATTACAAGGTGATATTTTTAGTTAGCAAATTCTCCTATTTTATTCATTCGAAATATTGATTTCAGATTTGATTCATTCCAATGCATATTTTTCGCAAGATCGTCCGCAAACTTCGATATCAATCGCTCCCTCCCATCCATCTTCATTAATTCAGGGAAAAAAATTCGACAGACGCTCTTAATTAATTTTTGGATGGTAACGTTTTGGTGTTCGTCTAGGCCATGCTTCTCAAGCCCATTGCTTTTGCTTCTTATTATGATTAATTCTCAAAAATCGTACCTCACGCCTATTCTGATCCGATGTAATTTAGTTTTTATGGGTGTTCGGTCGCGTATTGTTTTGATTCAGTTTGTAAATAAGTCACCTAAAGTTGCTTTTTCATAGGTTTTCAGCTAACTCTATATCTTCTTTCGAGCGACTAGATTTACATCGAAAGCTGCTCTAACTCGCCGAGGAAAAATGCCAGGTTTGGTTTTTTTCATTTTGCTCCATCAAAAAATCATTTTTGAACTTTTAACTTCTAAAATCTTGAAACTCATCTTTTATGCGTATTTGGGTTATCATTTGGCGATTCATGTAATATCCTATCCTTAGTGCAAAAAAAAGCGCGTGTCTTCAAATTTTCTACCGTAATCCTACAGCATTAAAGAGCGGTCGTGATTCTAAATTTGGGTTGAAGCCAGCTTTGCAATATAGTTTCTGAATAGCCACGAAAGTTCCTCATAGAAGAGATTCATTTTTGAAAAACTTTCAATTTATTTTGGACACTATGCTCCTGCATAGGCGACAACATTTGCGCGTGAACAAATGCTACACTTGTGACGTACTGTAACCGCACTGTAAACGCCTACAACTTGGTCGCGACCTGCTAAAAAATTAGCTTTAGAGCACACTTTGCCAAATGTTTACGCGTAAAGGTTGTAGGCAACGCAAGAATACTATGTCAATCAACCAATCTGCTGGACTATATCATTTGTGATCTTTGATACTGTAGCTATTTTTCAACGTTTTTGCCGGCACTTACGCCACAGCTATTTTTGGGAATTCAAAGAAATGCAGTTTATTGAGACGGGCTTTCTATAACCTTCTCAGCGCGCAAAGTCCATTTTTTCACTATTTTTTCGAAAAGTTATTGCAAGCAATTGAGAAGTGATATATCAGGTCACTCCCAAAGCTTTTTTTCATTTGACATTTTTCGTCTGCTTGTGGCTGAGAGCAAATCTCATAGAACAGCGAGAGCAACGAGCAGTCTGTCACATTTTTATGCCTTCCGCTCAGATTGCAAAGACAGCTATCGATAACAATACATTCAAATATTTGGGGATCATATTACTTTTTCTGAATGTTCTTTCTTTTCCAGAAATGGAAGCATGCCGTGTTTGCGGAGATGGAAATGCAAAGACTCACTATGGAGTCGTCACGTGCTTCGGTTGTAAGGGATTCTTTCGTAGAACGTAAGGTCGTACATGTTATTTTGGCTATTTTTTATTTTTTCATAGTTCATTGAATATTTTGAAACTGTCGCACAAATTTAGACTCAAACGACCATCTGAATATCAATGCCGTCACAATGGCACATGTGTCGTTGATCGACATGAACGCAACTCATGTCGTTATTGTCGTTTCAAGAAATGTATCGAAGTTGGAATGGATCCAAAAGGTTTGTAAGGAATTCCACTTTTCTTAGAACACTGAAGGCTATTCTTAGACGAAGGCGGATGCCCATATGATATGCGCGAACGCGGCGCGCGGGCTGTTATTGGTCCATAGTATCTGCACTTACGCGCTCCAGCTATAATAGCTGCTCGACCGCGTTCGCTATATGCGTTTTTTCGGGGCTAGAGTTTAGACTAAATAGACAGTGCAATTTTCTTTAGTTTCCTACTTTGTACGGGCTCTTCGGCACTCAATAATCATACGCTACCGTAATCTTGCGCTACCCATCAGAGACGTGCTTGTGGCCTCGCAACGATACGGAACATTTTGTCTAGACGACTTTATACGAACATGCGACAACGTGTACAAGCACCGCATATCTCTTTATATGTGCGCTTAACAACAGCTTATGATAACGGTGCCGAAAGGCCGTTTTCATCTGAATTTGGTGCAAATCTCACGTTTTGAATCTGTATTTTTTACTATTCCAACATTTTAGCTGTTCGTCCCGATCGAGATGCCACTGGTCGCCATTACCAAGGACGACAACGTCGTTCAAAGCTGAGCACAGATGATGAAGGCGAAATCGACGCAGAATGGATTCGTAAACTCCCAGTTGAGATGCGCACAACGCTCATGCAAATCATGAATATCGATTTGATGGTTCGTCAAATTTAAGTCTGAACGATTTTTATAAAATTAATTTTTTGCCTCACATTAAGTTTGGACAGAGAGATAAGTCAGATATTTGTCCAGGCGAATATGGGTGCACTAGGTCATCCCTCAGCTCATTTGACATTCATGCAACTCCGAAGTCCAGGCCGTCTTACCTTTCGCCAGCGGACCAATCAGCGTTCTCGTGCACGTAGATAGTACGGTCTGGGCGGGAGTTCGAAATTTGATTTCTTAGCTCGGATAGAACATATGAGGTGCTACTTTGGCAGTGGCATAGCTAAGATCTCTCTATCATTTACATTGGGAAAAGTGATACCTAGATTTACCTGGGTACCACGTTATCATTATCGTTGAGTGCGTTATCAATGAACTCATTCCTGCGATTAAATCTATAGTAGAGGCCTACTGAAAATAATATGTACAAGAATTTAGAAGACATCCATTTAGCGAAAAATTTACAGGGGCAATGAATTTTACATGTCACATTACTTTACACCGCATATTGTGCAAATTTTTCCGAACAATAGATGCATGCAACGAATCAATCAAATGTGTTTTATTTGAATATTTACGACTACCCTCATCGATGAACAAGTCTTAAAGCCCAAAAAGTGGTAGGAGAAAGAAGAATTTCTCCAATGTATAATATTGGAAATCAGAACCTTACTCTGTCAAAACCATCTTGTATATAAAGCTGAATGTCTGTTTGTCTGTATGTCTGTCTGTCTGTCTGTATGTCTGTACGTATGTTCCGAATAGAAAATTCCATTTCTGAACCGATCCGGACACGCACACACTTCGGGCCCCGGCGGGTGTCATAGGCTACTTTTCGTCATCGATCGATATCGATTTTATCGATTTTTATCGATTTTTTTGCTGAGTTCACCTACGGGGCTGGGAGTTGGCACAGGGGGGTAATCGAGCATAATGAGCATGGGGATTCCGAATGTAATATTGATTTTCAGGATTATCGATTCCTTTTATCGATTTTATCGATTTTTTTGCAAAGTTTGACCTGCGGAGCTGGGAGTTTGCACAGGGGGTAATCGAGCATGGGGATTCCGAACACAATATTAGATTTAAGGATTATCGATTACTTTTATCGATTTTATGGATTTTTTTTTTGCGAAGTTTGGGCTACGGGGCTGGGAGTTTGCACAGGGGGGTAATCGAGCATGCTGATTACGAATTCAATATTAGTTTTTAAGATCGTCCACTACTTTTATCGATTTTATCGATTTTTTGCAAAGTTTGAGCAACGGGGCTGGGAGTTGGCAGGGTAATCGAGCATGCTGATTACTAAAACAGCGGGAATATTGAGTTGGCATGTAGGCGTGGGCATAGGGAAAGGTTCGTACAGGAATAGGGATAGTGTTCTTTGACATAGTGTTTTGACAGGGCCGGGCGAAGCCGGGTAAGCAAGCTAGTCAAATATATTTTGAGCGACGGATCACATGATTTATTGAGTATTTTCAAGAAAACATGATGTACAGCAAACATGCCTTTTCATTTGTGAGAAATGTATACGTCACACAGATTTAGGTTGGTAGTGGAGACGGAAACATAGACGGGACAATGCTGTATCCATTAAGTTTCAATTCTATAAGACGTGTTTTGGAGGATCCATCTGTGCTAGATGGCAAGCGAACAGAGGTGAGTAATCCTGTAGACTTTATGGGCATCCCTCCCAGTTGATAGGGTAAAAAGCTGTACTTTCTAGAATTATGAAAAAAGCATATTCTGAATCGATTTATGATGATAATCTCCACAAAAAATCAAGAACTGTTGGTGGTACTTTTGTACCGCTACAGTATGCTAGCGGCACTCAAAGCTTCTTAAGGGAAGAGTACAGCTTTTCTTGATAGGATATTAGAGCAAGCACCTTTGGGTTAGCAAACAAATTTCCAAACAACAGATGAACTGGTGCCCTTTTTGCAGTATGCTACCGTAGGCCTTTGAAATTTCCTGGGGAAGAACTTGTGTCTCGTTTAACAGAATTATATATATCATGCTAGCCACCTTTTTTCGACCTATGTTTTAAACGCCAAAGCAAAGCATTACCCATTGATGGCACTTTTACTCCGACAGTATGCTGTAAATCTTCGAAGCTTGGTAAGGGAGAAATGCAGCTATTTTTGATATATTTATAAGACAATCACTTTTTGAATTGTTTTTATGCAAATCCCCATAACATCGCATAAGTGGCCTTTTTGCACTACTACAGTTTGTTACCGTAAGATCTTAAACTTGGTAAGGATGAGATGTAGCTATTTTCTCCGAAGCTGTAGAGCAAGCATCTTCTGGATATATATCTGAGTATGGAAGCCTCCATGGCGCATTATCTGTGGTGACCCTTTTGCACCGCTACGTATTCTACCGTGGCCGTTAAAGCTTGCTAGAGATATGCAGCTCATTTTGCTCAAACTAAGGGACAGGTATCTTATTGATTTTTCGTAAATAATCTTCAAAAGAACGCACTTGTTGGTGGCCTATTTGCACCGCTACAGTATCCCATGCCACCATAAGATTACAGAGAGGCGAGATGGCATGACTAAAAGCAGGGCTGTAGCGTGTTATTTATAAATTAATGGTTAAACTGAACAACTTATCGTGCTAGAGTAGAAAACAACTTATTGTGCTCAACTTTTTCCATAAATTTTCAAATGACGTTGCCCTACGGTAGTATAGGTACCTGCATGCATTTTGGTGTATATCTGCTTTCATAATAAAGTAAATTCAGATGCGCTATGACTCGTTCCGAGAGATAGAGCCAGGCGAACTTCCAGCCATTGCACATCGAAATCTACTTTCTGCCATAGATTGGGTCGATCACCTCTTCGACATCATGGATATCCAAAGCTTGGATGATAAGGTTTGTCGCAAGTGTCCAACATTGACCCTACCGTGCTAGCGCCGTGTCGGAACCCAAGTGGACGCATATTATTTGGTTGATTTCCTGGGCACGGCATTGGCACGGCGCTGGCACAAACGACTCTGAACACAGCCTCAGCTTATAAATTTGCAGGTGGCGACTGTAAAACACTGCTTTGCTCCATTGATGGTATTCTGCTTCAGCGTCATTACAGCAAAAAACACGAATAAACAGGACACCATTACCCTCTGTAATTACGGTCACATCAGACGAGATTGTGGCGTGCGATGGAATGAACCATAGTATGTAACCTTTGTGGCTACAATTAATACATAGATGTTGAGTTTAGATGTATATAATTTACAGTCATTTTGGAAATCGTCTAGCTGAGCGAGCGCTGGACGAGCTGATCAGTCCTTTCCGTCGGATGAACATCAAGGAGGAAGAAGCTGCTTTAATAAAAGCTATCATCATAGCCAATCCATGTAGGTTTTTATTCTATAAGAAATACGAGAAATTTTGGGAAGTCCTGACCAATTCCTCGAATTTTTCAAAAGATAGTCAAATGTAAACATTTTTATTACAGTAAATCATCCTTTGTTAGATCTAAGCTAGCACGTCTTGATTTTTTCACTTAAATCAACATATGGTTTCTGATGTGTCATTAGAGACAGTAATTATGTTTTCGTCAAATATCATCATTTCAGTTCTCATTTTGAACTATGCGAACTAGAGCTAAATGAAAATTTTTCACTTAGAATCGTAGACTATTCGAATTTTTGTATTTACCGAGTTTCTTGTTGTATAATATTATATTTAATTAGTAAACTATCAGCACTAAAGTCTTTTTTTATAGAAAGCTATACATTCAGCGCTTGAAATAATGATTTTTTAAGTCAAATTGTTCGTGAGTCTGCAACTACTCCTAACACAATGTTATTTTTATGACTTAGATATCAAAGGACTATCGGCGGAAGCGTCGGAAACTATTGCTGATATGAGGGATAGAATTCAGGAGACACTTTATCATGTCGTTAGAGAGACACATCCTAAGGAGGTTGCATCATCACGATTTGGGAATCTTCTGCTTTTCATACCGAGTGTTATGGTGAGATTTTCAAGGTTCTTCGAGGTCGTTCAGTATTTCGTGTAGCAGCGTCGTGCCAATGCCGTGCCAGAATGTCTCCAGCACGGCGCTGACACAACGCCTTTACAGGGCAACTTCTGGACTCTGTCTGGGAAACATTTGTAACATTTCGAGAAAATTCGTCTAAACTATTGAGTTAAGATGCTCGGATCGCTGGTGCGTGAAAATCTGCAAGTGGTAGATTCATTCGGGCATATGCCAGATCAGCTGATGCATGATGTGCTTCGAGAAGTCGCTGTAGATGCAAACCAAAATCAAGCACAGAACAACTCCGATTATGTGAGTTTGTGACTCTTAAGGGTCGTCTATGAGTATTTCATTTTTTATTCAAGGAGATTCCGGACAATCGACAGCACTATGAGGGTTCGATGCTTCATTCGGCTTCATCAACATCGGTTGAATCGCTCTCAGGATACAGCGGTGATTACTCGTGTAATACTGACGGCAGCCAGGGAGGATTACCATATAAGTAAGCTATAGCTAATCCGTACTTATTTGTCACGATTTATACCAAGAATGGAACATCAATGAAAATCTATCAATAATTTGGTAGCCCGAAAGTTTCGACTATAGTTAGACGTATCAATAAAGTTCAAGTTTGCATTCGTTTACTCTCCTTCTCCTTTTCTCTTTTCCCTATCCGCCGCTTGCACGAGAAATCCTTTTATTATTTGAGGATCTTTGTGGTGAAGTTGTGCATAACCTTACGAAAAGATTATCCGACATCCATCACTAAACGGCATTAGTGGGACTAACTTTCTCCAGATAAAATCTCTGTTTTAGCTTATCCAGCAACTCGCTCCCGTCAACATTGTCAAACTATCAAAATGCAATCAACAACGCTGCGTCTATGCCAAACTTGGATCACATGCCTGAGTGCGATCCGGACTATAACGTCACTTTGACTCCGGACATGTACTGCGGTGGGTCTCTGCTCTACTTCGTCGCAAACGCACGGACTAGTCGTCATTGCGGACCTATGCGTCTGGGGGGGGGGGGGGGAGGGCAGGCATCGAGGGCAATAGAGGGTCTGGAACAGTGAAAGAGAGAGAGAGAGAGAGAGAGAGAGAGAGAGAAAGAGAAAGAAAAAGAGAAAAATCCGCAATGACGTTCATCCCGCTAGTCTTACAACATCTGCAGATTATCGTAGGCTTTTCAGACATGCGTCAAGCAATGTCCATGACGCATAATATGGACACATCGGCCCTTGTGCCCGAACAAGTACACAATAGCAATGGTTCGTTGCCAACCAGCCCTACAACAGCTGCTTCGAGACCTTCGTTCTACATCGAGAGTAGTCGGCATACATTCACGGTCACAACGAACGTCGACAACAGGTAAATCACTGGAAGCCTCATGATTTCTCGCATTTATGTAGCGCAAATTACTGTAGCTCCTTGATCTTCCGAATCAAAGGCGTCGTCCAGAGTTGGTTGTATGCCGGTGTCGTGCCAAAACCGTGCCAGCGCCGTGCGCGAACCCACACGGGCGTATTGTTACTGATCGATGGACCCCTTCGGCACGATGCTGGCGCGGGCTGGCAACTTAAGACGTAATCAAAACTCTCATCCAGTGCTCTCTATCTAAGGCCTAAGGCATACCTGACGCGATTCGGCCAAATCTCCGCTTTCAAGCGACTTGGCGTCCTGATCAAAGGAAGCGCATTAACAACTAATTACAAAGAGCCGCTGTTATATAGTGTAGACCCCGGCCAGCTTCTCATAGGTACCGCCGCGGCGCATAGCAACTCGCGCTCGGCCTGACGCTTCTCGTTCAATTATGAGTAAAAAAGCATTTCTACATGATGTAGAAATGAAGTAGGAAGTGGAAACCATCAGTCTCAGCTCGAGAAGAGTCTAAGCAAGAAGAGAACGTTCACAACCCCCACTAGCGCGCAGATATCAGTCAATCTCCTGCATGCTAGATGGAAGTACCGCTGATTGAGTATTCTAGAAGAGACAAAGAGTCGAGGGCTACTTTCGAAACGTTTCCTTCTGTGATCATTTGAAAAAAGTTAAAAAGCGTAAGCTAGCGAGCACATTTGTACAATCAGAGCCCACTGACGCATTACAAAAGAATAGGAAGCAATTATACGTTATATTAGGTTGTCCCGAAAGTTTTGTCCGTTTTTTTAACTTATCATAAAAATACGTGGAACAAAGATAGGGAAACGCTCTAAGCACTACCCGACGCATCTTTTCCTCCTCATTCTAACTGTCAAGCCCGCATGCCGATTACTCTTCTGCTCACTGAGATGAACGCCGAAATTTCGAACCCATGGTTTTCACTATGTCCAAGTTTGACAATTTTTCAAAATCTTCACTTTCAACTTTTGGAAGACCTTTGATAGCCCTCAGATAGAGTAAGCAAAGGGCAATGCAATGCAGTTGTCTGGCGTATTTAGCTGGCTTTTCAATACTTTTAAAGACAATTTTTTCAAAATTCTTCACTTTTGCGAAGTTCTAAAATACAGAAACGCTTCGAACACTAACAAATCATCGGATTTTGAAGCTTTCAAAAACCGATTACGATTATTCACTATTTTTACGAAGCAAATGAGCGTTTATCTCTTCGAAATATAAGATTTTGCATTTTACGTGTACACGCTGGGGTGGAGTCAAATTCAAGAATTATGAAAATTCTATCGCCAAAGACCCCGCAAATTGGAGAGAATATATACTCACTGGAAAGAGGAGAAAAAGCTGCATCGAATAACACTTTAGTTGTGCGCCGTTTCACGATCTCTGGCTTTTGGCATCATTAAAATTGGAATTTGATAGCATCAGGAAAATAATTCTAAAAAATTTTCAAGGCTGGCTATAGATGCCGCAAAATTGCATTATATTGCCCTTTGTTTGCTCTATCTAACTGTTGCCAAAGCTTTTCCGAAAGTCAAAAATAAAGATTGTGAAAAATTGCAAAATTTGGACGTAGTAAAAACCATAGGTTCGAGATTTCGGCGTTTATCTCAGTGAACAAAAAATTAATCGGAATGGGAGCATGAAAGTTAGAAAGAGAAGGAAAAGATGCGTCGGATAATGCTTGGAGCGTTTCCCTATCTTCATTCCACGCGTATATATGATAGGTTGAAAAAACGGACAAAGCTTTCGGGACAACCTAATAAATCAATCAGATAGGCACGCTTACTCTGTAATCAAAATCTTCAGAGAAATATTCCACTAAAATATGCTATAATCTCCGCTATTGAAAAAAAATTCCTGAGCCAAAGGCTGTTAAGACTATTGAGGCTCTTAAAAACCCATCATAGGAAGTTGTCCTGAGCCGTCTACACCTGAAATAGAGCGTTCATAAACAGAACAAAGCCAGTTTAGAGAAGAAAACATAATAATTTCCATATGAAGCAGAAACGAAAGCGCACTGAAGGCATGCGCTGCGGGAGCGTCGCGCAGGTAAATATGGGAAGCTGGCCGGGGTCCACATTATACCAAATCGCGCAGCGACCAGAATCGCGCGAGGTATGTCTTTAGGGCCGGGCATACTTCACGCGATTTCAGTCGCGACGCGACTTGGCAATATTCCAACTGTCCATAACTCATTGTAAGCACATTTTAAATGTACAGGGGATAGAGCATTTTATCAATCCACGTAAGTTATACACACTATGCATGTGCGGAATGCTAGTGTTGAATATGAAGACTTCTGGCGAATTGCCAAATCGCGTCGCGACTGAAATCGCGTGAAGTATGCCCGGCCCTTTAGGCCTAAGGCATACATCATGCGATTAGGCCGAATCGCCACTTCCACGCGACTTGGCGATTTGCCAGCTTTCTACGAATTTATCGTGCGCGCTTCTGGGACGCATATTTGGGTAGATTGTGTAAGTTATTGCAAAGGAGCAAGTTGTAATCAAAGACAGCGCATTAGCGATGAATTACCAAAGTCGCTGTTGTACCGAATCGCGCAGCGCGACAGGGCGCCTGAAAAAATACGGTAGTACACTGTAATAAGTATACTGTAGCTATCCATTGGTCGCTTTAGGTGGTCCAGAGCTGCGACCTAA
The DNA here is from genome assembly GCA_958299035.1 of Cylicocyclus nassatus. Taxonomy (NCBI): domain Eukaryota; kingdom Metazoa; phylum Nematoda; class Chromadorea; order Rhabditida; family Strongylidae; genus Cylicocyclus; species Cylicocyclus nassatus. Next base: position 84,471,715 of record CATQJL010000316.1, on the reverse strand, counting down.
GTTGTCCACGCCAGCGCGGTACCGCAATTGTTTTAACAAGATTTGAACAATCAATGCACGCTTTGTCACGTAGGTTTCGGCACGGCACCGACACGGCGGTGGAACGGCGCTGGAACGGCGCTGACACGAGCAACTCTGGATGCAGTCAAAAAAATAGCATGCTATTATACCTACATATGACACAAGCTCTTTCAGATATCCTATGTATCCCGGAATGCCATGTCAGAATAACACGAATTCAATGCAGCCACCACTTGCTCCGCAGGATCCAGGCTCTGTGCCTTCACATCAGCATCAGCAGCAGCATCTTTGCAAGTCGAACTCCCTCCCACTTCAATATTACGAATGTGATCAGTACAACAATCAGCAAGCAATGGATTATGACGATAGCTATTATCAATAACGCTTGCAAACTTCATCTATTTTGTAAATCGGAACGAATATGGGTTGATTGCAGTAATCAAACAAGTTGTGTGCCTTTGTACGATTTTTCATAATTATTTTCCTCTCGAAATGCTCACATTTTGATTGTCAAAGCCATGAAATTTTCACACCTCAGATTATGTTCACTTTTTTCTTGCCATTGATTTTGAATGAACGATCTAAACGCGCGTCATCTGTATTTTATTAATGATGTTCAAAGAGAGCCACGTGCTCGACCTAATTCCATTGTTCTGGCCAAGACTCATTTAAGGGTGCAGATTACTTTTTAATTATTCAGTTGTTTACATCCGTGTTGATTACACAACAAAAGGGGAGGATGGAGAAGGAATTGCATTTTATTTACTCGAGTGATCTGCAGAATCATTCTAAACAAATGCCGAAGGACTTACAAGGAACGGATACTTGGTCGAAGTGGCGTTTCCATATGAAATGTATACTATCTTATAGAACATGCAATGTTGATTCCAAATCTCCTTTCCTTATCTGCAAAGCGTTTCCGGGACGAGAATTACGAAAAATTTTCGATACAAAATCTTGAAAGCGCAGCTACAAAGCGTTCAGAACTTTGATGCGTGAGTTCAGACGGGTCCATGATTACTACCAGGACCTTTTATGCAATAAATACCTTCAATCTAACAACCTCATGTCAATCATTACTCTTTTCAAGCGCCGAAAAGATATCAACTGCTGTTTTAACCTTAGCCAAATCAATGAATTTTTACCTCAAAAAATCTCCAGAACTCCCCATCCAAAAGCGCTTTGCAGATAAGGAAAGTAGATTTGGAATCAGCGTTTTATGCTCTATAAGATAGTGTACATTTCATATGAAAACGCCACTTCGACCAAGTATCTTTCCCTTGTTAGAAGTTGCTCAAAAGACACATGATAAACTTTCTCGTTGACTGTTCAAAATTGTGCAATTGCACATATTCAGTGACCTCCGTCCGACTATGCTCAGCAACCTTTGAATTATGGTTATCCTGTTTTTTTTTTGTCTAAATGCTAATTTGTAACCGCAAATGTAAAAAAAACTGCAGTTGAGAGATGAAGGTGTTGCCATGGTAACTTTTCCCATCTGCAACTATCATTACAATCGTCCTCAGCAGTAATTCCGAGAAAAAATCTATCAATGATCAAATATCTACATGTGTTGCACTTCTCTTTGGTAATTCGATTTTATTCCAACAAATATTATAGTACAGTTGTTGTTATCACTCAGCCATTCCTACACAGATGAAGCAAAAATATTTTGGAAATTTTCTCGAGGAGAAGTCCTTTTTTTCCGAAAATTTGCGAAAATTTGAGTGGACCGGAAAAAAAGTTGTAGGACTTGTATTTGTTTCCTGCCCCTCTCCCTCGCCCAAAGCGTGAGCCGTATTTGGAGAGTGGTCTATATGAACTGAGATTTGTGCAAATAGACTTACTTTTACTTGCAGATAATCGATAAAGTTTGTGCATTCATAAAGATGCAAAATATCTTCGCAATAAATTCTTCGTAGGCGAACGGGGCAGCCTCCACGCCCACTTTGAATTCACAGCGAACCAGTAAAAACTTGGAACTACTCAGACAATGCACCGGAAGCAGAATTTGCAGCAATTCCGCACGATTTTATTTACAATTACAAAAGTGGAAACCTTGCAAATGGGAACATCGGATCTTCACGTTAGAATGGATGAAAAGAACTTCGCCTCTCACAAAACGCTGCGAACATCCCGAAATGCCAGCGGTTCCGCAGCACTTTGACATGCCGTACTTCCGCAGGTTTTTGAACGTGTTGTCTCTTACGATGCTGTCTAGTTCACTGTCGAACATGTCATCTATAGAGCAGAGGATAGTGAGTAACAGTCAATAGAGCAAGGTTGGAATCTCGCTTGGGTGTTCCCTTGTGTTGTGGTTCGCATTCTTCAGAACTTCCCGCACCTCATTTGGGAACTTCCGCAGCACGTTTACGGAACTCCGCAGTTGTCACGACGGAACTCTCCCAAACGTTCTGCGGAAGTTCCGGTCAGTTGTCTGACTACCCTTCAAAGAAAGCTTCCTGGGACCCTTCATTCAGGAAAAGAAATTCGCTGTAGCGTTCCTTCCCCTCCCTCTGAGAAAATACTTGGCACCGCCAACGCTGCATACAGTAAGTTTCGACCCGCTTTAGGCGGAAATTGGACTGGCGCGAGTCCGCCTCGCAACAGCTCGCGCCGTTTCGCAGCTACAGTATATCCTAACGTGCTGAGAACCCATGTCTGCGTCTCTTCAATCCTCCTAGTCTTTACTTGGCAAAATGCCAGCGCTATGCGCCCGCGAAGCCTCCAGCGATGCGCATGCGCTGCTCCACGTAGAATGTCTCGCCTAATCCGAGATGAAACCGACTGTATCTCCGAGTCATTGACCGCGGGGCTGGCCATATACTGCGGAGCACGGTCGCGCGAATAAAGCTAATACCGGTAAAATCGCAATGTGCCAGACTCTGCTCATTCAAAGTACCCTAATTTCACGCGTATAAGGCGCGGAGGATTTTTTTCAAAATCGACCAGCCCAGACGTGCCAAATGGCCTTACAACCAAAGGACCCTATAACGTGCCGTATATTGCTTGAGAGAATCGTGCGGTATAAGGATTTCTTTCCGGAATACAGAGAAGCGGCTGGGGAGTTCTCTTGAAAATTCGAAAAGGTGCGCCTTATACGCGTGAAATTAGGGCACTTCTATTGATGAAAAACTTTGTTATATCCCTGTGCTCACTTATCTCGCCATATGCATGGTAAGTGCGAGTGACAGCTCTGTCACAAACCGTTTGCAAACTAGTTTCCACCCATTACTTTGTGAAAAAATAAGAGCCATAACAACTCCGACATCGCTTGGTGTCAATCACTGAGGTATTTTGGCCGATTATAAAAGTAATAAACATATCATTCTTAACACTTACTAAGAATTTCCACCTTCAAAGCGCGGGTTGCTGTTCTTTTCTTAATCGCTCTCATCTCTCTCGGACTTCAAAAAATCTCAAACTGAATCATACCCGATTCATGCGCGGCAGCTAGCGTGATAGACTTTTTTAAAGTTAGTATCTCTAATTCTTATAGGATCCGTAAAGCCCATATAAGATCTGAAGAAGAGACCCGAATTTTCCAAAGGGAGTCTTGCATCACACCATCGATTTGAACATCTACAAAAAAAAATGCGTTTGGAAGTAGTTCCTACGCTATATCCCTGACAAAGCACTAGAGATCCATTCATAACTATCAATATGGACAGATCCGCGCCTTACGCCTCAAGAAAAAAAACTTGCATGGAACCAGTTCGAAAAACTTATCATTCGCTAACGACTTTCAGACATCTGCTGATTCGCTAGCTGAAAAGAAAACTATCTTTTCTACTGCTAAAGTCTGCAGCTGCATACTTCTGCAAACTCTACAGAAATAAATCAACAAATTTTCCTGCCTATAGGATCCCATTCCCCATGCTGACGCATCAGCTATGCTGCTCGCGCTAACTGGCGATTAGTACTTAATCCCCTCCAAAAAAAGTACTATCGTTTGCGATCTAGGCACCAGGTGAGAAAGTGAGGTAGGTGCCAGAGTAAGGTAGGTGCCAGAGTAAGCGAATATTTTGTTCAAGTTGGGGTCCCGCGCAGAACTGGCGTTATTAATCATTGTGGCACAACGCCAAGTTGGCATTATGCCACAATGATTAGTGATGCCGGTTCTGCGCGGGACCCCAACTTGAACAAAATATTCGCTTACTACCTAAGCGAATATTTTGTTCAGGTTGGGGTCCCGCGTAGAATTGACGTCACTTGGATTGACGCCAGCATGGTGAGAGTCGTCATTTCTGCGCGGGACTCCAACCTGAGCAAAATATTCGCTTACTCTGGCACCTACCTGAAACATACATAGTCGCTGTCCAAAATTATGTCCGGATGGGACCTACCACGCAAAACGCGCGGGTATTAGAAACCTTCCATGTAGTTCTTCAAACAAAGTCTCTCTGCGAAAGCATTAGTAGCTGGTGTCTCAGCACAGTAGCTATAGTCGATTCGTTGACCGCACGGACTGGACATCACTGCGGAGCACGCGCCGCGACGTAAAACGCTTGCCCTAGTACAACTTCGCCATTGTACAAGTCATGCTCTCGCAACAATTCAGCCGCACCGCATGTGGTCCGCAACTTCGAGCTGTCCGTAAGTCTATGATCACGCCCTTGTGCGAGGGCGTATTGGTAAAATAAAAATGGGGGTAAAAGTCTGCACACTAAGCGCGGCAATCGCGCACCTACACTGGTAAGCCCTCATAGAGGAAGGATATCTGGTAGAAGCGGTTTTTCGAGAAAATGCATACAATCTTAGAGGTCACGAAGCGCTGATTCCAAATCTAATGGAAGGAGCAACTAAGCTTGAAGCCAGTCGTCAACAATTTTCTGATTCACATAAGGCAGGGTAGTGGGGCTATACTCAGACTAAACTATCTACTACTGCACGGAGTGCCCCGACAATCATCACGGCTGAACTTGAGACCTAGGAAGACCACATAACCCTCATCCGGAAATGCTCCGCAGATAGAGAAGGCAGACTTGAAATTAGTTCGTTGCACTCCAAGACGGTTTTCTAATTTTACAGGTCGTCAAGTAATCGCATATGGTGTGCAACACGCTTAAGTCACTGATTTGGCGACAACTTCAGTTTCTAATTTCGGCGCTTTGTGGCAATCCATTACGTAAGTTAAGTTTCCCTGGCCACTCCACGTTAGGCAAATGGCTTCTTACTTAGAATCCGTGAAATATGCTGCGTGAAACATTCATTTTGGCGCTCAGTGCCACAATTCTAATGCTTGTCACTACGATGATTCCTCGCTCTAATCACACATCGTTGGGACCCATCGCGTGCGACGCGCGAGCGAACTGCGTCTTCTCTGCTCTCTCAGATCTTCCGTGCTATTTCCCTTTGGACTATCGCGTTTCGTGCCGCGCTGTACATGACCATATAAACCGGCTGAGATGACGTCGTCGTTCCGTTCTTCTGCCATGTTGGAGCTTGTGTCATGCTTCGTATTCACCGAATAACGTCTACTCATTTGCACTTGAGCTGGAAGATTTTGCACTTGATCTGGAGAGTGCTACTGTTGATGGTGTATACTTCGTACTTTAATTCTTGTGCGAACTAAATCTGTTCTTTTTCCTCATGCATGGGTGTTCAAACTAGTATCCTACTTTCCTTATATGGTCATGAGTTTGTTGGAGATCTCGAATATCGATCTTTTGGTCATCCTTTCTTTTTTGCTTGTGTTGTCATATTTATTCACAGGGTTTTCGACTAATGGTGAACCTAGAGTGTCCTCTATGAGAACGATTTCTATGGGCTGTGAGAGAGACCCGCAAATTTACACCATATTTGACGTGATTTCGTGTTCTTTCAGTTCATGCAGATCACCACAGTCGCATTGAAAAGTGTTTTATCTTGTGCGTAACCCTGATAGCTTTCTCGAGTTTTTTTAGATGAATCCTGAGCATACAGCTTTCATGATGATCTACGATATTGATTCTCCTTGACTTGGATTCAAGTCACATTATCACTTGTGAATGACACTGTGATATTTTCGTAAACTGATGCAATCATTCATTCACCATCCTGTGTTGCATTAGCAGCTTTCCCACACTCATACTTAGTGAGATTTTTCTCCGGTTTGAAGCTGAGTGAAGTTACGTCAATAATTGCCGGTTTTGAAGAAAGTGCGTCGATAGGCACCTGCCATACTTGATCCGCTTAATCCACTTGATCCGCTTCATCATTGGTCAATTCACTGAACCAACCAATAGTGAAGTGGATCAAGCGGACAACTGCTTCGCTATTGCTCAAGTCACTAAATCGACCAATGACGAAGCGGTTCAAGCGGATGAAGTGGATTAAGCGGATCAAGTGGCGGGTGCCATACTTTGCATGTAAAGGTCAAAGTTTGAAGCCCTCAAAGTCTCGAAGTGAATTAACTTGGTCACCTCATCGAAGACGTATTATATGGTTGACTCACATAAGCACAATTGATCGCGGTAATCAGCAATCTAGATAGCGGGCTTTAGCAAGTTCATTAACCTTAACGATTTCTTCTCTCCGCCTTTCTCACGATCTTGAATTCGAGCTTATTTGAGTCTACAAAGGCTTCCCAAACGACTACATTGGATCTATAGGTGAACACAGAGACCTATAACACCGATATTTTGCTTTTTTCTCTTCGTTTTCTGACTCTTGTAGGAAATGTTCTAAGTTCTCAGTCCTTCATGTCGCATATCTCTTTGACTTAGTTTGAGGCATGGCCAGAATCTGCTTTTTCATCGCTGTCATCTTTTTTAATATACCATGCATCAATGTCGAAAAAAAAACGTGACAGTGGGAGAAAAACAACTGAGCAACAAGTTTGATCATACAGCAACAATAGTAAAATACGACAGAATCCTTATCTCTTTCTCTCACAAAGATAGGATACTGATTCGCAATGGCGTTCAGCAAGTAGATGGACGTTGAGGTGCCTTCGGGACACCGATAAATATCTGCTTTGCAAAATGCGAAATGATTTTGTGAAAGAATTACGGACCCCTGCATCTACATTTGCCCTGTTTACAGTCGAATCAAATACGGGTAATCATGCATTTTTGATGTGCGATGATAGGCATTCAAGAAAGCCGGCTTTTAGCCATAATTATCGGCTTCAAATCCTGTAGGTACTATCACTTTGGCGTTTTCTTTTCTTTTCTAGTCTAAAAATCACCCTCAAGTAGCAGATATCAGTAGTATTCGTTATAATTGGTTCGGAACATTCTTGCCGCAGTGACAATGCATAGTTAATCGTATTCAGTTGTAGGCAGAGTAAAATTTGTAGAGTTAGGGGTCTGTATAACTTCTTTCGCATAACTGTTTTGCAGTTTCGAAAGCGGATATGTTATTAGAGTCCCGCAATGATGTAAATCTGTTTGATAAATTCCAGTGCGACTCGTAATCCGTTACCTACAAATAAGTAATGCATAAAATCGTTTATAGGAGCTCCATACGAGATAGTTTGAATCGTCATCTTTCATATCGTCTTTTCATGTATAGAAGTGGCAATACGTAATACACGTGGCACTGGTCGATAAGCCATACTTCGTATCAGAATGCGTTCCAAGCAAGATAGCGAAATTGAACTTTCGCTGTATTCAGTCAGGTTTCCGGGAATTTTCATACCGATGTTTTGTTTCGCCATTTATTGATGTCGCATTACATGCCGTCTTAGCTCCTTCTCGTCTAGTTCTATACCGATCGCTGGTTTCTGATCGCTTATTACCTATAAATATTTTTCAAGGAAATCAAATATGGGAGACGACAGTGGTCCATCAAAATCTGAGCTTCAGAGTGCGATGCGTAAGCTTCGGTCGATTCCGGCTAACAAGGTATAAATTTGGTGAAGGTTTTTATGTATTGAACTTGAGAGTGAACAATTGTATGCGTGCGTCAAGCAAGTGGTAAAGTCAATCTTGTTTTTTCTACCTGTTGAGTTTACTTAACCTTTTAGTTATGTTTTGACTGCAATGCTCGCAATCCCACTTGGGCCACTGTCACTTATGGTAAGATTTGCATTCTGTACTCTTTCTTTTTGTTTCAATCTACTCTTGCACTTAGCATCAGAGTAACTGTGTTTTTGAAATTGATGTGCTATAGCCACATAGATTGGGTGAAACTTCAACAACTGAGTTACGTCTTGTGTTCCATCATTATAAGGAGACTGTGAACCTCTTTCTCCGAGTTGCATTATTTTGCGGTCATTATTGTTTTTCATGACTAGTGATCGCTAACACATTAAATGCAAGTTTTTGACAATTCATTACAGAGTATTCCACTCATCTTCTTCTCAAACAAATAGTAGGGATTTCTAATTGATGATTATGACTGGCCTATTGCGATTTTCATATTCAATCGTGATACCTTTGAATAATTACATTTCTTATTGTTCATCTTACCGTGTTTTTCAGGTGTATTTCTTTGCATTGATTGCTCAGCTACTCATCGTAACCTTGGTGTGCATTTAACTTTCGTTCGTTCTACAAATCTTGATGTGAACTGGACATGGCTCCAGCTCCGTGCCATGCAAGTTGGAGGCAATGCTAATGCTGTATGTTGCCTTTTAATTCATTTTGTATCAGCACGGAATTGGAGTTTTTCAGATGCAATTTTTCAAACAGCATGGTTGTAATAGTAATGACGCCCAAGTGAAATATAAAAGCAAAGCTGCTCAACTATACAGGGTTTGTCGTTTTTATTGATCAGCGTTCCTCGTTTGTGTGGATTTACGTGGTTGTGGCTACGTAATTTGACTACCCGGAGTGTATCCTCGAAATTTCGTTCTAGGAAAAGCTGGCGCAATTATGCATTGAAGTACAGAAAAAATATGGTAATTCTGTTTTCATAGATACAGCTGCTGTGGTAGAAGAACACAAAGAGGTGAGTTGTGATCTTTTTGGCTTTATAGTGACTTGGTCGAATTATCGAGGAACTTTTCTATCATATTTTTTCGTTTGGAACTTAACCACTCATTTTATCCCAAAAATGCACTTATGAATTCAGGAAGATTTCTTTGCTCAAGATTTTGTCCACACTTCTATGAGTACTACATCGCTGGGCAGTGACGCATACATAACACAAGAGGAAAAAATCGATCCTAGTGGTGATCTATCAAGCGAACATGGTGATTAGCTTCGTATAAATATCTTAGGCCGTTTCGATTTTGATGATGGTAAAGATGTCGTAGGACCTCGAGTGGATCACCTGGATTCCCATCCAGTAGAGACCGCTCCACCGCCTTCGCTCATTCTCAAAAAGCCAATCAAGAAAGCTGGGGTTTGTTTGTAGTTTTTTTTGTTTATTTGAAGTTTGTGAGGCTGAATATCTGGGCCTTGCATGATAATATGGAAACATATATTATTTTTGTTCTTCGCAGGCCAAAAAGTCAGCATTGGGTGCACATAAGGTACGCATCGACTTCGACGAATTGGAACATAGAGCTTCTGATTACGAAAAGAAATATGCAGAGGTGTGTTTGTTATTTACGGGACTCTCTATGCAAATCATGTTTTGATTAAATTCAGATCGTTTTCCTATTTTATTCTTCAAAACAGATTTGGTCTCACCCAACACCCAAAACTTGTCCGTCCTCGTTGTCTAGTACAAGATAAATCTTTTTGTAGGCTAGCGCTAATTTGGTTCAGACTCCCCAAGCAGTCGAAAAGGATGAACCTGTAGCGAAGCTAAGTGCTCGGTTAGCAATGCAGGACATTCAGGACATCGACACGAAAAAACTCAAGGTACATATCTTGGTAATTGCATCTTTTCTTGATGTAAGTATTGTCTCATAGGCTAAAATGTCAGCAGACCCACAGAAAGCTGCCACAGTTGAAAGACTTGGTATGGGAGGATTTGGTAAGCCACGTGCCGCGCATTCAGTAGCTCAAGGTGTTAAGATGATCAGACAGGTATGTCGCCTTTCTTTGTTTTTCTTAAAAATCGTAATGTGGAGAAAAGTGTTGGAATATTGAGTTGTTAATTTTTGATCCAGGGGCAGTAGTTTCAAAAAATTTTTGCAAGATCTTTGTTGTCACGTCCATATGCAGCCGTAAATTGTTACTCATGATATGTGTAATAAGAGGTCTTGTAGACGGACCTAAGCAGTCGTACAGTACCATCCTCCTCACCAACATCCAAAGATGATGAGTGGGATTTCGTTGAAGACAGGTACGGTCTCTGTCGTCTACATTTCCCATGCAATTTTTTCACTTTAGACCTACCAAAAACAATGATAGCGACCTTTTCACAACGGACTATTCGAAACCAAAAGTAGACTTCTTCGACAGTTGGCAGGAACAGCCGCAGAAACAGTGAGATCTGCCAGCTTGAATACTCCGATGAGATAATTTTTTACAGAACATCAACATCAAGTTCTACAAAATTGTCGTCGCACAGACCAGCTCCGCAAAATCTGAGCTCTGATGTGGACTTGCAGAAAAAGTTCGCTGGCGCCAAAGCTATCTCAAGTGATATGTATTTTGGAAGTAATGAAATGGATGTAAGTCATCGAGTTGTTTTCCTATGTATCTTACTTAATATCGTTATTTTCCAGTATGAAACGAAAACTGCACTGCAGCGTTTCGAAGGACAGTCGTCCTTGGGTTCAGAAGACTTATGGGGGCAAGGTAGTCAACCTCATTATTCTCAGGTATGTGCTTTCTCCTCATATTTGACAGTTTTGCATTATTCCATAATTGCGTTTACTGAACTTGTGACTGTCTGGCTCTGTAGTACTTAAAATGCTCTCCTTAAGAACTCTGTATCTTATGTCCGTATGAAATCATTTTTTCAAAAACCAATCTCAAGTGGAGCGGTAAGTTTCTTTTCTAGAATGTCTTCAGTGCACCGAAACCTCGCAGTTGACCAACTGGTGTTTGTGTATATTTGGTCCAAAATACTTATTCGTCCCATTTTGCACCCAACTTTTCCAGTTACATTATCTCATATCATTTGAGTCGTAAGTGTTTAGGTTCCCGAAATGTCTGATATAAAGGATTCGTTGCGAGCCGGTGCCTCAAAAGTTGCCGAGAAATTCTCCACAATTTCTTCATCTCTTTCTTCGTATATGTCGGTATGTTGGTTGGAGTTTCGTCACACATGCTAACATTCTCGTTTTAGAAGCAGTAAATAGTTGGTTTTAGCGTGCTCCCGCAAAATCATAGCCAACTTCTAATACAGTAAGACATTTCTGTCTAGCTGGGCTATATGTGCTGTAGTTTCTGTTGTTCCGTTGCAAACATTTTCTCATGTGCAGGTCTGGCTGTCAGGCTGTTCTGTGTTGCTCCTTGGTTTCTTCAGTTCTAAAGCTTGTGGTCGGGGTTTATCAATTTCCAATTTCTTAGTTGTGCACTTTCAGGATCGCTAACTGAATGTGATATCGACAGCTTCTCAAAGACTTCACAAAATTGACCTTATGGAGCTACAACAGTTTGATGGTGTATATTCTAACTAAATTATCTTGTAAGCGCTTCATATCAAAGCGTACCTGTTAGGAATGTGACGAGATTCTAAAATAATTTGGATGTATAGTATGATACTTTCTTTCTGTGTTGGGATAGTTTTATCATGCCTCATAGTATCTGTTTATTACTGTTGTTTGTTTATATGATGCTTTCAAAAGATGGAACATTCTTATTTCGGGGACTGGTTAATAAAAAATTGTGGTGCAACTTTTTGTTTTTCTATCAAACCACTATAGAATTGGTACAGATCCCTCTGCCTGATGATTGAAATGCAAAGTTTTGGCTTTAAAAATCCTGTGAACAAAGCTGGTTGATGTTGTGAGTAATACTGAATCATGAGTTTACTCAGATGGCTGTTCGAAAGAACTCGAGCGGTTTCGTCATTCTAATAGCCCGCACGCGTTGTTTCCTGCACTTTTCTCTTTTTACCGCGTAACTATGGATTTATTCAGATTTCCGTTCTGATGCTGTTTTATGGCATTGTCGGCACCTGAATAAGTTTTCGGTGAGCAGTTTTACAGTAATTGTCGCCAAAACATCTTGCTTTGCTTATTTTTATCGTGCTTGCCTCTAAGTTTGGATAAATGAGGGTGGGAAAGTTTTTCAGTGCATGTTCTCTCGAATGTTTACATGCTCATTTCGTGATCACCATCAGACTATGGCTAATTCAGTGTCTGAAGTTTGCCGCTTAGGTTGAAAGTCCAAAATACCGGCAAATGTCAGTTGCTTGTAGCGCATTTTGACCCATACTACGCTCACATTTGAGATTCCTTTTGCCATATTAGGAGTAAACCCTAAGAGGCAGTTTGAAAAAACATGACTGAGCCTGCTTTACAATTATGAAGCTCAAAAATGGAGTGTTCGATGGCATATGGCAAAAAAAAAACTATCATGATTTAAAGGAGACTGGAGCCTTCTACATAGCCTTTCCTTGCTGGTCATTTCACAAGGATACTTTGTTAAGAGCACCTCCACTCAAAATGGAGTCGATGAGATTGTGATGCCTAACAGTAGCGGAGCTCCCACTCTATACTTGCCCAACTCGAGCTGTCAAAGCTTGCTTACGTAGCGGAATTGCTTCGGAAAGCGCTTCGGATGACGCCCGTTGGCTCCTACCCTTTGAGTGGGCATGACGTTCGTCCCGCCCATCCGTGCACATCCAACCAGTCACCGTTCCGGAGAGCTAGCCCTACGGGTTGTGCGGAACGGGGATTGTCGGGCTTTCCGCGTATTCTCTACCTGATATTCGGAATCAGAGACATGAGAAGGCGCGGAGCGACAAAAACGGAAGTCGAGAATTTGGGGACGTTGCCTCTAAGTAGAATTCGTGATCTCTAGCTGACTCTAATGGCAAGATTCAACACAATTAGCTCATGGGATTCAAATATATTTGCGCGCAAAGTGGGGGATACATGTCTAATCAATATCTGTACCCCGCAGATCCCAGCACTACTTCACTGACGAACAACGATGACGGAAAAGTGCCGTATCAAGCTGCTTCCGCTCGATAACCAGGGAGTCCCAAGATATGATGACCAGACGGGTGAAGTCTTGGTAGGTTGGTTTCGCAAAATTGCTTGGATTATCAAAACACATTTTGCAGATACCTGAGGATGACTTCCTATTGTACAAAGGAATGTGTGATAAGACTATGATTTTGTTAGATCACTGGATCGATAATAGAGAAAAACTAGAGAATGAGTTGGAGATTATCGCCGGGGAGGTATGTTTTTCACGCCCCTATGTTTTAGAGGTTTTCTTTGTTTGTTACTTTCTTGGTGCTATCTTTGTTAAGCTTGATCGGTGGGAGTACGGGACCAATATTTCAACCACGGTTGGCTCAGTAGCAGGGATTGGTGGAGGTGCTGCTATCATCACTGGGATGATTGTTATGCCACCAATGGCTGTTGCAGGTCGTGTATTAACTTTCTTTTTCGCTTTTCTCGCAGTAATATTAGTGTTTTTGTTAAGCAGTGTCACTTCCAATGTTTTCTTCTCTCGTTAGAAAGTAGGTAATATTTAGTTTTTTTTGTAATCACCAACAGATCTTTGGAAATACCTAATGACTTAAAATTGTATGCCTTACTTTGTTAAGTTTTTTGTGTTCAGTGGCTATTTTATATCCCTGAGCATTTCCAGTGCTTATCTGAAGATGTAGGTGTAGTACCTGAATATGTTTAGGCTTGGCTGTTGGCGGAGTGGCTGCTGTGTCAAATCTAACCACTGGCATCCTCAAAGTTGCAAACATAAAGGTGAGTTTGTTTATTTGTTAGTTTCGTTCCAAATTTATTTTCTAGAAAAATATCAACCGTGCTATGAAAATGCTGGAGTACGATAAGCAGCTGACTGAAAATTTGGCTAACGGCATTGTCATGCTGGAGGAAACCGAGTCAACAGTTTTATCGGTATGTGTGAGCTTTGCCAGCACTGGTATATCGAAGAGTAGATCCGTTTCAGAAAAATAAAATCCGTATTGAAAAGCGAGTGGGCGACCCGATTAATCGTGATACAGTCATGAATGGTATTAGTGTTGGCGCAGTCTCAGTGGCCGGTGGAGCTGCTCGTTTATTGCTTAAAGAATCGGTAGGCTGAATTTCTATGGAAATCGCACAATTTTCATTTCATGGGCTCTATTTTACAGACTGTTATTGAATCAGCTGCCCTGAAGGGAGCCGTACATGCCGCCACAGCTATAGGGATTGCGATTGATGTATTGACAGCTATCCAGAGTGTCAGGGTAAGAAATATACATGAATCTTTTGATCATATAATCGAATCATTTGTAACTCAATATCTGAGATTGCATACCACGCGCGGCAAGGATGGCACCTTATTAGTGACCTGTCGGTAAAACAAGTCGTAAGTTAGCGCGCGTGTTGTAGGCATATCTATTATAGTTCTCCATAAATACGCACGCTGGTAAATTATGGTGATTTTGATTTTTTTTCTGCCCATATTTGCTTATTAGCTGCCGAACCGAATCGTACCCGCGCCTTACCTTCAGATTAATCAAGTATGAATTGTCTGCGACTGCAGACAATATGCAAAAAAAAAAATAAAAAAAAATAAAAAAAAATACTAGGCTGTCAATTAAGGTAGGAGCCAGACTAACCGAGCGCCTGCGACGCGGCGCAGCAGTTAAGCTGATGTCATTTGGCGTCATGCTGGGTAGAAATCAAATGGCGTCTGTAATGTGAAAATAATAATAATCTCAATCTTTTAGGGTCTAGTCAAAGGTTCTCACTCCGAAGTTGCTCAGAAACTGCGGAGTACCGCTTTGGAATTGAAGACGAACCGTGAGAACCTCACACGTCGTTTATTAATGGAGTACTTGTAGTCAAGGCAACTACATGTTTTTTCATTATCCAAATTTAAATTGTAAATTAAATTATATGTAAAATCACTTTAGCTCATCGTTTCTCATTAGCGGGCATAAGTAATTGTTACATCTTCTCAATCACTACGTTTTCATCACGTGAGAATGGGTTTTTGGGAGTAACACGCCATTGTTTATTCGTAGATCATCTAAAAATCCCTCCAAACGTTTCTGAGAAGTGTTGTGATAGTAAGTAATATGTTAGCCATTGCTCTGTGCGGAACTCTGTACAGTCCGTGTCAATCACGTGCTCCCTTCTCCGTAGGCGCAATGAGCTCCGCGCCATGTTCGCGCGCGTATGGCTCGCGCATTCAAAATGGCCTCATCGATTGGAGGTCCGCACACAGTGCCCTTGCGTTGCGCATGCGTAATTCCCATGCGAAAGGGAGTACGTAATTGATATTGACTGTACAAAGACTGTATTGAGAATTTTTCATAATAGTCTGCGTAAAATGTGTGAAAATATGTGATTACAAGATGTGCAATTCATTTTCTTTTGTTTATTGCCTGCTGCTTCCGTTGGTCTTGTCCAAATTGATATCGATCTTCCTGGTGTGATTTTAGAATTGTGTTGCCATAATAGGGGATTATAGAAATTTACCTTAGGTTGAAAATAGGGACTTACGGGCAATGTATTGTATCAAAAAACATTCTTGCTCTTCATATTCACAATATTCAAGTGTTAACAGCTCATGTACCATAAAGGTTTCTATTAAGTGTTTGCTTCATTTTACGCATTCTGTCGTTCAGCCTCCTGCACAGGGCTGGGAAATTTTCGTGTTTTTATCTTGTTGTGAAGTTGTTCTATCCCCTGTTCTGTCTAAGTTTCCTGTTTTATCGTAGGAAAGATGGATTTTTACACACTTTGATTCAACTGGCGGTTGGAAGGTGACAGCTCGCACCCGCTCTGTGTGTGTCTCTCTCTCGCGCGCTCTCCGATCATTCCCTAGCTTGATTAGATCTCGAAGCCCCGCCTCCCAGCCACCAATCCCGTTGAATCAAAGAGTATGATTTCCTTCTTAAGACTAGGCATCAGGCGTGCTGTTACGAAGACATTTCCATATGTGCTACTTCCGGCTTGGCCGCGGAGGATTCTTTTTCCAAAATCGACGAGCCCAAATACGTCAAAGGACTTCGCGAACGAAGGACCCTATATCGTCTGCGTAATGCCTGAGAAGGAAAGGATACTTGGTGACCGTGCCCATTTGGATTGCAAAGTGTACTAATAAGATGCACTCGAAACGGTGATTTCAAATCTGTGCTCGATATCCGCAAAGCTATCTTTCGAAGGAAGTTATGAACTTTTTCTCGTAAAAAATTTGCTTACTTTTGGGTAATCAAAATCACCAAATTTGCCCTAGTTTACCGTTTGCAGCTATTAGGGAATTTTTAAAAAGAGTTGTTGTACTTATACCTATCTAAGTCATATTCAGCATTTGAAAAGGAAAGAAAATTTTCTATGGTGATTCTGACCCTCCGCTGTAGCGCAAATCATTCTTGGAAAAATAATCATAACGCCATCCAGTCGTTTCGCGGATATGGAAGACAGTATTCGAACAGCATTGAAAAGCGCATTTTTTGATACACAAATCATTATGATGGCCACGGTCACCAAGTATCCTTCCCTCATGAGAGGATTGGGGGCGTAAGAATCGCTTTCCGAGACACACTAAAGCAGCTGAGCAGCTCTCTTATTTGTAGGAGTGCGGCCTATACATTTGCAAATAGGGTACTTAATCAACTCACTTTTCAAAGATGACTTCTTTCACTGACCAGAGAAACTGAATGAGCGTATCCGTTCGAGGGGGCGTTTGTGGTTGCGAAATTTTCAGAAGTAGTCCCAGTTGTGAAATTACGCGGGTGACATTTTCATCTGTAAATGATTTTGAAATGTCCAGAACTTTTCGAAATTTACAAATTGTCTTCGCAAAAATATCTCGCTATCTAGGCCGTCAAAAATTGCGGAAAGCATGATCCGGAGGGAGTGGCTAACACCTCTCATCATTCGAAAAATATTATACTTGTCGCTCTCCCTTTGGGAGAAATTTGCAGACAGCCACTACTTTGAGTAAATGTCAATTCGGATTATGGATCATGAATCATATTTGAGTCGCACGGGAAAATCTCTTGATAGATCCACATAGCATTTTGAGATCTTTTCAGTTATGAAATGTTATAGGCTTGAACTGCAGATTAGTACTACATTCACAATGAAGCCTAAATATGTTGCATATCAATTTCCAGTGAGAGGAAAGAGGTAGAAAAACCTAACAAAGATGAGTAAACAGCTGCGGAAGTCGTATTGATAAGGTTTGATTTGGAAAGCAAAAAATGTAAAACTCACGTGATGTGTTGAGAGGTTTTTTTTGTTGTATCATTTGATTGATCACACTTTGGATGAAACATTCAGGTACTCATTCATATCTAGTTGAGATATTTCAGTTTTTACCCGATACTTCACCAATGTTGCTCATCCTTTGTCATTATCTGCTTAAAGGCGGGGGTAGCTGTGTTTAAATTAGTGACGAAAGATAATGAATGACAGATTAAGCAATTGTTGCGTATGTGGACACAGCTGCTAGTAGCACGTCAGTTTACGAATTATGATCAACATATTCAATAAGCTCATATCCTATGTGTATAATTTCAAAAATAATTTTCCTCAGCAGCCATGTTGAAATAAGTTTTATGAAGGAGATAGAATTGTGTGGTCATAATTTTAGGACCATATTTAGTCGACTATAATCACCCTGAACATGAATTCTCTGCGCGACTGCAAGCAAAGTTTAAATTCAGCCTGAACTGCTTGTTCATACACTTTCTTCTTTATTATTTCCAGCTCCCTTGTCCCATTTGAGTATCCATCATTTGCCATACGAGTTCTTCAGACTTTTTCGAGAAAAGGCACTCGGCAGTTAACGCTGTGGTTTGCGAACTACACATTTTGTAGCATCAGTCAGTGATATGCCTTGAAGAAAGATTATCGAGTTAGTCTCATTTTCTGTTTAATCATTTAATTTCTGCAAATTAAGACTGAAGTCGAGTAGATTTTCCGCTCAATATAGTATCGTCCCTTCCACATTTGCTGCTACCCTTCTGGCGTCGCGGACATGCCACGTGTGACTAACACGTTGGCAACGTTGGCAGCAACACGTTGGCAACATAGCAACATGTTGGCAAAAATGTTCTGCCAACATGTTGTTGCCACATTGCCAACATGTCAGCCACACGTGGCAGGTCTGAGTCGCAGACCAAGGGTAGCAGCAACTGTGGAGGGGATATGCTTGCGGCGTCAAAATGCGGCAGAATTTGCGTTAACAGATAGCGCTGCCATAATGCCGGTGCTTTGCGCGCGCAAGTGGCCGGCACCATAGACACGCGCCATACTCGAGTAGAATCTATCGTCCTTTCACCCCGTTGTAGCGGGCACGCAGCCTCAGACGCTCTCCCGCGAAGCGGTTTTGACCGCGGCGCAGGGCCGATACGGCTGATCAGCTGTTCATCCGTCCGCTGCCACAGGAATCGACGAGTTTTGGATAATTTCTGTATCTTTTTGCATGCAGGTTGCAACAAACGAGAAAGTCTTTAAGTTTATTTATAAGTGGAATCTTGATTCCATGAACGAAAATTCGAAAAAACTGACTGACACTGCGCTTAGAATGGATACTCAGCTCTTTCAGCAAACAATGCATTTATAAATAAACTCAAAAGACTTTCTCGACTCACCTTCCATTCTTTTTTTGCAACCTTCAAGCAAAAAGATAAAGAAATAATTAAGAACTCACCAATTCCTGTGGCAGCGGACGGATGGACAGCCGATCAGCCGTATCGACCCTGCGCCGCGGTCGAAACCACTTCGCAAGAAAGCGTCTGAGGCTGCGTGCCCGCTACAACGGGGTGAAAGGACGATACCAGTGGCGTACCGAGGGGGGGGGGGCGGGAGGGGGTGGCGCGCCTCCCCCCCCCACGAGAATGAGTCGCGAAATTTTTGAAAGTTACTTACATGAGTTATAAAAATGTGCAAAAGACTTATTTATACTTGTAAGTGATTAAAATAAATTTTGAAAATTTTTAAAAATTTTTAAAAGTTCATTTTAGCCCTATAAAAATTTTTTTCGGTTTTGGGGCCGCGAAAATTTTGAGAAGCGTACCAAAAATTTTTTCTGAGTGCGCGGCTAACGCCGCGCACCTTCATCAGAAAAAATTTTTTGTCGCGCCCCCCCTCCGAGCCGAAATCCTGGGTACTCCACTGGAATCTACGCTTAATATACAGGGTGTCCCAAAAAAATGTTTAGAACGTTTGATCGTTAATATCTCTCTTCCCAAGAAGTCTTTTGCCTTGCTTCAGGTACCGTTCTGTAGAGCTGGCTTCAACTTAGATTTCCATTATAGAACGAATCACCCATCTCTCTTCATTACTGTAGGATTACGGTAGAAACTTGAAACATATGGTGTCAATGTGGAAAAAGCTGCCGTTTCAAAATTTTTCAAAAAATTGTGAAAACTTGTTTAATGGGGTTTTTATAGACGCTGAGTTCAATACTCAACTATTCACAAGATTACGAAGCTTTCTAAACGGTGTAATCGCACTTTTTAGGAACATTGAAAAAAGGCCGCTACCTCTCACCTGGCATAACTCTTCAATGAAGCATCATAATAAGTTGGGAACTTTACAGTTATAATCAGCAATTCTAATTAGCCTGGTGTAAAAGTTTTCAGGCTGTTTTGTTTCCTTTCTGAGGCAAAATATGGCCTTTCATGGTTCAAAGCCCTCTTTAAAGTTTCTACCGTAACCCTACAGTAACGAAGAGAGATAGGTGATTCGTTCTATAATGGAAATCTAAGTTGAAGCCAGCTCTACAGAACGGTACCTGAAGCAAGGCAAAAGACTTCTTGGGAAGAGAGATATTAACGATCAAACGTTCTAAACATTTTTTTGGGACACCCTGTAGTGTGTTTGCACTGTAGGTGAAATGCGGTAAAATTTGCGCGTGAAGAAACAGTTAGCCTGTGACGCCTTCCATTTGCCCGTGCAGAATGCCGGTACTATCGGCGTGGCTAATTTTTTACGCGCAAATTTGACCGCATCCCACCTACAGCGCAAGCACACTATATTAAGCGGATAATCTACCGACTTGCTTGATCTGCTTGATCCGCTTCGTCATTGGTTGATTTAGTGAACTGACCAATAGCGAAGCGGTTGTCCGCTTGATCCACTTCATCCACTCCACTATTGGTCAGTTCACTGAAACCAATGATGAAGCGGATAAAGTGGACTAAGCGGATCAAGTATAGGACTTATCAAAGGCAGTGTCGCTTGCATCAGCATCTCCACTCCCGCGCTGAACTATGCGTCTCTTCCGCAAACATGCTCTCTGATCACTTTCCCAAGGCGAGCGAGGGAAAATGCATAGCCTCAACCGATTGGAATTGATTAGATAACATGTTTGCGGAAGAGATGCAGAGTCCAGCGCGGGAGTTGGAGATGCTGATGCAAGCGACACTGCGTTTGATAAGTCCTATATAGCGCGTGCCATAGGCGTATAGGCTTGCTGATGACACAGGTGCAGTATCTTTGGGCGCGAACGTGACTTTATTAGCCGCAGAGCGCACGTGGCACAGCATTTACAACGGTAAATATACGCGCGCGCCGCATTCGCGTCCGTTTAACTAATACTGCCTCTGCGCCTTCGTCCTGCACTAGCCTTTAGCTATTTATTTATGCGCAAATTTCACCGCATTTTCTCGGCTCGCAAGCACAGTAGAGTATTGGGGCGGCGAAAAAGTCAAGACTAGCCTGAGGCCCCGGCCAGACTTCGCTTTTGAGCGCTTTTAAGCGCTTAAAAGCGCCCATTTCTCAAACTCTCTTCACTTTCACGTGTGAGGAAAGATTGAGAAAGTGGAGAAGGGTTAGAGAAATTTGGGCGCTTTTGGGCACTTTTGGGCGCCCCTGAGCGGAGTCTGGCCAGGCTGATGCCAGAACTTGCGGATGTACAAACGTCCACTGTTTTAACAAAAACGTTGTTGGTTGATAGTGGAGATGAGCGAAGGATAGCGGGATGTGACCAGAGGTGCGATGGGGGGAGCCGGGCTCACCAAAAGTGAAGGTGGTCCCAGCTACCACTGGCCGGCCAAAAGTGAAGGTGGTAGTGTCGGACACTCAACTCCCAAAATCCAGAAGACGACGGGGGGGGGGAGGTAGAACGGACGAACAGAGCTATCTTTCTTGGTCGAACTGTGACCCAACGGCCCTCTTTAGGGCCACAGATACCATGAATATTAAAAATATTTATAAATTTTATTTATAAGAATATAAAATAGACGTGTTTAGTAAATGGTGTATTTGGAAGTAAAAGTTTGTTGGACTGTACGGATTTTATTAAGTAAATTTGTCATAACATACTGCGAAGGAAGTAGGTCGATCTAGGCAGTAACGGCCGAGAACCAGAATTTTGAATATTTAAATAGTGAAAAACCATGCGAAATTTCCACTGTTTTAAATCTGTTGTTTGAAGATGTCAGCAGTTGCGACTTTATAGGTTTTGAAGAGTAAATGGTGCTCTATCAGACAGTGAAGGAGTCGAGTCTATTTGAGAGATAGTCGTTGAAAACCAGAATTCTAAAAATTTACGCCATTTTTGCGTGTTTTTTGACAGTTGACAGTTAAACTCATATAAATCTTGAATGTGAAAGTGTGTGATGTTGCGACTTCATAGGTTTTATAGAGTAAGGTTTGCCTTATCAGGGTATATCTTAGTCGTTCCGATCCATTGAAAAACCTCCGAGATCCAGAGTCTTGAAAAAGCAGGTAAAAAAGCGCTTTTTGAAATTCAACAGCTCATAACTTCTTCAGAACTGCATGAATCATGTTGCGACTTCATAGGTTAGATTCTTCTCATCAAGAGCTTTCAGATGATATATAATGTGTGGGAGTTTAGAGCCTCCTACGAATTATGCC
Organism: Cylicocyclus nassatus; assembly: GCA_958299035.1. Classification (NCBI taxonomy): domain Eukaryota; kingdom Metazoa; phylum Nematoda; class Chromadorea; order Rhabditida; family Strongylidae; genus Cylicocyclus; species Cylicocyclus nassatus. The sequence goes on along the minus strand of CATQJL010000316.1, from coordinate 84,449,901 downwards.
CGGGGGGGGAGCCTTTTCATACCAAAGTCTCCCCCCTCCAATACATTAAAGTGGGCTAGGGGGAGACTTTGGTATGAAAAGGCTCCCCCCACGGGCATAAATCGTAGGAGGCTCTAAACCTTCACATATTATGTATTATCTGAAAGCTCTTGATGAGAAGAATCTAACCTATGAAGTCGCAACATGATTCATGCAGTTCTGAAGAAGTTATGAGCTGTTGAATTTCAAAAAGCGCTTTTTTACCTGCTTTTTCAAGACTCTGGATCTCGGAGGTTTTTCAATGGATCGGAACGACTAAGATATACCCTGATAAGGCAAACCTTACTCTATAAAACCTATGAAGTCGCAACATCACACACTTTCACATTCAAGATTTATATGAGTTTAACTGTCAACTGTTAAAAAACACGCAAAAATGGCGTAAATTTTTAGAATTCTGGTTTTCAACGACTATCTCTCAAATCGACTCGACTCCTTCACTGTCTGATAGAGCACCATTTACTCTTCAAAACCTATGAAGTCGCAACTGCTGACATCTTCAAACAACAGATTTATAACAGTGGAAATTTTGCATGATTTTTCACTATTTTATTATTCAAAATTCTGGTTCTCGGCCGTTACTGCCTGGATCGATCTACTTTCTTCGTTGTACGTTATAACAAAATTTGCTCAATAAAATTCGTACAGTTTCGCTAAGTGTTACTTCCAAATACACCATTTACTGAGCACGTTTATTTTAAATATATTTATGCCGCCGTATACATAAATATTTGCTTTCAATAATCCTTTCTGCGTTTGTTTTGCTTAATTTCATTCTTTATCGTCCAGCAAAAAATTTTTTATTCCAAAAGTGAAGGTGGTCACCCTGTACCAGCTCAAAAGTGAAGGTAGGGGGAGAATCGGCTTCCACTATCGCACCTCTGGATGTGACACTGTCAAAATTTTTGCAGCCTCGCTCACGCACAAAAGTGGGAGGGAGGGGTTGTAAGAGAACGCCCAAACGTCAGTATCATTACAAGAAAGCTATAGTGCAAGTCGTGCTCTCGTGACAATGCAGCTGCGGCGCGTGTGCTCCGCCATTTACAATCAATCGTGCGCTCTACGACTCGACATTATCATACCCTTTGACTCAACGAGGTTGGCGGCTAGGAGGCGGGGCTTTGGGGCCTAACCAAGGCAGAATGATCAGAGAGCATCGCGAGAGAGATGCAGACGGCGTCGCGGGTGCGAGCGGTCGCCAATCCTGTTGAATCAGGTATCATCTATTCTATGACTAAGGCCTCGGGCATACCTCACGCGATTTCAGTCGCGACGCGATTTGGCAATACTCCAAATGTTCATAACTCATCGTACGGAGTTTCTGAATGCACGGAAGATGGGGCATTCCATCAACCTACGAAAGCTGTACATGCTCTGCATCTGGGGTCTACCAGTATTGAATTTGAAGATATCTGGCAAATTGCCAGATCGCGTGGCGACTGAAATCGTGTGAGGTATGTCCCTTGCCTAACGCGAGACCGCGTTGCGGGCATGTCTTAACAAGTTTGGGTTTGTTCTTCCCTGTTCCAAAGAGTGACTAAACCTATATGAGATAAACAACAAGTATGAACCTGCTAAGTACAATTAGGCTTGTTTAGACAATGTGCGCATTGTGGTCTCGCGTCTCCTAGTCATAGAATGAATGATAGCTCAAGATGATGACTTCTGCACAAAATTTGCGCTTTTTGTGGATGTCCTAGTTATGCTAGTGCACTGGATTCCTTCTTCGTGACTATCTTTCTTAGCTGTAAAGACAATAGATACAAAGTGCAGATCATAACGAGGAAGTTAATATCAGGTGAGCTGCACTGAAGAACAGTATTTGAAGCGCTTTGAATGCATGCACATGACTGGCAACAATTGATAATGTCAATTGTGCAGGCGCGCTCTATTGCCAAACGTCCTTCTCACGAACAATTTTCACGAATTTTGCGGACTTCAGAGCATTTTTCTGCTTCCACTATTTTGTTGTCGGTCTCACTTCATATTCTTACGCTAGTGATGTTCTAGTCAATATAGCAATACATCAGAAAACGATGGTTTTAGAAATATAAGATCAGCACGCCGGTCTCAAACGTGCCCTATGTTAATGTACTAACTTTGATCGAAGCAGAAAAATAAAGTTATGGAACAGACGGAGACAACTAGAGACGAGACAGAAGATATACTAGCCAATCTTTGTGAATCATATAAGGCAGGTTTGCTATCCTTGATCATGGCTTTAGTTAGCCCTAACTTCAAAATCTATTTTCAGGCGGACTTGAAAAAATTGAATGGAATTAGAAATTCTAAGGGAAAAGACAGGAACAGTCGTCCGAGTTTCCTTCCAATGGCAAAGAAGATCTTTGACAGCGTAACAGCAGCTAGAGTAAGTACGATTTATGTTCCGATCTTATTCAGTCTTCGCTAAAAGGGGAATCGAACTCTTTGTGAATTGTTTCCTGCCTTTGTGTTTGCAATTTCAAGATTAGAACCTGCCACAGTAATTTGTGGACTAACACATGTAAGAAGCTTTTAGGCCCCGGCCAGACTTCGCTCAAAAGCGCCCGAAAGCTACTGCTCTAACCTATCTTCACTTTCTCGTGTGAGGAGAGATAGAAAAAATGAAGAGGGTTAGAGAAATTTGGGCGCTTTTTAGCGAAATCTTGCCGGGGCCTCACAGTTGCTTTGGAACTAGATAGCGACTTCATATTTTGGGATCAAATTGAAAATTACGAAGTTTGAAGTGCAGTTTTTGAAAGTTTCTTTTCAAAATGTAGCCAACAAAAAAGTTGCGGTCCTGCCACTATCGTAAAGAGCAAATCTTTTCCTATTTTTTCTATGAAACTATGGGGCTATGGGGCTTAGACCGGAAAGTTATTGAATCTGATTCGAATCTCGCAAGAGCTTTGATTTCAACCTGAGATATGCAATATACTGTGAAGCAATCTCTGTTCTTTCCAAAATGTCATTCTATAGATCCCTGCTCTATATTTGGCGCTTTTCGATGCTGTGCCAAAATTTGCTGCTGAACATGCTGTTGACCTGGAATGCGAAACTGGGAATGGAGGCAAGACTTTGATCAACATGGAGGAACTGCTGTTGAACGTAAGTCAATTTTAAAATGATTCCCACATCCCATATGCGCTCGTGACTTTGGTTATATTGAGTCTGTACTAGATGTTTCTCATCTTTCCCTTATAAGCAGTTTATTGCTTGTGTTTTCCAAAATTTACTTTAGAGTCTTATGGGTATTACCGACTTCTATCATTAGCTTTTTTGACATTCCTTGGTTTTTTTCACCTCCTCTCCAGTTATCATGTTGACTATTCAAGAAATGCTCTTGCGTCCACCTTTATTCAAAGCATGATTCGTTTTCAGATAATTGTACCTTATCAGCTCCCACATTCTGTGAAAGCAACATCCCCTAACCATACTGATGGTCCAACCAGTACCAAGAAAAATTCCAAGGCTGTGAGTGTCACATCCAAACTTAAGCATTGCCAATTTACTTTATCCTCATCTAGGTTCAAATTGTCCAGTTACCAGCTCGGGCTCGACTCGAGATGGAGCATTCTATAGCTTTGATCAAGCACTTTCTTCCCATTCGGCTTCCTCCAGAAGTGGGTCAATTTTTAGTATTATCATCATTATGTGAAACCCCTCTTCTAAATCCGTTATTCATCCTAGATTCCAGACAAAAGTATGGCGGCAAATTCGTTATATACTCGTCCCTTCTAATAATAAGGAAAAGCTTCGATTGTTGGGGCCAGAAATCTCGCAAGCGTACACAAATGGAACCATCAGGTGAGTTGGTGGGCACTTAGTTTTCATTTTTGTTTAGTCAACTTTGGTTTCTAGTTTTTCCGCCTTAACCTTTGTAATGAGAGACGATCTGTTGTGTGAATTCATCGGTGAACCAGAAGCAATTCTTTATGCCCTATACTTGGGTCCGCTAGGTGCGCCGACAGTTGAGGTTTATTTACAAATCTTTATAGCGTTTTCGCGTCTTGTAGTTCCACCGTCTGAGATGTACCAGTGGTTAATGCTACCAAAACTTTCAGGCTTTTGCTTCTGGGAGAAGTGCAGATTTTCGTAAGCAATGTCGTGCAGTGTTGGCAAATGCGGAAGAGGCAGCAAAATCTCCGGAGGCCTTCAGGTCTGCTTCTTCAATCAATTTTTTTTTCTTTCTCCAAGTGAATAGAAGTAATTTCAGTTCAAGGAAACCATCACGTATAAGCGATAGCAATCCTGAACTTTCCAGTTTTCTAGATTTTCGACGAAATGCGCAATCGTTGATGCGTGATCTTAGAGGAGGTCAGTCTGTCAGCGTTCTTTGCTATTGACCTTAGCTTATGCATTTATCTTATTCTTTTTTTCTTGATTTGTGAAAGTTGTGTTTGAGTGTCTATGTTTTCTCCCTATATTGAGTCACAAAACGCACCGAAACGTCATGTTTTCATTTGTTGCTATTCCGTTTTGTTTGCAGCTAGACCTGGCCAATGGCAAACATTTTTCGAGTTTATTGGCTCCCACAACACAATTATTTTTACTTCACTTACAAGGGAAGTCACTTAACTTAGGTCGGGCTTTCGAAATGAGACACATATGGTTGGAATCAGCTTGAAACGCTGATTTCAAATCTGCTTTCCTTAGCTGCGAAGCGTTCCTCTGAAGCGAGTTATGAGCTTTTTCCTGAGCAAATTTTGCGTGTTGACCGACTTAGGCATGCTACGGTATCATCATCTAGGTAGTGGATCAAATGCATATTATACCCTATCAAAGCCAAATGACTCAATTTGATGTTATTTTGATTTTCCATCACTTTTTGGGCAGATTTTCATCCAAAGACCTTCTTTCCATATTCAGTTGTATGTCAATGACACATAATAAAAAAGCTCATAATTCGCTTCAGGGAAACGCTTCGCAGCTAGGGATAGCATATTTGGAATCAGCGTTCCGAGCTGATTCTAAATATATGTGTCTCATTTCAAAAGCCCGACCTAAGTTAAGTGACTTCCCTTGTTAGTAGCCAAAATTTGATCACGGAATATATTTACATTCTTTGCCAATTTAAACCCCTTCTCTGCACGGCGCGGATCTATGCATCCGCCTCGCTAGAGTCTCGCTTGGTCTGCTGCCATACGGCGCTTAAGCATCCTCCTAGCCTCCGAGCGATCACAAAGTATGCTATGCGTCTGATTTCTCGTCCCATGCAAGTGATTCCCTTAAGCTCAAACTATGTGCTTCTACAACATGAAGTGAATGTTTCTGAAACGAATTTTGGTGAACGCATTTGATGACTATTCACATCATTAGTTGATCTTTATATCAAAATCCGGAATAGAAGTCGCAAAAAAGGTCGAAAGTCAAGCGCTCACTCTGAAACGCAACCATTCATTGATCAGTTTTGAATGCGCATAGCCGATTTGCTCAAAAGGGAACCTAAAAAATGATTATCTACTACTAGCTGGCTTACCCGGCTCCGCCGTATGTTTCGAATAGAAAATTCCATTTCTTAACCGATCCGGACCAAACTTGACACACATACCCTTCGGGCCCCGACGGGTGTCACAGTCCACTTTTCGTTATCGATTGATGTCGATTTTATCGATTTTTTGCAAAATTTGAGCTAGGGGGCTGGGATTTGGCACAGGGGGGTAATCGAGCATGCTGATCATCCAGCCCCCTAGCTCAAATTTTGCAAAAAAATCGATAAAATTGATAAAAGTAATGCACGATTTTAAAAACTAATATTGTATTCGGAATCCCCATGCTCACTTACCCCCCTGTGCCAACTCCTAACCCCGTAGCTCAAATTTTGCAAAAAATCGATAAAATCGATATCGATCGATACGAGAAGTAGCCTATGACACCCGCCGGGGCCCGAAGTGTATGTGTGCCAAGTTTGGTCCGGATCGGTTCAGAAATGGAATTTTCTATTCGGAACATACGTACACACAGACAGACAGACAGACATACATACATACAGACAAACAGACACTCAGCTTTATATATAAGATTTGGAAACGACTGCTCAACTCCGGTGAGCAGGAGCGGTCACTTATACTTTTTTCAAGAAAAGCACAACTTTTGAAGCTTGAAAGCCGTTAGGTAACATTAAGATTGTCTACTGTATAAGACTTCCCATCTGTAAACACATTCTGGATTAAGATCTCTAGAACGTTATAATGAAAGGCAAAAGAATATTTAGAACTGAACAGTTTGAGCGCATTGCGTAAGCATCTTTGAACATGACGAGGGACCAAAAAAGGGCATTTTTCGATCGGTGGGGTCAGGAGCATGTCCTAGTCCTACGACAACGGAATTGGCCCTAGCAAGCTGATAATATAGATTTATGCCGTTGAAAAAACGGGCTTCCCATATGAATCGTGTAGGTTTGTGTGTGGGATGTAAGATTTTCACATGATGTTAATTTGTGTCACTTTAGAGGTTAGAAATGATGCCAGTATCCCAATGGGATGGGCTTGTGCTGCGTTGAAGAAGTTTGCAAGAAAAACATATATTGATAAGGTTAGCAGCCATTTTCGCTCTTTTATGGTTTGCTCTAGTCACTCATGCATATTTAGACATGGAAAGAAGAGAATCTCTATGAATTGATATGGACAATAATGTGTCAGCGTCCGAATTTGAAAAAGTAGCTTCTTCCCTCATTTATGGTCAGCATACCTCCTCTCAAAAGCTCTGTTTTCTAGGTTCATTTGTGATTTGCTCGAGAAAGATTTCCACGACTACGGTGCTGCTAGGTATTGGCGCCGTATGCAACCTGCACTTATGCATCGAACTAGCATACGAAACAGGTAGGAACGTCGTTTAGATTGTTCCAGTGCCAACATTTGTCAGCTCAGAAATGAGGCGATATATGACCCACTCTCACCCACTCCAGATTACTTGAACTTCCTCTCTGATGTAAAAGTGAGTGTCACTTGTCTTCATTCTTAATCGAGATTTGGTCTACTATGTTGGAGATCGTGCTTTTATCTTCTAGGATATCATTTTTATATACACGGCTGCTGATCTTCACTTGCTCTCCCTTGAACTGAAAAAACTCAAGAATAAAAATCCTGACAGTCAGCTTATTGTGGGATTGGATGCAGAGTGGAGCGCGTATGTTGCAAATAGCAGGTAATCTTATCCTGTCCGAACAACATCTTTATGCCCAACATCAACAAGTTAAGGGCCACGATCTTGCAGTTGTCACTTCGTGATCGCATTTTCATCATTGATCTGGAAAATCGGGCAGAACTGCCAGCCAGTGCTTTGCGAGAATTTTTCGAATTGTTGTTTCTTGACAAGGGAATTCTCAAACTAGGTAATTACAATGACGAGGACGATGCCTTCTGTGGTAGTATGCTTTTCTCGTCAGTTTCGCAAACTTTCAATTTTAGGTTTCCAGTTCAATGAAGATCTCGTGCAAATGCGTGCAGCTGTGCCTCATTGTCGAGCATTGTTTGAGCCTGAAAATGTTATATGTGTTGGAAGAATGGTCGCAGAGGTAAGCGATTTTGGAATGAACTGTCAAAATGATAACAAACGGTTTCTTCTTGTATTTTCTTCGACATTTCGCAATCATCAAAGTCTTTTTCCGTATGGCCAGTGCTTGCTAAACTTTTTTTGGTCATAGCTTACGACTGAGTTATACCGCGGTAGCATCAGTCGCTAACTCTCAGCAAATCCTAGTTGTTGTTTTCATGTACAAATTCACAGTGAATCCACAGAGACATCTGCCCTATCGATCTGTACTTGTCTGTACTAGACCACGTTATTTCCCCTTCTACCGGTAGATAGATTGGTTTATCAGCAGAAGATTTTGCATTAATGTATCGTGACTGAAGAACCTATGCATGAAGTATGGGTGTTTCTGTAAAATCATCTTGATGAATGGTTATGCTTGCAGCTGCTGGAGCGTACGGAGAAACTGGACGATTGTGAGGCGATTTTGAAAGAAGTACTTCCACCTGATGTCTCCGCACGAGATTTGGAGCATTCGGAAATTGTCGATGATCATGCTGCAGAGAGTTAGTCCAGTTTATCGTTTCAACCGTCATTATGTTGTCCAACTTGGTATCTTTATTTTTTTGTTGCAATTTTTTGCCTAACCTAGTTTCTTTCTGAGCTGTTCTTTAGCTTGCCTAGGGATCTTTCTTCGTAAAGTTTTAAACCTACTGACAACAAACGTGACTAGACGCCTCTCTTATTGGAAAAAGACTGGCTTTAATCCCAAAATTACTTTTTAGTCACCAGATTTGATTTCTAGACATTCCAGCCGCTGAAGTATATGTAGCAGTAGTGAAAGCGCAACAAAATGAATCGGTAGTACAACGAACTGTCAACCGGGGCCTATCCTACATGTGTGAAAGAGTTCTTGGTCGTCCGCTAGATAAGACAGAACAGTGTTCCGTATGGGATCGTCGACCACTAAGGTCATCACAGGTGAGGTGGTTTTTACCGGCTTGTTTTCTTATTGTATTTCTAAAAGTCGATTGTCAAGCGTTTTTTTTAGTTAAGATACGCTGCAATGGACGCGTATTGCTTGCTTTTGATATATGATGTGTGCTGTCGCTGGGCGCAGCGTTTAGATGTATCAATCGAGGAAATTCTGAAACAACAAGAACCTATTCGAGTCTCACCGCCGCTTCTTAGCGACGAATTTTAGTCAATTTTGTCGTTTTCAGCATAGTTCTTTTCATTCACTTACTCATACCAATATTCTCTAGAATTTGTGTTCGTTATCGTTGGTTTGTACTAGCAGGTTTAGTACCGTGTTTCGTTCACTCACTGTTTTTTTCACCGTTTCTGTACTTTTTAAGTGAGTTTATATTGTACAAGCGTAGTAATTTGAACTTGTCTGTACTCTGTGTTGTTTGTGAATCTGAATTAGAGCTGATAGCAAAACGGCAGATTGTGGGAAATTGTATCAAAGAAACATTCTCTATTCCTGAGCCTCTTTTGATAGATATCATCACTTTTGTCCAGGTTTTCCTCATTGAGCGTCATACAAATGAAATTTTTGGACTGAAGTGTTTTTCACTTTGATGCATGCTACACCAGTTCAAAAATTATAGTTCTTGAGAAAACGTTAACATCATCAAGAGATCACTGCTATTCATCGAAGGGAGTGGTTTAGCTGCGCTATTGCATGGTTTTTTCAAACTGTTCAGATCCAGTTCTATAGCGCATCCGTTTGTGGTCAAGACCATTCAAAAATAGGAAGTGAAGAACGAGTTTTAAGCGGTGAAAGCAGTTCAGTTTGCTAGATTCAGAGTATAAAAGAATTTGATTCATAGCTTCAATGGAAATATGGACAGCGACATCAAGATCAAGGTAAGCATTTATCTTTGCAGGCAAAGCAAACTGCTGGAGTCCTTTTCCGCATTTGTTTTCCTCATTCCAGGTTTTTTTATATTGATTCCAAACACAAGCTACAGTGCTCCACCTAAAGCAGTTCCATAGAATTGCAATCTCAATATGCCTTTAGATTACTACAGAACCGTAAGCATTTTTTATGGGGGTGGGACTCCCAGAATTGTGCGGATATGGTCAACTGCAGAAAATCGCCCATATCGCTGTAGGCTGAACGTCCGCGAGCGTATTGGCGCGCGGCTTATTTAGTGGCCTGTGCGCTACGTTTAGGTTTGGCGCTTGATGACTCATGCAGTTGGCAGATGTGCACACGCTCGCGAAGGTCCTTGAGTATAATCCTGATCTTTGACGAAAGAATATGCGCGGGAACAATTGCTATAGTCGATTCGTTGGACTGGACATCACTGCGGAGCACTTGCCGTGAGGTAAAACGTTTGCCCCAGTACAAATTAGCAATTGTACAAATCGTGCTCTCGCAGCATTTTGACCGCGCCGCGTGCGCTTCGCAGCGTTTGAGCAGTCCGTGTGGCCAACGAATCAACGATAGGTATAGTTAAGTTCCAAGTCGGTTTAGGCGGAAATTGGACTGGCAGGAGTCCGCTTCGCAACGACTCGCGCCGTTTTGCAGTCTGCGTCTCTTCATTCTAATCTATTTTGCTCAGCCAATGGCGGTGCGGAGCGCTGCTCTACTTGGAATGTTTCGCCTTCTCCGGGTTGAAAAAGACTGTACTTTTATCGCCAGGCTTAACCCCGCGCGCAAAAATGGCTACAGAGCACAGTTATGCGCGCAAATGCTGTCAACAATCAGATGCTATTGCCGACTCCCAAATTTGCGCTGGAGCGGGAATGTGCGAGCGTATCAGCGGTGCGTTGTTAGGCGTCAAAACATGGTCGTAATTGATTTAACTGCTCTAAATTGAAAGCTCATCATATTTGTCACCCAAATTCATTAGGATGTAAAGGCTGATGCATGACGGAGGCGCAGAAGCAGCATTAGTTGAGCTGGCGTGAACGCTGCGTGCGCTTATCTTCACCGTTGTAAACCCTGCGCCTCATGCGCTCTGCGGGTAATGAAACCGCCGTTTGTGCCCAGAGATATTGCGCCTTCGTCATGCAGCAGCCTATATGTATTTGTTTCCAGAAGAACTTCTTACCCTTTCAACTATAGGTCTACCGTATCGTGGGCTACGCGGCATTAGTCTTCTCCACTTGCGCAATCCTATCCGTATGCATCACTCTGCCCGTTCTTTACCATTATGTGCATAAAGTTCGTCGACAAATGCAAAGTGAGATGCATCAGTGCCAAGTGAGCTCACCTCATTTATCAGTAAGAACGAGCTCGACTAAACCAATTTTTCAGGTAAACTCGAAAACACTGTGGGCAAATGTGAATGCTTTTCGCAATGAGTTAAGAAGATTCAACGGATCGCGTATAGCTCGAGATTTGGATCCTAGTGGATACGACTTTGAGGTATAGCCAAATTACTTTATATCAGCATATGTGTCATTGCACACACTGCGCATTAGCCGTCCCCATCCTGGATAAAGTTTGGTCCCAGACAAAGGCTCTTGCTCATATAAGCAAGGCGTGCGAAGGCAACCCAATGATAAGCGGTGCTCAAACGCGGCGCTCGCATCGGCGCCGCAAAATGGGCCGACAGCCTTCGTCACGGATCAGCCTTTATCTTATCGCAAAAACGCAAAAGACCAACTGATCCTGATCGCTTAAATCATTCTGAGTAGATTCTACCTTATAGGGAAGTAAACAAGAAGAAAACACCGATAATATTCTGGGGTGTCTGCTCCAAAAACTCGGCATGAAGTCGACAAAGGTGGGCTATGTGTGCAGTCACACATACGATCATGTAAAATGGCTACCCTATGAAAAGAACATTGTAGGCAATTCATCGCACGCAAAGGTCCGGTTCAGTTGCGTTCGGTCAAGACAGTACGTGTTTGAGAGAGACAGTAGATCGTTAGAGGGATGAGACAGCATTTTGGTCTGATACACGCCGACAGCGTCCGCATTTTCGACCCGTGTCTGCGTGCTATGAATCGCCTGTAGATAGTCTTTTAGAAGCCGTAATGCACGATAAGTTTAGATGCCGGAGACGGTAACGGAAGCGACAACGACGACAGAGAGGACAACGACCACGGAGGGGACAACGACCACGGAGGGGACAACGACCACGGAGGGGACAACGACGACAGAGGGGACGACGACGACAGAGGGGACAACGACGACACAAGGGACGACGACGACGGAGGCGGTGACGGTTGCGGTGACGGAAACAACGACGGAAGCGACGACAACAGAAAGCTTTGTGAAGGATCTACCGGTCACGGACGCACCAACGGATAAGCCGATTATAGTGCCTTTGGTGGAAATGACTTGCGACAGCTGTTGCATGCCTGGTCCGGCGGGACCACCAGGACCAGCTGGAATGCCCGGTAGACCGGGCATGCCTGGTGCAGCAGGCTTACCCGGCCGTCCCGGAAAACCATCTCAAGCACCTTGTGAACCTGTGTCGCCTCCGCCTTGTCCACCATGTCCACGAGGTCGCCCGGGACCTGATGGTCCGCAAGGACCGCCGGGCAACGCCGGTTTTCCAGGTGATGTCGGAACCAAAGGAATCAGTGGACCACCGGGTGAACCTGGACTACCGGGTAAGCCTGGACCTCCGGGAATGCTGGGCAAAAACGGGCCACCAGGTGAACCGGGCACACCTGGAGTGGTGGAAAAACCTAAACCCGGTTTACCAGGCGAACAAGGAGATCCTGGTTTGGAGGGATTGCGTGGACCCGCTGGAGATCCCGGACATGATGGATCACCTGGAATACCGGGAATGCCCGGTCCAAATGGTGAACCTGGAAAGCCCGGTGATGACGGTATGCCGGGACCGGCAGGAAAACCCGGAAAGCCTGGTCGACCTGGAGAACGCGGTATCTGTCCGAAGTACTGCGCTGAAGATGGTGGAATATTCTTCGAAGATGGGACAACTCGTTAGCTTTGAAACGTTTCTGCGTATTAAATATGTTTCATTGAAATTAATAATAAAATATTTTTTGCGGTAATCTTTATCAAAGGGAAGTAGTTTTGGAAGTAAAAGGGTCTCGCGATCTGCCTCTATTTGTGTAGCTTGAATTAATTTTGAGCACATGCGGCACGTCTGTTTGTTTTATAGGTGGTGCTACAAAACAGAATATTATTCCAAGCAGTATTCTTTTCATGAGTAAGAAGCTACCATACATTCATTCTGCGAAATTCTAGCAACTCTCAAATATTTTGAAAGGATGTCTAGCCTGTGGTGCTGGTTATGAGTAAAAAAGTTAATAGAACTGCTGAAATCAGCGTAATATTAGTTCTATAGCAATTTCTCAAAATCAAAATTACTTTCTTGCAGATAACAAAGGAGAAAACCAAAGCGCATACCAGCCAGCGGTGGTCTTTAACAAATCTTATCGGTAAGGCTTTGATGAAGGCGACTAGGCCGAAGCGTTAGCCGAATGAACGGTTTAACAATCTTGATTCCGGTTACAGCAACACCAAAATATTTAATAACCAGAGAGATAGGATGGGCTTTCTTCTCTATCCCGTTTTCTTGTCAGTGAAACAATGAGAACAATCATGAGTTGGCATCATACGAGAATTACTAGGTATCAACTAAAGCAAATTCATCCTAACTGAATGACTCTAAAAATTTCCCCATCGAAAGCACACTTTGACTATGAAAGTTGTTAAATAAAGCCAACATGTTTTAATGTGCCCGTTTGAAGAAGAGAAAGTGTGGACTACGATTTCTTCAGAACTGTGATCTCATCTGCAAAATTATTAGAGGAGCTCCAAAAGACATGAATTTCTCACTTTGTAAATTCTGAGGTCCACATATCGATAGAAAGATACTATAAAATTTCCACATCACTAGTCAAAAAAAGATTATAAAATGGACAGAAAATGATTGAATCTTGCAGATACAACATATGCTGTACCTGCAAGATATGGAGAGGTGGAGTTTAGCGAGGCCCTGGGAAAAGGCGCCTTTGAGCTCTAAAGTGGGTATCTGGTTCTTACAAGGGAAGGATAATTGGTCGAAGTGGCGTTTCCGCAAGAAATGTTTACTGTCTCTTGGAGCGTGGAAGCTGATACCAAATCTGTTTTCATTATCTGCAATGCGCTTCTGGAAGGAAAGTTATGGGATTTTTTTCAGGCGAGAATTCAAGTATTTGATTAAGGTAAAAGCAGGTATTGAAGCCTTTTGGAGCTTGAAAGAAGTGGAGGTATTAATTGCATAGAGCGCCTTGGCCGTAATCATGACCCCATTTGAGCTCCTAGACTACACTTCTGAATGATCTATCGTAGCCGCGCGTTCAAATTTTTGCTTGATATAATTTCCATAGTTCCCCTCCCAGAAGTGCATTGCAGATACGGAAAGCAAATTCGGAGTCAGCTTTCCATGTTCTATGAGATAGTGAATTTTTTATATAGAAAGTCCACTTTGAAGAAGTATCCTTCCCTTGTTAGTGAATTCGATCGAATCATGGATATGCGTAACGTTTGGGTGAGCATTTCAACAACATGAAACGGATGATTGCTGATGGAAATTTTACTCTTACTTCTTTCTCTACGTTAAAATTGATCCTAAATAGTTTGGTTTGGCCACAGCAACAGCAAGAAGAAACTGATCTCGGCAGCGTGAACATTTCTAGATACAGTGACTTATTTTAGTATTCACTTTGTGCAATTGCACCACTTCGGAGATCTGCAGTCAGGCAGGCCGTGGTGGTAAGATCACTGCACGACTACAGTATTTCCAAAAATAATTTTTTCGAGGAGCGCACAAATAATTTTCTTACAACTAGTTTCACAAAGTATATCAGTATTAGAATAAATAGGTGACTGTGATCAAAGGGCGACCATTATTTACAATTAGAGCTGTGTTTTTCACTCGAAATCCTGAGAAATACGTAATGTTACCACTGCGAAACTGCACTGTAAACACTAGCGCTGCCCCCCCCCCCTTCTCTCTCGACTACATACTCCATCAAGATTGTGTATAACAAAGTAGCCGGGCTTCACTCTCAAATATCGTTCGCCGAGCCACATGGTCTCAGTTTACCCCCTCACATCCGCTCAGCTATCGCATTGTTTAATTCTACAAGCTGTCGCAATTTCCGGTGCTGCTGCGCTTTTAGACACACACACATGCGGCCAAGTGGCCACGCCCATGCTCACTTGTGATTGGTTGACGAGGCAGACGGCTGCGGCTCGTAGTCACTCAACACTGTAGCCGTTTCATTGTCTTATGTTATCTTTCGTTATCCTGCGATTGTTTAAGCGGTTGGGGGCGGGAGAGGGGAGGAAAGTGCTGGGTAGTCTTGGCTATCATTCTCACCCTCTTGCCTATCCGTTAGTCACAGTTGTTAACTATATGAAGCTTATCTTTGGTAAAAGTGGAGTTGTTTGGTAATTTATTAGCAGGCTTGGGATACTCTTTTCTTCTTTATGGAAAATTATTGTACTCGTTATCGTGCCCGCAGAACATATTTTTTAGCTCGGACGATGATGCTTGGCGGATTTCCGATCACTTTCACTAATGGACGAATAGAACGTGAAAGAAAGCCAAAATGTGCCAGATGTCGAAACCATGGCATAGTCTCATGGTTGAAAGGACATAAACGTCATTGCAAGTACAAGTAAGCAGTTCTTCCAATTCTTCGTAAGTCCGGAGCAGATAATGAACTTTCCCGTACCTCAGATTTACAGTCGCTTCATTTCATATGATCATGTGTGCCATTGCACACACAGTCCACTTTGACGTCCTCATCCTGGATTTGCAATCACAAAAACGCAAGAGACTTACTGATTGTTATCGACTACATCAATTTGAGGTGACTAGCGACTAAAAAAGAAAGAAAATGCTAAGAACACCTTGGAAACACTTACCCGAAGGCTTGTTTCTCCCACGAATCCAGGATGGGGACGCCAAAGGTGAACTGTGTGTGCAATGACACACATGATCATATGAAATGAAGCGACTTTACTTACCGTGTACCGCTGCGATAAGAATTTAAATTTAATTCCTTGGATTCAAATGATTTAACATTCAGCGTTCAGCTTTTGTTTGGCTTTTACGGTGTGCATATACCAAAGCGCAAATCATACCAGGACTTTTTCCAGATTATTGAATATTCACCATAATCGACATAGTTTTAGGCATAAGTCTTTAATTTAGAGAAGTATTATAAGATTGTAATATATCACAATCAAATTTGGCCTTGCTTTCTGGTTCTGAAAATTCGGCCCGGTTCGGCAATCTAGTATTCTTCGCAAAAATGCAATTTTGTTCTTTTCCATCTTCGAATTTCTTTCTACAAGTCTCGTTCCTTCCCTTTCCTCCCTCTTCTCTATATACTTTCCTCTCTTTTTTTTCGGCTCTAGTGTTGTTTAGATCATGTGTCTGGTGAAAAGTTTGCGATCATTTTGGGAATCTACTTGAATTGTGCTAAATCAATGGCTTATGAAAACTTTCTGGCAGAACTCTAAGTTATTTCAAAATGGGAGAGCGAACTACCCATCTTCATTGTTCTTCATTACTGTAGGGCTACGGTAGGAATTTCTACCACGATGTCGTCGTTGCAGATCAGCAGCCATTTTAGAAAAATCATTGAATTTTAGAGTTGTAAATTTTGAGGTGGGATTTTTAGACTATAGTGAATAGCTTTTACAATGTTTGTAGAGCAGTTTAGATGGCAAAATCAAAATTTGAAGCTTGGTATCGCTACAGTATCACCGTACTTTGTGTACTTTGTACGAATTGTTGCCAACTTTGATTCCTCTCAAACACTTCTCGACCTCACTCCTTTTCGTGACAGATTAGACCTCAGACATTGAACTTTTTCCTCGTCTCCCGTGCTAAAAACCTCTCCACGACTCGGTATGGAAAACTGCTTGTGCAAGGTGTCAATTTGCACGATCTCTTGTTTGCACAGTATCCATGTGGCTTTAGCGAGTTGCGTGTGCTCAGTTTGAGTTACGGTAATCGCTCGAATGCAAACAGAATCAGGCTACGATCCCAATTGATGGACACTCAAGTGGTAAGCAGCGTTAAGCCCGTGGTGGGACCGGTAAATAAATCGAGGCGACAGCGTTCGCACTTCTAACACACGACTGTCTCCTAATACCGATGGACAATGATGAGATCGAGTGGGGTCACATGGGAAAGTGGACGTATTGAAAACAAAGGTGTCTTTATTGAAACCTAGAATTCCCTTACTGAGAACAAGTGTAGAAAAGTCTTGAAACCCATTCATAATAAACTATATAGCCCAGAATATTTCAGAAAGCATTAAAGAATGTCATTTTTAAGGAATGGAAAAGACATCTGAATTCATTCTATTGTGTGCATATGATAAGTATGTCATCGCAATATAATTCGCCCTGATCAGCTGAACACAATGCTTCTCCTTAATGCAGAATTCATGCATTCTGAAGGAAGTTATGGCGCTGCGTAATTTGCGTTATCTGCGTGATTTCGGACATTCACGGACTGTGGCGAGAACATGCAAATTCAGCGGGTTGTCGCGACCTTTGGTAAATTTTGCATATTCTGTGAGCAGTATTTTTTACACCATGTAAAGATGTTGCTACGCATTTCTAGACTCATAAATAGTGAAGATAAGATCAATGAAATTTTATGTTAGAAACTCGAGATCTTCTGAGCAAATACGGTAGAGTTACGACGCCTTGCTAGAGTACATGCACTTTTTAGCAGTTGACTCTATATAATGTAAGAGAACTGATTTATTATGAATTAAGTGTTTGCTTATGAAAATTTCTAAAAATTACCGTTTCTCCGCTTCATTCCCTTTTTATTTACATAAGCTTTTGCTTACTTTGTGCGATTGCAACACGACTCTCTATTGAAAGATTGCGCAAGGTCTTTGCTCTAGAATCGTTCGCGCAAAAAAATGGATACTGTAACCTACTTAACTTTATACATTCCGAAATTTGATAAATGTAAAAATTCTTATTTTAGGGAATGTTCCTGTGAGAAATGCAATTTGATTGCCGAACGACAACGGGTAATGGCTGCACAAGTAGCTCTAAAGAGAAAACAAGCAACAGAAGATGCGATTGCCCTTGGGTTACGGTAAATCGGAAATTTGCATTTTTTGTAAATATGAAGGGCAAATTTTGCAACTTGAAGCTATCTGCGTCTCTTAGCTGTAAAATAATGTAACGACTTGAATGAAGCCTTGCGTAAAACATTAAAACGTTTTCGGAACTGAAAAAAACTGAAGTAGCCTTTTTGACTTCAAATTTACTACAAATCCATTTCAATGAGTAATAACCAAATCAGGATTTTGGAGCAGAAATTGATTCATTTATCAGTCAATAGCAAATATTAGGTTGGCACATAAGTTTTGCAACTGTTCCCGTAACTTTTTTCCTATTTTATATAGCAATCTCATTTTGTGGCATCGTGTAGATAGTGATGTAAGCTGTAAGTCTGCGCAAACCGTTTGATTTTTGATAACGTAGTACAAAAAATCTAAGCATTTTTTGAAAACTGCTGAAAATCGAAGTTTCACGATTTTTTGGCAAACATGAAGCCCTACGAAACCTGATTCAAACATATGAAAAAGCAATTACAGGCAGCATGTAGCTGGAAGTTGGCACATTGGAATCAGTGGAAAAGAAATGAAATTTGAACACAAATTAAGGTGGGGCGTCTTTGAGAAGTTGAACAAGTCAAAAGCGTCAAGTTTTGAAGGCAATTTGTCAATAACTAAGCTGCGAAAAGTCCGAATTTGCTATAACTTTGCACTGTAGGGTAATCCTATGCGATAAACACGAATATCATATTCGTCTGTCGCTAAAATGAAATTCATCCTTTGATCTCACGAACGAGGCCTTTTCATGCGAAATGGATCTCATTTTTGTGATCAGCATGTCAAATAAGCCCTATAGGCCAAGTTTCAGCTAAATCTGATGCATTCTAAAATTTTTCCCATAGTACCGTAAACCTACCGTAATCCTCACATAAGGTGTTAAAATTCGGCAAAAATGTGTGCATTAGAAGCTTACATCATATTCCTTATATTGCCAAAAAATGAATGCGCCACGTTCAAACAGTCAAAAGTTATATAAAAAGTTGCATTACTTATGTGCCAACCTAATATTTGAGATTTTTACGTAGCAGATACAAAATGGAGCATTTTTGATATCAGCTTTAATTCTTCATCAAATACAGCTGGAGCATTTTTGATATCAGCTTCAATTCTTCATCAAGTAGATACTGGCATATTCCAGTCACCGTAATCCTGATCAATCTGAGTGGGTGGTATGTTTTGATTCTAATATGTTCTAATCGTTTTCATAACACAAAAGCCCTCCCCTTCCTCAATATTTTCTGAGCGTAATGTCGCTTTAGGGATGAAGGGGTGTTATTCAAAACAATTTGCTTGGTTGTAAATTATTAACTTCTTCAGGGTGGTAGCAGGCCAAGTTATGGAACGACTGCCGCAGGGGCCGGTATGGAGCTCTAGTACAGACGAAGATCAATACGATGATCGTAGTGAGTGTGTGCCTAAGTAGCTTATTTTGCCAATTTTCTACCTTAAAAAATTCGCTGATCGTTCCCTGTGAATTTTCATTGTTTGCTTTTACAAAATGAATTTACATAGAGATTTGTGGTGACTTTGCAGATTCTATCTGCTCACCGGTGAGTGACCCTTCTCCGTCAAAGAAAAGTCACACCGAAGAACCACAGTGCACTCGGATGCCAGCTATAGAGCTGCTCACACTGCTCTTCGAGGATCAAGAGAAAAGGGTCTTAGAACTAGTCTTAGAAGGTGAGCTAGTTGCTTATACTGTAATTTTAGACATTCATGTACGTTTAGGTTGCAATGGAGATGTGCTCCAAGCTATACAACATTTTGCATGCCTTCGGAAAATGAAAAAATGTACAGAGTTTCAGGCAAGTATAGTAAATTTTCATCAAATAAGATATTGCCACACTCAGGATTGTTTTCTCTTGTTTCTCTGGTGGTCTATAGCACCATTCCCAAAATATGGGCTGAGCTTGCCAAAACGAAGATTGAAATTTGTGATTATGACATCTTGATCTAACCATAAAACAACTTATCAAAACATCTCAGAAATCAGCGCCGTTGTCAGGTTACGGTAGCTGAGTGGTTAGCGCTAGAGCCACCCACAGCTTTTAAAAATTACATTGTCGTATTCGCTGCGCATGATATCAAGTTCGCTCTCTCTTTTTTTGCATGAAGTACATCTTTCATAACCATGTGTTATGTATTCTAACAAGCAATAGACTGAAAATGATTTTGAACCCTCAAAAATACGTCGTTTAATCATTGATTTTTCAAAATATGAACTCAACCGACACATCTGAGCATTCATCTGTCCTGAAGTATACTTTTCAGAATTGTGCTGCGCAATCGGAGTCATTTTCACGCTTTTCCACTAGCTCTAACCAAAGATCACCATTTTCTATGGAATATTTATTGCAAGTAAGTAGTGTCACGAGCTTTTGTGAAGAGAAAAAGGAAATGTTTTTGTTAGTTCTATATTTCATGCTTTTTGGTTTCTTTTTCTTCAAATAATAAAGGCCTGTCCTAGTGACTATTTTGCAGAAGCCCTTTCTTACAAGCCACCCTTGGACGTCTTTCTTTCCTCTCATGGCTACGATGGATCTGAGTAGATCTACTGAAGCCACCTCATCCGTTGAGAACCAGTCAGCTGAAAAAGCATAATTTCTTTCTACACTATACCTCTTCGTTTATGAGCATTCTGCCTTTAGAGTATTGGTGTCTTATGCCAAATAACACACTTTAATACACTTCAATTTCTTCAGCTCCACATTTGTGTATCATATTACTATATTTCGATTTCGATGTTGATACGAATTCTAGTTTCTCGTCACTTGATTCCAAAGCTTATGAGCAAATAAAGTACGCATAAAAATCCTGGCGATGAGCAGCACTAGTTGAAAATAATAGGCCCTCGTAATACCATATCGAATTACGCAATTCCATCCTATTAGCATAAGTTAATAGTTGAAGTAACTTACTCTCGGACAAATTCGCTCCACAGACAATTGATGAAGAGGATTCTTAAGCGAGTTTATCAAATCAATTTCCTTTCAAATGAATGCTGTGAGAACTTCCCTGGAATTTTTTTTATTAGAAG
The DNA here is from genome assembly GCA_958299035.1 of Cylicocyclus nassatus. NCBI lineage: Eukaryota > Metazoa > Nematoda > Chromadorea > Rhabditida > Strongylidae > Cylicocyclus > Cylicocyclus nassatus. Next base: position 84,429,287 of record CATQJL010000316.1, on the reverse strand, counting down.
TTTTCTATGATGTTGGTTTTCAGCAAGAGATCAGTCTTAACTAAGAACGGATAATTTTGATCAGTTGTTTGCGTTTTTTTTTGGTTTTTCTGGTGTACGGCCATCATAACGGAAGAACTGCGAGTTTGTAACAGTAGTGGCGAAACTTACGCACCTAGCGTACAGCACTAGATGACACCTGGGAATGAGGAAGTCCGTTAAGGGAAAATAACATTCTAAAATGGATCGTTAAGCATCATTTTGCTCTTTTTTCTAGACTTTATTCACCCCCGTTTGGGTGTGGGCCGCTCCCTGCGGCGGTGCAACGCTGGGCCGACCCGTGATGAGGTGCGAGCAAGCCCGCAACCTCATCCGGTTCCAAAAATCAAATAACCTTAACGAGACTCATTCGAGACTCTATCGAAGGTTAATTCGATAAGAACAGAAACTAAACTTTGATCTTAGCCAAAAGGCCGAGAAGCGATACTTGACCCACCTGGCAGCGGTGCCACCTCAACCAGTGAGTCGGACTCATCGCAGGTCAGCTAGCGCTCACTATCTCACAGCAGAGAGCGCAGGTACAGTTGAACACACCTGTGCCAGGTAAACGCTGTTTTACCGGCATTAATTCAAATCCGGAAGTTTTGCACTTTCACAGTTTCCAGGGTTCCTAATAGTTCTCACCAATGCTGTAAAATCGCATTGGTGAGAACTATTAGGAAGACTATTCTCTAAAGTAAAGCACGTCCCAAGAGCCTTTGAAAAGAGTAGAAAAAAATGAGACCAGTTAGGCTTTAGCACTCTTGTCAGACTTGTAGGCTTATACTGCCACTATACTATAATCTTGCCTTAGAGAGGTTATACTGGCCTGAGCAGGATGCTGAAGTAACTGCGCTTCAACGACTCCGAATCGGGGCCTCCTATCTTTGATTACGAACTTCTACCACTCTTTGCAACGGTTTGAGCTATTCTTCTTGCCAGCAGTACCTCTCTAAGGCAAGATTATCTTATGAACTCTAAAGCAGTAGATCTTCCAGATCTCAACTATTGCTGGTAAAACAGCTTTACCTGTTGGCACAGGTGTGTTCACCTGTACCTGCGCTCTCCGCTGTGAGATAGTGAGCGCTAGCTGACCTGCGATGAGTCCGACTCACTGGATGAGGTCGCATGGTGTCGACTCAGTTCGGTATCGCTTCTCGGCCTTTTGGCTAAGATCAAAGTTTAGTTTCTGTTCTTATCGAATTAACCTTCGATAGAGTCTCGAATGAGTCTCGTTAAGGTTATTTGATTTTTGGAACCGGATGAGGTTGCGGGCTTGCTCGCACCTCATCACGGGTCGGCCCAGCGTTGCACTGCTGCAGGGATCGGCCCACACCCCCATGGGGGTGGACAAGCTCTGGACTCCTCAGGGGTTGGTATATAGCGCTCTCCCTGTTTCTTTTACTCTACAGTGGATTATCTCTGCTTTGCAGACCTTAGTGAATCTGAAGCCATACAAGGACACACTGCGAGCTGCTAGTTTGCCACAAAAATATTGCGCTCATTGGTGCGATGGCACGAGACTGTGATCAAACTTTTTCCATTGTTCGAGCTAGAACCAGCTAGAATCCAGGTACCCGCTTTACCTGGAGCTCGACAGGATATTATTCTTGAGATGGGAATGTGCGAGGAGAACAAGTTCACTACCAACTCATATCTTCAGAGCTTCTTTCGCTGGGAGCGCAGGAGACCAATTTCACCAATTTCCATAACGAAATACAAAAGAAATGGGAAATTCGGCGAATATGCGTCTTTTTGCTATATCTTCTTTTGACGTGAATGATCTTGAGAGAAAGCAGATTTGCACTGATCTCACCGATTAGAATCTTCTACGTCACCAACCTACCGTAATCCTCTTGAATAGCGTAGATATGCGGTGAGACGCGGCTACTGTCCACGGTAGCGTTTCATGATGGGCCAGTACAGTTCTTACTCCTGATAAAAACTTTAGGTGAGCATCCTCCTCTAACAAATTGTCGCAGCATCTTTACGGTAGAGGGATACTTGGAAGTTCCTCGAGATAAAGGAGTGGCTTAAAGTTTAGAAAACATAACCCCATAGTATCTATGCATCTTTATATCACGGTACCAATAATTGGAGAGAGTTTTTCAAAGAAGTTCAACCTTTTGACTGAAGCTTATTATTTCTTGACGACGGGGTATTGCTCAGAAAGCTAAGGCCAAATTTGCAGGAGAGTAAAAAGCATGTATACCAGCTCAGACAGCGGATAGGACCCCTCCGGCGGAGAAATGGCAGGGCGCGGGGTTTCCTCAGCGGGGTGTCTGCCACTCGTGCTCCGGAGCCCTCCCATTTCTGCTCCGGAGACCTCCCATTTCTGCTCCGGAGCCCTCCCATTTGTTCTCCGGAGGCCTCCCATTTTGTGCTCCGGAGACCTCCCATTTTGTGCTCCGGAGACCTCCCATTTTGTGCTCCGGAGACCTCCCATTTTGTGCTCCGGAGACCTCCCATTTGCGCTCCGGAGGCCTCCCATTTTCTGCTCCGGAGACCTCCCATTTGTGCTCCGTACCCCTCCGATTTTCTGCTCCGCGGCTCTTCCAAATCTGGCGGACACGCGGCGGGCAAATTTCTCCGGCGCGGCTCTGCCAAATCTGGCGTACCTCCGGAGCAGAAATGGCGTACCTTTGCAGCAGGGCCGGAGAAGGGTCCCACTTGCCTGCCAGTGATGTCACCGCGACCTACAAGAACGGACCGCCCAATCGCCCCGCTCTCATTGGTCAACTGGGTCCGGCGCGATTCTGGCAGATTTCGACTGTCCGGTGAAGGGGTCCGATCGATTGTCTGAGAGTGCTCGCTGGCTGTATTCTACAGTGGTGACAAAGCGCCTGAAGAAACCTCAGTTGCAAGCGTGTCAGATATCCCATAGCGAAGTTGATAATCTCACCCTTCAATTTCACGTCGTTTGATGTGTATTTGTTCAACCAACAGGCATTTAATTTGCGCTTCACAGGACAAATTGGGTGCTGGTTTATTCACCTCGCTTTGCTACCACCCCTCCTTGGTTATGCAAAAGGACGAGCTTTATTTCTACCTTATTTGCATGTGCACCCTCCATTTTGGTGTGAGCCCGACTTCAACAAACCTGGTCGCGGCCGCCTCGCGTGGACCCTGCGCTTCGCGAACATTCGTCTGATCATTTTCCAGCCCTGAGAACGTGGTAAGCGCTTGAAGGCAGCGTCCAGGCAAGTCTGAACACATGCGGATCTCACGTGGATAGTAATTTTGGGGCCCTAACTAAGCCGCTGCCCAACCGGCAGCTCAGGTAGTGCTCTAACGAGATATTCCCCTCGAAACTGGACCCCGTGATCGCATCTCGCACATATGGCGCAAAGCGTGGGTCCCGGCCGAAACTGCCATGAATCCATGCGAATACGATCGCGGGGGCCAGTTTCGAGTGGAATATCTCAGCCATTAGAGCACTACCTGAGCTGCCGCTTGGGCAGTGCCTCAGTTAGGGCCCCAAAAGTACTTTCCACGTAAAAGCCCCATAGGTCCAGATCTGCCTGGACGCTGCCTTTAAAGATGACTTCAACTGTTGGTTGCTAAGTCTGCGACGACAAGCCATGGAGACTGCCTCATGCTCTGCACTTATAACGGGTGTATGCCAAGATGAACGATAGCTGGCAATAAGCATACTGTACTCCTGCGGTTGTCAATATGCCGCACATAAAGTTTTATTTTTTGAAGCGATATATTCCTTACTGGATCGAAAATGGTGTCAAACGGTAAGATTTAGGGCATACTGAGCTCCCAGCATTTTTTCCGCATTCCTAGATATCATCACAGCATAAATATAGAACTTTAGAAATATTTGACCTACGCAACGCATATGGCTGGCACAAGCTATCGTTCATATTGGCTGCCCCCCCCCCTTACAACGTCAGGGTAGTCTCCGCAAACGCCAACCTTTAAAGGCAGTGTCCGGACAAAAACTCAATTTCTAGAAAATCCACTTACCGGGGGTCATCCGCAGCGCTGAAGCCGAAAATCCACTTTAGAAGGCGCGAAAACGGCGAGAACATACGTTTTCCAAAGCCGCACAATTTGAAATTTGACGGTCCCCGCCAACGCAGAGACACAGAGTCGTCGCGGGACCCTACATTTTCTGTGGCGGCATGCGTACTCTGCCGCATAGCAGGAATTCGGACAGCTCGGAGGTGCCCCAAGGCGTAAGTTTCCCCACTTTCCGGTCGTTTTTCTTGCTTTAGGTCGAGCATTATGACGTCGCACTTGCGCGATGTTGTGTCCGAGGGGGGCAACTCTCGCATGGCACTGAAATCCTATAACCCCCATCTTGCCCGGACACTGCCTTTAAGCTTTTGACGCTGGAAAGCACGTCCAATATCACATCATCGCTCTGTAGGAAACAATCCCAGGGAAAAAGGCTGCGACAACTAATGGTGAGTGAAGGGACCCTGGAAAGCACGTCCAATATCACATCCGCTCTGTAGGAAACAATCCCAGGGAAAAAGGCTGCGACAACTAATGGTGAGTGAAGGGACCCTCATTATTGATGGTGAAAAAGTTCTACGAATCCGTTCTCGACTGTGAGACTCTATCATCTCGAATGGCCAACCCAGGTCTACGGTCTGCTGATGGTCTTCTGACTGGAGTCTACGACCTCCACGTTAGAAGACCATCACCATCAATCAACTGCTTGCCCAACATCAGCAGCCAACGAATCAGAACTAGATTGTTTTTACGAAGATGTAGAGGAGGCCGACTGCAGCCGGAAGCTCTTCCATTAGTTTGCTGTAGGGACTTCAAACCAAAATCGGGATATCACTAGAATACGGAAAGGTACGATTACGACCTGCTTCTGAAAGATTTGCAAGCCTGCGAAAGGCGCCTGAATGAACCCTGAGAAGAACTTGAAACGCATTTTGAAAATCAGCGAGGAATTGCCAAGGAGATCTGTAGCCGCATTCATCAACGAACCCAGTGGGTTCCAGAACCTACTGGGTTAAGCCTACCCAGTAGGTTCTGGAACTCACAAAAAGCCACTTAACCGATATTCACGAACGAACCCAGTGGGTTCGCGAACCCAAAAGTCAAGCATACCCTTGTTCACGAAACAACTCAGTTCTCGTGGGTTCCGGAACCCACAGGGCGCTGGGTTGGCGAACCCAAGCATGGTGCAAATTCCGTCGTGGGTTACATGCGAACCCATTCCTTTTGCTGAATATGTGGGTTTATAAGTAGGAACGGTTACTACTTGCAACACTTATACATTGATAACACTTTCCATATTTTCTATGAGTGACAGGAATTTTGTTGGATAAACTTTGATATAATATTCTACTGAGATGTAGGACTAGCAAACTTGATGCCAGTCACAATTGGGCAATCTTTGAAAAGTTGCAAACAATCTTTTGCGGAAAATTTTGGTGAAAGCGTGAAAACCTATGCATTTTCCGATGTTTGTGCATACTAACTCGGAATTTTTCAGTTCTTATTCTATTCTATTCGAATTCGTATTCTACAGACAGTACGTACTTTTTATATTTTGACGCCTATGTCAAAAACGATGACATTCTGACCGAGATCAAAACAAATATGAATGTGACAAATCAAAACAAAAACGACTTCGGCACTCCCTGCGAATGCCACTTTGTCACTGATGGTGAGGATTTCGTTTGAAAGGCGTACATATACTTGTTATGTATAGCAAAAGCATTTATAAAATAAAACTTAGCTACGCCTTGCAACATGACAATCTTTTCAAATTACGTAGATTCCATACGTCAGCTACGTCGAACAATTTTCAAAGTATGGCTAATATTCTGCTCATGGGGAGACAATGCTACAAAAAGATCACTTGCATAAAAGCATAGAGTCCTTTTTTGCATCTCTTTCCAAGTCGACAATCATGTCTGGGTCCGAGAGAATACTCAAATAAAGAAGGATAAGGATAAGGAAATGCAAGTTTCGACGCACAAAAGACATTTATTGGTGGCGTTCATTCAAACATAAGAGTTCTCGAAAGCGTTTCAAGCGTGTTGACGCTTTTAGTTTAGCGCGTGCGTGGGAAAATGACGAAAATAGTACACCGACTAGAGGAGGCACATTGTTGACGTCATGGGTTGGCGAACCCAGCGGGGCACTTGTGAATACCGATCTTACCCACTGGGTTCGCGAACCAATGGGTTCCGAAACCCACTGGTTCGTTGATGAATACGGCCCCTGAGGGTCCGAATGCAATCCATCTTAGGCCTCGGACAGAGTTCGCGTGATTTGATCGGCGCGATTCAATCACTACAGACAAGTGTTACGAGTTCATTGCATGCCGATCTTCTTGCATTTCGGTTGTGATAGTTCTCCAACACGATGGTCGTGGCTAATTATCATAACCGAAATACAGGAAGATCGGCATGCATTGAACTCGTAACTGTCTGTAGCAATATCGCGGCGATCAAATCGCGTGAACTCTGTCCGAGGCCTTGAGCGACTGATAGCCAACGCCAGTGGCAGAACAGCTTTGCAGGAGGATCTCAGGAACTACAGGCAAGCCAAGATACTGGAAGCAGCCGAAAGAAGTGCCGAAGGAACCTCTGTGAATATCACGTATTGCTGGCTGCACTGTTAAAGTAGGACGGAACTCCTATTTCTTCTCGATACCAGATGGAATTTATCGCGGAGAATTTCTACACCAATTTCTTCCGCTCATCAACACCCGTGCCGATGCCCATTGTTCCCACTGGAGAAGTACCACCAAGGATTCTACCTGCTGAAGTGCGTAACGCGATACAAACCAGACGTCCACGACTCCAGGACTAGACCATCTTTCTGTCGAATTCCTGCGTGGCGGAGGATAACGCCTACACGAGTTTCTTGCGTCGCACCCATCTTACCTTCAAAAGGAGAGGATTTCCGACCGCTGGAGAACATCAAGAATCTTCCTTCTCTTCAAGAAGTGAACGGGAGGATCTTCGGAACTATCGTTCAATATGCCTGCTGAATGTGCTGCAGAAGCTTTCCCCCAAGATCATCCTCGCATATCTACGACGCTGGATGAAGCCCAACTCCAGGAACAAGCTGGATTTCGCAGAGAATTCAGCTGCACGGACCACATCCAGACGGGAGCAGGGCTCGGCACAGGTGGCTTACAAGCAAGCTGGATATCGTTTTTGGGACGAAAAGCAAAGGGGGTTTTGTTTTTGTGAGCGAAGACATACGGAAAATTGACGACGGCGACCTTTTTTCTTAGTCGACGTTTCGTTTTTGGGGGATTTCGGGAATTTTTCAGGTTTTTAGAAGAAATTTGGTTCAGGGTCAAAGGGGACTTCGTTTTTTCCATTTTCATCTAGCCACCTCGTGCCGAGCCCTGGACGGGAGGATCATAGAAGTCTGCCGAAAGTACCGACCGCCTCTCGTTCTAACCTTGGCTGACTACGGGAAAGCCTTCCGCCAAAGCTGTTCACTGTGGCCTTACAGTGAAGTCATTGCGTTGGGTTTTTGCTTCACCACAGCTCTCTTCGATGACTGAAGACATCTATCTGGCCTGATTTAGTTGATTTTCGAAAAGCTGATTTAGAAATAAAAGTTGTTTAAAACATTTGGGTTAGATTGCTTCTTATGATGTTGCAGTGAAGTTGCAGATGTGACTAGGCGTTTTTTGATTGACCGCCATTTCTAATTTAGGGAACTTCCATCCCGCTACTGTAAAGAAGCTGCGACAATTTGTTAAAGTCTCCTAAAGTTTCTATCCGGAGTAAGCACTGTAATGGACCGTCACGAAACGCTACCGTGGACAGTAGCCGCGTCTCACCGCATATCTACGCTATTCAAGAGGATTACGGTAGGTTGGTGACGTAGAAGATTCTAGTCGGTGAGATCAGTGCAAATCTGCTTCCTTTCAAGATCATCCACGTCAAAAGAAGATATAGCAAAAAGACGCATTTTCGCCGAATTACCCAATTTCTTTGTATTTCGTTATGGAAATTGCTGAAATTGGTCTCCTGCGCTCCCAGCGGTAGAAGCTCTGAAGATAAAGTTTGTTGGCAGTGAACTTGTTGTCCAGGCACATTCCCATCTCAAGAATAATATCCTGTCGAGCTTCAGATGAAGCGGGTACCTGGAATCTAGTTGGTTCTAGCTCGAACAATGATAAAAGTTTGATTTCAGGCTCGTACCATCGCACCAATAAGCGTAATATTTTTATGGCAAGCTAGCAGCTCGAAGTGTGTCCTTGTATGGCTTCAGATTCATTGAAGTCTGCAGATTGAGCAGAGATAATCCACTGTAGAGTAAAAGAAACAGGGAGAGCGCTATATACCAACCCCTGAGGAGTCCAGAGCTTGTTCACCGCCATGGGGGTGTGGGCCGATTCCTGCAGCAGTGCAACGCTGGGCCGACCCGTGATGAGGTGCGAGCAAGCCCGCAACCTCATCCGGTTCCAAAAATCAAATAACCTTAACGAGACTCATTCGAGACTCTATCGAAGGTTAATTCGATAAGAACAGAAACTAAACTTTGATCTTAGCCAAAAGGCCGAGAAGCGATATAGGACTGAGTCGACACCATGCGACCTCATCCAGTGAGTCGGACTCATCGCGGGTCAGCTAGCGCCTACTATCTTACAGCAGAAAGCGCAGGTACACGTGAACACACCTGTGCCAGCAGGTAAACACTGTTTTACCAGCAATAGCTTAGATCTGGAAGATTTACTCATTTAGAGTTCATAATAAGATGATTTTTGGGACTCTTGCTTTGAAAAGATACTGCTGAGAAGAACTGTGAATAGCTCAAACCGTTGCAAAAAGTGGGAGAAGTTCATTGAAAGATGGGAGGTCACGATTCAAAAATTCTAGTGCATTTACTTCAACATTCTGCTCAGGCCAGTATAAGCCCACAGTCTGACAAAAGGTACTAGGGCTTGCCGGTCTCATTTCTACTTTTTTTCGAAAGCTCTCGGGACGTCTTTTACTTTAGAAAATAGTCTTCTTAATAGTTCTTATCAATACGATTTTACAGCAGTTAAATATCGAACTCGGGCTTCACTGCAAGCTCTAAGAAACTTTAAAACTTCCGCTTCTAATTAATGATATTAAAACAGCGTTTACCTGCTGGCACAGGTGTGCTCACCTGTCCCTGCGCTCTCTGCTATGAGAAAGTGAGCGCTAGCTGACCCGCGATGAGTCCGACTCACTGGAAGAGGTCGCGCTGGTGTCGAGTAAATCCGGTATCGCTTCTCGGCCTTTTGGCTAAGATCAAAGTTTAGTTTCTGTTCTTATCGAATTAACCTTCGATAGAGTCTCGAATGAGTCTCGTTAAGGTTATTTGATTTTTGAAACCGGATGAAGTTGCGGGCTTGCTCGCACCTCATCACGGGTCGGCCCAGCGTTGCACTGCTGCAGGGATCGGCCCGCAGCCCCACGGGGGTGAACAAGCTCTAGACCATTCGTAGGAGGGGAATATGGTGCTCTCTTTCTCTGTTTAGTTTGCTCTACAATGAAAAAACAGCTGTATCTTGCAAACCTTAACGATTCTGAAGCCATACAAGAACATAATTTGAGCCGCTCGTTGGCCATAAAAATTGAATCATGCTATTTGGTGGGATGGTATAAGTCTGGGATCAAACTCCTTTCACTGTTCGACTAAGTCCTAGATTTCACCTGCAAATCTCGACAGGATGTTATTCCTGAGATGGGAATATGTCAGGAGAGCAAGTTTATTGCCAACAGACTTCGTATCTCAGGACTTCTTTTGCTGGGGCGCAGGAGTGGTGAAACACGGCAAGTGTACGGTAGCGTTTGAAGACAGCTATGATAAAGTGGAACCGAGCGCAGTGAATTCATCACACTGTAATGCCACGGTGAACAGCTTCGGCGAGAAGGCTTTCTCCAGTCGACGAATTTTAAGACGAAAAGCAGGGTTTCCCGGCAGACCTCTTTGATCCTCGAAACCCCCTGGGAGTGGTCCAACAGCTGAGTTTGTGCGTCCAGCTTGTTCTTATGGCAGGGCTTCATCCAATGTGCTAGAAGTGCGAGCGAGAATAATCTTCGTGGGAAGCTGTACAGCATACTCAGTAGATATATCGGATCGTAGTCCCGTAGATGCTCCCGTTCGCTGTTACTGAAAAAGGCGGTATTCGAAAGTCTCTACTTTAGGGAGTCCTTCCTTCTGAAAGTAAGATGCTAGATGCGACGCGAATATTCGTGTAGAATCTCCTCCAGCTCGCAGAAGTTCGCCGGGTCGTAAACATCTTCAGGGTCTGGATGATCGGTGCGTATTTCAGCAAACACACTTTGTGGTGTACTTCTCCTGTGGAAAGAATGGGCATCGGCACGGGTGTTGGTTGAGTGGAAGAGGTAGATAGCTCTTCGCCAAACATTCCGATTCTCGTTCTCGGCGCCAAAGTGGTGCGATGTGCGATATCTACCTGAAGCAAGGCGGCGGTTGATCTGCCCTGGTCGGCTCTGTGCCGATGGATTCGGCACTTCTTTCACCTCCTCTGCTAGACATCTGTTCGGGTCATGCATGCCCAGATGTAGATGATTCACTTTAATCCGCCTCTAACGACAGCATTCTACAACGTCGAACTCCTTCACAGCGGCTGTACATTGAAGTTTAAAACCCACGGCTACACACCATGTTTAGGCGGCGGACCACAGTGCAATTCGATGTAAAAGCTACTGCAGGACGAAGGCACAGAAGCAGTATTAGGTGTAGACGCTCCTCGCCGCGTTCGTCCTCGTAGGAACGAATTTTCCTATGCCTGAGCCGTACGAAATCGCCCTATCCTTGAGCACCAATGGCTGGCGAGCTTGGGAAAACGCCTGAGACACGTTTCGCTTGGGCTACACCGCGACGTGTGCCCCAAGCAAGGCGATTTTTTTGGGTTTTTTCGGTTTACTTCATTTCCACATCTATGTATTATGTTATATTCGATTTTTATGCTGATACGAATTCCCATCTCTCGTCACTTGATTCCAAAGCTTATGACCAAATAAAGTATGCATAAAAATCCTGGCGATGAGCAGCATCAGTTATACCTATCAAATTACGAATTCCGTCCTATTAGCATAAGATGATTGTTGAAGTAACTTATTCTCCGACAAATTCGCTTCACAGACATTTGATGAAGAAGATTCCTAAGCAAGTTCATCAGATCTTGGCAATTTCCTTTCAAATGAATGATGTAAAAAGTCCCCTGGAATTTTGTTCGCTGGAAGCCTCTATAACATATGTTTATGAATTTCTGCGTATGGGCTCGATTCTTGCGGTCAAATATTACGTTCAATCGGAATGTGCCTGTCTTATAAGAACTCTTACCATAGGTATCGAAGGGTTATAGTTATAGAGGAATCTGCAATTTCTTCGTGCTGTGGGGATCTGATGGACTCATGTTTACGAGGTACTGTAGCGGAAAAATTGAGCATTTTTTTCGACGACAAGGCCGATTTTTCGATTACCGCCATTTCGGACAGGAGCCTTTTTTGCTCTGCCAAACTTACGACCCACCCGTGGGTCGTATTGTCCAAATGGTAGTCTTTTTGTAAGAAATCCAGAACTGCCTCTGAGAATATCCCCACAAGGGATATCGAAGGCGCTGATTGACAAAATAGGATTTGTTTCAGTTTTTAGCAGTATACGGTAAGATTACGGCAGTCACTCTGTACGAACCCAACATCACGGATTTTCGTGAAAAATTGTGTTTTGGGTATTTCACATGCTGATCACGATTATAGTGTCCACCTTGTTCACTACTTTCCCACAGTGGGACTACGGTAGCAGTACGGTAGAATTTTTTTAAGAATCAAGAAATTGATGTAAGAAGGCTGTATTAGAACTTGAGACTATCATTTTCGTAATCAGCATGCTAAAAAACCTATATATGCAAGGTTTGAGCTTCCTGGGTGAACAATGCGAAAAATCAATAAAATCGATAGTTTTCGATGGGCTGACATCAGTCTCATGCTCTCCCTGTATTTCTTGTGCATGTAAACTTGAATTGTCAAAAACAGCACCACTCTGCGAGATTCGAGCTAAAATATGTGCCTAACCTCTATCTATGGTATACCTACCGTAACATTACATTACAGTATCCCGGGCCCGGACCACTCCGGCTAGAGCTTCGCCAAGGTGTCCCCAATCATGTGCCAGAATACCGTAGAATTCCATCGCATGCTGGGAAAGTTAGAGCTTTCGGAAACTTACGACCCACCGGTGAGTCGTATTGTCCGAAATGGCAGTACACGTACGACCCACCGGTGGGTCGTATTGTCATCAATGTGTTAATACTTTCCTGCAAAAGCAACAAGATTAATGAACTCAAAATTCGTATACGTTTATTGCCGATCTTAAGACACACCCAATTTTACTTTTTATTGGTATCAGCCCATGAAAAAAGTGTTTTGACAAAACTACTCATTTAGATTGACCTTGAGTGGTGGTGCGTAAACTGCCAAGTTTACCAACATAAGCGTTTTGCTTGGAGTGGGTGCTGGCTAGTATACAAGTTTTGTGGAAATGTAAGATTTATTTCAATGTGCTTACTTATAATTTAGAGTCCTTATATGCCATGAGAGCTCCATGGCTGAGTGAAATTTTGGTTCTCAGCAGGACACCAGTATTAAACCGTGTTTTCTTTGGTTTACAGCACTAGATGGCTGGGGAGTCCCTTAAGGGAGATTAACATCCTAAAATGGATCATTAAGCATCTTAATGCTGTTATAAGTTTGTCCCCGACTTTGTTCACCCCCTTGGGGGTGTGGGCCGATCCCTGCAGCAGTGTAACGCTGGGCCGACCCGTGATGAGGTGCGAGCAAGCCCGCAACCTCATCCGGTTCCAAAAATCAAATAACCTTAACGAGACTCATTCGAGACTCTATCGAAGGTTAATTCGATAAGAACAGAAACTAAACTTTGATCTTAGCCAAAAGGCCGAGAAGCGATACCCGACTGTACTGGCAGCGTTGCCACCTCAGCCAGCGAGTCGGACTCATCGCAGGTCAGCTCGCGCTCACTGTCTCACAGTAGAGAGCGCAGACACAGGTGAACACACACACACACCTGTGCCAGCAGGTAAACACTGTTTTACCAGCAGTAGGTTAAATCTGGAAGATTTACTGCTTTAGAGTTCATAATTAAGATGATCTTTGGGACACTTGCCTTAGAGAGATAATGCTGGGAAGAAGAATAGCTCAAGCCGTTGCAGTGAATGGGAGAAGTTCGTAATCGAAAGATAGGAGGTCACCATACAAAGTCGTTGAAGCGCAGTTACTTCAACATTCTGCTCAGGCCAGTATAAGCCTAGAAGTCTGACAAGAGGCACTAAAGCCTAACTGATCTCATTTTTTCTAGTCTTTTCGAAGGCTCTCGGGACGTTCTTTACTTTAGAAAATAGTCTTCTTAATAGTTCTTTCCAATACGATTTTACAGCAGTCAAATATCATCTTGGGGCTTCACTAAAGCTGTAAGAGACCTTCTCAGTGCAAATCTTCCAGACATAAACTATTGCTGGTAAAACAGCGTTTACCTGTTGGCACAGGTGTGCTCACCTGTCCCTGCGCTCTCTGCTGTGAGATAGTGAGCGCTAGCTGACCTGCGATGAGTCCGACTCGCTGGCTGAGGTGGCAACGCTGCCAGTACAGTCGGGTATCGCTTCTCGGCCTTTTGGCTAAGATCAAAGTTTAGTTTCTGTTCTTATCGAATTAACCTTCGATAGAGTCTCGAATGAGTCTCGTTAAGGTTATTTGATTTTTGGAACCGGATGAGGTTGCGGGCTTGCTCGCACCTCATCACGGGTCGGCCCAGCGTTGCACTGCTGCAGGGATCGGCCCACACCCCCATGGGGGTGAACAATCAGGAAAAAATGTGTGCACAGGAAGATCATCGGTATCTACCACTCACTACCACCCTGCTATATGAAACGGGAGATTGTAACCCTGAGCCGGTCAATCGGCTTCTGTTCTAGAAACAAGCCTTTGTTGTGTCGGGGTTCTTTCTGACGAGGAAACGCTCACAAATCCTCTATAAACGCACTTACCATGCAAATGCTTTCTACATCAAGGCAATATGGGCCGTTGACACTTGGTTTTTAGGATTGGGTAGTTGCTGACCCTTGACCCTGTTCGCAGCTGATTAACTAAAAGAACTGACGTACCTACCAAAGCGCATATTCGGGTGTTTTTGCAAAGATCATGAAATTTGCGAAGTCGTGTAGCCGAGGCAGCTGACAAGGAAAGGATGGTTAATCGAAAAGGCTTTCCACAACGAAATGCTCTCCAACTTGGAGGGCATAAAACGCTGTTTTTCAAATCTTCTCGTTTCTGCTTAGCATTTCTGGACGATCCAAAAATTGATTGTGGAAGAAGGATGAAAACACTCGTAGCATTTTTCTAGCTCTTGGATGGTGTATTGAGAGTCATCGAGCACTCTATGCAATAGATACTCCTATACATAAAGCATAGCCACATTTCGCTGCCTCACTCAAGCGTTTGATGGATACTAGCAATTGTCTTATCCTATACACGCATTTGAATTTTTGCTTCAATAAATGCTCATAATCCTCTTCCACCGCAGATAAAGAAAGGCTTTTTTGGAATCAGCGATTTATGCCCTCCAATACGTGATACATCCATCTTGAAAGGTCATATCGACTAACCATCCTTCAGTTGTGAAGAAACAAAGCCACTACAGTCTATGTTCTCGTGCTCGTCACAATAGGTTTTAGCGGCGCTTTGACCGCTGGACGAGTTGGCCGGACTCTTTTCGGACATCTTGATTTGCACCGCTGAAACTTAATGTACTTGCAGATTTTATCTCATTTATATTCAATAAGCTCTAGGCATTTCACATAGGGGAAAGGAAGAACGGTGTAAAATTAGAACACAAAGAACTCGAACGCACTCAGAGCCACTCGGTAGGTTTATATAGCGAGGGTAATAAGAGCCAGCCTACATGGACGATAGACGCCAGCCCTTTGATTCAAAGGGGTTTGAGGGTGGAAGGCCCGCTCGCACCCTAACGCAGTCTGCGCTTCCCTCGCAAGCGCGCTCTTTAATCAATCCCTAGCTTCGATTAGACTTCGAAGCCCCGCCTTCCAGCCGCCAATCCTATTGAATCAAAGGGTAACTATGATAATCAGGCATGAACTAAATTGAAGGCAGCGTCAGGATAAGATGGAGTTTTTGGTATTCCAGTGTTATGCAAAAGTGGGTTCGTCAGGCTCGCCATCGCGCAAGTGCGAGACTATAACGTACGATCAAAAGCAAGAAAAACGATCGGATGGGGAAACTTACGCCCTGGGCGGGGTCCTCCACCTCCTTGAAATATCTACTCTGCGGCAGGGTACACTTGCCGCCACAGTTGAAGTCGTAGGATCCCGCAGCGGAGGGGGGGGGGGGCGTTATGGAGCAAAGCAGCGCCGCATTCCCCTGCGGTATATCCTGAGGGCCAGTTGCGTTGCGTCGCCTTTTTGCAGCCGCAGGAGTACACCGCTCCTGACAACGAACTGTGCCATTTCCTATTGCTGCGCATGGATGCAATAAAGATTTTTAAAATTGAAAAATAGATGGATTTTACGGATGCAGAGGCTGAATCTCGATGAGAATAAAAGACGGATTTCAAGTGTAACACGAGAATTAGTAGAGGAAAGGGACAGAAAATTTCGTTACTGACTTTCTAAGCTTTTACTTTCTCTTGGGTGGTACCTTCAAACATTTCGTCCTCAGAACCTATTTTTTCATCCTCAAAATTTGTAACTTCCGCATTTTGGCCTCTTTACAGAAGAAAAATTTCGAGAATGACTCAGTCCGCTGGGTAACGCTAGCTCCTCTGCGGGTGCAATTAGGAGCGACACAACGCAAAGGGCCCTCAGGATATACCGCAGGCGAATGCGGCGTAGCTTTGCTTCATAACGCCACGCCGCCCCCGCTGCGACTCTGCGTCTCATCTTAAATCTTATCTCGTAACCCTCATTATGGTCCGCCAGCGGGCATAGGGGTAGCCCAGGTCGAACTGCAGTGTACAGCCGATTGTATGCTTTGGTAGGGTCTCCCAACTGTGAAGCAGTTCGACATTTCCGGTCTCGGCCGAACGCCTGGCTAAAAGCGGGCCCAAAGCGGCAAACCCCCGCGTTCTGGCTTTTCTGATCGCCAGGCGATCTCCGCACCACACACCGGGTTAGCGATTGCCCGCGGAAATCAAGTGTAGATCTAGCAAATCTGCTCTTGTAGGGGGAACTCATTACTCGACCAGCTAAAAGAAGAGAAATAAACCCTAAACTCGGATCTCGCCTACGACGCCAGGTGGTAGTAAGAACGATGTCGGGGTCCTCAGGGCGTCTTTTGGATCGGACGAAAACGACACGTCTGCCTGGACAACACGCCATGGAGATTGCCTCATGCTCTGCACCAACAACGCCAGTACAGCCTCCACAAAAGCCGACCTCCAAGCTCTTCTCAAGCTGCAGAGCACATCAAGTACCATGTCATCGCCCTGCAGGAAACGAAGTCGAGGAAGAAGGAGCGGGTCAGGTGAGTGATGGGCACGAAAAGTTTGAGGCGTTGGCTTTGGCGTCCAACCATTTATCGTCCATCTTGTCGATTCGCATGAGAGCCTAATATCTCGACTGGCCATCCTACGAATACGATCTCCACGTCAAAAGACCTTCAACTTCCTGAACTGCCACTCCCGAACAGCACTTTTTACGCAGACGTGAAGGAGGTCGTCTGCAACGAGAAGTCCTTTTTTAAGTTCGTTATGTGCGACTTCAACGCGAAAATCGGGATGCCGCTAGAGAAGGAATATAGGACTGGGAACTTTGGATACGGGCTTCGAAATGAAAACGGTAACCGTCTTGCCTTTGAGCAAAAGTACGATGCAGTCGAAAGGTGGAAAAGAAAGTCTGACCTACTGCCGCAAGAATAATAAAAGTTGTTCGTGACGGTAACAGGCTGTAAGAGCTCATATCAAGTTGTGACTGGCCCATCAAGGAGGACCCAACGCGCGATACGGCCGTTTTTTGAAAGGAATGCCGAGCCTGCGGAGTATGCGCCAATGAGACACACTTCGAAGGCCACTAAAAAATTATGCGTAGAAGAAAACACTTGAAGGAGAATCCGAACGCAACCCATCTCGAGCGACTGATAGCCAACGCCAGTTGCAGAACAGCTTTGCAGGAGGATCTAAAGAAATACAGGCAAGTCAAGATATTGGAAGCAGACAAAGGAGGATAAATTCTTAAGAACTGTCGAAGAGATCTCTGTAAGTACCACCATTTCTGATTGCGCTATTGAACGAAGGCGGGACCCCGACTTCTTCCCGAATTAAGATGGGATTTGTCGCAAAACTCTTATAAAAAATCTCTTCCTCTTATCAACACCCGTCCCAATGCTCGTTGATTTCACTGGAGAAGTACGCCAAGGACTCTGCCTGCTGAAGTGCGCCCGCGACTCACAAGGAAAGGATACTTAGTCGAAAGTACCAATCCAAATGAGACATATCATCTCAAAACGCTTGAAACGCTGATTACAAATCTATAGCTTCTAGCTGCGGAGCGGTTTTGTGGAAGGGGTTATGAGGGCTGTTTCCATCCTGAGTTGAGGCGCCCTCCAGCAGGAATGATATCCACGAAAGTCCATAATGGAGGAAAATGGACTTTCAAGTTCCATTTTATTCGTTCGCAATGAAGAGTGGTCGGAATGTGCTTTCGCTCGCGTTATCCAAAAATTTTCATCCCATCGCAACTACGAGGCAATGCGGTGAAATGAAAATGATTCAACCCTACCTGAGCTCTCGGTTGCGAAAGATGACGTCAAAAGCCCATATAGAATGGGGAAAAATGGGATTTACCTCCATTTTAACACATTCGCGACAATACGACCCACCGGTGGGTCGTACGTGTTCTGCCATTTCGGACAATACGACCCACCGGTGGGTCGTATGCTTTCCGAAGTTTTTGGTTTTGTGTCGGGGTCCTCAGGGCGTCTTTTGAATCGGACGAAAACGACACGTCTGCCTGGACAACACGCCATGGAGATTGCCTCATGCTCTGCACCAACAACGCCAGTACAGCCTCCACAAAAGCCGACCTCCAAGCTCTTCTCAAGCTGCAGAGCACATCAAGTACCATGTCATCGCCCTGCAGGAAACGAAGTCGAGGAAGAAGGAGCGGGTCAGAGGGACAAGATGGAGTTTTTGGTATTCCAGTGTTATGCAAAAGTGGGTTCGTCAGGCTCGCCATCGCGCAAGTGCGAGACTATAACGTACGATCAAAAGCAAGAAAAACGATCGGATGGGGAAACTTACGCCCTGGGGCGGTCCTCCACCTCTTTGAAATATCTGCTCTGCGGAAGGGTACACTTGCCGCCACACTTGAACTCGTAGGGTCCCGCAGCGACTTTGCGTCTCAGTGGCGGGGAACGTCCAGTTTTAAATTGTGATGCCTTGAAAACGCATGTTCTCGCCGTCTTCTTGCCTTCTAATGTGTATTTTCGCATTCAGTGTTGCCAAGCAACCCCACGTAAATGGATTTTCAAGAAACTGAGTTCTTGACGATGTTCAGGCAGATATCGGCGCATTGGTATTTCGCCTGGTATCTGATGAGAGGGTCCTTACTAAGGCAATGCCTAAATGGCAGCACAAATATTCATTTACGGCTGAGAAATCCGTCCTCAAACTCTACGCGCCTGCGCCGTGAGCGTAACTCGAAAATGACTTGCTTGCTTCAACATTACGTTCGCGCTGGGACCCATCCTAAATCACCAAGGCTAAATGGTATTTTGGAAAACACAATCTGGCCCCAGCACAGAAGTTTCCAACATTTTCTGTCCCTCGCTGCAGACATCTAAGACTTCTTGGTTGCCGTCGGTGGCTGCGTCTAGGAGCTTCAGGCACGAAAATCGTATCCAACTCCTTAGCTGGTCCGGTTCCAGGAACACGTATGCCTGCCCATCTCTTTGGAGGTTCTTCCTCCGGGTCGTTTTCGTCCAAGAAGAGTCCACTAATGTTCTTAATTGCCATCAGGGCCAAGCGTGGGGTGTGGCAGCCACACCTGCGGGGTCCTAGAGAGGCCAGGGAGGGGGAGGGGGTCATTATCGAGGTGATAGTGATGTTAACGACTCCTAAAAGCATAAGAACGTCATTTTCGTAATTAGCATATCAAATAACCCCTGTGGGCCAAGTTTGTATCGTTGGTTTTAGGCTTTATAGTAGCCTTGGGCGAAATAGCGCCTGGTAGACTGTGTCACATGGAACACAAAAGCATTCAAGCTTTATTGAGACAGGCGACATGCACACGTTGGTGCTGTGGTAGAATGCTGTAGATAATGGGCGTGGTAGGCTAACGTAATAGGCTAATAGACTATCACAGCAGGTCATGCTTATGGGATTACCCCTACGATGCTTCGGTGAGAGTAAGTATACGGTTGCTAGGAAGGTGCCGACATTGGCGGCACACTCCGGCCAGCGGGAGATTTGAGAGCAGCGAAACAAATTACAAGTACAACCTATATCTGTGCATTAAAAGGGGGTGTCGGTTATATCGGCACCCTCCCGGCCGGGCATGATGATGAAAAGGAAGAGAATAAAGAAATAAATATCTACTTCCTTATCGCGTATTCCATCTGTCAGGATCACGCAGTGGTCGTTGCTGTAGTGGATCGGGGTGATTTTGAAGCAGTTAACAGCAGAATTATCGTTGCAGCATTGATGGAGCGATAGAGAGATAAGCAACTATAAAATGTGATTGTGACGACGCTTTTGAAAATTTTCCTCCAGCAGCGAGGAGTAAGCAGGATTTTTAGCACCGATGTTTCGTTTGTCGTTCCTTGCGTCCGAGATGCTGCTTCACAGAGAGAGCGGTAGGTACATTAGTGCACTCGTTTGCCTGCGGCACTCTCGGTGTTATGACCTCCATTATCGGATGCTCATTTGCAATAGTTGTTTGGAGTACTATCGATGTCTTCTTCACTGTGAACTTCTCTGTTAAGGTCGACTTTACCTTCCTCGTCCTTTGGATGAAACGCCCAACCCTGCATTTCTCGTCATTGCTTTGCAGAATGCTCAGAGAGTGAAGATTCACTGCCGTTTTTGTCCTTATTGCTCCTTTAAACAAAGTTTGTCTGTTTGAACTTTCCCGCAATTCATGAACCTAGCGTTAAGGAACTTCCTTTCGCTCCCTACTAACTCTAGCATATCGTCTTCCATGCGGTCTTGCAAGAAATATGAAACCTTCTAGCGTCAGAACTGATTTCAAAAAATCTTATCTCTTCTTCCAACGCGTCCCATTCCGCCATTAACTTCCTCGCAGCTTCGGATTTAGCTTCCTCGCATCTTCCCATTAATATGTCGTAATCCATTTGTAGCGATTCGATGGCATCTTCATCTTCTATTTTGCACCTCGCTAGTGAATCCAGATGGTCACGGCATATGTAGATCTTGGCGCATTTGATCATCATCTGGAAGGATTATTTTCTCATCGTGGCACGCGTACTTCAGTAGTTCCGCGAGTTCCATAGTAGATGTTCTGAATACATCTGTGAAGAAAGGCGAAATCCTCATTGTTGTTGTTGTTCTGCTGCTCTTGAGCAAGCACATATCGGTCTTATTTGGCCGATGCACCAAATGTATCGCTGGTTCTAGGCTTTATGGCGAAATAGCGCCTGATAGACGTGTTACAGACACAAAAGCATTAGAGCTTTATTGAGACAGGCGACCTGCACACGTTGATGCTATGGTAGAATGCTGTAGATAATGGCCGTGGTAGGCTAACGTAAGAGACTATCCAGCAGGTCATGCTTATGGCATGACCTGAACGATGCTTCGATGAGAGTAAAGATACGGTTGTTAGAAAGGTGCCGACATTGGCTGCACAAAGTTTCAGCGAATTTTGAGGGTTCCGAATAATAAGAGACTCAAGTGAGGTGGTCATTCTCGAACATGCTGACTTTGTTTCAAGGTGAGTAAACTACTTCTTTTTGCACTCATTACAAAGCCCTATTACTTCTTTACTCAAGAAATCCCACTTCAGCTAACCTCCAAACTCTGGAATTCAGAGCAAGCCAAAGGCTCATTTGCCCCACTTTTTCGATTTCAGTATCTCAGACTAGAAACAGTCAAGCTCAAATCACTTTCGCGAGATTACGAGGATCAGACCAGCAAATATACTTGTCCGCCTTCTCTCGCGATTCGCGTAGTAGCGCAGACTTAGCATATTACCGTAATCCAATATTTCCGCAGTGTTTTCCATTTGCTTAGCTAAGGAAAAAAGACTATATTTTCCCTTAGGAGAAACAATTTCGAATGAAATTCTTGCTATGTGAAGAAGAAGGTTTAGCAGTAGCAACCATATAAAAGAGACAGAGATTTGATGCTTCGAAGGTAAGTTATTGGGATGTGGCACCACCCCTAAAAAGGTGTGGAGGCCACAGCTTTTTAGGGGGTTGTGCCACATCCCATTAACTTGCCTCCAAAAAGAATATTAACGAGCAATACATATAGTTTGGTAGCCTGAGTCGTAGTTTTCATAGGGTTGTTTCAGACTGCCGCACTGACTGCAGCAGACTGCAGCAGACTGCAGCTGACTGCAGCAGACTGCAGCAGACTGCAGCAGACTGCAGCTGACTGCAGCTGACCGCACTGACCGCACCGGTCGCAGCCTCTTTTCTCAAAAGAAAACAACCGCAATTACCAAAACAGCGTGATTTACGCATAAGAAGATCATAAGTTTCATCAGAATTCTTCTCAATCAAATTTTGGCGATAGTTTTCTTTGCTATGTTCGTATTTGTTCTAATTCCTCCTATCATTGCATATACCTGTTTTGTAACATTCTAAACCGTGTTGTCTTTTGCTACTATGTATATATTGTTGTTGTTTGTTCAAGCCACAACTATTTATCCTCTCCGCCTGCATGCTACAGCCGCTGCGGTCGTTGCGGTCAGTGCGGGCAGCTGCAGTCTGCTGCAGTCTGCTGCAGTCTGCTGCGGTCAGTGCAGACTGCTGCAGTCAGTGCGGCAGTATGAAACAACCCATAGGAGTAATCTGGGTTTGATTCATCTTCTTCGTCCCGAATAAAAGCTGGTGAAAAAGCAGCCATTGGAAGCGAAATGGAACAAAAAAGAATTTGTCCTGCTTCTAGTTCTATAGTTTGATGGCTATTTGAAGCAAGATTCATGGTATGGGTAAAAAGGGAGTAGTGCTTTGTAGGGCTATAGGGCTTATCAAATTGAGTGTCGTTTGCACCAGCATCTCCATCTTCGCGCTGGACTCTGCGTCTCTTCTGCGGGACATGCTCTCTGAGCACTTTCCCAGGGCGAGCGTGGGAAAGGCGTAGCCTCAATCGATTGGAAGTGATTAGGGAGCATCTTTCGCAGAAGAGACGCAGAGCAGCGCGAAGATGAAGATGCTGGTGCAAACGACACTCAATTTGGTAAGCCTTGTAGCTAATTCACTTTTAAAATATAGTTGATCATGTTCGAAAATGGGTCACTTCACTTGGGTGGTCCAATATCAAGGGCACTCAGAATTTGCTAAATCTTGGCCCATGGTGGTTATTTGACACGATAATTACGAATATGTGCCTATTTATGCATGGTAGGACCTTTATGTCATGACACGGAAGGCAAACGGTATTGCTGGTGGGGAGGGGTGGGGGCTATTGCGACAAAAGATAGGAGGGAGGGGGGTCGTATCCGGCGCTTGTGTGCCACATCTCTTGTTTGACCCTGTTTACCATTTGTCATCTGTTCAAAATGTGACCGACTCATCGATGCTTCGTTTTTGCAACGTCTAGGTCACGAAGACGGAACATCCTTCTCATATTCTAATGCGAAGTCCAAACGAGATGTTATTTGTCACCTTTAGAAGACTGTGTTTAAGCGCTCTAGGCTGGTCCGTAGAGCTTTCAACTTGTCTACAGTGTGTTCGACCCAAGTTTCAGCCGTGTAACGGAGCGTCAGGAGAGGGTTGGTCGAACAGCTGGGCTCGAAGCTCCGGGTCCTTAAGTTGGTCGGTAGTTTCTTCAAAGCCCTGAAGGCAGCCCAAGCTGTTCTTCCTCTCCTGTTAAGTTCTTTTCTCAAGGTTTTTCATGTTTATCGAACGTCCAGATACATATAAGAAGGGCCCGTAGTAATCTACCCTACCTGCCGGCAGGTCGCGCCCTCAACTCGCCGCGATCTCGCCCTCAGGTCATGAAAATTGTCAGCGCCCTCTCTAGCTTTCCCAAAGCAATTAGTTTGGCGCTCTCCAGGTCTGACGGTCCAGCTTAGAGGTGGGCACCAGATGGAGATCGAAAAAAATCCGAAAAATCCGACAACTTCAAATTTTGGACCCAAAAGATTGACCTGCCGGCAACTTCGTGAGGTATTTTGTCGAGATTTCTGCCGCGATCTCGCCCTCAATCTGCCGGCATCTCGCCCTCATGTCAGCAAAGAGAGGAAAATAGCGTGCATATTGAGGAGTGCAACCTGCCGGCATCTCGTCGTGCCCCTACCACGTCGAGATGCCGGCAGGTTCATGACACTCATCTCGTTATCTGGCTGATTTTTGATCGATTTCTTTATTTTCTATGTTTCTCTTTTGCTACTGAGGCATACTTGTCACCCAAAACAGTCACTAATGTTCAAAAATCGCTGGCATGATGAGTTTTTCTAGTTTGTTGTAAGATACAACGAGTTTCAAGTTCATCTGAGCTTTTGCTGATTTTAAAATTCACTGTCTTTGTATGTCTATTTTATGTTTGTTACAAATCTTAAGTGAACAGCCACACGGTCGTCGGTAAGTATTCCTCATTGCCTGAATAAGCTTTTCCTTGATCTTATCTTTGAGAATTCCGATAGCATAACTATCGCGTGCTTGACCAGTTTCGATTTTTTCGATTGTTTTTCTCGTTCAGCTTTGTTTCTACACTTCCCGTTATGCTGACTATGCATACCTGCCAAGGAGCTTTCAACCAGCCGAAAGGTGCAGATCGTTATGGCTCTCGGTTGGAGCATTCGCAGCGCTTTTTGCGTCGTTGAGATCTCCATGTATCTGACACATCTTCTCTATAGAGGTTTGTTTAATTATCTTTTTTGGTTCTTTTATGATTCTTTTTCATTTTATCTTTTTGCTTTTGTCAGATTCAGCGTTTCGTTGCTATTGTTCTTCACTTGCCTAAACCCTAACCAAATGCTATTTTATCGAACAAGTATAAGGTTTTAGGCCCTGGCCAGACTTCGCTCAAAGGCGCCTGAAAGTTCTCAAAAGCGCCCAAAAGCGCTCAAAAGCGCCCACATTTCTCTGGTGTCTCTTCACTTTTTCGTTTGAGGAGAGATGGGAGAGAGGGAGGAGAGTTAGAGATTGGGCACTTTTGGGCGCTTTTGAGCGCTTTTTAGCGAAGTCTGGCCAGAGCCTTAGGTGTTTCTTTCCTCCTGTCTTTGCGGCTAAAAGTAACACCTCATCGTTCCAACTATACGCAGAGTGGTTCATTTCCATTCAGAGTGCGCGTCGTTGTTCATTTTCTCATCTGCATAAAAATTTCTCAAGTTCATCATGCATGTTTCAATTACTCTCTTATTGGCTCAGGTTCCTCTATACATTCGATTCATGGGAGATTCTACTCTAATCACGCCACCATACTTTTTCCAACCATACCAACGATTGGAAAAATGAGTCTGGTTGATGATTTGGTGAAAATAATTCGGCAGTTATCATCATTCATCATCTCTAGATTGGTACAACCTACAGCATCTGTGTTTTTTCTTGTTCCATCGGCCGTGTTCAGGCGGGTTGGTAGGGTTTTCCGGTACCGTCCGAACGATCCATGAGTGTCACAAATCCACGGGCTCGGACCTTCGCGCCTGCCTTGTACTCGAACGCGACGTGAGGCTTTGGCCAGACTTCGCTCAAAAGCGCTCAAAAGCGCCTAAAAGCGCCCAAATTTCTCTGGTATCCGTGTCTCTTCACTCTCTCATGTGAGGAGAGATGAGAGAGAGAGTGAGGAGAGGTTAGGGAAGTTTGGGCGCTTTTGAGCGCTTTTGGCCGCTTTTGAGCGAAGTCTGGCCAGGGCCTAAGACCTTAGCTAGGCGGGCGAAGTTGCGAGCCGCTAAAGCGTGACCTAATATCGAGATAGTCGTTTTCTTATATTGGCTAGTTCGCTGACAACTGTAGCTAGGGTTGCCGGCGCTGCCGCGGCTGCCGGTGTACCATCTCCTATCGCACTGCATTATACGCTCTATAAGCGGCAACTTCAGAAACCTCGGCAACACCGAAACTCCGGTAACACTTGTCGTCAATAGTTGTCGGCAATCTATGGCGGCTGTCTAAGCACGTTCCATCCAGCTCGCCCAAATGGTCTGCTGGTACCACCCAACGGAATCGCTAGCTAATTCAGAGACTCTATCTCACCCTTGTATGCAGCTTAAGTGGAGATGTGATCAAGGTATGCTGGTAATACACCATTCCTCTTTGAATGGACAAATTCGGTATGTTTAGAACACGACTGCGTGATTGTTCTGTAGGGAATAGTGGCTCTTAATCCTGCGAGTCACAAAGCACTGTCAACCTTATTGGCAAGTATATCTGGATTTTCTGAGATTGATAAGCATGGTAAACTTTCTTTTTAGATTGGCTTAATTGCTAGTGGCTTCAGTAGTTTTTTACACTCATTCGTTACCCCCTCTCTTTGACGGAAATTTCATCTCAGTACATTACTTGGTTTTGAAGTTCTAGGTATTTCAGATTTGTCGTCAATCATTTCATTGTTGGCTGCCATTTTTGATCCTAGCAGAAATTATTGGCTTACTTTTGCTATGCCAGTCTTGCTTTCCATAATAAAGCACTTTGAGAGGTAAAAATCATTCTTCTTTCTCACTACTTCTTTGAACTTCTACTACTTTTAGTATTTTTACTGCTACTTTTTGGAGCACATATAAGTTTAGCCATTTTACTTTAGGTCAGTTCCGTCGACACCGCTCAAAGCAGCCATTCACATGCAGCTCTCCACTCTTTTTCGGAATAGCATACTTGAGATAAATTAGTGACGATAAGTGATATTAGGACACGATAAACCTCGAATACCACTTGTGTGAATACCAACAAGCCGAATACGCCACGCGGGACTTTACCACACACACAACACCTCAAACTTGGGTAATTAAACCTTTTACTGACTAAATACTAATCAACAAATACACGAATAAAGCACGCATAAGTGAGCAATATAAAAATACATAAGTGAAATGATCGTTAAATGAGAACTATGATGTGGAGGTTAGATCAACAAAAACACAGACAAAATGCGCATGCTAAATTTTAGGATTTTAGGCAATGAAGGTTGAAAACGTTAAACGCGATTAAAGCCTTTTCCGCAGCATTCAAAAGTTTCTACGCTTAAAGCGAACTAAACTGTTAAACACGACTACGCCGCAATACTTGAGCTAAAGCATAAATGACGAATGTGCTGACGCCTCTCTTGGTCGGGATCGTCGCTACCATCTGGCGCAGCTGCCACTTTGAGTCACTAGGACACGCTGTTTTTAATGGCCTGAAGTAAAGTTTGCAAGCATGGGAGTACTGTATCTTGCAAACCTCGGATAATTACTTGTTTTTTCTTGTTGTCGCTTGGCGACACTGCCGCCCGTTTTAGTGATGTTCCGGGCGTCTCGCTGGAGACAGTCTTGCTTGTAACTGCAAAATCTCTTGTTCGAGGATATGATACCTTTCTCGTGCCTCCCACACACGGAGTCGGAGAATTCCTTCGGCGTTTGGGACTGTGCATAAAGCCTTGTGATGCCCCCTATCGTTGGGCCGAAACCCCTCCGCGGGGGTACCCCGTACCCACTCACAGTAAAAACATCTTCTTGTTGGGAAGCGGCACCGATCCCCGGGGCAGCGCATGAGGCATTTATGGCAGAGGCCGGCCCGTCGCGTGATGCTGAACCTTTCTTCCCCGTCTGTTACTATCGGACAGGAGTCCGAAAAGTGCCTGTTTACTTGATTACAAAACACGCACTCGACGTGTACGTGGGGTGCCTGTTCAAGATCTTGTAGGATCCTGCGGGGCAAAAGGCGTATCGTTCTCTGCCAGCGTTCGAACTCCTCACGGGTCTCTCTTAACTCGTCCCTCTTGTTTTGCAGTTCCCGAGCAACTTGTTCAACTTGTTGATTTTCCTGCCTCCTAGGTGGCTCGTGCGCTTGGGGAATTGGTTCGGCAGCTTCTTCCATCAGGCGTGCCATATACTGATCATCATTGTCAGGCTGGTCCTCTTGTTCATGTACTACTCGAGGTTCGTCGTCTAGACGGGCTGCTTGTTCTGGCTCCTCCTGGGGTTGGTTGTTCATGTGTCCCATTTGTTCTGGCTCCTCCTGGGGTTGGTTGTCCATGTGCACCACTTGTTCTGGCTCCTCTTGAGGTTGGTCGTCTGAGTTCACCACTTGTTCGGGCTCTTCCTGGAGTTCGTCATCACCTATCTCATCCACTACCATGAGCTCTTCCTCGCCTTCCCATTCGCCCTCTTCTCCCTCGTCGACTAGCTTTGGGACGTCTTCCTCCATCGGCGCCGGGTTTGTTACTTGAGTGCCAGGAGTTGTCTTGTCCACGCTTTCGTCTAGTTTGGCCCTCTTTAGTTTGAGTCCGAACAACTCTTCTTCGGCTTCCTGTAGCCTGTCTTGTAACCGGCGTAGGTTGCGAGCGTTGATGTCTGCCTTCTGGTTTACACCTATCTTGTTCCTGTAGTGGCTTTCGGCCAGATCGGTTGCCTTTTGTATCCGGTCAATATACTTGTCGAACATCCACTTGGTGTCTTTGAAGTCCTCAAGTGATTCATCGTCATACCAGTCGGCTTCCTTTTCGTATAATCCTTGTAGGCCACGAGTGTTCAGCCACTTGACCAATATGATGAAGCGATTGAACAGCTTTAACCAGCTGTCTTTCGCTGCGGTCACGGCGCGCAGGAGATGCCCCAGGATGATTACACGTTCTCCTAGACCCTCTCCTTCGTCAGGTAGTTCCTTCTCGAGGTGTTTCCAGTCGGCCTTAACCGACTTCGCCGCGAGTACGTAGCTGTTCATTTCTTCAGTTGTTTGCTCAATGTAGTCCATAAGGAACTTGGTTGGAATGTCAGTTTTGGTCGAGGCGATAGCGATCAACTTGTCAAACTCGTCGTTAGAGTCCATGATTCTGAAATTGAGAAATTGAAACTTGCTGGGTGAAGTATTTATTAGCTTCGCTCGTTTTGCTTGTCTTCTACTTCTACTCTACTGGTTTTGTGCTTATTTATATGATTAAATCTGTTCCGCGCTTCTGAGGCTGTACTGTCCCAAGCGCACGATGAGCAGTAACGGCCTAAATATGCAGCATCGCACTGTTATTTTGAGTAGGCGAAATGGGAGTCGTAATAGACAGTAAACCCCTTGTGGGCCGCATGTTGACAAAGCGATATAGGTGATTGCAATGATACTAAGGCATATTATGACCACGCAAATCAATGTTTTGTACCATTGCGTGAAAACGTCTAGTATATGTGAAAAGTCTGGCCATTCTATCTCGCTGTACTCATTCGTATTGCCGTTCACCCATCTGTTCACCATGTCTTGTAAGGTATGGGTAAATTTAAGAATACCAGCTATTTCGAACTCTGTATGCTGTTGCCCACATGTTACGCTGCATGTTTGCTGTACCCGCGCTTGTTCAAAACTGAACCTGAGAGTTGATTCTATCCCATTCTCATCACATTCCACCGAGAAACTAGCATCTCCACAAGTAATCTCGGCGTAGGCTTTACGTGTAGCCGTACAACGCACCTGTGCTGTTGCCCCTTGCGCACATTTATAACACCCTGTCAATATGGCGTCGTTTATAAAGCACGAGACTTGGTCTGTCAAAATGTCTGTTTGTAGGTCCTTTTGGATATTCAGTATGATTTCTGAGGTGATCATTGCGGGTACAGATGCTTCTATCGTCCCTTTCTCAGTTTTTTGAAATCTTACCAGGGGTGTATCTGCTGGTAGCCTTTTCTGTAGATTTTGTAATACTGACGCTATCTCAATCTCCGTGCATTTACAGTTTGCTTTTGTTTCTGCTGGGTAGCATGTGCATTCGTCGCGGACTTCACATTGTAGCGACTCTGCCATTGTCTTGTTTGCGCACAGCAATGGTAAGGTAATTTTCCCATCCCATAACGCGGTTTCGTTGTCATTCGTTATGAAATGTGTGTTCAGCAGCGGGATAGGTGGCACGGTTATTGAACTTAGCGTGAGTGAAAATGGTCCCCAATTAATGGGAATGTTGGGCTGCATTAACGCTGTGTAAGTTTCCGACTTTCCCGTAGAGCTGTCCAAATGTGTCATCTCTACCTTAGCCGCTTCTTTCCAGTGGTTGCAATGAAAAACTTCGTAAACTTGTGTGGATTTTGGGATGAAATATATTCTATAAAATAGGCATCCGGAGCTCCAATAAAAACAGTCGCACCCGGGACCTCCGCAGGATTCCACACAGTATGTAGATCCTGGATATTTGTTCCCTTGTGCCAGCTCGGGAATCAAGGCTGTTGTGTTAATTGCTCTGCATTTGGGTTCTACGCATGTTCCCACATGTGGACATCGCTTACTGTCAATTACGTTATAAGTTACTTCCCTAGTGAAGTAATCTGTTACTTGTTGACATGCTAATTGCAGCGATTTCCATGTTGCCCTAATTTCGTGCAGTGCGGTCCCGTTTTTTGTGAGCCTAAAGCAAGCTTCCTTCTTGAACGGGTTAATTTTCAACACTTCTGAAAGTTGCACATGGCAAACGAGATGCCCTTGTCCCGTCTTTGTGCAGATCGTGGCTTGATGTGAAAAGATATTCACTTGTTGGCAAGCCTGCGTTTCTTTCATGGTTAATAATGTAACCACTGCTAACAGCTCTATTAGGTCTGTTGCTGAATATCTATATCGACGTGTTCTTGCCCCTCTGGTCTTTCTCCACACAAAGAAGACTATATGCCATATTGTCGAGAGTGCAGCTCTGATTGGCCTTCCTAATATCATTGGGACGTACATGAACGCATAGCAGCCTATAAAGAGCAAGTAAAGCATGAATCCGCTTGCAATAATCGCTCCTATGGGCCAGCATTCGGGATTGAATATCAGCGTTGTGCAGAAAATGCAGTCCACTTTTGCGCAGAATGAAATCGCCGGACACTTGGTTTCTACAGTTGTCATAGTGTGGTTTTCCATGATCTTCCAGTGAACTTCATAATCATGCAATGTGATTTGAGGCGGAAATATCAATACTTCGCGTAATTGGGGATTTTCGAGGGTTTTGCAGAATTCTTCAACGCAGATTTGATATGGAGTTCGTTGAGGAATTAGCACCTCGACGCCATCCAGCGTGCACCGTATGGTTTGTCTAGCCCGTACTTTTTGTTCTACTGGTGCCATCTTTCCACCCGTTACCAGCATCATCAAAGCCAACGTGATGAAGGTTACGAAATTCATGCCATTTGCGGCAATGTTTTCCGTATATTTCACGTTTTGGTTCCTTGGACGAAGGTCGTATCTCGAAGGTTTTGTATCTTGAGGTGGAGGTTGCAAATTCCCTTCTGCTGGTGAGTTGTTATCTTCCGTTTCTTGTTTGCTATCTTCAAGTTCTAAGGGGACTAAAAGATTTACTGGTCGTCGTATTTTTCGATGCGAGGGTAGTCGTATTACCGCCTCTCTTACGGTCCCCTCCTTGTTTGTTACCAGTTCTTCAATGCGTCCCATCTTCCAGGTATATCGCGGCTGTAATGAGTCTACTATTAACACTACTTTGCCTATGCGTGGTAAATCTCTTGTAGACCGCTTCTTAAAGACTTCTCTTTTGTGGGTCTCTCGTAATGCCGTGAGGTATTCATACTGCCATTGTTGCCAGAACTTTTCTGTCAGTTTACAGGAGCTCTGAATGGCTTGTAGTACTGTCGTCTTCGTCAGTAGACGAGCTTGTTCCTCTGGCGACAGATATTCGGGATCCTCTTCCACTTTGT
Organism: Cylicocyclus nassatus; assembly: GCA_958299035.1. Lineage (NCBI taxonomy): Eukaryota > Metazoa > Nematoda > Chromadorea > Rhabditida > Strongylidae > Cylicocyclus > Cylicocyclus nassatus. The sequence goes on along the minus strand of CATQJL010000316.1, from coordinate 84,398,317 downwards.
GTTCGTCTAGTGGGTATGGAATTTCGAATTCATTTTGCAGGAAGTCTATTGGTCTAAGAATGCGGTCTTCTGGGTCGGCCTCGACGTATGTAAGTGGTCTCGTATTTAGGATCCCCTCGATTTCCGTTATGGTAGTTTGGAGTTCATCGTAGGAGGGGGTAGTTTTTCCGAGAGATTTGTGCATGGCTAATTTCACAGATTTGATTAGCCGTTCATATACTCCTCCTTGCCACGGTGCGTATGGTGTTATATATTTCCAGTCAATTTCTTTCTTGGTTATTTCTTTCGCTAAGACTGGATTTTTCATGGCCTGATGATGGCATTCTTGCAGAATTGAGTCTCCGAGGATAAAGGTGGGGGCGTTATCGCTGGTAATTGATTTTGGGGTGCCTCGCCTTGCGAAGAATCGTCTCATCATATTTAAAAAGGCTTCGGTCGACACATCTTTCACAATGTCCAAATGGATCAGTCTTGTGACCAAACAGGTGATGATCGCCCCATAGCATTTTGTGATTACGCCTTCTTCGTTGGTAATATTTAGTGGGCCGAAGTAGTCCAGTCCGACATTTTCGAACGGTCTTGTTCGTACGACTCTTCGTTCTGGCAGATCGCTTTGTTCTGGATATCGATAGGGTAGATTATTCATTTTCTGACATGGTACGCAACTACGTATGATCTTTGTTACTTGCGCTCGCAGTTTTGGGATCCAGTACCATTGCCTGACGCTCGCCATTGTGTGGCTTGTGCTTTTGTGGCCTATTTTGTGGTGTTCCCTTATAATGGCTTGTGCTAACCAGGTGTTTTGCAGCACAAAAATGGGGAATTTGGCGGAGGTGCTCAAATTGCTTTCTGCTAGTCTTCCTCTACACCTCATTATGCCTTCCTTATCCTTTGTGAGATTCATTTTGTGGCAAGCTTGTACGATTCTCGGTGTGACCCGTGCTAGTTGATGCTGCTTGATTAGCACCTTGTGTGCTATTTGGATCTCTTTCCCAGTGAGGGTCTTGTCATGTGTCTCTATGTGTGCGTTTAGCAGCGCTGACAAGCTAATGTTAGTTTTATTCGTCTTGTTGGCGCTGCGTGTGACTGTCCTTATAAAACGCAAGACGTATGCCACTACGCATTTGATTTGTGCGAGATCATGACTCTGCAGATCTTTGAAGACATCTTCATATTCTGGTGGGGCCTGTTCTAAGTTTTGATTTACTTGCCCGCTGATCTCCTTTTGTGTGTTAGATTGCTCTGACGTCTCCTCAGTCATTTCTTCTGCGTGATCAATGTCATTTGTTCTGAGGATTGATTCCCAATTCTGTTGGGGTTGGGTCAGGAATTGCGGTCCTGTCCACCAAAGGTGGTGTCGAAGGTCTTCTTTTGACAGACCCCTCGTCGCACAATCTGCTGGATTTAGCTGCGAACTGACATGTCCAAAACGGATTGTGTAACCTTGTTCTTGTAGGTAATTTCTAATTTCCTTGATTTCTCTGACTCTGTTCCTTATGAATGGACTGGTTTCTTGCTTGGCCGATGTGGTTATCCAGCTTAATGCAATTTCCGAATCTGTGAGGATAATTGCTTCTTCCAAAGTGACCATTTGATTGATCTGAGTAACCGCATGGGTAAGTCTCATCGATAGCGTGATCGCGTTGAGTTCCATTTTCGGGATGGTAGGTTTTGTTTTTATAGATGGAAGTTTCGCTTTCGCCATCATTAGAGTTACCTTTTGCTGAGTTTTGAGGTAGGTACATGTCGCCATCGCTTCTGAACTTGCGTCTGCAAACGAGATGATGCTTGCTTTGGTACCTCTAAAAGCGACAACCCGTGACATTTGTTTTGAAAACCCTTGCATCCTTTGGCAAATTGCTAGCCATTCTGTTTTACGTTCGGGCGAAAGTGGCTCATCCCAATCCACTTGATCTCTCCAAAGTGCTTGTAAGTACACTTTTGCTTTGTGAGTCAACGGTAACAGCCATCCCATTGGGTCGTATATGGCTGCTATTGCGCTCGCCACATGTCTTTTAGTGAGCTTGTCGCTTGTTTTTATTGTACAACCTATCTGTATACTATCTTTTCCCGTATCCCAGGGTACTCCCAGTACTTTCATAGTAGTTTCTTCAGTTCGATCTTGTGGGCTCATTTTCATTAAAGCTTCTCTACAGTTTGAGCCGAACTCCCTCAGATTCATTTTCAATTCTTTAAATATCTCTTTTGTGTTTTTATAGATCTCTATTGCTTGAGTGGGTGTATCCATTGTGAGGATAAGATTGTCCACATACAGATTCTTCTTTATTTCCTCAGCTAGATCACGTTTCTTGGCGTATTGGTCTAGGTGGAAATGCGTGGTTGCGGCCAGAAGGAATGGAGAACAGAGTAAACCAAACGTTACTCTTGTAAAACGGAAAACTCGTACGTTTTGCTCGTTAGGCGGTTTCCTATGGTCCCATAGCCACAGGCATCGTGTTGCATCTCTGTCCTCCTCATGTAGTCGCACTTGTAAGAAGGCTTTCTCTACGTCCGAGATCATCGCGATCTTGCCAATGCGGAACCGTAGTAATATGCCAAACAGCTTTGGAAGAATCACCGGGCCCCTGAAGAGGGCGTCATTCAATGACTGCTGGTTTTTGAAATGTGCGGATGCGTCAAATACTATTCGTAGCTTTGTTGTGGTCTTCTGCGGTGTTATTACTGCTTGGTGAGGGATGTAATGGATTATTTGTCCCATCGCTTGGCGCTCATCTCTTATGTCTTCAATAATCTCGTTTTCCATCTGATTTTGGAATACTTCGTTGTATTGTTCCAGCAGTTGGGTATTCTTTTGTAGTGAGTTCCAAACGCTAATGAGCCGCTTGAACGCAATCGCTCTGTTGTCTGGTAGTTTCGCTGGAAATTCCCGCCATGGTAGTCGGACGTAGTAGCCATCTTCTCTTCTTTCGATTGTTTCCTTGAAGTTATCCCATACTTGTTGGTCTATTTTTGCTTGGGCTTCCTTCTCGGAGTTCGAAAATTCTTCTGTACCTTCTTTTTCTAGTGTCCAGTAGTTCTCCCATTTCTGTTTTTCATCGCTTTCGTCGGTATCGGATATTTCGTCTACAATGCCGTTTACTTGAGCTTCGAGGGTCCAGTATGCGTCCCACGTTGTCGATTCTGTGTCATCATTGTCGACTTGCCTGACTTGTTCGCTTTCGTGAATTTGACCGGTAGGCAGGTGTCCTAATTTCGTGGGTAGAAGGTGGAGGCCTGACGGCAGCCGGATGTGTGCCGTCCCTTCTTTTATGAGTTGCCACAGTTGGTCGCATCCTAGGAGGATCAGCGGTTTGCTATCTTGAGTCGTTGCCAAGTTTACATTTAAGTTCAGGGATTGCATGAAACGTATATCCTCGTCCAACAGCGGTGGTGTCTTCAACGGCTTTGTGAGGGTATTGTACGTGAGTAAATGTAGCTGGTAAACGTTTCCTTCCGCATCCCATGCTTCCAGTTCCACCTTACGACTCAGGCTTTCGTTTACCTTATCCGATCCAAAGGTACTCAAGCGAAGTTTCGTTGTTTTTATCGTTGGCAGGTGCAGTTCTTCTGCTAGACTTGCGTCGATGAAGGATAGCTCTGCTCCTGTGTCCAACAAGACCGGGATTTTGCGCAAATTTTTGGTATTTGGATCCATCACCAGTAGTTGTCCCGTTGGAAGATACGTTAGGTTGGTTTTCGGTGCTTGCTTGAACGAATGCAGCTCGCAAACGGCGGTCGATTCCTGTTTCTTTCCCGCTTCTTCACTTGTCTGGTTGACTTTTGTTGAAGTGGGTGTTGTAGATTTGGGTTGTGGTGGGTGGGGGCTCTTCTGTTGTTTGGGTTGTGGGTGGGGGCTCTTCTGTTGTTTGGGTTGTGGGAAGGGATTCTGCTGTTGTTTGGGTTGTGGGTAGGGGCTTCGATACGTGTTGGGCGTGTCTTCGTTCGCTTGTCCCTTCTTGAAGCAGCATGAAGTGTGGTGGGGTCCTTGACACACAAAACACATCCGTTTTTTACACTCCGTGGTTATGTGTTTTGGAGATGCACAAATAAAACAAAGTTTGTGCTCTCGTAGATATTGTGCGCGGGATTGGGGTGTTGTGTATTTGGTGCATGCTATGGCTTTATGATCTTCTCCACAGTACATGCAGATGTTGATCCATCGAGTTGACTCTTCTTTCACTTTAGGAAATGTCGGGGATACTGGATGTTGTTTAGGAGTCGCTTCTCTTGTAAAAAGTGACACCTTTTCTTCCGTAGTGATGAATTCTTCGAGAAGCTTGAGGAGTATTTCCATGCCAAAGGTGTTTTCTGTTTGTGTATATTCGCGTTCTAACACTTTTCTTTGCAATTTATTCGGAAACTTCGAAAGGACTTGTTTGATCATGCACTGGTTATCGACATGTTCATTTTTTTCTTGTAATTGTGCCACTATCGTTTGAATCTGCTCCAGAAGTTTTCGCTGATCTCTAATGGATGGTGAGTTTGAGTGTAATTTTTCTAGCCTCTCGTACAGTCGATTTATCAATTGTTCTTTGTCCCCGTATTTCGTTTTTAGGAAAATTACCGCTTTTTCATAATTGTCTTGTGACACTCTAAATTTCTTCACTGCTTGAAGGGGTTCTCCTCTTAGCGCCTTGATCAAATAGTTGAACTTGTAAAGGTCAGGTAGAGGTTGCGAATTTACGTTTGTGTCGAATAAGGTCCAAAAATTATCCCACTCCCATATATCTCCATAAAATGTTGGTATTGGAAGTGTTGGTAGTTCAATTTTCTTGACCCCTATCGCGCCCTCTGAGTCAGCGTTGTTGTTGCTTGTTATGCGCGTCGCTCGTGCTCCCTGATATGACGTAAATGCGTTCAATCGACCTTTCAAGAGTACAATATAATCCAAAGAAGAAGAAAGTACCATTTCTACCTTGTTCGAATACAGTTCGAAATCATCTAACTCTTTTTCGCTTAATGATCCATTCTTGTCTAATGCTATCGCATAGTTTTGTAAAGTTTCTTGTATTTTCGTATTGCAAGTCTCAATTGCCCCTATTCCTTCTTCTAATAGTCTCTGACTTTCATTTATGCTAAGTGGTGTAGCCTCTTCATCAGGAAATTTTATTGTCTCTAGTCCCTCGTTTTTGAAGCGCGTGAGTACAGTTTCAAGCTTCGTCGCGTACTTTGATAGGAAACGCTTGTAAGTCGATAATTGCGCTGACATGATGAGTGCTCGAAACAAAGATGCGGCGTGCTATTGTGAGTAGTGCGCGAAGAGGTTGACTTGTTTATGCGATTGATCGGAAATTAGCAATGCGAGCTGATATTCCAAAATGCTGATTAATCGGAAATTCCTCTTGTAATGAAGTAATGAATGCAAGTTGACTCGTTCTGCGCGGTAGAGCGTGCCAATGTGTCAAAATGCAATATAAATGTTGGATTTGGGCTTGTTTGGCGGAATGCGAACTGAGAACTGCTATGACGAAAATGAATACAGTTCCGCTTGTTACAAGAAGTTGTTACTAAAGCTTGTGTACCAACCTCTTGTTCTCGGTCCTGGTCCTTGATTGTCCGATGCACCAGTTGAGATAAATTAGTGACGATAAGTGATATTAGGACACGATAAACCTCGAATACCACTTGTGTGAATACCAACAAGCCGAATACGCCACGCGGGACTTTACCACACACACAACACCTCAAACTTGGGTAATTAAACCTTTTACTGACTAAATACTAATCAACAAATACACGAATAAAGCACGCATAAGTGAGCAATATAAAAATACATAAGTGAAATGATCGTTAAATGAGAACTATGATGTGGAGGTTAGATCAACAAAAACACAGACAAAATGCGCATGCTAAATTTTAGGATTTTAGGCAATGAAGGTTGAAAACGTTAAACGCGATTAAAGCCTTTTCCGCAGCATTCAAAAGTTTCTACGCTTAAAGCGAACTAAACTGTTAAACACGACTACGCCGCAATACTTGAGCTAAAGCATAAATGACGAATGTGCTGACGCCTCTCTTGGTCGGGATCGTCGCTACCATCTGGCGCAGCTGCCACTTTGAGTCACTAGGACACGCTGTTTTTAATGGCCTGAAGTAAAGTTTGCAAGCATGGGAGTACTGTATCTTGCAAACCTCGGATAATTACTTGTTTTTTCTTGTTGTCGCTTGGCGACAATACTGCCTCCACCTCTAGACAGCTTCTTTTACCTAGCTCTATGATGTTTTATGATGGATATCCGCTGTTGAACTAATCTTATGTGGAGTTAACGAAAGAGCCAACTACCACGCCGGAGCTGAGAAATCTGTACCTTTCAGGGACCAAGCTTGAAAGGTAAGCTGATAAATTGCTTTCTAACCATTTCTTTCTTCTTTTTTTTTGGAATTTTTTTGAAAGAATGGTAGTATTCATCGTGTCAAGTTCTGTTTATCTGATTGCTTAAAGGCACCGTCCACCCAAAATTCCGGCCTCCATGTTTTTGCCGTTCCAGGGCCTTCTCATACCTCTGATTTCGAATATGAAGTCGGAAATGCGAAAACCACGAAAACCCCCGTTTTTAAACCCGTAGAGCGATTTCCTCGGAAGGGTGATTGGTTGGGCGCTCACGGATGGACGAGACGAACGTCACGCTCAAAGGGGAGGAGCCAACGTGGCGAATCTGTCATCCGAGCGATTTTCGAAGCAATCTTCTCGCTTCGGAAGCAACTTTTGCCAGCGCGAGTTGGATAAGTATATACTCGGGGGCCCCACTACCGTTAGGCATCAAAATTTCATCGACCCCATTTTGGGTGAACGGTGCCTTTGAAGGCAGTGGGTCAGCGAATGGACCCCTGTCATATTTTGGTAGTATTAGGTAGTAGACCCCCCCCGAATACACCGTAGCCCTAACCCCACTCTTCAATTCATGCGCTAAGTAAAAAGGGCGAAATCCCGAATCTGCTCAAAACTTTGCCTAGAGGGGTTTTTCCAGGCACGCTAATTACGAAAATCATGCTCTTTTTGCGTTTTGGAACTTTTTCGCAGAATTGCGGTAGTGCACGGTAGGTGGCTAAAGTCATATAGCAGCTCGAATCATTGTGCAGCAGTGGCGATTTCCGTTCGGGGACGGGGGGGGGGGGGGACAAAAATTTTTTTCTGATGCGTGGTGGCGGGGTGCGTGGCGAAGCCTTTTCGCGGATTTTTGGAGCCTAAATTTGGCTGAGAAACGGAAAAGTTGCTTTTTCACGCTCTCTAGTTCATCATAACTCTAACAATAAGTCAGTGTAGCAGCGAATGAGCATGATATTTGCAACCATTCAGGCAAAGTTTTGAGCGAATTCCGGATTTTTAGCTAGCTACTGCATATCCACCGTAATCCGAGAACATGGCGCTACCGTACGAAATGGTTTGATCTTCAGTGCGAAATGAACCCCTAGAAAAAGTTTGTGGGAAAATAGTGATTTTGACCCCCTACCGTAATCCTACCGTAACTTCGCCAGATGGCAGTACCCTGTTGAGCGTGATAATCGTGATCAGGTGCAAAATAACTCCTCTGGACAAAATTTCAGCGGAATTCTCGACTCTCATTCTTTGGGTCAAAACTAATGTGGAGTAGCGCCCTTTTTTTCATGTGTAGTTGTTAAACCTCGTACTTTGCCGTTCATCAACTCCATGTAGAAGAAAACTGCGTTCATCCAACCAATATCTTGCAGACCAATATCTTTGTATCTTTATGCGAGACAATCTGTTCGTGACATTGAGTGTGACGATTTCTAAAAACTCTCACTTCTCGCCGATTGAAGAGCTTGCGTGCGGCTTTAACACATATGGCGAGTTCTGGCACATGTTTAGCCTGCGCAGAAACTATGCCGGCAATTAAGAGGTTGTGTAGCAGGTGTAATCCCAGCTACAACTCAGAATCAGGCCAGTCTAATTATGGAGTGCATAGATATACAAATTGCTCGTCTCTGATTCGTCAGTCACTTATTCAATTTCTTAAACGAGCTTCCACAGTCTGCATTCAGCAAATTTTCTGATCATCGCACTCATCGCGAATTCATCGATGTCAACCTTATAATTCAGAACAGCAAAGTTCGCTCCAAATCCTCAGACACTCGCACCGGCCGGCGACCGTTCGACGACGGCCTTCCGGCCGGCGGCCGTTCCATTATTTGGGGCGGGGCCAAATGCCGGCTGGCGACCGTTCGAGTAAAAATGCCGGCCGGCGGCCGCTCCAGTGTGCAAAAGTGCGGCGAGTGCACCAAATTGCGCCTACCGTGGTCGAAAACAATGGATTTCGACATCCTGACCGTTTGCCAAAGAGGCTATGTTCGGATTTCAACATTCTATCATGGCCAATGTAGTGAAATCAGCTTTCTCACACAAGTCGTATCACTCTCCAATTCCATCCATCTTGTTTGCCGTTTCGTATCGTTTTTTAGTGTAGAATGGCATGAATCATAGAATTAGTTATGCTTATTTTTCAGATTCATCCGAAAATGTCTGGTGCGCGAGGCCTCAGAAGAGGAGTTGGAGTATATGGAAGTGAGTTTTGTTATAGATTCTTGTGGTGGAACAGATTTTCGCGAAATACATGTTCTTTCCAGGAGCTTTCGAAGAAAGGATGCGCCAGCGGCAGCTGGACGTCGAACATACGCGACGTCTTCGGGAAATAGCTGCCCAAGGAGGTATGTAACTTCGCTTAAGTGGCTATGTTTAACAACATTAAAGTGGCATGGGTATTTATGGTTTTTATTAACATATTGTACTTCCAGGATCGGTCGATGTCGAAATCGTTGAAGAACCACGAGAGCCGGAGACTTCGTCGGCAGCTGCAGGTGGGTTTTGTTGTCATTTTAAAACAGCATTTTCCACGTTCTTTCTCTGTGGTCCACTATCGATCAGAGTTATTCTTTCTGCTGCCTTTTTTCGAAGTCCCTCAGGTCAAATAACTCTGCTTGTGGTGGACTCATTCCAAATCAGTCTTCTTCCTTGAATTTTCTTCTTTTACTCATTTAACTTCTGGAATTCGAAGTGAAGGGCCTTTTGCATTCTCCGCCCTGTCATCCTACTTTGTCTGTCTTCCTCTCACTTGCTTTATTTTTCTTGAATTGCTTTAGCAGAATGGCTTTGCATTAAAAACTATCGTCATCTACTACCCTTTCTCAACACCATGCTTTGCTTATTTACTGTTAATGCAAAGCCAGTAGCAGAAGCAGTTCATCAAGTTCATCAAAGTGAGCGAACGCTCAAGTTCAAGAAGGAAACATGTCTGAACCTGCCATACTTCGCCCAAAAGCGCAGGGACGCCGAAAACCGCCAGAACGCCACTTTTGGCTGTAGAGCGTTAGTTTTTGAGATATGTCCCGATACTAGAAAGTTACATGATGTTATCGTCACGACTTTTGATCTGTGTTTCCAAGGGGCAACGAATCCTTAAGGTATTGAAAGTCAATTGTATTGTTGACCGTTTTTTTTTTCGAAGAGGTGCCTCGCGAAGGGACGTTGTGGCACTTTTGGGCGCTTTGAACGAAGTATGACAGGCCCCTTATTATGGCTTGGCCTCGACGCTATTCCACTAGCACAACAAAAAAAATGCAAGATCTCAGTTGTGGTGGTCCAAATCGCATAGGGTAGGGGTACTTGCGTGCTGTACAGGTGAATAATGATCTTTCGCATGGTAGTTTTTCCAAGGTTACGGTGCATACGGTATGAGAAATCTCGGAGTCTGCTGTAATGTTGCCTAGGGGTTGGACGTTAGGCAGGAAGCAGCAAAGCTAACCGCCCTTTGCTATGGGGAATCCCTGAAGATGAAAATTCCTCGCATTTGAATATATTCGCACTATTCGTTTACTTTACGAGCAAGAAAACTGAAAAGAAATGCTCTTGAAGAATAGGTCACTCTGGACCAAGTTGGAAATTTTGCGTCTTTCAAATCTCAGCTATAAGGTATCAACTTAAATAAACCTTGGGTTCGAGGCAGTTTTCTTCGAAATTAGTGAAATAGAAGGGAGTAATTCTGCCGCAAGAGCAAGATAGACCAGTCCCACAGAGCAGGTTATTCTTCGGAATCAATCTAGAAATCGATCTCATTATACCGTTTTTGATGTCGAATGAGATTGATTTCTATGAGCTTTTTAGCTCACGTCTCATCTGTTCTGAGAAACATGAAACCTGTATCTCGCAATTTATCACGCTCGGAAAGTTTACGAACAATTAAGCATAAATCATATTCAATAATCAGAGGCGCGCCGAAGTTTGAAGCACTCGTATTTCCATAACCAGAAACGGAAAGCCTTTGCTGCCCCCTGCGCGACTGCCGGACTATTTCACATGCTTGCTGTATACAGTATTAAGGGTCGCATATTTACTTAGGTAGTTCCTATGCAATTGTTCACGCGAGTTCGCCAAATTGTAGGCAAGCCTGTGACTTTGACCCCCGCGTGTAAACCTTTTGTAACAGCGTTTGTGAATTTAGGCGGACCGCGGTACTTGTGAGTGTTTCAATCGAATTCCATAAACTTTCTGGTGGTCTGCGATACGATTTCTTACCAAACACCTACCGTAACATCGTCGAAAAGGTCTAGAACGCTCAATTGGTATGTGCTGGTAGCGTGTCAGTAACCGCTGTCAAATTTTAGTCAAATGGATTCCAACCCTTTATCGACTGCCTACAAACGCTGAAAGAGTATATTATACTATTTATGATCAGCATGTCGAATTACTCCCGTTCTCCCTTCCCTAGGCAATGTCAAACTGCAGATTTTGACTCCATACCATCTGCTAACCCCTCAATAAATGCCCTACATGCATATCATTGTCTTGATTATCATTATTGTTCACTTAACTCTGAGGTTTGCATCTTTGACTTGTGGGTGGAATAGTATCATTGCCCTTTACTCCCATAAGGGGAGCAAAGTGTCATGGTTCATTGGATAATTCCAAATGACAAGACAGAACATGATAGAAGATTTTGACATAGATTTCGGATCACTTAGCTCACACCAAAAATGTACAAAAGAAAACCAGTTGCTTGCAAGTGATGTAGGACATATGTGCCACATCAGCTGGATGTTACAAGTTGCTGTCCATTTTTATGGATGTCTCTAACAATTGAAGGATACTTGGTCGAAGTGCGTTTTCATATGGAACGTACACTTTCTTATAGAGCGTGTAATGCTGATTCCAAATCTGTTTTTGGTATCTGCAAAGTGCTTCCAATCAAAAATCTAAGAGCGTCGCTACTATAAAATTGTTCAGAACTGTAGTTTGTGACTTCAAATTGAGCCTAATTACTGCCAAGGCGCTTCATGCAGTTGCTACGTTCAGTCCAATAACCCCATGCTATCACCACTTCCAACCGCACGAAAGACCTCAATACCTCGTTTTGCCTTAGCCCACCCTTGAATTTTTTACTCCAGAGAATTCCCATGAATCTTCTACCGAGAGCGCTTTGCAGTTAGGCTTTGGCCATACTTCGCCCGTGTTGCCGGTGTTGAAAGTGTTGCCGGTGTTGAAAGTGTTGAAAGTGTTGAAAGTGTTGCCAGTGTTGAAAGTGTTGAAAGTGTTGCCAGTGTTGAAAGTGTTGAATGGAGATCATCAGTCTAGCAGTTTCATTCTTTCTTGAACGATCTCACCGGCGTGTGAATACACTGGAAATGGAATTGGGGAATGAGAAATGAAATCGGAATGAGAGGAAGATTTTCGCATGCAAAAGATGCTCAAACTAAATTTTTGGAAGGTGGACGGCTTGTCTGGAATAGGCAATCTCCAATATTTGGGAAAGCTGACGTCTGAGTAGTAATGTGTTTTAGTTCGAATCCTGCCGCGCTTGCGATTAGTGAGTGAAGGACCTATGTAAATGAGGTCTGCAGCGTTTTCAAATATTGGAGATTGCCTATTCCAGACAAGCCGTCCACTTTCCAAAAAGTTTGTTTAAGGATCTTTCAAATGCGAAAACATTCCCCATCTCATTTCAGTTTCATTTCTCATTCCCCAATTCCGTTTCCAACGTATTCACCAGCCGGTTAGATCGTTCGAGAAAGAATGAAACTGCTAGACTGATGATCTCCGTTCAACACTTTTAACACCGGCAACACTTTCAACACTTTCAACACTGGCAACACTTTCAACACTTTCAACACCGGCAACACTTTCAACACCGGCAACACGGGCAAAGTATGGCCAAAGCCTTAGCGAAAGCAGATTTGGAATCAGCGTTTCATGCTCTATAAGACCGTGTACATTTCATATGGAAGCGCCACTTCGACCAAGTGTCCTTCCCTTGTAAGTGTTTCCGTTTTCCTTTCAACCGTAAATTTGAACAGCAGGAAAAAATGTAAAAAAGGCTCAAAAAGCAGTTTTGCATGTATGAGTTCTACATGAGGTATATTGATATGGTTCCGTTCTTCTTCAAGACTCCATCTATCAGATGTTTAGCGCTTGATTAATCCTACCAAATGTCTCAAATTCAACGTTCCTGAAACAAAAACGAACAACGAATAAACAGCAATAAGCAGAAATTCAATTTCTAAAATCAAAATTGCCAAATGCGAGTTTGGGCTTTTAAGAAGAACCGGGCATGGTGCCCCGCGATCCTTTGCTGGAAGGCTTCTCAGGAGAGCCCTCATCTTCTGGCTACATGGGTCTTCGATCTACATCTCAACTTTGTAAGCATATCAGTTAGTCGAGTAAATGCGCATTATTATAGTCTAGTTTAGCTACTGAGGAAAAAATCTTGTACTACGCCATCTTCGTTCTCCACTTCGGACTCTCAAGCGAGCTAATCCGGCGAATGGAGGAGTTGATGACAGTACTCTATGGGACCATACCACCCATCAATGTATTTAGTTGTATTATGTGCGCATGTTATCGAAAAGTACCCACAGAATTTAGTATTTTGGACATGTTCGCGAACTGAATAGGGAGCTTTTGAGCGAATTCAATCGGAAGCGCTATTTCTTCTGCACGTCTTGCGGCAGTCGCTTGAGCGAATGGAGGGAGCTCTGCGAGAATGTCGGGTGTGCGCTCTATCGGTGGGGTTGATGATACGGAAGTTTCGAAGTAATGTCAGCATTTTTTCACCTCAGTGTAAGCATCAAAAGAGCTAGAGCAGTGCAAAGGACCGAGATTCATGTGCTCGATGTCATTCCACAGTTATCCGATATCATATCGGTTCATATTGAGCATATAATCGGATTCCATCGCGAGTTGCACGAAGTTGGGGTCAGTATCTTACTTTAGAGCTCCATATCAAGTTTTATCCATCTCAATCACCGAATTAGGTTGTCGCAGCTGATAGAAGTGACCCACGGCATTTTGATGGCTATCGTGAAGCCATAGAGAGTGCCGAAGAATTTGCTGCAAATCGACTACGCATACTTTTGACGATCTCAGTAGACGGCTTTGTTCCTAGGCGCTTGTCACGGTATCGTTTTGAACGTTTTTCTGAAGACAGAGGATCTTAATTTCGTACAACTCTTAGCCGCGAAGTTTGGCCGCTCTATCTTCGCATTGAGAATTTGCCCAGATCGGAAGCTAACGACTATTTCAACTCTCTGCTTGCGGGCGCACTATACTCACCAGCTAAGCCTACCGAAACAATGATGGAGACTTTATTCAGCAGGTGAATCGCTTCACCTTTACTTCGGAAAGTTGATGAGACACATCTAGATTGGAAGCAGAATTGAACACATTACGTGAGACCCCTATCGTTGTCGACCTAGATGGAGTAATGTGGACCGTAGAAGTTTGCCTGTATCGTGGAGTCGCTGATATGGCCGTGAGACTTTGTCAGATGCAAATGCAGAAATATGGTGTTTTACGATGTAGGCGCAGAAAATTATGTATGGAGTGCCTGCGTGGAATCGTGACTTCGGCTGCTCGAAATGCACAGTAAAGGGAATGGTAGAAAGAAGACAGCGTATGTGGTTAGCTGAACGAGACGAGATCGTCTCGCTTCGGACCCCGGAAACGTACGCAGAAGATGCTCAAAATTTTGGGCAGTTTGGCATCATGCGTGCGTTGTTTCTTTATTGCAACATTTTCACGAATTCTCAGGGAGGTGCAAAACTTTCAGAAATGACCCCTGTTATGAGGCTTATGCTTCCAAGTGCTTTTTCCTCAGATTCGCTTCACGTATGCTCTGAGGGAGTCACGAGGGATAGGATTAGAGGTTGTTTTTTGGCCTCTTTCTACAATTGTAATTATTTTGCATAGATATGTTTGGTGGCCCGAAGTCTAAATTCGCGGAATTGCGCGTCGATCATCATAATACTGAACTTATCAAATCGTGTCTAAGAAAGTTATCCAGCCATACGTATGCCAACTCGTTGATCTTATCCCTGGAAGACCTGAAGACTTGCACAGCAACGGAGTTGGACGAGGTTTTCTTCAGATAACTCTTTGCCAAGGGCCATAATTTGCGTTTATAGTTAGCTTTCGTCACTTTCCCGTTAGTTGCTGCCACGGGAATGATTGCATCTCCCGTCGCAGCTGCTTCGCTACTTGGCTATTGGTTCTGCTTGAGAACCATGGCTCATTCCAAATCAATGACCCTCGATGTCATCAGAGAAGCTCAGTCTATGGCAACTTGTGTCAAGCAGATATGGGCAGAATTGGCACCGGAGGTTTTCACCATGAAATGCCACGTTAGTGCCATGAGCACGAGATTGTGACTTGGCATTTCTATGTTTAGTGATTCTTTGAGCACGGGATGGCGCACGAACTAGATGTTTATGGCTCGATGTACCAATGGTCTTCGGCCCCTTTCGAAAGCTTGCACCGTAGGTTGCAAATCCGTATCGACCAGTCCACGACGAATAGTTCTATAGAGATGATCGAGAGGTGGTTTTTGTGAGTTAATTTGTGAATGCATTCGCAATAGTTTAGGTACATTTTGTCAAAAAGAGTGAGAAACCTGTTTTATAACTGTTGCGAGGATGGCAACACTACCATGCTCGCCCTTAAGTCTAAGATTGAGAACAAACACAAGCGAAGGTGAGTGATCTGAGCCCATATAGTTTCGCAGCTTACTTTTGAGGTTCCCCTTGGCCATACGAATCAATGATTCCACATACATCCCCAAGGGGAGTAGAATCGCGCCTGGTCTTTTGTCGGAAGATCATAAAGCACGGATTACGGTTTTTCGTGAGGAAGCCTAGTAGGTGGTGAATCTTCTTGAATAGTATGGTCCACATTTCTCACAAGTTCCAGCTCAAGAGTGGTTATCTCTGGTAAAATATACTCGTCCCGTCTGTACTGGAATAGAGCACGGAGTACCCGCCAAGATGTGGTCTATCTTTGCGGACGCGACGGAGACGAAGAGCTTGACCATTTTGCTTCCATACTCATGTTCCTCTATAACCGCCGCAATAAATCGATCAAAGTCCTCGTTGAGGAGTTTGTTAGTACTGACCCCTTTGAACATCTGGGTAACTTAGTGAACCATACGCCTCATCCTTGTCGGCGGACAGGTTTACAGATTATGAGATCCATTAGTGCAAACAATAATTTTTTCAAAGAGTTGACCGGACAGCGAATCAGAGTAAGACCGGTAGAACTCATAAATGGACCAGCTACTTTTGCAGAAATAGCTAGTAGGTCTTACGCTTCTCGGTTTTAGTGGCGCGCAATACTGTGGGTACTTTTCTCAAAGGATGTATCTCAAGTGTTTAATTTTGATCTCATCTTTTATCACAGTTGATGTATAATAAATGAAGATTCTTGTAAATATTGAGCTTTGAAATGCGGTAGTTTGACCGTTACATCTTTACAGCCATCGCTCCTTTTTAGCTGAAAGCGGCGTTGCAAGGTTTCTTCTTTGACGTTTGTGCCGATGTTTTACAGACTCTCATAGATTACATTTCAGGCGCGATGTAAGACAGAGCCGTTACGACTACAATGAAGAGCGGTTCGTTCCAAGCAGTGTGAGTTTTCATTCATTTACCATTAATTTTGCTGGATATAAATATGCATTTTCAGCGAAAAGGCAAAAGAGTGCGAGTCTCAGACACATCAGCTGGAGCTGCATCGGGAGACGAGAGACGAGAAGCTGCGGGAGACGAGAACGTCTCGCCATGAGACCACAACGAACAATGCAGGAAGGAGTACGCCCAGAGCTGGGATGGCTGTGTAACCACCTTAACCCTGTAACCACTCACCTTTATCAGTATATCTTGTACTTAGAGTTTTTTTTGTCGTCTTTGCCTTTTTTCTTCTTGTGCAGGCGTTTTTGGACTTAGTCGGATGTATAGAAACTGGATTCATTTTCTTATTGTGATTCTTTTGCGTTGCACGCACGGACACCGAAAAAAAAAACGCTTAAAACGATCAAAAAGCTCATTGCGTATTGGGTTGAACCGAGACTTCGTTCGCAGCATTTCAAAAAACCGTAACTTTTTTGTCTTACGATAATCTCACTAGACAAAAACAGTAGTAGAAAGAGCAAAACATATGCTTTCTAATGGCACCTTGCTTGTCTTTTACTAAGCCTTGATTGTAGAGATGAAATTGCAAAAAATCGATTCAATTTTGGTATTTTGAGGGAAGCCCGGTAGAAATTCCAAAAATGTGCCTTAAAATCCGGGATAGAATTGGCAATTTTTGGCGTTTCTTGAGAAAAAATGCCAAAAAATTACCCTTAAGCTTGATTTTTGACATTATTTCCAGGAAATATTAACTTTCTTCAGAGGGCTCGATTAGCGCGAATTTTGCTCAGGTTGAAAAGAGGTGATCAAAAAACCTAGGATACTGCCTGTTTTGGATTTTATATCACATTTTCGGAATTTCTAGCGCGCTTGCCACAAAATACCGAAATTGAATCGATTTTCTTTTCGTAATTTTACCTCTGCAATCAAGGCTAAGTAAAAGGCAAGCAAGGTGCCATTAGAAAGCATACGTTTTGCTCTTCCTAATACTATTTTTGTCTACTGAGATTATCGTAAGACAAAAAGTTACGGCTTTTTGGAATGGTGCGAACGAACTTTCGATTCAACCTAATATTTCTGCGAACCAAATCGCTTGAATCTGATTCTTCGATCGATTCCATCATGGATCCTCACTTTATCCAGGGCATATTTATCTCGTATGTGATGTGCATTTTTTTTTCTGTGACCATCCCCCATTGCATTCCACATTTCTGTCATTTTTGTATTACCTTTACTATGCATTCTGAAGAAAGTGCAATTTTTTCTCGCTTGCCGGTGCTGTTTGCTTCTATATGCATCATGTGCTCGTTTTCTTATAATGTGTATGGTATTTGTTATTATGCATTATATTTGTTAATAAAATTTAGTGTAGATCTTACATTGTCAATAGAGTATTGAAGAAAAAGCGACTAAGAGAATATGTGTTGGTTTTTGAAGAGCAATAGTGGGCTCTTGTGAAGGCTGCATTATAGCGCGCTCCATTGCTAATTCATGGCGCTTCCACGATGTACCGGCTGGCGGCCGTTCGGATTCCGGCTGGTGGCCGTTCGAGTACCGGCCCGTCGCCGTTCCAGTACCGGCCGGTCCCCGTTCGAGTACCGGCCGGTCACCGTTCGAGTACCGGCTGGCGGCCGGCTGGCGATCGTCCCGGCCGAAATGTCGGTGACGGACCGGCCGGTCGTGGAACGGCCGCCGGCCGGTGCGAGTGTCTGAGTCTTGTTACCGGACCTGTAATCGCTTTTTTCAGAGGATGTGCTCCCTCGGAATACGATTACATAGCATCTAGCAACATGTATCGCCTTCGATATTTGGAAATCTCATTGCCGCAATCTACTACGGTGGCTCCAACCATGATATTGCTGCCACGGCATATCTCGCTGCTTGTTATACCCTCCCGTTGATACAGTAATTATCTGATGTTTTTGTTTCAGTATAGAAAGATTAGATTTCCTGTTTTTTTCGTCCTATGCCGTGTTATCGTTATCTACCCTATCTTCTTTTTCCGTTTGTAGGAGTGCTCTAATTCAGTCCCACTTGCATTGCGCTCCTGTACTGCAGCGTTACTTGTCACTTCCTCCTGTGGAGTTATAAAAGTTTCCTAGCCCAGTATTCAATAGATGCGAACATGCATGTTAATGCAAGGTTGCCCGGGTGCTTGCTTTTGCTGTGCTATCATAGTTTGTGGTGGAATAATGGGATGTGCTTTTTTTCTCTGGTAGAATTCTTGTTCTCTCAATGAAGTATTGCTGGAAAAAACAGCGCTGCTACGACTGAGGATGTACAGTCGAGTAGATTTAGCGGTAAATATAGTGTGCTTGCACAGAAGGTGAAATGCGGTAAAATTGGCGCGTGAAGAAATAGTTTCGACTGTGACGCCAGCCAATTGCGCGCGCAAGATGCCCGCGCTACTGACGTGGCTACTTGTTCACGCGCAAATTCCACCGCATTTCACCTTCTGTGCAAGCACACTATATTTACCGCTAAATCTATTCGACTGTACATGGCATTGAGTTCACAGACATCAGTTCGTCCACATCGAGTTCCATTCATAATCAACTATCCCACTCTCAAAGCTCTAGTTCAATGTTCGTTGCAGCAAATGTCTGGAAGACTTTTGATGCAATGTCTGTGGCTTACATAGGCATTGTCGCTGATAGTCGCCTTCGGTGTTCCAGCAGTAAGTGGTAACCTTGTACAATTTTTGTCGAGTCGTTACTGCAAGACTAGTGAGTTTGGCGATGGGCAGCTGACTTGTAGCGAGAGCTCGACTCTTATAACACGATTTGTGCTGGTAGTAACGTTATAAGCTCGCCTACAGTCGAGTAGATTTGGCGGTAATTATAGTGTGCTTGCACAGAAGGTGAAATGCGGTGAAATTTGCTCGTGAACAAATAGCCACGTCAGTACCGCGGGTATCTTGCGCGCGCAATTGGCCGGCGTCACAGTCGAAACTATCTCTTCACGCGCCAATTTTACCGCATTTCACCTTCTGTGCAAGCACACTATATTTACCGCTAAATCTACTCGACTGTATGTCTCCCAATGTCGGCCATCTGCGGTCGACAACGCTTTCTTCTAGGACAAGACCAAGACATGAAAACATTGTCGATGAGGGTCATGTTAGTGCAAAGGAAGAGAAGACACCATCGCAGCAGTAGTTCCATTTTCCATATAGGACATCGTTTTTTTGGAAGCACACAATACTATTAAAACTGTCTGACTGATGTTCTCAAAGCTATCTCAAAACTGTTCTGTTGAGGAGGAGCTTCTAGTCGCAAAGTTTTTGTAATCTAACCTCTACCTCAAATGGCTTAAATCGAAGATTATAGGTATACACGTTTCTTCCTGTATGATAGCCTTATCTGCCAGTCTTTGATAGCCCAACTCTACAGGCATAGTGGAATGAACATGTTAGCAAAGGTTGTGAACTGGTTGATTATGATTCCTAGACAGTGTGAAGATGTACACGTGTGTTTTCAATAGGTTAACGCGCTGACTCTCGTTGATTAGAGGAGAGTTCTATCACAGCAGGTACAATGGTTTTGCGGTCGACCTTCCATTGCACGTGATTACCTGTAAAATCGAAAGGCTATAGAAACTCGCGAACCTCACGCCCAAAACATGAGCTTGTCATGAGGTTCGCGAGGTCGCCGTCATGTCTTATGCCATCATGTCGGGTGGATTACTACGGACCAAGATGTAGATACATGTAATCTCCATGATAGACGTGCCTTCCAATTCTATTTCCGCATTTTGGCAGAGGAGGTTCTTGATAAACTGAGTCTTCTTCCTATTTATTCGCGGTCCGATCAACTTTTCTACTGCGTTTAGTTTCTTCAGATCGTTTCTGCCTCAGTGATACTGCTCGGAAAGGGAACGTTGTCGTCCGTTATATAAGGGTTCGGAAAGAATCCCATCAACTTATATGCCTCTCTTGTTGCAGTCCAGCGACTTCCTCACCCACTGCAAGGCCGCGCTGAACAGCTTCGGCGAAGAACTGTGACCTTGTTGGACCCCCTTTCCAACTGGAACGGTCAGAGGGCAATGGAATAGCTGCATCGTTGTTGTACAGTCCTTGTAGCACTCGATGCGCTAGAAGAATGCCGCTGGTTTCGACGCTGTCCAAGGCTTTCTCGCAGTCGACGAAGGTCAGGACGAGAGTTAATCGGCACTTTCGGCAGACTTCTACGACCCTCGAAACCGTCTGGATGTGGTTCATTCAGGTGTCTTTGCGGAATCCAAGTTGTTGCGAAGCTGGGATTCATCCTAAATATGCGAGCAAAGAAAATCTTCGCAGAATTTTGACAGAAGTGATCTGGGGAAACGCCTTCATGATTCTTCATGATCTGACAAGAAGAGGATACCTAGTCGAAAGCACCAATTCAGATGAGAGACGTATCATCTTACAGCGCTCAAAACGCTGATTCCAAATCTATAATTTTTAGCTGCGAAGTGGTTTTCTGGAAGAAGTTATGAGGGTTGTTACCCATTGGGGTTGAGGCACCCTTCAGATGTCGGCTCTTGTCTACGAGCACTATAGAAACAAAAAAAGTGTCGACTGGCATAGTGGTAAGTAACTTGAATGAAGACTACAATAAGGATTACAATACTCATATTGCTTGATTCTTTAACATCTCTAGTTTCGATTAGGACCAATATCTTCAGAAACTCTATTAGGGCTCCAAAGCCATTTAGGGCCGCATGCACTAACATTCCCGATGGGGAGGGGATCGCAGCTTCAGAAGAAAGCTTCATATCCTGAAGCTCCGGATATCTGGATTTCGCGCTGTCTACCTATCCGTAAGTACTCCCACCATCCTTCACTATGAACATATTGAGCAGAAGCGACAAGCTGTATAAGCCGCATTTCCCAGCTTTTTGTAGGATCCCCTGATGATCCCTGGGGGACGAACATCTATTCTTCAAAGTCATTTTTCTTTCTCCGAAGTCAACGAAAACCTTCCAAAGTTGTACTAAACATCTAACACAACAGTGCTAAGCATGTTGCTGATGAGAACAAATAAATTTTTGAAAAATTGAATTTTTCGGTAAACCCCAAATTTCGACCTGTGGATCATCGAAAATTTCATGACTTCAAAACATCGTTTGTTCTTATAAGCAACATGCTTAGCACTGTCGGGTTAGATAATCTGCACAACTTTGGAAGTTTTTCGTTAACTTCGGAGAAAGAAAAATTCCTTTAAAGAAAAGCGCCGGGGATCATCAGGGATCATACAAAAGCTGGAAAATGCGATGTTCATAGTGAAGGATATTAGGAATACTTACGGATAGGTACACAACGTGAAATCCAGGTATCTAGAATTTCGAAATATGAAGCTTTCTTTTAAGCTGCGATCCCCTCCCCGCGGCCATGTTAGTGCATGCAGCCCTTAGAAGCTTTTTTGCAAGAATTGCGATAAAGTTGCATGCGAAGGGATTGAAATTCTGACACCTTCCTTATCAAGCAAGTCATTTACCACTAGGCCAATTGGTACTCCTCTTCAGAGCTCATACATGAAGGAGACCTGGAATGATATCCACGAAAGTCCCCGCGAAATGGGCTTTTCGTGCGAATAAAATGGACTTAGTCCATGCGGTGCGATAAGATATCGCATTCGCGAATCCATTCATTCTATACAAAAATGCTTAAGCAAACCTTTCTCCAACTTGTCCCAACATGTTTGCTCACTCTTCCAAATTCATTTCCATCAAGTGGTCGATATTTGACTAGGCTGACCTAACATTACAAGATCAGTTACGTTGATATTCTTTTCTTTCCCACTTCGTTACACCCCTTAAAGTGCCATTTATTATCGATGACTATGCATCTAAATTACTCCCAAAACTAAAATTCATGTAAAATTTTTCCGGGCCTTCGCTTTTCAAGACTTCTGTGAATCTGCATTGAATTAAATTCGTAGAGCTAAAGTAGAGCTTTGTGCAGAAAGCAAACTTTGGCTGGACTTGCACTGCAATCTGTGAATTAAAATGCTTATTAGGAAACCTATTACACTACAACCCAAAAAGTTTTTTTTTAATTTGGAAAAACTATGAATTTGCAAAAGACTTCGCAAATGTACTACTTGAGCTCTTCTTTGTCTTTCAGCACTAATGTTTATGTCTCTAAGAAGTTAAATGTACGGACTATTGCTAAAGAAATTTTTCACAATTTTTCTTGCTAGCTAGCGGCACTTCATTAATTCTTGCGACCAATCTTAAAATCGCGTTTGAGATTTGTCTTTGAGGTTTGGTTTTACGAGAATAGTCAAAAGATAGCTTCTGAGTAATTGTATTAAAACGCAAATCTTTTTTACTTCTAAACACAAATCATAAATTTAGTTTTGGTTGATGATTTGGAGAGTTAACAAACTTTATACGATTTACATAGGAATATTCGCATCGACCTAATATTTGAAAGCATTTGAGTTTGTTAACGAATATTTTGGTGAATTTTACCTCCTTCCATGAGTTTTAAAGCATTTATATGACTTTAGAAAGAAACACTTATTTCAGACTTTATAAAAGACATGAAACTTTTTCCACTCTCTTGTTACCTCAAAATAGGCTAAGGAACACATTCTCAAAACATCGCAACCAAAAATATGCAAAAAGGTCAAAAATGGACGTAGTCCCAGCTCACCTTGCTGCTGGGAGTAAAATGGGCTTTCAAGTCCATTTAACACATTCACGACAGGGCCGATTTTTCGATGACTGCCATTTTGGACTAGAGCATATTTCGCAGAATTGAGTTTGCGTAATATTTTCAGGTCACTGATGGACCCTGTGGTCTGAAGTGTTAATCTTTTAGGAAGTACTCGAAGAGGTGTATACAGAAGCTTACTCGGTTCGCCTAAAAAGTTTCACCGTGAACTAACAAAACCAAAAACTTCGGAAAGCATACGACCCACCGGTGGGTCGTATTGTCCGAAATGGCAGAACACGTACGACCCACCGGTGGGTCGTATTGTCGCGAATGTGTTAAAATGGAGGTAAATCCCATTTTTCCCCATTCTATAAGGGCTTTTGACGTCATCTTTCGCAAGCGAGAGCTCAGGTAGGGTTGAATTATTTTCATTTCACCGCATTGCCTCGTAGTTGCGATGGGATGAAAATTTTTGGATAACGCGAGCGAAAGCACATTCCGACCACTCTTCATCGCGAACGAATAAAATGGGACTTGAAAGTCCATTTTCCTCCATTATGGACTTTCGTGGATATCATTCCTGCTGGAGGGCGCCTTAACTCAGGATGGAAACAGCCCTCATAACCCCTTCCACAAAACCGCTCCGCAGCTAGAAGCTATAGATTTGTAATCAGCGTTTCAAGCGTTTTGAGATGATATGTCTCATTTGGATTGGTACTTTCGACTAAGTATCCTTTCCTTGTGAGTCGCGGGCGCACTTCAGCAGGCAGAGTCCTTGGCGTACTTCTCCAGTGAAATCAACGAGCATTGGGACGGGTGTTGATAAGAGGAAGAGATTTTTTATAAGAGTTTTGCGACAAATCCCATCTTAATTCGGGAAGAAGTCGGGGTCCCGCCTTCGTTCAATAGCGCAATCAGAAATGGTGGTACTTACAGAGATCTCTTCGACAGTTCTTAAGAATTTATCCTCCTTTGTCTGCTTCCAATATCTTGACTTGCCTGTATTTCTTTAGATCCTCCTGCAAAGCTGTTCTGCAACTGGCGTTGGCTATCAGTCGCTTGAGATGGGTTGCGTTCGGATTCTCCTTCAAGTGTTTTCTTCTACGCATAATTTTTTAGTGGCCTTCGAAGTGTGTCTCATTGGCGCATACTCCGCAGGCTCGGCATTCCTTTCAAAAAACGGCCGTATCGCGCGTTGGGTCCTCCTTGATGGGCCAGTCACAACTTGATATGAGCTCTTACAGCCTGTTACCGTCACGAACAACTTTTATTATTCTTGCGGCAGTAGGTCAGACTTTCTTTTCCACCTTTCGACTGCATCGTACTTTTGCTCAAAGGCAAGACGGTTACCGTTTTCATTTCGAAGCCCGTATCCAAAGTTCCCAGTCCTATATTCCTTCTCTAGCGGCATCCCGATTTTCGCGTTGAAGTCGCACATAACGAACTTAAAAAAGGACTTCTCGTTGCAGACGACCTCCTCCACGTCTGCGTAAAAAGTGCTGTTCGGGAGTGGCAGTTCAGGAAGTTGAAGGTCTTTTGACGTGGAGATCGTATTCGTAGGATGGCCAGTCGAGATATTAGGCTCTCATCGAATCGACAAGATGGACGATAAATGGTTGGACGCCAAAGCCAACGCCTCAAACTTTTCGTGCCCATCACTCACCTGACCCGCTCCTTCTTCCTCGACTTCGTTTCCTGCAGGGCGATGACATGGTACTTGATGTGCTCTGCAGCTTGAGAAGAGCTTGGAGGTCGGCTTTTGTGGAGGCTGTACTGGCGTTGTTGGTGCAGAGCATGAGGCAATCTCCATGGCGTGTTGTCCAGGCAGACGTGTCGTTTTCGTCCGATCCAAAAGACGCCCTGAGGACCCCGACATCGTTCTTACTACCACCTGGCGTCGTAGGCGAGATCCGAGTTTAGGGTTTATTTCTCTTCTTTTAGCTGGTCGAGTAATGAGTTCCCCCTACAAGAGCAGATTTGCTAGATCTACACTTGATTTCCGCGGGCAATCGCTAACCCGGTGTGTGGTGCGGAGATCGCCTGGCGATCAGAAAAGCCAGAACGCGGGGGTTTGCCGCTTTGGGCCCGCTTTTAGCCAGGCGTTCGGCCGAGACCGGAAATGTCGAACTGCTTCACAGTTGGGAGACCCTACCAAAGTATACAATCGGCTGTACACTGCAGTTCGACCTGGGCTACCCCTACGCCCGCTGGCGGACCATAATGAGGGTTACGAGATAAGATTTAAGATGAGACGCAGAGTCGCAGCGGGGGCGGCGTGGCGTTATGAAGCAAAGCTACGCCGCATTCGCCTGCGGTATATCCTGAGGGCCCTTTGCGTTGTGTCGCTCCTAATTGCACCCGCAGAGGAGCTAGCGTTACCCAGCGGACTGAGTCATTCTCGAAATTTTTCTTCTGTAAAGAGGCCAAAATGCGGAAGTTACGAATTTTGAGGATGAAAAAATAGGTTCTGAGGACGAAATGTTTGAAGGTACCACCCAAGAGAAAGTAAAAGCTTAGAAAGTCAGTAACGAAATTTTCTGTCCCTTTCCTCTACTAATTCTCGTGTTACACTTGAAATCCGTCTTTTATTCTCATCGAGATTCAGCCTCTGCATCCGTAAAATCCATCTATTTTTCAATTTTAAAAATCTTTATTGCATCCATGCGCAGCAATAGGAAATGGCACAGTTCGTTGTCAGGAGCGGTGTACTCCTGCGGCTGCAAAAAGGCGACACAACGCAACTGGCCCTCAGGATATACCGCAGGGGAATGCGGCGCTGCTTTGCTCCATAACGCCCCCCCCCCCCCTCCGCTGCGGGATCCTACGACTTCAACTGTGGCGGCAAGTGTACCCTGCCGCAGAGTAGATATTTCAAGGAGGTGGAGGACCCCGCCCAGGGCGTAAGTTTCCCCATCCGATCGTTTTTCTTGCTTTTGATCGTACGTTATAGTCTCGCACTTGCGCGATGGCGAGCCTGACGAACCCACTTTTGCATAACACTGGAATACCAAAAACTCCATCTTATCCTGACGCTGCCTTCAATTTAGTTCATGCCTGATTATCATAGTTACCCTTTGATTCAATAGGATTGGCGGCTGGAAGGCGGGGCTTCGAAGTCTAATCGAAGCTAGGGATTGATTAAAGAGCGCGCTTGCGAGGGAAGCGCAGACTGCGTTAGGGTGCGAGCGGGCCTTCCACCCTCAAACCCCTTTGAATCAAAGGGCTGGCGTCTATCGTCCATGTAGGCTGGCTCTTATTACCCTCGCTATATAAACCTACCGAGTGGCTCTGAGTGCGTTCGAGTTCTTTGTGTTCTAATTTTACACCGTTCTTCCTTTCCCCTATGTGAAATGCCTAGAGCTTATTGAATATAAATGAGATAAAATCTGCAAGTACATTAAGTTTCAGCGGTGCAAATCAAGATGTCCGAAAAGAGTCCGGCCAACTCGTCCAGCGGTCAAAGCGCCGCTAAAACCTATTGTGACGAGCACGAGAACATAGACTGTAGTGGCTTTGTTTCTTCACAACTGAAGGATGGTTAGTCGATATGACCTTTCAAGATGGATGTATCACGTATTGGAGGGCATAAATCGCTGATTCCAAAAAAGCCTTTCTTTATCTGCGGTGGAAGAGGATTATGAGCATTTATTGAAGCAAAAATTCAAATGCGTGTATAGGATAAGACAACTGCTAGTATCCATCAAACGCTTGAGTGAGGCAGCGAAATGTGGCTATGCTTTATGTATAGGAGTACTTATTGCATAGAGTGCTCGATGACTCTCAATACACCATCCAAGAGCTAGGAAAAATGCTACGAGTGTTTTCATCCTTCTTCCACAATCAATTTTTGGATCCAACAAATGTCAATAACTCTTCGTCCAGAAATGCTAAACAGAAACGAGAACAGATTTGAAAAACAGCGTTTTATGCCCTCCAAGATGGAGAGCATTTCGTTGTGGAAAGCCTTTTCGATTAACCATCCTTTCCTTGTCAGCTGCCTCGGCTACACGACTTCGCAAATTTCATGATCTTTGCAAAAACACCCGAATATGCGCTCTGGTAGGTACGTCAGTTCTTTTAGTTAATCAGCTGCGAACAGGGTCAAGGGTCAGCAACTACCCAATCCTAAAAACCAAGTGTCAACGGCCTATATTGCCTTGATGTAGAAAGCATTTGCATGGTAAGTGTGTTTATAGTTTATGAGCGTTTCTTCATCAGAAAGAACCCCGACACAACAAAGGCTTGCTTATAGAACAGAAGCCGATTGACCGTGCTTAGGGTTACAATCTCCCGTTCCATATAGCAGGGTGGTAGTGAGTGGTAGATACCGATGACCTTCCTGTGCACACATTTTTTTTTCCTGATTGTTCACCCCCATGGGGGTGTGGGTCGATCCCTGCAGCAGTGCAACGCTGGGCCGACCCGTGATGAGGTGCGAGCAAGCCCGCAACCTCATCCGGTTCTAAAAATCAAATAACCTTAACGAGACTCATTCGAGACTCTATCGAAGGTTAATTCGATAAGAACAGAAACTAAACTTTGATCTTAGCCAAAAGGCCGAGAAGCGATACCGGACTGAGTCGACACCATGCGACCTCATCCAGTAAGTCGGACTCGTCGCGGGTCAGCTCGCGCTCACTATCTCACAGCAGAGAGCGCAGGGACAGGTGAGCACACCTGTGCCAACAGGTAAACGCTGTTTTACCAGCAATAGTTTATGTCTGGAAGATTTGCACTGAGAAGGTCTCTTACAGCTTTAGTGAAGCCCCAAGGTGGTATTTAACTGCTGTAAAATCGTATTGGAAAGAACTATTAAGAAGACTATTTTCTAAAGTAAAGAACGTCCCGAGAGCCTTCGAAAAGACTAGAAAAAATGAGATCAGTTAGGCTTTAGTG
Source organism: Cylicocyclus nassatus (assembly GCA_958299035.1). Lineage (NCBI taxonomy): Eukaryota > Metazoa > Nematoda > Chromadorea > Rhabditida > Strongylidae > Cylicocyclus > Cylicocyclus nassatus. The sequence goes on along the minus strand of CATQJL010000316.1, from coordinate 84,370,875 downwards.
CCTCTTGTCAGACTTCTAGGCTTATACTGGCCTGAGCAGAATGTTGAAGTGACCTCGCTTTAACGACTCCGAATTGGGCCTCCTATCTTTGAATTACGAACATCTCCCATTCTTTGCAACGGTTTGAGCTATTCTTCTTCCCAGCAGTACCTCTCTAGGGCTAGTGTCCCAAAGATTTCTTATTATAAACTCTAAAGCAGTAAATCGTCCAGATCCAAACTAGTGCTGGTAAAACAGCGTTTACTTGCTGACACAGGTGTACTCACCCGTCCCTGCGCTCTCTGCTGTGAGATAGTGAGTGCTAGCTGACCTGCGATGAGTCCGACTCGCTGGCTGAGATGGCAACGCTGCCAGTACAGTCGGGTATCGCTTCTCGGCCTTTTGGCTAAGATCAAAGTTTAGTTTCTGTTCTTATCGAATTAACCTTCGATAGAGTCTCGAATGAGTCTCGTTAAGGTTATTTGATTTTTGGAACCGGATGAGGTTGCGGGCTTGCTCGCACCTCATCACGGGTCGGCCCAGCGTTGCACTGCTGCAGGGATCGGCCCACACTCCCATGGGGGTGAACAAACTCTAGACCATTCCTGGGAAAGGAATGTGGTGCTCTCCTGTTTAGTTTGCTCTACAATGAAAAAACAGTGTTGTATCCTGCAAACCTTAGCGATTCTGACGCCATACAAGATCACAATTTGAGCCGCTAGTTTGCCATAAAAATTGAATCATGCTCATTGGTGCGATGGTGGTTGGGATCAAACTCCTCCCACTGTTGGAGCTGAGACCTAATACCCGCTTTACCTGCAAACCTCGACAGGATGTATTATTCTTGAGATGGGGATCTGCCAGGCGAACAAGTTCATTGCCAACAAACTCCATATCAGGGCTCCTTTCGCTAGAGGAGACCAATCTCGCCATCCATGACGACAATTATAATGGAATTGACTTTTTACTACTGCTTTCACCGATTAAGATCTTTTGCGTTACCAAGCGTAATCCTCCCGGTTACGGTAGGTATGTGGTGAAACACGGCAGGTATACGGTAGCGTTTTATGATGGTCTAATGCTTACTTTAGATAGAAAGTTTAGGAATGTACCTTGGCAAGTTTTCACAACTTCTTTACTGTGACGGGATACTTGGAAGTTCCTTGAAGTGAACGAATATCGGTTAAATTTTAGAAAATTGCCACGTAACCATTGTAACATTAAAACGAAATTGATTGTTTGGAATAACTGTTATTTCTGTAAGAGATTTTAGTACTGCATGAACAAAATCATGCCGATCATTGAGGAGAGCTGTGATAAAATGGAACCCAGGCAGTGACTTCGTCACACTGTAAGCCCACGGTGAACAGCTTCGGCGAGAAGACTTTCTTGTAGTCGACGTTTTTAAGACGAAGAGCAGGGTTTCCCGGCAGACCTCTTTGATTCTCGAAACCGTCTGGGAGTGGTCCATACAGCTGAATTTGTGCGTCCAACTTGTTCTTATGGCAGGGCTTCATCCAATGTACTAGAAGTGCGAGCGAGAATAATCTTCGTGCGAAGCTGCACAGCATACGTTCGCTGTTCTTGAAAAGAGACGGTATTCGAAAAAGTCTCTACTTTAGGAAGTCCTTCTTTCTGGAAGTAAGATAAATGCGACGCGAAAATTCGTGTAACATCTCCTCCAGCTCGCAGAAGTTCGCAGGGTCGTAAACATCTTCAGGGTGTGCGATGGATTATGGATGTGCGTATTTCAGCAGCTACAATTCGTGGTGATACTTCTCCTGTGGGAAAAATGGGCATCGGCACGGGTGTTGATGTTGATGAGTGGAAGAGGTAGATAGCTCTTCGCGAAAGATTCCGATTCTCGTTCACGACGCCGAAAGTGATCCGATGTGCGATTCTCACCTGAAGCAAGGCGGCGGTTGATTTACCCTGGTCGGCTCTGTGCCGATGGATTCGGCACTTCTTCCACCTTCTCTGCTAGATTTCTGTACAGGTTATGCATGCCCAAATGTAGTTTAATCCGCCTTTTAACGACAGCATTCTACAACGTCTCCTCACAGCGGCTGTACACTAAATTTTGAAACTACGGCTAATCACACCACGTTTACGGCGGACCACAGTGGGCGACTAGGTGTAAAGGCTAACGCAGGACGAAGGCACAGAAGCAGGATTAGTTAAGTGGACGCGAAGGCGCGCGCGCATCTTCACCGCTATGAACTCCGCTCTCATGCGCTCTGCGGCTAATAAAGCCGCATTCGCGCCCAAAGATATTATGCCTTTGTTGTGCAGCAGCCTATATATGCACACAAGTTCAGGAGAATTTGGGAAGAAAAAATTTGCTGAATGCCTCCATAATAGTCATTCCGCTGATTAATGCAGCATGCAGGGTGTTTCCAACCTGAGTCACGGTGCGCGGTTCAGGTCCTCGCTTGACGCCTCGCTTGGGTCCCTCGCCGCGTTCGCCTTCGAAGATTATGGTATTTTGCCATGTCTTAGCTGCGCGAAATCACCGCATCCTTGAGCACCAATTGAGGCTGACGAGCTTGAGAAAAGCCTGAAACACGCTTGGGCCACACCGCGGCCTGTAGCCCAAGCGAGGCGGCTCGCGGGTTCACACCAAATGAAATAGAGGGCGCACCTGAAAACAGGATAAAAATGAAATTCATCATTCTGCATATCCAAGATCGAGGGGCGATAAGGAGGCGAAGAGAATAAACCAGCACTCAGTTTGCCATGGCGGAGCACAAGTAGTGCTGGTTGTTTGAACAAAAACATATGAAACTACTTAAAATTGACAGAACAGATTAGTGCTTTCCTAAACTTTCTATTTAGAGTAGGCACGTGTTGAACCATCATGAAAAGCTACCGTACACCTGCCGTGTTTCACCGCATACCTACCGTAAACGAGAAGATTACGATAGCTTGGTAACGCAAGAGATCTTCATCGGTGATCAGAATCATCCATGTCCAAAGAAGATATAGTAAAAAGACGTACTCGCCGAAATTTCTCGATTCCATTGTTATGACCGAAGAAGCCATGAAGATAAGAAGTTTGTTGACAATAAACTTGTTCTCCACGCACATCCCCATCTCAAGAATAACATCCTTTGGAGGTTCGCAGGTGAAGCGGTTACATAGGTCCTAGGTCGAACATTGAAAGGAGTTTGATCCCAGGCTCATACCATCGCACCAATGGGCATGACCCGTTATGACAAGCTGGATAGCAGCTAGAAGTGTATCCTTGCTTCAAAATCGTCAAGGTCTGCAGAATTTGACACAGATAATTCATTGTAGAGTAAACGAAACAAAGAGAGCACTGTTATTCCTCACCCCTCAAGGTCAGAGCTTGTTCACCCCCGTGAGGGTGTGGGCCGATCCCTGCAGCAGTGCAACGCTGGGCCGACCCGTGATGAGGTGCGAGCAAGCCCGCAACCTCATCCGGTCCCAAAAATCAAATAACCTTAACGAGACTCATTCGAGACTCTATCGAAGGTTAATTCGATAAGAACAGAAACTAAACTTTGATCTTAGCCAAAAGGCCGAGAAGCGATACCTTACCGAGCTGACAGCGGTGCCACCTCAGCCAGTGAGTCGGACTCATCGCAGGTCAGCTAGCGCTCACTATCTCACAGCAGAGAGCGCAGGTACAGGTGAACACACCTGTGCGAACATGCAAATGCTGTTTCACCAGCAATAATTCAGATCCGGAAGTTTTACGTTCAAAAGTTCCTCAGAGGTTATAGTAAAGCCCCCAAGGCGATATTTAAATGCCGTGAAATCTTATTTGTAAGAACTGTTAAGAAGACTATTTTCTTGAGTAAAGGACGTCCCGAGAGCCTTTGAAAAGAGTAGAAAAAAAGAGACCAGTTAGGCTTTGGTACCTCTTGTCAGATTGTAGGCTTATACTGGCCTGAGCAGAATGTTGAAGTAACTCCGCTTTAATGACTTCGAATCGTGAACTCTCTTTAAATTACAAACTTTTCACACTCTTTGCAAAGGTTTGAGCTATTTTTCTTACCACCAGTTCTCTAAGGCAAGTGTGGCAGATCATCTTATTATGAACTCTAAAGCAGGAAATCTTTCAGATCTGAACTTTTGCTGGTAGAACAGCGTTTACCTGTTGGCACAGGTGTGTTCACCTATACCTGCGCCCTCTGCTGTGAGATAGTGAGCGCTAGCTGACCTGCGATGAGTCCGACTCACTGGCTGAGGTGGCACCGCTGTCAGCTCGGTAAGGTATCGCTTCTCGGCCTTTTGGCTAAGATCAAAGTTTAGTTTCTGTTCTTATCGAATTAACCTTCGATAGAGTCTCGAATGAGTCTCGTTAAGGTTATTTGATTTTTGGAACCGGATGAGGTTGCTGGCTTGCTCGCACCTCATCACGGGTCGGCCCAGCGTTGCACTGCTGCAGGGATCGGCCCACATCCCTACGGGGGTGAACAAATTCTGGAACGAGGTTGTAAGAGCAATAAATACTTAACGATCCATTTTAGGGTGTTCTTCCCTATTAATGCTTATTTCAGTCATGGAGCTCTCATGCATTCTAGGTATATAAACTCAGTACGTAAAATATTAACGATCAATATGAGTACCTTTTTAAATAGACAACGCACACATTATTATAATTACTTTATTAATAAGTAGCCAAGAATACGAGATCGTGATTTCATCTGATTTCTATCTTAGACGTCAATTATGGTGGAGTCTTGCCTGTACAGGTACGTGCCTTCCAAAACGTCAATTGAGGATGCTTTCTTGCAGAATGCTTCCTGAAAAAATTTCTTCTATAAAACTGAATTTTGGGGGAGTTATGGATTTACCGTCAAATTACTATCTGGTAGGAAACAACTAAGTTGTGTTGAACATTGACAACCATCAATGCATGGTATATTTTCCGTCAATGCATGCATAACGCAAATTGTGTTGTCTTTTTCTTTTGTTATGAAATGGTGACAACAATGACCTTAATTAATATGGATTAAGAACTCAAGTAATTATAGAAAATGGCATCCCTCACCTGGGCGGCAATCTTTGTGAGCAGTGCATACGGTACCATTTTCACCGCTACGAGATCGTGTTATGGCTGGCTGGATACGTCTAATCTAATATTTATGGTTCTCACCCAGTCATTTACTAAAATTTGAAAACAAAGACCTTTAGATCTTGTGTGCTATTGTGGCTCGTTTTTGCTGCAGTGGTCGATATGGTAACCGACGCAGTGGAGTTCTCCGCTTTGTTCGTCAGATACTGAAGATGATAAAATTTCATTTCTTACTTTTGCAAAAGTTTTTTAGATTGACAAAATACGACTCTGACCAATATAAAGATTCTCACAAGCGCCCCTTGCTAATCACATCAAGATTCCTCAGTCACTTTCTAACAATTCTATTCGACGTAACTATGTGCAATTTTCTTATAACAATCATTCCAAACCATTCCAAAAACAAGCCCAACAGAGCATCTATAGAGCAATAAAGAGATACTGATAAGAAAGGGACACTAACTGCCCCGAAGACGGCAAATTTCAAATGTCAAATTCTGACAGATCTCTGATTTGGAAATGACGAAAAGTTGACTGCAGAGTAAAGTAATTTTGAATTTCAGTTTCCCGAATTATTTGCTTACAAACACCGATGTGCACTTTTGAAGAATCATACGTGGGTGGTGCAAGAAATATTATCATCTAAATTAAAATGATATCTATCGTGAGTTAGAGAGAATGATGAAAAGAAATCAGTTGGCAAAGAAAAAGGGTTTTTAGAAATGTATGAACCACGCATTTTTCAGCAAGCTTTCAGTTGTAATCTCAAAACAATGTAGAATGTTAGGAATTCTTCAAAATTATCACAACTAAGCCAGAGCTATTTGAGAAAGACGTTTTAACGCATCCCCTTCCTCTATTACATGGCAATTCTTTTTTTACGTTAAACCTCGGTTTCTCTTCCACATCAGGACACCTTTCTTATTTTTTGAGAGCTGCTCAAACATCCAATAACCAAAATTGCTTTGCAGCAATTATGGAATTGTAATCTCAAAACAATGTAGAATGTTAGGAATTCTTCGAAATTATCACAACTAAGCCAGATCTATTTGAGAAAGACGTTTTAACGCATCCCCTTCCTCAACCGAATTTTTGTTATCTAGAGGTATAATCTATAGAAAAATCTAGGAATCAATTATACGTACCGGTTTTACTCCCAGTATTCGTCGTTCCATTCTGTCCAATCGATGAACAATCACTTTGAGTTTTTCCAGTAAATTCTTTCGCCACTTTACACCCTTGTGGTCTCGACGATCTTTTCTTTTATGTTTCTGTTCGCCCTTCCCTTGTGGTGGCGTATCCGCTGAAAAATGTTTTCAGATTAGAAAAAAATGCGAGAAAAAAACTAAATGTGGGAGTTCGTACGTGTCTGATGAAGCGATAGAGTCAAAGCTCGGATTTCTTCCCTAAGCTCCCTCATTCGCTGCTTCTTTTTACGAAGCAGTCGACGTTCTTTACGTTCACGTCGGGCCTAGAAAAAATTATTCTTTGAGTTTTTAATTTGTGGTTCTTATCTAAGAGACCTGTGAGACCAGTTGGCTTGGCGGAACATCGACTTCTAGGCTATCTACTGCTGATTGATTTGCTGATCGTATTGAACCGACTATAGTGATAAGTGAGCAAAGTGACACCAGTACGGCGGCGTAACGCATCGCAGCGCGGGTCTAGACTAGGTCCTGAAGCGATTGACGGTAATCTAGCAAAAGGTTCGACGATATGAGAATTTTTTGCGGACAAAAATGATTATCTAAATAAAGTATGGCAACAACGTTAGGAAAAGGCAATTCGTCTACCAAACATGTATTCACAGAATGAAAATTACAATGAATGAAAATCGCAGACCTTAGTCTGGGCTCATTTGTCTGCTGAATATGCCGCAAACGCTACACCAAAAGAAATAAAATAGATGAGCTGACACCTTTCTCATCCATCATTGGCCCAAATCCTTTCGCAAAGACGCATCTTGGGAGCAAAAGAAATCCTACATGTAGTGTTTGAGATTTGGCAAAAGTACTTTCAAGTTTTGGTTTATTGGTAGATTAATCTATGAATTTTTAGGCCATTGCTTAATTTTGAGAAGAAGCTCCTCCTTGCAGGCAGCTCCTCCTTCGCATATTAGTCTTCCTGTTTCCGAAGTGCTGAACATCGTTCTTTTCGATTTAATTGATTTGCGATATTTGAGTTAAATTTTCCTAAAAATCCGCATGTTTTCAACTGCTTGAATTGCTATTTCTGGAAATAAAATTAATCCCCAGTCGTACCCTCTAACAGCTTTCTTCTTCTGTTTTTTTACATATGCTCTCCCCTTGACAGAGCTTTGTTCAGTCTTTGGTTGGATACGTACCTTGCCACTGAAACAGAGCAAAAGTGGAATTCTTTTCTTCTCCTTTATTCCGTAATTTTAAATTTTTTAAGCACATGTTCAGCGTTTGCAGGGGACTTGTGCAAAGAGCTTATCGAGATAAAATTCGCAGAGAATTTTTAACATAAAATTCTCAAAGCAAACGCAACTGTCATTGTTTCCTTTTGAGTCACACAAAAATCAGCGCTTTTTAACTGCGAGAATCACGCAACATACAGCGAGATTGAGCCTAGGACATTCCGTACGAGAACAAAATTATTTATCAACTGTCACGAAAAAAATAAAAATACAAGACGTGCATTTTCTTGCCACTCCAAAACGGCAAAAAATAAATGGACTTTTTCGACATAAATGCTTTTCGATTTTTTTGCAGATTCTGTGAAAAAATTCATTAAGATATAAGATTGGTACTGCTACTCAATCGCTACACATCGGGCAAAATTTTTGCAATCTTAGTGCGTTTCACATTGAGTTATGGTTTCTCAAATTATCCAGGAGGACTTGGCAATTTTTTAGCAAGAAAATACTTCTCGTCGTTGCTGCAATGACAGTGAGATACCGCTAAGGGCAGGAGTTCTTAAGCACTTGCTCACAAAGGTAATGCTTGAGAAGAGTGATGGTAAATTTGAGTTGAAATGAGAAAATGGGCGGTATTTTTGTATATGAACAGCATATTGATGCTTGAATTTGCTACATATTCATGGTTGTCAGCCACTACATATCTTCGATTTTTCTGATTCGACATTGATGGATGAGTGGTATCACTCTAAACTTTAGAAGATACAAGAACAAGCACCTACATAAGACTGAAAAAAACGTAGCTATTATTATGGTAGTAGCTCTTCTGACTGTAAACTTGCAGTAAATTTTATTAAACAGAGTAAAAGGCACAACAAACGAGAAGAAAAGCTCAGAATTCTCCAAAATATGAAGGAGTTTGTAATCTGTTTCAGACAAAGCTAGACTACAACCGACAAGTCCTACTTGAGGTAGACATCATGCTACAATTTCAAGTAAATTTTTGGGAGAAGCGCCCTATGAAGCCGCCAAAGATGAGAAAATATTTACGATTAGTCGTGTAATACTGACATATTCACTTCATTGTAGGATGGACTGAGGAAAGGGTAAAGGATTAAGCAATATTCAGCTGAACGCGCTAAAGCATTCCACCTTAGCCGAGTACGAGAGATGAAAAATGGAAAGCCATTTGATTCTAAGCGTCTCGCAAGGAGATGAAAGTGCATGGAAGCTTAGGTAAAAAAGAGCAGAACTAATCAAATGCGATACCATAAGATGAAACATTAGAAACGACGAGGAGACGTTTGCAGGTGCTTGATTACCCAAATAAAAAAGATTTTTCCAAATTCTTGCTGCGTTTTGCAATTCGAAAAGAAAATACTATAGAAAAAAAACAGTAAAATCCTATACTCGAAGAACATTGCTCTCAAACCTCGCTGTCTCTGCATTCGATTCTTACGTCCATCAAACAATAAGATGGATATGAGAAGGAGAACGATGTGATTTGTTGAGCGTGGCAAATAGGTCCACGAAATGGGAAATTCAAAATCGAGGCAAATATCCCAGTGGATTCATGGGAAAAGGGCAAAGTCAATTAGAAAATGAAAAGCCTATAATCAAATTTTTGGCGGGTATCACTATAAAAATTTTATATTGCATTTGTTATTAAGTAATTTTGAAAACAATCTATCATCATCTAAATTTTTCAGATTCTCTAGGATAAGAAAAAATCACTATATTCGACTACTGGCTATAACACAAAAGGAATAATTACAAGCTTCCAAAGTTCACAAATAAGGCAAAACTGTCCACAAAGCCCTTTCGAGCAAAGCACTTGTACTAGTCAGGGATGCAAAGAATGTGCGGGGAGAACAAAAATGCGCCTGCTTGGCCGGGTTCTCAAGGGACTCATTAGGGTATTGAATGCGCTTCATTCCTCTTCAATTATTCTCTTAGTGCACGTGCCGGATATGGTAATTCCTGGCGCCGTTATGCTGAGAGCTCGAAAGTCCGGACTCCTGACAAAGAAAGCACTTACAGCTGCTAAGCGTGGTATAACTCAATAAGCATTTGTTATGGACATAACGAAGTTTTTTGGCAGAGAGAACTAAATTTTCCTATCTGATGAAATATGAATGCGCATAAAGTGCTTTTGGCGGTTCAAGAACTACTCAGAACAAATAAGCAGAGGGGGTATTCGCCGTGGTTCCACGCTCGTTACTTTTATGTTCTCGAAGAAACAGATATAAGAATTTGAAAAAGATGGCCAAAAATATCTTAGGAAATTCCAAATTCGAGACATTAACATTCGAAAATTCCACGAAAGGGCTGGGAAACAAAGAGAAGCACACACTTCGCAAAAAAGCACCATGCATTTGCTTATTGCGTTGAGGCGATTGGGCAGAGACACTTGCCGTGACTCTGCAGCACGCGCCGCCACCGCGTCGCGCAAACGCTGCCGACCTATTCCATGTGGAATGAACTATGTATACATACCAGACATATCTAACTTTTTCAAGTGTGCGCAGTGAACACTGCTGATAGGCATAACCGAAAGAGAATAGTTTTTAATAAAGATTTGACCGTTTCCTTCGTCGCAGAATTATAGTTTTGCTACCAAGAGATGTATGGTTGAAAAATGGAATGAAGCTATATGGATATTTCTGCCCTTTGATTTAACTGACTTGGCGGCTTGAAGAGAGGGGAGGGGGGGGGGGGCTTCGTGGACTAATTAAGGCTAGGTATTGGTCAGAGAGCACACGCGCGGGAGAGACGGAGACTGCGTAGCGGGCGCGAGCGGCCTTAATCAGATCACAAAGCCCCGCCTTCCAGTCGCCAAGCCGATTGAATCAAAGGTTATTCCCCTTAAGATGTGAAAAGAGATTCTGAAACAGTCAATAGCTTCAACTCACATGGTACGTAAATAAGGATTTTTTCTAAGAAATTTTTTGAACTATTTTTCTTCTGAAACTATTAGTCGCAGCCCCAATGATCCTAAAATCATAGATGCTAAAACATTTGTAAAAGCCTCTGTGAATACATATTTGGCCGTCATTCCTTTTGAATAAGCATGATACGACATTTCTTCAAAGATAAACTATTTGCCTCCGCCAAGCTATCGATCGATCTCGGTCTTCTCGTGAATGCCATCATTCTCGTAATATATCAAGCACGTCAGAAAAACATCAAGAAGCAAAACACTAATTGAACTATAAGAAATCAAAAAAGGAGCTACGCAGTAAAGAGAAGTGAATTCGTCATCGTAGAAGAAAACTTATGGCGCAACATACGGAGCCATGTTACGATGTTGACCGAGTGATCTTGGTAAGATGATACCATGGGCCGCGCAGATATAAGAATTGTAGACTCTGAGTTTGTTTAGCAGTGGATAAACTTTTCGCAGACGAAACTTTCTTATTCTTTACTTTTCGACAACATTTTTTGGTGGAAGAACGACTTGAGTAGTCTGGCAAAAGCTAGCGTTGGGAACGATCGCAATAACAATCGATCGATCGAGATACCATAGTGGCTCTTTTCATGTTTCATTTCTAATTTTTCCAGCTACTGTACCTAGAATATGTATACCGTGATTTTGAACACAACACTCCAGCCCATATCCGCAACTGCGGCACATACCGCCTTCACAACCCGCTATGATACTATAATCTTCCATTTTGTACTATTGTCTACTTATTTGTAGACTAATTTTATTCGCCTTTTCTCAAGTGGCACGGCAAGCCTATGACGGAAGATGTGAGGATAGAAACGATATCCCGGTGCCGAAATCTGCCGGCAACATTTGCGCGTGAACAAATTGCAAGAGTGAGCTGAGAATGCGTGCTCTATGGCCATTCTGCATGCGCAAATTGCAGGCCAATTTTAGCAAGCGTGCAATTTGCTCATGCGCAAAGTTTGCTGCAAATCTCTGCAGCACAGATACAATATATTCACCGTTACATCTCCCAACCTATCATATTTCGCTGTCTGAAAGTTGTACGTCTCAGAGACACTTGTCGCAAGATTTTTTCAACAGACAACATAGATGTAGAATTTAGAGATATAAACACAGGTATAGGCTCCTGCAGGAAGCAGGCGGTCGGTTCGATGTGCGACGTGGCTGTGACGCGGCTGCGCAGCCGTGTCGCAGCCGCGTTGCACATAAAACCGACCGCCCTCGTCTTGCAGCAGCTTAAACATCCTTTCCAGCTAAATTTTGGTAGCACAATTCTTCAAAAAAATCCAAACTTCCTCCATACTGGATCCCAATAACATTAGATGTATGGACGCTCACAATTTTATGACTTATTATATTCATCATTGAGAGTCGCACATAGCATATCAAATTGAATAAACATGGAGCAACATCAGCAATAACCTTGTCAGTGTGCCACGGAGATGCTGTGGCATGAGTGGACATAAAGCATATATACAAACCCTTCAGAACTATAAGAGTAACAAGCAAACGAAGAATGAAGTGAAATATGAAGCCACAATGCAGAGCGATAAATAGGAAGGTAACCTCGGCCTAAAAATGATTTCGGACCGAATATACACCCATATTGTTCAAAGAAGCTGAAGGTGTCAAGAGAGAACTGCGTTGCTCAGCCGGCTCCCTCCGAGAATCTGAAAGTTTAAGTATGACTAATCACCGATGTAAACAAAGAAGATATTGTGACTGACAGAGAAAATTGGATCTTACAAATAAAAAAAACTCACATCTAACAAATACTCTTGCTTGTCCTCCTCCCTGTATATAACTACTAGCATAAAAGATCACAGTTATCGACAGAAGTGCGGCCATGGTAATCAGCACTGCTCCAGTATCTCTCTTCCTATCTTTTCTTTCTGCACATTCCCATACATCATTCCAGATATGTACGGTATCATTCATCTAAACGATTGTAATTTATAATTAAGTGGATGTGTGATCAATAAAAGAAAAAGTACACGTGATTAGGAGGGAAATATTAGAAAAAATTCTAATATTTTTTGACAAGGAGTTGAAAAAAGATAGTAATATGATTGGATAAAGTAAGCTACAGCAATAAAATTACAAACAACGCAGATACTTACGGTAGTTTCGACGTCGACGCAGAAGTCTATACCAGGTTCTACGTAGATATTCCAGTAATAGGCAAAGAGATCATTGAACTGATGTTTGCAGTAACGACAAATAGTGCTGTTATCTTGTAAATCAAGGTCTCCATCAGTTACGTTCGCAACGCAGTCTCGCCATGTGTAGAGTTTTTCCTTGAAATAGCAAATTTCTTTGTTTAACGAAAGATCTGAAAGAAACTGACCTGGAATTGCACAGTCTGATTGACAAATTCGACTCGGGAGTCGTTAGCAGTAAGATTCCAGGTGATGGTAAGACAAGCTGAATATCAGTCATTAGCGTACTACGGGTGATTTATTGCGAAGCAAACCCTTTGTCAAAGCACATTCCCTAAATGGGCAGTCACTGTCAGAGGGTACTCCACATTTTTATTTTTACTGACCGGAAGGCTTTAACTGACTTTTTTCTCCCCAAAAACAATTCAAATTCCTGGCCGGTACCATAATCAAGGATGCTGATTGGTCGCTCAGAGATGGTAGGCAGGGGAGATTTAGAGTTCTGTTTTTCGGCAATAATTTTACATATTTGACACTCATTTCCGTTCGGGGGAGGGGGAAGGGTGACAAAAAAATTTTCTGATGAAGGAGCGTGGCGTCAGCCACGCACTCCGGAAAATTTTTTTGGTGTGGCACTACTACGTCCATACTTGATGCGCTTGATCCGCTTAATTCACTTGATCCGCTTGATCCTCTAAGTGAAAAACGCGCGCTTACTAGATTGTTATTTGGCGCCGCGTAGGCAGAAAAAATTTTATATGGTTGCGCAAAATCGCTGTACGTGACGCCAAATGATCGGTAAGCGCGCGTTTTTCACAAAGAGGACCAAGCGGATCAAGTGGATTAAGCGGATCAAGCGGATCAAATATGGCGGATGCCTATGCTTCCTGAAATTTTGCGAGCCCATAACCTCAAAATTAACGCCCCGAAAAAATTTTTTATAGGGCTAACTTTCAAAATTTTTTAAAAATTACACTGATTATTTACAAGTATAGACTTGTCGTCTGCAAACTTTTATAACTCGTATGAATAACCTTCAGAAATTTCGCGACCTCTAAAGTAATCTGACCCAAATGACCTCAAACGTGAGGACACAGAAGACCGCAATAACGTCTCCATGCACCAAATATTTACTACACTCAATATGAATATACAACAATATCCAACATCAAGGAAACTTACAGTCACATCTAGATTTTGCCCAGATATTTGAAGTCAGCGCTTCTGATATGTCATGGCTATAGGATAGCAGATAATTATCATAGATCACTTGAGTGCAAGTTCGGTTGTCCAAAGAAAATATTTTGTCCTAAAATATGGCAAGTTAAATAAGGGAAAACGTTCAGGACACTAAACTCACTAGGTGTTTTGTTTCGTACTCGACCTGCTTGAAAGCTATGTACTGCTCAAAGCAGTTTGTGCAAACTTTTGGAGGAATAGACCAGTTTGTAGCACATTGCACCATATTCGCTTGCACTTTTGAAAATCTCTTGAGAAAAGAGTCAAAATATGAACATCTGAATAAGGAGACTCGAGATCAAACCTCTACGTGCTCCTGGCATGGTCCGTCTACATCCCAAGGATCTGCGCTAAAAGGCGCTCTGTATAAGCTGGGATCAAGATGAGCAGAAATGATTGTCAAAAATATGACAAAGCTTGCCCGATACACCATGGTAGCTATGAATTATTAGTCATAGCGGAAAAGCTGAAAAGTCGATTTCTTTCGAAGTTTGTGGGGAAAAAACGAGATGACGTCGAACAAAACTGCATATGCAACATAGCAAAGAGCTGAATTTGAAACCAAAATTTTATTTAAAAAATCCCGCTTTAAATTTTGCCTCGCAGCATTTTTGAAATCTGCAAAAAAACTTAGTAGATATTTTCTTTGTTCGGAGAGCAAATTTCCAAGTGCGGCTAGTTTTTAAAAGACGGTAAAAAGGGTGTTACGAGCGACATTACGGAAGAGCTTTCTCAAAAAGAAAGCCTTGCACTAAAGTTTGAGGAAATGACGAAGCAGTAAAGTAATGAACATTTCTTGCTCTATCGTTAAATTGTGCGCCATTCTCATTGGGAACATGTGTCCTTTGATACGTGCCGCACCGAACTTGCGCTGCCATCGAGCCCGTCGTGTGCGTCCGTTTGCCCTCGTTTCCTCAGTCCTTCGCTTCTCCATCTCTTTTTAAGCCGCGTAACTCGTTATGAACTCGGATTCTATGAACTTTTTTATGTGCTTAATCTCAGTTTCAGTCGCCTCACAATCTACATTAATAGCCACTCACCGAAAAAATTTTTGTAACCAGTAAATGCTTGTTGTGCCGAAACCAGGTTTCTTGGTGGATGTTTATTCGACCGATGTTTCGACGTGCTCGCTTACTGGTATGCGGTGGAGTTAAGACCTCTTGAAAAAGACGAGCACGTCGAAACGTCGGTCGAATAAACATCCACCAGGAAACCTGGTTTCGGCACAACAAGCATTTACTGACACATATCAAAATGCCCAGTTTCAAAGATAAGAGAGCTTTTGATCTATTTTTGTAACCATTTATGTTAGGCACATGCCATAGTCGTCCACTTGTTCCACTTCGCCACTTAGCTGTTGGTCGAGTAGTAAACTTACCAGTAGCGAAGTGGATTGAGTGAACCAAGCGGGCATCCACTTCGCTATTGGCCTGTTCACTGATTCGACCAATAGCGAACAAGTGTATCTCGGAAAGTTGTAGCATTGACAATGTCTTAGAATTGATACTGGCTGTTTGATCTGAGTGAGCCATCGAACTCGTTTTTTTTCTCACGGCATACGTGCAAGTCGCGTTAATGACAGCCGTCGCTGTAGTAATCAAACAAGATTTGACCTCAAAGAAAAACTTGCAGTGTCAAAAATTATGACGTATTCCACTAATTTTGTACAATCTAGCATTCAAAAATTACAACGAACTGGTACACGCTGAGAAACATTCATTTTTTGCTAGAAACTAAGTCGTTCGGTATGGGTTCACTTTCATGCACAAGCGTTTCCTTTACTATTCACAACCATCAATGGTCATGGCAGGAGCAAGAACAGCTTTTTACCCCTGGACTTATTGTGGAGGCACTTTTCAGTGAAAAAATCGATATACGACCCCTTGGCAGCTGATTGGAGGAGAGTTAGTATTACAACATTGACAACATCGATTCAGAGTACTGGCGCGCGCTTTCTTCAAAGTGCGTCAGCACTGAGGGATCGATTGGCATATGTGCTATATAATGCCGCGCTCCTCATTTTTTTGAAGTCTTCCCTCCCTTCCGTGCATTTCTTTGCTAGATCTTCCACAAAATATTGTGATTAAGTTTTCAAAAGTAAGTTTTGATCTCAGGTTGGAAATTGAACTTGTGAAGTCTGTTTGTTCATGTCTGTTATCATTTGTATATCCAGGCTAAACATTTGTGACTAGAGCCTTATCATTTGCAGTATGCTGGCTCGTTCTGTTCTCCTTGCTCGTTCGGATGCGCTGATTATTGCCAGCCGTACTGCGGCCGCGGCTGCTGCCACACCTTCAAAACCAGCCGAATCCGCAGCGAAGCCGAAAGGAGCGAAAGTGAAGACATTTGAGATCTATCGATGGAATCCTGATAAACCTGGATCCAAACCGAGGATGCAGGCAAGCTTTTGTAATTACAAACATTACTAATTTATTCTGCACTTACAAGGGTACTAAGGTGTTCTAAATCGATGCAGCTGTTTGTGGTAAGAGCTATTTGTTTATTTCGGTTGAAGTCTGAGCTCAAATCTGCTCATTATCTGCTGAACCGTTTTTTGAAATACGATCTTTAACAGAAAGCCGCTTTTTAGGATGTGTGCTAGTATAAAGCAGTGAAAACTGATGTTGAGGCATGGTTCGTAATATGAAAACTGCGGTGCTTCATAGCCAAACGCTCGCTAGTTCGAATCCTGTGGCCTCTTTTGTGAAAAAAATGGAAATGTGGTCATAACGTTCAATGAAAGGCTGTTCAGAACAGAATAAATGCATATTTGAGGCTAGCGATCTAAACCGAGATTAGCCATACATATATTACCACAAACGGCTGGATTGACTTAGTATCCTGCCCTTGTCGGATCTGGAGTATGCACAAGCATACAACCATATCAAGGCGATATTCAATTATCGGGTTATTTCTCAAATCGAGCATAATACTGTCATTTAAGTCCTACTGATGTAGCATCCTATGGCGCCGTCACAAGACGACGTCTACGTAAGTCTGAGTCGGGTACATTTGACATGTAATACCGTATGGCGCCGTCACAAGACGACGTCTATATTCGAGGGTGAGTGGGGTGCGTTTGAAAATTCGTTTTTTGTGCATTTAATAATCGCATACTAGAAAGAGCATAGTTTTCACAGCTATGTATAGCTGAAAAAAGAACATGTTCTAATAAAGTCGCCGGTTTGAGCTTCGAGGTGGCATCACGGGTCTTGCGCACAAGTCCAGCGTTCAAAATAGTAGCTATTTTAGAGGTATGATGTGGATTTGAACGATTGTGGCTTTATGGTTTTGGACGCTCTCATTAAAATTAAGAACGAGCAGGATCCTACGCTTACCTTCAGAAGGAGTTGCCGTGAAGGTATAGCCAGTTCTTTTCGCATTTACAGTTTGAGATGTTGAATTTTGCATATTTATCAACTTTAGGCATCTGCGGCTCATGTGCTATGAACATCGGTGGCGAAAACACTCTTGCTTGTATTTGCAGAATTGACACAAATACGAGCAAGACTACCAAGATCTATCCATTACCTCATATGTACGTTATCAAGGTATGTTTTGGCAGAATGAAATTCAACAGAGTGAGGAATGTAACGTATTTCAGGATCTTGTCCCTGATATGAACCTGTTCTACGAGCAGTATGCATCGATTCAACCTTGGCTACAAAAGAAGAAGGATCTGACACTTGGTGAAAAACAGATGTACCAAAGCATTAAGGAACGTGAGAAGTTGGTAAGCTGATGGAATTTATTTTGTTTGTTTCCTTCTTTTTTCGAGCGCTCCTCAATATGCGCTTTTTATCTTAGGATGGATTGTACGAGTGCATTCTGTGCGCATGTTGCTCGACTTCTTGCCCATCATATTGGTGGAATGCGGACAAATATCTAGGACCAAGCGTTTTGATGCAGGCCTACAGGTTTTTCTAGTCATTTATGTCGGAGTTGAGCATAATATGGGCAGCGAGACTTACCAATTCTTATCTTCTTTACTGTTGAGCGGCTTCTTTTCCAGGTGGATCATTGATTCTCGAGATGACTACCCTATGGAACGTCTACACCGCATGCATGACCATTATTCCGCTTTCAAATGCCACACCATCATGAACTGCACAAAAACTTGCCCCAAGGTAAGCTTTCTATCTGTAGGACCGCAAAAGACGACATTGTCTTTACAGCATCTCAATCCTGCTAAAGCCATTGGGGAGATCAAATCTCTTCTCACCGGGTTCAAGACGAAACCTGCACCCGAGCCTGCCAAGTTCTAGATTACCTGCGATGCAGCAAGTCTAACTTAAGTTAAATAGCTTGTTTCTGTAATGATCTATAGATCCGTTGTTTCTGGGTGCGACCCGATATCCGACTGTGTTGTGCTCTAATTCGTTGCATCGTTGTTATCCTTCTCGCGTAGTATTCAGTCTACATTGCATTTATAGTGGAATAATCGAAATCATACCGGTTGTAGGTGTTTGGTTCTTAAAAACTAGTATTAGATTTACCGAATGAATAAAGTATAGGCGTCTCGTATGTGCTGTGTGTGTGCAAAACAACGATATTTCAAAACCATCTAGGTGATATTAAAGGTTGTTCGTCGACGACTACCCCAACTAGTGCAATTACACCACCGTGGGCGTGCTTTTTTGGAGCCTTTCTAGCTTGACAGTGGGACAGGACGGGACAGGGATGCTGCGAGCTACCAAATCCCGCGCGCTGCAGCGCACTGTCAAGCTGGAAAGACTCCAATAAGGCATGCCCAAGGTGGTGTAATTGCACGAGTCGGAGCAGTCGTCGACGAATATCCTTCATAAGCGCTAGGCATACAACGTTGATTAGGATGAAGAGAGTATTGCTTGGAGTGTTTACTATTGTATGTAATGGTATCGATGACATGATCAGATTAAAAGGAAAATGTGATCAAAAATATAGTCGAAATGTAATCAGAACATACTCTCATCTCAAGAAGAACATTCGTTGTAGAATCTCTTCAGAGATTGATCGCCCACAATTTCCCATGGCATGGGCGTGTGAGTGACATCGTATGTCGACTGACAGTCGAGTAGATATTCCGCTTAATATAGTGTGCTTGCACTGTAGGTGAAATGCGGTAAAATTTTCGCGTAAAAACCTAGCCACGCCAATAATGCCGGTATTCTGCGCGCGCAAATGGAAGGCGTCATAGGTGTAGCTATTTCTTCAAGCATAAATTTTACCGCATTTCACCTACAGTGCAGGCACACCATATTAAGCGGAAATTCTACTCGACTGTATACTCTACGGGGTTTCCCAAACTATGATAGAGTTCGAGTTTCCGACTTTGGCCGGATGCCTAGTATAGTTAGAACCGAATATTCGTGTTCGAATAATTTATTTGAAATATTCGATTATTCTATTCGAATAGTCGAATATTCGAGAAAGTCCAATTATTCGATTATTCGAATAGTCGAATAAATGAAAAAGGCCTGTATTCGAATAATTCGTTCATTCGACTTTTTGGAAAAATGAGTTATTCGAATATTCGTTTATTCGAGGAGTTTCAAAAGATGGGTATTCGAATATTCGAAAATTGAAGATCATTCATTCGAACATTTGATGACAAGAGAAAACTTGCTGTTCTACATTGAGTTCAAGCACGATTCATAAGACGCAAAGGCTGAGCGTTGTTGCCTCCGGCCGAGATAGTTCGTGCATGGGAGAGACAGCAGATGGTAAGAAAAAAGAAAGAGCGCTCGATCAGAGAGACGCCGATGCGTCTGCGTCTGCAGTCTTTGCGTGCTATGAATCGCCTATATATCCCCGATCGGTCAATCAAAAAATGAATTATGATATGACATAATGGCTAGCAAGTCCTTTTTTAAGGCAAGAGGAGTCATGCCAGAGAGGATACTGTGACATCTTATGCATAATTCATTTGGAGTGCTGAACTATCTTCTGGAAATCACGTCTGAGAAGTTGAGATGCGATATCAGGCGCAAATACCTCCAAGCTAATCGCAGTCCTCTAAGGCAGCACGTATAGGCAACATTCTTCCCTTTATCCCGAGATCTTCACTTGCCTCCTAATCACCGCCCGCATGTCAAAATACCCGAATGATAAATTCACTAGCGCAAGGCCGGAGCGAGGCGGTCGTGAGGACCTAAGCCGCTTGACTTTGGCGGCAGCCTTATGTCAGTCACCATACTCAAATCGGCTGCCCTTAGAGTCAAGAGGCGCAAAAAAACCTAGTGTTAGAATGTTGCAAAGTTCATAGAGGGATAATACTTCGAGTAGGGTGTGGGTTGAACAATAATTATTTTGAACCCGAGTAAAAAATGTGGAAGTTCCCTTACAACAAAGATATGAACCACAAAAATACTTAAACAACTTTGTGAAAGTTCAATTCTACAACAGAGACTGTGACAGCGATTGATAATTTTCCACAAGTATTGGGTTGTTTCAAAAGTTCCACCCGTTTTCGATACCTTTTTTTGAACTGCCGATTTTGAAGGAAGAAACCATTTTTTATAAACAGTGCTCCATTCAGAAGCTCTTTTCTTCTAGTTTTTCAGGCACATTTTCTTTTCATAGGTCTTTGTTCGCTGTGTGGTTGCGTACTTTGAAAAGACAGCGAAACAAATGTGAAAACTTTCGCCTTTGCTCTATCGCCGTGAAATCTGCAGCCGAAAGAAAAAAATTTCTTTACATGCATAATGTTTGCTGGAGACTCGTGCTTCGAAACGCTTACCGAGATATGATTTCAGAAAAATTTCGAACCTACAAACTTTTAGCTCAAACATAACCTGTCTTTATGGTCTCTTCAAGTCGCATAAAAATCATAAATATATTGCAATCGCGGAACTTCTACTCTATATAGTAAGACTAGAGCTAGAACAACTGCTACTAGAAGAATGAAAAGATTTCCTGGTTTGTCAACGGCGAACAAAATCAAAAATGTCAAAAATTGCATTCTTTGCCGCCTCAGAAAGAGGAAAATAAGTGGGTCCTTTCGGATTTTTCAGCACAAAATTTTTATGAAAGACTTCGATGAACCAAAGTTAGCGGTACTGCTCAGTTGACTATGGGCTACACTGTGAGCAGTCTTGTGCAACTTAGCTATATTCCAAATCAAGTTATGCTTTTGCAAAGTGAACATTTCTACAAGGAGGTGTTCCTAAATTTTCGCCTATAAAGTCTTCTCCACTGTTACTGCAATACTCTTAAAGAGTGCGAAGAATAGCCAAAGATTTGCAGATTGTAACGCAGTTTATAGCAATTGCAAAAATCATTTCTGAGGAAAGTTACGGTGAATCAAATTCAAAGTTCGAAAACGGGTAGAACTTTTGAAACAACCCAATACTAGCTTGGCAGCTTCATAACTCTGAGAAAAATTCTTTTTAGGATTTACTTCTTTTTGTGTGTGATAGAAGAACGGTTCCTTACTAACGCCTATACTCTCGCAAGATGACATTCTGCAACTTACTCAAGTTATACCAACTCAAAAACTGACTTTCCTTAAAGGCAGTGGATCGGCAAAACTTAACAACGCAGGATTTTAACATAGTAGGTTCCCTATTGCCCAAGTATGAAAACACTGCAATCTCGGTTGCACAGCATGCCTTCCCTGCCGAGAAAACTGCTCTCAAACTTACGCGCGCAAGCTCATCTTACACGCGCCCGGACGAGCTGGCAATTTCCTTCCCACCACTGAAGGCTGCCCACCGCAATGCTATAACCATCGAATCCTGCAACGATTCAGCGTCATCAGCCTTGCTCCACTCGTCCAACTTCAAAGGGAAGGGCATCGAAAAACGCACGTTTTCGCCGTTTTCAAGCTCTCCAAAGTGGATTTTCGAGATCAGCGTATTGAATAACTTCAGGTAAGCAAAAAACTGAGTAGGTTAAGATTTGCCGAGCCACTGCTTTTGAATATGGGCAACATTGTGACTTCAACTATACTGCCCTAGAAATTTCTCCTGACGTCATTTATATTATTTTTATCATTTTTCTGGACTCTGTATGTTCATTATGCTTTAAGCGAACACAACTGAACAGCAAATTCTTTTATTGTACTACAAGATACCAACATAACAATTTATTCGCAAAAAAAAATTTATGATCAATGCAAGGTCTCTTATTAACATCATTCACATCAATATTTTCCAGGTAAAACTGTCCATCAGCGCCTTTCAAGCCTCCAAATATCTGCCATTGTCCGCTGCCCATGTTATTGTAGGTCGAAACCATTTTTGAGATTCCGCGTTCGATCTTTCAAAAAAGGCATCTTTTCATTGAATATTTTTTTAAATTTCGTGCGCAGTAATTCCTCACCTTGAAAAAAAATTTCTGTCCGTTCCAGGTGAAGGGGGGGGGGGTGGTCCGACCTCCAAAGTGAAGGATGAGCTTTTGCTCACCCCATCGCACCTATGCTGACATCACGATTAAATTACAAACAACTACCTATTCCTAAAAGTTTTCATGTTGAATCGGTACTTCGGGAGAAACTTCTGTGAGGAAGAATAAATAGTGACTTGAAACGATTACTAACAAGGGGATGGTCAGAAGTCGAAGCGGCCAATCCAAACAAGCTGCGTTGATGTAGCATAGAACGCTGATTTCAAATCTATCTTTCATATTTGCAGAACGCCTTTGTAGGTGAAGTTATGAACAGCTTTATTGCAAAAAACTCTTGCACAAAAATTGCGCAATTAGGCACATTATTGCTCTTTAATCTCATTTCCAGGTACGGGCCATACGGAGTGACCTAGTTGCATGCTTTGGCCAGCACTGAGCCGAGAATGCCTCACGGCCAAGTTGGTCATTTACATGCACGGTTCCTTAGCAAACAATGGTCTTTAACGGCTTATAATTTCATCCACAAAAGTGTACTGCAGATAAGGAAGACAGATTTAAAGTCAGCGTTTATGCTGCATCTAACGGTATGCAGCTTGCTTGAGTTGGCCACTTCGATTTCTGACCATTTCCTTGTAAGGCACCCGCCATACTTGATCCGATTGATCCGCTTGATCCACTACATCCACTTCGCTATTGGTCAGTTTGCTGATTTGACCAATAGCGAAGTGGATGAAGCGGATCAAGCGGATCTAGCGGATCAAGTATGGCGCGTGCCTAAGACTTGGTAGCCATTCTTAAAGGACAATGAACACCATGGATTACATGTTTCAGTAAAATTTTTCTGTTGTTTAGGGAAAACCCTGACCAAACAACAACAAAAAAGGCATATCTCTACTTGCTACGCATATAATTATCAGCTACAAATCTAGGCCAAATATAGCGATTAATTTTTTTTGCAGAAAACTACAATAAAGAAAAAACCAGCAATGTTTGAGCCACTAGATTATAGAAATCATGAATAGTCGCATATTCGGACAGGTATGATTATTCGAATATTCGACCATATGTGATTATTGGAATACTCAAATAGTTGAATATTCGACCAACCCCATTTATTCGAATATTTGTTCATTCGAATTTTGAAATGTATTATTATTCGAATATTCGAAGTCGAATAATCTGAAAATCACAGATCGAATAATATTCGTTCGTTCGAATAGCTTTCAAAAGCCGATTATTCGATAATCGTTCGTTCGACGAAATTTTTCGCTCGTTTCAACCATAATGCCTAGCTAAGCTGGACCACGCCAAAACCGCGCCGTCTTTTTGGTGAAAATCACTGGCGGTACCCACTCCACATCTTAGGGTCAAAGATCGTCCGTGGGAGCAAGAGTGTGGCCAGATGAGTCTGCTCTAATCGGGAGAAAATCAATCACATTCTCTTACAAGGAATATTGAAACTCACATCGGACCAAGCCTACGTTGCCGTGAGGTAACAAAATCGATGTCGAGTTGCCCGGGCGCCATTCAAATTAGACAGGATTGAAACGTCTGGGGCGGCACGCTATGGAGACTGCCTCATCCTTTCACCCAGGCCGATCTACACGCTTTTCTCGAAAATGCTTACATTGATGCAATGTCATCGCTTTGCAGGGAACGAAGTCCAGGAAAAAAATTTCTTCACCTTTCGCCCACCCGCCTTTTCTCTCCTTGTACTCTGTTCGCTTCCCATCCTTCGACGTCTTCCACCCTCACATCTCCCGTGCATCCGGGCGATCCCCACTCCTTATTTCCACATCCCTCCATCCACACCTCACCCAATCCTTCCTCCCTCGCATCCCCGTCCATCACACCTCACCCCGTCCTTCCACCCCCCATCCCCCCCCCCCCCCGTCCATCCTCCCTTTCTCCCTCACATCCCCGTTCATCCACACCTCACCCAGTCCTTCCACCCTCCATCCACACCTGACCCCGTCCTTTCTCCTCACATCCCTCATACATCCACACCTCATCCCCTATAACAAGACACATGAAATGCTACATAGTAAAATCAAACAAATCAACAGAATGTACAAACAACTACAATCAATCAAACGGTTTTTCCTGAAATAAACCAAGACATATCTCGGTAAAACTTCTCAATTTGAGCCACCGTCGGTCCGGCCCGGTAAACGGCGTCAAATCTGAATGTCGGTATCGATGAAACCTATTTTTGGGACTGCTTACCTTGTCATGCTTTCATCTACACTTTGTCTTCTTTCCAGATCCCTTCTCCGAATACTCTTGTCGACGCGAGGGTTCTGCAGGTACTTCTCTTTATCACAAATTCGCAGAGTAGTAATTTTTTTCTTACACTTTCATTCCATCGCAAATTACACATAGCTGTCGCGTCAAGTGTGCGCAGCTTTTCCAGTAGCGTGCGCATGTCGGGCTGATCACCTGTGAAGGCGGCGTTCAGCTTACTGAAATGCAAAGCATCATCCTTTATAATTTTTTTTACTAAGACTTACTTATGAAAAGCCTCAGCCAGATTCGTGGTGCGGAGGTCTGTGATCCTCCATTTGCACCATAGATCCTCGAACGGACCAAACAACCAGGCACTGGTTGAATAATTTAGGAATTCCCAGCAGCTGCCATATGCTGGGTGTTCGCTCGAGACGGTGGGGCACTGTACGATAAGGCTCATACATTCTTGTTTCTCTGTATTTATACCCCACTTACCGTAAGGCTCTGACTTCAGAGCACAGTCCTTTGGGTAGAAATGTGACATCTTTGATAGTGTCCCACCATTCCTCTACAACGCCATCTCTTTCAGGCCCCTTTATGAAACCGATTATCCTGCAGCTATCCCGTTTTCTGTAACGTTATGCTTGTTACACACTACAAAGATTTTTTGGTGATTAGCCTACCTGTTCCAGGACTGTGATAAGTGAAGGAACAGCCCTGGACTACAGCGCCTGGGAAAACGCTGTAAGCTGCATTGATGGCAGCATGTTCGAAATCCAGAACAACTTTGAGGCCATTGGCCTTGGCCGAAAGAGCTCAAAGTTGTTCGCGAGACACGTGAACATCCTCCTGTACGTTGTCTCGTGTTTTCGTGCAGTTAGGGCGTACGGGAAAAGGACTTCCACACCACTGGCGCAGACTCCATGGATGCAGTAGAGCTGCGCCAGGTTCTTCGGTTGCTTCGAGTCACTCCATCAGCAGCCACATCAAAAAGGCCATTTGCGCAAGCCTTCTACAGGGGCTAGAATTGAACAGAATAGATAGAACATCCAGAGAACGCTGTTACTGCTAATTAAATCCATACCTGTATGGTCTTGTCAAAGTAATAGATGTGCAGCTGTGGTTCCATTACATGAACGAACCTAGTGCGGTCATTTACGAAGACCAGGTCGTTCGGGATGTTCTGGAGCGTCACTTCCCTATCTTTGAAAGTGTTGATGGCCCTAGAATACGTTTATCAGCAGAGTAAAGCTCTAAAGTGACTTACTACCTAGAGGTTTGTGGACGCTGGCTACATTCCTCGCCGTAAAAGGCCATCACCACGTTTTCTGAAGTACGCAGATGACTATAAATCTTCTCAAAGACTCAAATGGTGAAATTTTAAAAAGCAAGTGTTCAAATGACTAATATGGATATTCTCACCATCACACAGCTCATCTGTCTTCGATAGAGCTTCCTCATACACCTGCCGTGGACGTCGTACAGCATATAACTGGTTGCTCTTGATGTCACGGACAACCTGAATATGTGAACATTATAATATTTGCGATAAACTTCGAATAGTCATTTTTATAGCATGATATTCGTTTACCTCAACTCATTATTTTTTGGTAGTAATTGGATTACCAACTGTAATTTATTAGTTCGGAAATCAATGTCGCATGGCATTCTACAGCAGAGTGACCGCAGAAAACAGCGAATGGAGTATCATTTGATAGAGCAAAGCAAGCTCTACAAGCTAGTTTACAAAACTCTGCGGAAATCTTGCTCCACCTGAAGTTCGAATCCGAAATATAAAAACTTTCAAATACCCGAAAAACCGTATCTCCGTTCATAAACGTCTTAGAGATCTCCAATTTGCACAGGCATGTACTCTCCACACTAACATTCATCTGTATGGTTTGTGGTATTTTTCCATGGCTATAGTACGACAAATAAAAATAGGTGAAAAGTGCGAATATGTCGCGTTTTTGGGTTTTTTGCAAACAAGTTGATTTTTCTTGAAAACTAGCGCTTGTTTGAAGCTGAAAATTTATGGTTATACTTCTAAAGGTCCATACTATAGAATCACCTATTTGAGAGAAGCGCAGGATTGTTTTGGCAAAAATATGCCGAATTTCGTTTTTTCAATTTTCACCCATGGAAAAACCGCGAAAATGTGCATACGAGTGTCTCGTATAGTTAGTACATGTGTGAGCAGGTTAGGGGTTCCCAAAACTTTTCTGAACGGAGATATGATTTTTTTCGTTTTTTAGATATTCAGTGCCTTATGATAGCTCCAAGCTTTACGCGGATCAAACCTGGCGCAAAGGTTCGAGCTTCATTTTGTAGTGCTTGCTTGAATCTATCGATTGGTACCCCAATTACTTACTTTCCTGCTCACCCTGCCGCGATATTGCATATAAACCACGACGCGACATTATTTTCCGGACAGCCTAATACAATATTGAACAGTTACCTCATATGCCAGCCTGTTTTACCTTTATTGGCATAGGGCACAGATGTACAAATGTGAGCAATACTGCACGGATTGCTCAAGAATTCATCGCCGATCACCTGTAGGAAATCACACCCAGGTGAAATAAACAAGAACAAAAGGTGTTCCGTGCACACGTTGTTTAAGACCATACTTTGGTAGTCCTCCGCGATTCCCCTCTTTTACAGAGAGCGCAGGTGTACACATCCCACTTTTTATTCCTCCACGCAATGAAGATGTGTAAGCGCTTTCTGTATTCGGAATCTTGTAGATGAGTACCTCCTTCGTCTTCCGTTGACTCAGCTCTCTCGTCCCACGATAAACAGCGCCTTGCACAATTCCCTCTTCATTCCTGAAAGTAGAATTAACGGGCGCTGAAGCTCCCGCAGAGGATCTTGCCTCCAGAGGCAAGCTTGAATCGCTAGTACCCCTGGAAATAGAATTAACGGGTGCTAACGCACTCACAAGAGTAAGCTGCTCAAACAAACGTAGCGGCATTAGTCTGAAAAGTGTAATCACGTTTTGCTCCTTTTATAACCAACCGAAGCATGCCACGCATGATTCACACCTAAAAAAACGAGATAACATATATGCGAGGACAGTTCTCATGTGTGAGATTGGTGACAGTAAATTAACCGGTCAAGATTCCAATAAAGTAAAACGTGCAAAAACCAAAAAGGTAAGTTGGTAGTAGCTTAGACTTCCTAGCAAAAAACCCCTCCGACCAGCAAGTGATTTTAGCAATAAGAGTCTTGAGTTGAGTAAAAAAGGAAAAAATACGGAACAAGACTTTTGAAGGTTTAGCTGAAAGTTAGCGAAACATGAAAATCGGAAATGCTGGAGGGAATCAAAAAAGCATAACAATGGACAAAATATCAAAAAAAAAACAGTCAAAGCTGACTAAGAAGGTAAGTTGGCAGGATCTGAGCTTGCTAGCAAAAAATCCCTCTTTGGTGGAAAAACCAATGTCTTGCTGTAGATAGTGGTCGTTGATTAGTTTATTAAGACGAACTCGGTGTTGAACCGGGGGAGCAACCTCTAATAAAGTCGCGGGCTCCTTATGTAGGTAAAGGCGGAGCTGACCTGTGCACAATCAGACTTTCCGAGAAATATGCACAAGAAAGAGGATGCCGCGGCTTGACGCGATCCCTGGAAGATAGGTGCCACTCACTGGTGAATGGTTCGATACTTAAAAATAAACGGTTTATGGAATATAGCCTAAGGGAAATAACCGCTATTAGGATAAGCTATTAGGATTAAATTGTTGAGGTTGATGATACATAAATCATCAACAATCCAGACGAGCAAGGAGCAGGCGAAATGGCAGAATACTTACAAGCCAACATGCAACAATGACTCTACCAAGACCATCCAAATATAAATGTGGGCGTGAGTACAAATTACAAGTTTAGGAGTTAGCAAGGTTGATACATAAATCATCAACACTCCGGGGTGTTGATGATCTATGAATCATCGACCTCAACAACCAGTCGAACAGCTTACACTCATGAATAAGCTATATCTCAATTTCTAAGTACAAATGCTTTTAGGAGGTTTTGATTGTATTGATTGATTTACGTAGATCTCGTCTCTTGGTTACTCGCCCGGAGTGTTGATGATTTATGATCCTCAACCCCAACAACTCTATAATCCTAATAGCTTACGGTTATTCCCTGTAGGCTATATTCCCCAACCGCTTATATTCAAGCGCCGAATCACTCACCAATGAGTGGCACCCATCTTCCAAGGGTTGCGCCAAGCCGCGGCATCCTCTTTCATTGTATTTCCTTATGCAGCTTGATAAAGCACGGGTCAGCTCCGACTTACTACCTAAGGGGCCCCGAATGTACTAGATGCTCCCCCCCCCCCGTTTCAACACCGGGTTCGTCTCAATAAATAATTTCAACGACTTCACTAACGATAGCGAAACATTGGTTTCCACCAAAAATGGACCGCGTGAGCAGAGAAGGATCTTCGAAGTGCTTTTCTAATTGAGATGCATACAGTCTACGGCGCTGAACGATAAATTCAAATCTGCCTTCATTATGCGGAGCGCATCAGGGCGAGGAGTTATGGGCGTTCTAAGCCGAAAAATGAACACCCGATCAGAATAAAATCAGTGGTGGCAGTCTTTCCAAATCGCAGATGAATAGTGACGAGCACGAGGTCTGAGCAGAAAAGTTTCTCTTCATAGAGAGTTCTAGCAGTCACAGTGTTCCATATAAGCCCACAATTTTCTGTAAACGATTTTCGTCTAACTCGTTTGCATCTTCGCTACAAAAGCTCTCATGATTCCTTGTCCAGACTCGCTCAGTATGGAAAACATATTGGATCAGCGTTCGATGTCCCCCAAGAAGATACGCGTCTCTCGTGGAAAGACCACTTCGACTAAGGATCCTTCCCTTGTAAGTATCTAAAGTCAGTAAGTGACATTCAAGACCATTAGACAGAAGAGGCTGCACTTTTTCAAACCGAATGAAGGTGCATCTACTCATCCTTACAAAGAACGCTATCTACCTTGTCTCGGTTTATTCTGACAAGAGAAGCGAAGCTTAAAGAGAAGAATTGAGGAGAAGTGTCTGTTTGTACGTGTGGCTGTATGCGTATCTGTCTGTACATATGTTCCGAATAGAAAGTTTTATTTTTGAACCGATCCGGACAAATTTTGCACACATACACTTCGGGGCGGGTAGGGTTTTGTACTACTTGTCCTCATTGATCGATGTCAATTTTATTGATTTTTTATTGATTTTTCACCTACAAGACTGGTAGTTGGCGCAGGGGATAAATGAACATGCTGATTACGAAAGTATAATTTACAGGGTTGGGTGGAACCGCATTTGCCAGCTAGTAAGAATATATGAAACTAGCTGGCTTACCCGGCTCCGCCGTATGTTTCGAATGGAAGATTCCATTTCTCAACCGATCCGGACCAAACTTGGCACACATACACTTCGGGCCCCGGCGGGTGTCACAGTCCACTTTTCGTTATCGATTGATGTCGATTTTATCGACTTTTTGCAAAATTTGAGCTAGGGGGCTGGGATTTGGCACAGGGGGGTAATCGAGCATGCTGATTACGAATACAATATTAGTTTTCGAAACCGTGCATTACTTTTATCGATTCTATCGATTTTCTTGCAAAATTTGAGCTAGGGGGCTGAAATTTGACAGGGGGGTGTAATCGAGCATGCTGATCACCCCCGTGGGGGTATCGATCGATACGAAAAGTAGCCTATGACACCCGCCGGGGCCCGAAGTGTATGTGTCCAAGTTTGGTCCCGATCGGTTCAGAAATGGAATTTTCTATTCGGAACATACGTACACACATACAGACAGACAGACATACAGACAGACAGACAGACAGACAGACAAACAGACATTCAGCTTTATATATAAGATTCGAACATGGGAAAAATTACGTAAAATTACGCAGAAGCGGTTTTGAACTCCATTAAATCAGAAAGCCCACCATCAAGAATGCAGTCTTCATTTCACTGGTTCAATGATAACCCAACTGAAAAAGAGAGAAAGTTGCTTTTCTGGAAGACTAAAAACGAGCTTTTTTTCAAAAAAAAAACAAAACAGAAAAACAAGCGAGTTTGCCGTCTCACTGCAGTACCTTTGATAATGTTTTATAAACACCATTGTTTGGTTAAAAGGGTTTTATGAACGACTTCTATGTCTACATAATTATCTATAGAAGGTCTTGGTCATGACAATCTTCTAAAGACCCCCCCCCCTCCCCACCCACCGAAACTTCACATTTCTGCTCTATTTCGAAAAACGATTTTTCATCTGCTATTCCAAAATCGCTTTTTCCTTTACCGCATCAGACACCTTGTGACCTTTTGCCAACGGTAAAGGCACACGCTATCTCATTACGATGACAACTAGAGTAGATTGAGAAGTACAAAATGGTAAATTGCTAGAGTGCAATAAAAGCGAAGGTCAAGCGTATAGGTGATTGCAAAATGTCCAAAATTGCTCTTATTTCATACTTTTAGGTAAGTTTGTTGAAAATGTTCTTTGCGCATTTGGCGTAAGATAATTATAGGTAAACCTTTGAAGTGCAAAGCCAAATTTATACTTTATATACTCCCTTATTGATGAATGCTGTGAGAACTATATAAACTCTACAACCGGACGGATTGAATTCGGTCGATTAGAAAATAGGTGAAATATAAACTTCAAAACTAAACTGCACGAAGTTAATCCATTTGATAATCGAACCTATAGGAGTACGTATGGTTATTAATAGAGAAGGAAGACCTATTGTATTCTATCCACTAAATTACAAATTAGCGAAACAAAGGAGATTCTTGGGGAATTCAAACTGAGAGAGAAATAATCAAGGGAATTCATAATGTGAAGTAGAACCTTGAGCCAGATCAAACAACGACTTCTTGACACCAATTTTATAAAAAGATTTTCGATTTTATCCACAGAAAAATTCGCCACTTTCAACCTCGAAGAGATACAAGGCTTTCGTGTGGGGTGCAATCAAATCTTGAGATCATAGCAATATTTGGGATTAATTCTTCTTACTGAAGTTTATGGGTCAGTTTCTTGGGACACTTTGTTTATATTTTTCTTATTTATATGCTCGTAGCCGTGCTGTAATCTCATGGTTCTAATTGCAAGAAAAACAGTGCAACACGGTGAACTAACTCTTTCTAATCTTTAAATTGACCCATTGACGACGACGCTTAATTTTGCGTGGCGGCGCTGTGGGACGACGCGATTTTACACGACACTTTCGGCGTGGGAAGGATTTGTGATTATTTACAAAGTGTAAAGCTATTTTGAATCAACTACAATCATCTTCTTGGACGACGGGTCCACAGGTCTCGAGAGTGCAAAAAAAAACTGGAAAAATTACTGAATTGTGGAGAAGATACTAGACCTGGAAAGGACATGATTTTGCGAGGAGTGTGGGCCACCAGTGTCCACATCGTCCCTGGCAGCAAAAAGTGCGTGGGCCACCGGCGGTACACATCGTCGTCAATGGGTTAATTTCTTTGCAATGATTAGCAAATTTTTTTTAGATTACCATACAGGCAAAAAAAAATCAAAACACTATATTTTTCAAAGAATTTTGTATTTTCTAGTTTGTACGAATTTCCCTTCTCTGATTTCGTTTTACAGAAAGCATTCAAGACAAGGAAGACATCATCGAAACAATTAAAGGCTGTACAAACTAGACTACTTGTCCTTGACTGAATGAAATCTTGAAGTAAGCGCAGCATCTTTGCCACTTGAGGAAGATTGTGCTGGATCTGCAATGGAAGATGAGTGGAACAATAAAACAGGGAAATGAAGCGCTATTTACGGAAACAGAGTCCCTGAATGATATATGGTAAAAAGTGAGAGCATATAAGAACTCAAAAATGAAATCGCTCTACCAAAAACTTTCAGTCAGATAAAATTAGAGCCAGTTCTGATTGACATTCCCCTTTTGGCTGTTGTTTATTTCAGCTTCCATTTCGTACCATTCTTTGGCATGAGTCGCCGTACAATTTTACGAGAAACGATGAAGTAGCAGCCATAAATTTTATGGTTTCCGGACGATATCACCACAATGATGCTACTAGAACTTTGTCGCTTACAATTCGGGGTTGTTAGTAATTAAGAAGATTGCTTTCCTCTCATAAAAATGAGTTATGTTACTCCGCAGCGTTTCCTATTGTTTTTTTTCTTCGAACAATTTCAGATCTGATTTATAACAGTAGGTTACGAAGGTGGTGACAGTAATAGTAGTAATAATTTGAAACCAACTACTGCAAATATCCCTCTTCGTACTTATTTTATGTTTTTTCAAAATAAGAAAGCAATTGGATCGAGTCTTAAGAAAGATTGTATGGCTCGTATTTCCAAGCAAGATGTGGCATCTACTTTACTTCTAAAAAGGGCTCAGAATCAGATCCTTTTAGAAATTATCGATCATGTGTAATCTTCCTGAAGTAGCTCAGATCACAATTTACCCCTTATCACGGAATTTTACCTTCAATTATAAGGCAGAAGAGTGTGCTTTATGATTCTTTTTTAGCTTTACCAAACAGTATGAAAAAGCGCAATGCTGGCTATCAGCACACATGATGTGGCTACGACCAAAACATCTTCTAAAAAGGACCGTGTAAGTAGGGGGAAACATCGGAGAATTTTCTTGAAAGTAAGTGAGCAGAGCTGGCGCTTTCACACGCAATCGTAAACCTGCCAGGGAAATCTCCGGATCTTACAAAATATCCAAGCACAATTCTTACTCTTAAATGCCCAAATTTGAGACTCTGGCATCATTTTACCAAAAACAGTGAATTTCCTTCTTTAAACAAGTAATTTACACGTTACAAATTAACCAGTGCATGAACTTGCGTGTACATGATTTTCAGCTTGTTAAAACATGATCTTTATGCCTAAAAAGATAAAAATTAGTTTGTCCACAACGACTAAGCAATACTAAACCATATTTGGTGTATAGCCTCGCGATAACGATGGAAAGAAAAGTATGAAAAATTGTGAAAAAAATTATGTGAATGAAAGAGAGTGTTTTTCTATTTTAGGTTGCTCCCGCGCAACCTGGGAGCACCTTGAGGTTGCGCGAGACCAAACAAAGTTATAGTTCATCCCCTTCCTCACATAATCTTTCAAAAATTTTTACATAAACCTACTCTTTAATTTGTAAGCCCTACCTATGAGGTGCCCACTTTAACCCAGTTTCGACCCCCCTGCTTTGCTATGGCACTTGATGGTACAAGAAATCTCCTTTCTTTCGCCTCCTGTTGTTTTCTCTCCTATTTACATAATTTCTTCTTGACTTTTATCCGCTTACTTTCGCTCCAGATAAAAAGCCGCACTTCCACAAATCCACAGGAGGTTATTCGCAAAAGTAGAAGGGGATTTCATTTTCAAAACTCTCAAATGCCACCTCTTGCTGGGCCCTGATAGGTAGGCATGAGTTTCGTGGAATACTGCACATAATGTGCAATACCACGTCTTTGCTTGCAAATGATTTGACTTTATTTGTGAATGCACTGGAGCGGAAGATTATGAAACATATGTTTGCAGTAAAAAAGGTTAAAAAGACGGGTAAAAAAGGCGTTCCTAGCGCAAACATCAGGAATGGAATGCAATTATTTTTGCGAGTAGAGTAGATTGCAATTTTTCTGATAACCTAACAATTAGATAATATGCGTAGTAATGGAACTGGAATGTAGATAATAGTTGAGTGAGACGCCTTTAGTAATTTTGCTAGTCGTGTAGACTGTACACACGCTATAGTGCAGCTCCCTTCGTGAATATGTGTAGTTGCACGTTTTCCAGGATGTCAAAAATGCAGCGGAGGTCTACTATTACGCTTCTCTCAACGAATTTGTGCTTGAACAACAAAAGAAACCAAGAAAAACGCAAAATAAACGCAAAGCGCAAACGCAATACTATATGTGACCAGTGACACCTATAGGTCATTTATGAAATCGTGACGATGGATTTGACTGCGGACTTTGCGCCCACAGTAACATAAAACGCTCATACAAGAAGACATCATTTCAACGCTCAGCTCAATCACTTCCAGTGTCTCAGTACTATCATATGTGGTAAGAAACCATTCGATTAGGGGTAAAGATCACGAAAATGCGGTTGCCGGAAGTGGCGTGCGTGTCGCGCGCGTTCGCGCCATTGTCACAATCTTTCAAATGCCCTATAAACCTGAAAAATGTGCAGTTGCACACATTAGCAGGGACAACTCGTAATTCACCTGTTTATTCTACTTATTGGCCTGAGATTAAAGTGTAGCGATCGATGGGCATTTCATATTTTCGAAAAGTAAAAAAATGGAAATTTGCTTTTTTGGGTATTATAAAAAGTTTTCTGTCTTTCCCGAGCAATAAATAAAACTAGAAAAAACTTCATTTTTATCTGATGCTGTTCTCTGCTCCCAAGTCTTTTATTTTTAGTATCAAATTTCATTTGGTATATCTATCATTCACGTGAATTGTTTTCTAATCAAATTTCACATTTTCACCAACAAGTTTTGCTAACTAGATCTGCCCTTTTTTATTTATTTCTGTGGTCACACTCCTCTCAGCTGTTTCAGTGCAATTAGTCCAGCAGCACTTTGGAACTCTCACTTCATCCAGTGTTTCGGCTAACTATCGCATAACCATGGTTATGTTTTGTTTCGCAATTAGAAGATGCACGACTGAGAGTGCAGCCACCCTTATAACCAATCTCTTTCGGCTAGAGTGCAAGCAACAAACAGGTTTTTTGTAATTTTTACTCACTTGGCAGCGCGGCTGATGTGCACGCAAAGCGCAGAGATCTGCCTCGGACGCTGGTCAAGCGGAAGTCATTAGGAGTCAGTGAAGTGCAAACTTTTTTGAGAAAGTTGAAGTGGACTTATTTTGACCAACGTCAAGTGAACTAGAGATTGAACAAATTCGCTAAACTATAAAAGTTCTCATAAAGTGCCTCCTATACTTGATTAGCTCTTCAAGGAAAAGAACTCACAGTATATGCCATTGGAGTATATCCATTTCCGCAGGTGTAACGTATCCGCCGCGCGAAGGTCTTGTGTGCCGATTTCCGATCAATAACGCTTGTCTGAATGCGCAAACCATACGCCCGCGAGCGGCGCGAAGTTTATGCGACGAGGTTACGGAATAAATTATTAACAATCAAGTCTTTCCTGGACCCTCAGCGCAGATCATCTTATAGGTAATTTCAGCCGGTTACTCTCCCTCTTTCCCGTTCGCTAGCTAATGACATTTGATACAAAGCCTTGCGCCGGAAATATGAAGGAGTTATTCCAAACTAATCGAATCAGCTTTTGAGTTATGCAACAGATAACACTCCGCATGGCCCATGCGGCATGGGCTTTATCTACACCCATAACTCATAACTTTCATTATTTTTCACAGTTGAATGTGAGAAGGCAGAGTCTTCGCCTTTCTTCAACAATGCTTTGGGCCTCGGGCAGAGTTGACGCGATTTCGTCGTCGCGATTCATCGCGACAAGACAAGTGTTACGGGTTCATTGCATGCCATTTTCTTGTATTTCATTTGTGATGGTTAGTCATGACTAGTCGTGTTGACAAACTGTCACAACCGAAATGCCAGATGATCGGTATGCAATGAACTCGTAACACTTGTCTTGTAGCGATGAATCGCGATGATAAATCGCGTGAACTCTGTCCGAGGGCTTAGGGAACGAGAATATTTCGAAATTTTCAGTCGCGACGCGATTTAGCAATACTCCAGTTGGTCGTAACTCATCGCAGGGGGTTTCGGAATATACGGAAGATAAGGTATTTTATCAACCTACGAAAGTTATGCGTGCTGTTCCTTTGGGGTCTACCATCGAAGACACCTGGCATACTGCCAGATCGCGTGCCGACTGAAATTGCGTGAAGTATGTCTAGGATCTTGGAGAAGTAAAAAAGACAGGTTGATAACACCATCACCACACATCTATAGGGTGTTGAAGATGACACGTCAAAAACATTGCTTTTGATGGAACATGTTGTACACGTCAATAACATGTCCACCTGTTTTTGACATGGCTGGGGGTGACTTTTTTTGGTCAAAATTGATCTTTGTACATGAGGAAAGAGCAGAGTTCTTCCATGAAAATGAATCCGGATAGGAAGTACTAATTGAGTTGATTTGGGATCTAGCTCTCAATAGTAAAAATAATTGAGAAATGATACTCGAAATTTTAATCTCTTGATTTGATTTCTCGTCTGAAAAACCTTGGTTCTTTAAGGAAACAAGATTTTCTAAACGTCACAAATTTTTGTTCGAGCAAAAAAGAAGGCAAACTGATTATGATTTTGATCAATGCGACTTTTGCATCCAAGATCGCTATATTCTGCATGTTTATATCTATAAAATATTTCCTTCACCTAAGCTTAATGTGCTTGGAAGGTTATATCTTTCCGCTTACATCCGTCCAAAATGGAGAATGTTACGGTTTAAAACGGAAACTGATCCTTCAGCATGATTTGATTGATATGAGGCATCAATAAAACTAGGCGTAGAACTAAATACTTCGTCTCCGAAAAGAAACGAAGCGAAAATCGCTATACCTAAGTTGTGAGACTTAATCTCAATGTAATCAGCATGATAAGAACATCAAACGTTGCCTAAATTGATAAGGATTATCAACGTGCATAAGGAAAGCATGAATTATAACAGCACAGCGAAACTGATTAATTATCACATAAAACTAATATACTCTAGAAAATCTCCTTTCAGAGAATTGAATCTGAAGTTTTCATGCAACATCTGGAAAAAATCGAAAATTTTACCGGGGCTTTTACTGTGATAAATGTGCTCCCAAGTCAAGATTTTCGGATGGCTACAAGCAAACATATTGGGAGGACAGAACTTAGCAAATAAAAATCAGTACTTTCGATTCTTCAGAAGAAATCACAGCGGGGATTATGGATACTACAAATTTTCAGGTTTTGATTTTTTGCTGGCTCTTAAAACGCTATCGCTAATTACTGTTTCCCGGTGTTTAGCGCGGATTGAATTACTGTATCTACTAGTGATCATCAAGATATTTCTTCGCGGTGTAAATAATCATCAAGATATTTCTTCGTAGTGTAATAGTTTTATAAGCTTAAATTGAATTCTCATTCAAGTTCAAGTAATCCATCGTTCCACAAAGCCCATACAGTACTGCTCATATTTCGTCGAAAAAGTCGCCAAACTCCGCTGGAGTTCACCGAAACTGCGCCGCATCTTGAATGTGGACAAATTTCAAATACAAAGAAATCGTTCGTCTTAGCTCGGCGAGGCGCATCTTCTGATGTAGGGCCCATTTGAATACGGTAGGCGATCAGATTTCATAGATTCTTATCTACGGTAGGTTACACAATGTGCAGTGAGTAAGCACACTTATCAATCTACCGTAAGCAAAAAGCCGAAAAGGTTTGCTGAAACTTGAGCATCTACCATGTACCTACCGTATCCAAACGGGCAATGCTATATACCAGAATGTGCGCCGCTGGGATAAATCAAACGGCAAAACTTTCGATTCAACCAAAATAAATTTTAAATTTTACAATCCCAAGTGAAATCACTTGACTGACATTTTGAGTTGAATTTACTTCCTTTACCCCAGTAAACATCTTCTAAGCGGATGTTTTGAAATATGTCGCGTGTCCTGACGTAGATGTTACAATATTCGTTACCATTGTAACTTTAGCTATAGATAGATAGTGATGAAATTTTGAAAAACAAGTGACATTTTAATTTGAATTGAAAACCTCTTGAAAATGTGAGAATTCGAATAACATTCAGATGTTTTCGTTATCACCTGACTTTAACTATAGATAGGCAGTGACCGGAAGTGAAATTTGAAAACAAGTGAAAATTTAATTGGAGTTAAAACGGCGTATGAGGATTAGATGTAACATTGCGTTAACTTGATGACGTTAAGTGCATTTTTACAGTGTCGTACGTGGGGTCAATTACGTAACGTTAAGACGACGTCAGAATGTTATAATCAAATTATGCCCTCCGAGTTCAAATTTCGTCAAGAAAGTATAAAAGTTGACCTTATGGGTCAGAGTACCCACATCTGAAAGGTCATTTTGTGATGGCTATGGTGGGTACGGTAAAAGTGATCTCTGGTAAAGAAGTAAATAAAGTTCTAGAAATTCTATTTCAGCCCATCATGATCTCGAATTGTTTGAAATTGTAAGTAGTTATTCCAACACCAAACAGAAATTTCTATGGTTCCTGCTGTTGTGTAAAAACTTGGGAAATGGAAAGACAAATAGAGAAAGTATCCAAATTACTCGAAGCAGGCTGCTATGAAAATAGCATCAAGAACTAGATGTTTGATTGTTTGTTTTTTTAAAAGCTGAAGCTGGAAAGTCAACGAATAAAGTTGTCTCTTTGTTCTACTAGCAAATATAAAATAAAGGAATGAGTTCGATGCAAGAGCTGGTTTGAGCAGTTTATACAAACTTTTGCGCTATAGCACATTGTTTTCTTATCTTATTTTATCCTAACAATTTTTTTGAATTAGCTGTGTAAGATATTAGTCCATATTTCATTGGCGTTTTGATCACATAATTTTTTTGCAATGATTTTAAAAAAATCAAGCTTCTATGTCATTTCTATACGATGCACAAGAGAAAAAAATTGAAAATTTTGAAACCATTTAGGTATTTTGCTCTCATTATTGGAAAGCTTTAGGCAATAACTGCCGCCATAGGAAATACAGCACTCAAATACATTTCAAAAAAATTATAGAAGAGAAAATGCACAAGGAAGGTTAAAATTTCAAAGAAAAAGGATATTTGAGAATATTTACGAAACTACCGTAGAGTTGCTGATCTTGCGTGCGTTTGCGACATCGGTCATGCCGTGGGAGAGCATTTTATTCTTTTCCTATGGAATCGAGAAATCGAGAAATTTAAAAACCAAAAAATGTAAAAAAAAAGATTCCCCTCTTCTTGATGTTTTTGAACGAGATGAGAAAATATTTATTAATTTACAAAACCAACGAGGCCAAGAAGAATCAACTTTTTTCTTTTTTCAACCTTTTACAAGCCAACAATGGCTAGAATCGGCTATAATTTTCAAGCATCAGCTATTTTCCGCCAATTTCCAGTTAAACATGTTCTGGGTGCTAATAATGAAAGCATGTCGAGCGTAAGTTGTTTCTTTCAGTGAATCGCACATCCTTCCTTCCACCACCCCCCCCCCTTCCCCTCACCTCGCGCCCAATGTTTGTTTTACTGCTTATAGAGACGATTCCATTTAAAGTAGCCGAACGCTTTGACCTAATTGACATTGCGTGGGAGCCTGATCGAGGACAAAATAGCCAAAACTAGTCATATTCATAGGATCGCCGGCTGAGGTTAGGCTGGTCAGATCTTTTCTTTTGTGTGTACGTAAGAGTGCGTAGATAACCAGTTCCGATTCAAGCTACACTTTCGCTCCGCTTATGGAAAGTGTAGTTTTTTGCTGTTTCACGCAAATCCTTCATTTATATCCGCCAGTTCCAATTTTGTCCAAAGGCTATTTAGACAACCGTAAAAAACTTTTTGTAGTGGAAATAGCCGATTTATTTTTTTCTTAAAGTGAAAAAAATTAGTGCGGTCACATGCGAGTATCCACAATTACATTCTCAGACTAAAAAAAAGTGCGTGGGCTCATTCAGAACCAATCTTGACGCTATGTGACCCTCAAAACAAGTGTGGCAGTAAATGGAAAAAAAGTTTCGTAGGTGGAAATTCAGCTGACATAATAATTGAAAAATTCCATTGGTCTCACGAAAAATAATTGAAGTGCATATTTCGCAAGTATAATTGAAAATTTGAGGCCATGCAGAACCAAGGAATTTTTAGAACCGTTTTCCTATGGGGACCTTTGAATTACAATTTTCGATTTTCTTGGCAGCTTCTTTAATGCTAAATAATGATAGGGTTCGAGCAGAATCGATTTTTTGTTGATTTCATACATTAAACTGATTTTTTTCAGATTCCTACTTTTTCGAATCGCAGCATTTTTGAGAATTCTTCTCGACGTTCAAAAAACATTTTAAAATTCTATTTGACTTCGTACCTATGATTTTGTAGGTCATTCAGCTATGCCGTCAAAATCCTTTAGAAATCCGCTGTTTGATGAAAAATAGATTGATGGCGTGGGAAACCATAGGACAAAGGTCTTTTTCCTTTACCTGCCAAAAAATTTACTCAAATCCCTTTCTTGTGAAGATTGCGCTAGTTGCTAGTTACTTCTGACTCGGTGCAAAATTTCGAAAGCATTTTGATTGCAAATTTTATGAATTTCAAGCTGAACCAGTCTCCGCAAAAGCGATCATATTTTTCTCGCCATAAATAAAATTTATGCTTCATGCAATTCTAACCTGCTCTTAAATGACGAAACTTATAGCCAAGGATAATTAGGCGGGTTTCTTGAGACATACGGGGATCCACGTGACCAAATTAGCTCTAATTATATGTATGAACACTTCCTTCTTTGGAAGATATGTAGGACAGAGGGAAATAGCGCAAGAAATTGAAGGTCAATGCTAAAAGCATTAGGCTTATGGACTAGACGAACTTAGATTTGGAGGCTTGGGAAAAAAGTATGTTGTAGTAAGATTATTAGGAAATAGGGCCATAAGGACATCATAAATTTTTTTCGAAAAATTTGCCAATATTTTGCTAAATCTCATCACTAAAGACCTGCGAAATTAACGTCTTCCCACTTAAAAATCTTTTCAGAAAAAATCAAAATAATTTTGTCACTCAAGATTTATTAGACTAGCGAACCGGTAATCTGAAGGTGCTATTTGGAAGAGCGTTCGCTTCGGGACCGCCGCGGTTTCCGCTGTTTGAAGATTTTTGAATTGAACTAACGTTCTTTATATATTAGACGATTACAAAGTCCCAAAGATTCAGAAGCTTTCAGGGAGGAAATCAAGAGTTTCTAAATTTTTGAAAAGAAACTCGAAAAATCGGAAAAGGAGCTGAGAAATTCTAAGATTGAAGGCCTTATTTGGACATTATTCTAAAGAACATCTTAATAAAAATTTCCTCTTTACCAAATCGCTGAAACAGGAGTAGAATCATATTTTCTTACCAGCTTTCATTTGCTTTTAAAATTTCACAACTTCTAATTTTAAATTACCGTAAGGCGATTGTAATCTAATGGACCATAACAAAACCTAGACAGAATTGTGTTTTGTTCTAATTACGTCAATTTGTTTCAAAATAACAGGCTTAGGCGGAAGTTCACCACCTCCCCCCCCCCCCCCCCGCACACGACCGGGTTGTGGGTGTTAACCACAGTTACCACAGTACGCACATCGAAACAATAACAAACATG
This sequence comes from Cylicocyclus nassatus, assembly GCA_958299035.1. NCBI lineage: Eukaryota > Metazoa > Nematoda > Chromadorea > Rhabditida > Strongylidae > Cylicocyclus > Cylicocyclus nassatus. The sequence continues at coordinate 84,329,244 of CATQJL010000316.1, read as the reverse complement.
ATCGTTTTCGTTGTGTGACGAAACCGCCAACGTCTTGCGCCTTAGAAAAAAAAGCCCTTCCCCTCCCTCCCCCTCACCCCCTCCTCACCCGCGCTCCTTACTCGTATCATGTCCACACGTGACACACCCCAAAAGGAGCTCGATGTCCTTTTTTCGGAGGACATGCGCACCTTGCGAGCAACAACGGGGACGACCCGGCCCCCGCCACGCCCCCTTCTAGATTTTTACTCTGTATATAAATGCCGAGCCTAGCTGCTTAGGACACAACACATCTCAACTTCTCATCTCATCTCTTCAGATAGATCACAATGCTACTTAAGAGCTTAACGCTAGTACTTCTTTGCTCAACTTGTCTACTTGCCCAGAGCGAGTCCCAGCGTACCCGGTAGGTCAAAAAACCGGTTAGATTTCATTACTGCTGGGTTAACTATTCTCTTTTATAGCTGCTGGAGCTCAGGCAATGGTCAAAGCGCACGATGGTGGGACGAAGGACAAAAAATAGTTAGAGGTAAGCCTTCAAGAAATTTATAATCCTAATCCATTGGGGGAGGGGGGGGGGGGAGGGAGTAATCTATTCCGAAGTTTATTCCCTGGTCAATCTATTGTATACTGAAGTTCTTAATCCTGTAATATAACTACGAGGCTTGAATATCGTAGATTCTTTTGAATTAAATGATTAGGACATGCAGGCACTTTATTTAGATTTTTTAAATAATGCTCTAAATGCTTTTTTTATCCTCCAAATCAGAAAATTCCCATAAAGTCTCGCTCTCTCTCTATTTCCATTTTGACAGTCTAAATTACTAGCGGCTAGAAAAACTACTCTAAACATCGTGTAAAGCACTCACGTGCCTGACCCCCTAAATGCATTAATTCAATCAAGTCAATTGGGATTTTTTCCATATATTTACTGTAAAGTGAAACGAGTTTTTGGTGGGAACAGAGAGTATAGATAAAGGTTATCAGTGAGACTGGAACCGCATTTTGAGAAACTTGTAGTTACATCAGAGAACAAAGACCAGGAACATTGTGGGGGCTATATTATACAAGTACAGTAAAGTAGAGTAGAATATTGCAGTAAAGCACCGCACCTTCAGCTTCCAATTTAAATCGCCTCAGACGGTGTCGCGCTCTACCGCCAATATACTGCTCCAATTCAAATTCGGATTTTTCACAGGATTTTCATTCATATAAGGGCGACTACATGATTATCACCTTACCAAACCCCTATATCTCAGATTACGATAGTTTCTAAATTATTCTTTCTTTTTAGGCCGATACTTTTACGAATGCCGAGCTGGTCAACTTGAACCCCGTGGTTGTGTTAGCGAATCGAATCGTCAGCTACCAATCGGCTCCACGATCGAATCCGGCGGTTACGTAGCCCGTTGTGAATTGGGTAAGTACCCATCTTAACCATTACACCACCCATTACCCAGTCTACCTTTTATGGAGCCAGTAACTCATCCCCGGTCACACGCGCTGACAGCCTTTTATAGCCAACGGAAGTGTAAAACGAGCTTAACGAGCCTATTTTAGGATCCGACGGCTATCTACAGTTCCGATACGTTGCCTGTGTTGGAGACGATGGTAGACATTACAAAGTTGGAGAATCATGGACAGATGCTCAGGTTTGTCAAAGTTCTGATCATTATCGGACGAAAAAATTTTGATAAATTGCATTTGCACCGTTTTTAGATCTTTTTTATAGATAGTTTTCACTGAAGAAGGCAAAAAATGATTTTCAAAGACACATTTATCGAAAAAATTACTCTTTGCAAGTTAAAAAAAGTAGTGAAACAATCTAAGAACCGTTCTGGTCTATCTTTATCACTGAGACTAGACTTCCCTGTTTTTTTGCCACTACCCCACCCTATCAGCTACTTACCTACACCCTGATATGACCTTGATTTTCTGAATGAATCAAATATTGAGATCATTTGTCTTCGTAAAGTTTTATTGGCTATTTTTTGATGGACAATCTAAAGTGCAGCATGAGCGATGTGAAGACAAATTGCTTAGATTGCAGAAGCAGGAAAAAGAAATTTCATCGAAATGAAAAGTTATCTTATAACTTCACAGTTTACTGGCAAAAGCTATAAATAGGAAAAATTTGTGATATTCTCACTTTTCTAGTGATTTTTGAAATCTATACAGACACTAGTTATTTTGCAAATCATGGAAACAATCCGCGTGGGACCTATCGCGTCTGATCCGCGCGGGACCCGACGTATCAATCCGCGTGGGACCTTGCATTATAATCCAACGTCTTTTTCTCACCTAGCGTGCTTTCAATAATTCATTTTGAAGTTGTAATGACTTTTAAGGCAATAAATTACGGTATTTTTCCAAAAGTTCCACGCGCACGTCTCGGCACACTTTTGACTTCATCTATCCTCTTTTTCTCTCCACCACTGGCGCCAGCCAGGCGAAAGTTCTTGAAAAGTTCACTTCGTGAAATACTACTCGGATAGCCGTGACGATTGAATTACTTTTTTGCCCTATCAAATGACACAAAATCGTCAGCACTATCATGGGACAGGCGGAAAACCGCAAAAGGCTGGCTACAAATCAGCGCAAAAATGGCTAAGTGCCATGAACTTCCGATTTGGGGACAGATAACCAGCTGAAAAGTGCCCTAAGAAGCGTCTTTGACAAGTTAGGAAGTGAATTTGCAAGTTGAAAATGACCTTGAATGGAGTCGGTCACTTTGCACACAAATTGAACTTTTGCGCACTTATGTGGACAAAACTTTCTTGCGCAAACGAACCAGTTTGCACACTTTTTTGCCTTCCCTAGTGGGAACAGAGCTACATGGAAATTATATCCCCACTTAGCATCCAAGCATGAATGAATTATGATTTTTTAGAACATCTATTACTACGAATGTGTCCCAGACGGTCCTTATGTGAAAGCAAAGCCTAAGGGATGCATTTCGCACAACAAGCAAAAGCGAATTCCCATTGGTCAACGTGATGATTATGGAGATTATACGTAAGTTTTCAAAATTTAGCAAAATAAAAAATTTCCTTCAAGTAAGATAAAAAATCTTCGATTCTGCAAGTTTGAAGCTTCTGCCGTAGGCGCGCGCAACTAATCAATATCCGATTTGTGATGTAGTCCGCAATTACACCAATGAAATGATAAGATGAAATTTGACCCGTTCTTTATAATAAAATAGGATTAGACTCCGCCGTCATCTATGTCCATGACATGCTGTCATAATTCCACTCCTTTCGATGATTTTTCTCCCCCCCCCCTCTCCTCGCCACCTCCCCAAACAAGTTCTGTTTGTTTTAATTGCAGCATTTGCAGCCCCTTATAGTGCATATCAGAAGTGCTGAAGACTAAGTGACGACTAGTTTTCGTTGTATAACTAGACCCTACTCTAGAGAATGCAATGAAATCACTAAAAGTGCAAGCAATAAAACTTTGCACGCTTTGCAAAGTGGTGAAATTACGGTAGAAAAACGGTCAGAGAGCGTTATAATGGAGCATGAAAAGCGCAATATAATAAATAGCTTTGAAATTGATGGATTTATGGTTCGTCCCTCTCTTTTTTACCCTTTAGAAATTATATTATTACAGCTATGAATGCCGTCAGAACTTTAACGGAACTATTCGAATGTGCAGTGTTGGATGCATTCATAATGGTCAACATTACAAAGTTGGAGAACAGTGGCCGGTTAGTGATTGAACATTTCTAGATGGGACCACTTAGCATTCCTTACCATACCCTATGGAGTATTATTTAGGACGGTGATTTCGTGTACTACTGTAAGAGCAATGGTGGACGTTGCCGTAAAGTTTGCATCGGTTGTCAACATCGTAGCAAACGTCTTTATGACGGGGACCGTTACTCCGAGGGAGGTTCCGTATACCAGTGTGAGGTAAGGGTTCTTGAAAATATTTGTTTTAAGGTCTTCAACACTAAGTTCTGCAATTACAGATTCGCCCAGACTCTTATGGACACAAACCAGTAGGATGCGTATCATACGAGCCTGATGGATCCAGAATTGAGCGTAACATCGGTTGCCGATGGTAAGTAGCCATTTCTTCTGAACAAAGTTCGGCGGAAGTTCCGAAGTCGAAATGCCCACCAATGTCAAGGTTCCCGGAAGTTGCGAAGCCGAAATTTCCGCTCAAGCTAAATTCTTCGCAACTTTTGGAAGTACTTGACCGGACAAAAAAGCTTACCGGAAGTTCCGTTGGAGACTAGCCACGGAGCTAAATTTCCTCGGAACTTCCGAAACATCCAAATCTCTACGAAAGAACTGCTCGGAATTTCTCTGCTCGGAATTTCTGGCACAAAATGCTTTGCGAAAAATTCTCATTCCCCCTTTCTAGGTATTTGCAAACGCCTGACTCAAAAATTGAACAAATTTGCGAGCTAGATGGCACTAAAACGGCAATTCGAACAGTCGGATGCATCTATAGATACAATGTAAGTTTCAAACTTAATTATAAATCCAGATTACACGCTTTATGGTTTCCTTTAGGGATTTGACACCATATTCCTCAACCCTGGACAGTACACAATCTGGGATTTACCGCGTGAACGCAAAGCCGTAGGATTGGCCTGCAAAGTAAGTTGAAACGGGAAAATTTCGCCTAACAAATTTTGATTTCCCATTATTTCAGAAGACCGATAATGGCGCCAAATTAGAGATTTTCGACATTTCAAAGCTTGCTCAAAATACACAAGGATTGACATATAATACACCACGAGGAAAGTAATGCGGCGCTGTGAACAATAGATGCCGATACTTGTTTTCTCATTATTGTTCTGATCATTGTTCTGTTTCTTTGATCTACTTAACGTGTGTCCTGCTTATAGGAACATTATTTTCTTGTTACGTGTATATACATATATATTATATTTTGTTTTGGAAGGATTGTGATGACTACATGCTGCAATAGCAATAAAATTGCATCCGAACAGATCTTTGTGCTACATTTTGCAAAATAGACATTGACAAGATGGGACAACCATTGCACTATTTCCTTCGTGAGATCTTACAAAAGTCTGGCAGGCGCCGCACTTAACCGGTACAGTAGCGGAAGCGGCGCACTAAATGAAAGGCTTTTGGCATTTGGTGTCGCATAGCAAAAATGAACCAGCTTCAGCTTCAGTGATGGAATTCGCAGTAAACGATGTTTTTCCTTTTTCTGCGAAAACAGAAAATCCAGTATGTTACATGTATCTGTTGTTGTCCATCACTCTCATCTATGGCTAGTATGACACTTCGCGTTCAATTTCGCTTACGGGACACCTAATGACAAATGCCCGTCATTTGGGTGCGCCGCTGCCGCTTAGCGGTTTGTGGTTTACAGCTCAAAAGCCGTGTCCCGGCAAAATTTTGTTTTCAGTTACTTCACTCTTTCGAAGCCTTCTCCATGAGGAATCCATATCTAGTCTGTCCAGCGCATGAAAACGTTGATAATGAACTTTTTCCAAAGCTCTCCAGGTCCACATTAGTGGGAAATACGTGTATGTGGGCGGAATCCGGGACGATGGAGGCGGGGCTCGGAATACAAGCGAAACTTTGCCGGGACGCTGCCTTTGAGCATGGCGCCTGCCCGAAAGCGAAGACGAAAGTGTCATGGAAAGACTAAAATTTGAATTTCAAAAATTTCACAAAGAATGCAGTTGGCAAACTTAAACATGGATCATGCACGTGCAAGGAGCTTCTCGCCTACATTCTCAACAAGAAATTTTTTCGAGGTCGAAGGTAGTGCAATAAAAATTCGACGGCTATAAAATATTTTATTGCTGTTAAATCTTATCCCACACAACCTCGATCGCCTAAACGAGAGGCAACAGCGCGGAAATCGCCTTCGGATTGCAACGCCTATTAGGACAGCCCCGCCCATCCAACTATGTATGTGCGCAAGACGACTGCGCAAAAAAGTGGCTATACGAGTTCTGTGGAATTTTGCCTATACGATAGTAGATCCGATATAGATTCCCCCTGAACGGGCGCTGTTACGAGAAAACACCTCCAGAGTTTGGGAAGTCCCGCCCACTGTGATAATCCCGCCTATTGAGACATTTTCAGCACAGTGAACTTTCACTGACACACACAAGTGCAAACAATCAACATCACAATTTATTCATTCATGCATTTTCATCAGATATCATCACAGATACATCGGAGACATCATGACAATCCAGTTCATAGAAATGTTATGAGAACTTGCAAGGATGTTAATAATAGGTGCCTAAAAGGATACATGCCTGACTTAGACTAAAATCAGTACAAACTGAGCAACAGTCATTCCATCCATACAGACAATAGACTCTCTATAATAATTTATAGGGCTCAATTTTATGAAAGCCTATACTATGTATGTCTCAAAATATAAACTAACAAATATAAACCAAATATAAAATATAAACTAACCTACTTGTGGCTCATACAGATGATTTTTACTCATTTTAAATGCTGCCCACAACTCAACGATAGATCAAAAACTCATCAACTTGAGAAATCTTCATATTTGAACTTACGAAGGATCACATATAATTTGACTTTCAGTGCAACTGACTTAGATACCGTGAATATAGAAAGATAAAGAGGGTTGACTATTAGAAGAATAACAAACGGTGCCTAAACAGCATGCGCTTTGAGTGTCATAGTCGAGCTAAAATAGAAAAATTATTTGAATTCATTTTACACCGACAAAAAAACTACATCTGAAAAGATTCGAATGTGGAAAAGATTGAGAGAAAATTGCAGAAAAATGATACTATTAGAAAAGCCCTAGGGGCAAAAAGATCCTAGACATGTTAGTAGCTGCATAGACAAAATAGTGCCATCTTTAGACCCCAAATGAATTTCTTTAAATAATGTATTTTGAAAAGCGCTTAATGATCAAGAACAGAGATTTCGCCCAGGGCCCGGCACGCGTTGGTTTGGAGGTTTTTAGGAAACCAAGTCCCCCATGACTTCGCGAAAATTTACGAAGTCCCTCTCGACGTGAAAATCAGTAAGGAAACCCTTATTCAACTAAAATAGCAACAAAAAAGCGAAAAAAAGCGCATTTTGAGGTATGTAATATAACAAAAAAGCAAAAAGAAAAGAAATTTCGAATCGATTAAAGGCTCTGCCATTGGGTATAGTACCATTTTGATGCTGGGAATGTCGAAAATCTCCTAGGCCAACCAAATCTGTAGCCTCAACAATCCTGCGATGCATTTTCGCCACATATTTCAAAGGACAATGCAAGTGATTGGAACGCGATATCTATCAACGCGTAGAATTATACTACTTTTGACTCAAAAAAGGGGAGAGGCAACGGTGTGATCCGCTCTCTTCACTATATGATAGATTTTTGACCGTTCTAATCGTCTAAATCAAAAAGATCCAAAACTTCTCTCCAATATTTATGCTCCGAACCAACCCAGTTGGTTTGGTAGTTGGTCTAGAAACCAACAAATTCGAGAACGGATATTAGGACACATAAGTTTTGGGAACTTTTTACATAACAGTTTGGAGTATTATTGTATACACATAGCCCAAATTCGGAGCCATGTGATTGTTTGTGCGCTGTAAATAAACAAGCCATTTGATTGTTTGAGTCTTGCATTTGAAATTCGCGCGCTTGCGAAGAACACGTTCAACTCGTGAAACCTGACATGCTCGTCGTGTTTTTTTTTGGCGCTTCCTCCAGGACCTCATAAAAACGATGTCCCCGTTGCTTCTAACTCCAAAAACGAAATCCAGTTTGACCCCAAACCATCGCTGCCGGGCCCTGATTTCGCCACTCATTCCTTTCATGGCCATTTTACCAATATTTTTTTAGACCAATTGTAAGCTCTACTACCGCTCATTCCACCGTTCAAATTGATTGCGAAATTACCACTAGTATTACATCTTGCATCTACCAACTTTACCATAATGGGTTTTTCTAGTAATTAAAACGAATTTTTCTAAATAATCATATAGTTACCTGATATAAAAATCCTTTCCTAGCGCTTTTCAGCGTTTCACTCGTGCGATCGTCCATTCCGTTCCGATCCATTGTCGTTCAAAGTGTAAGCAGGCATATATCTGGATACAATTATTTACGACATATACATTAATCTGAAAATGAAATATAAAACATGTGCCTCACTTGACGGCTCCATCTTTCCCAACAGTTTTCAATAAGGGATTTTTTATGGTTGTATTACGTCCTCCTAAGGAAGTATAGCCCATATCATATAAACTGCAGTAGGGAATACATAATCCGCGCAGTGTTGCCCACACATCGCGATATGACCATGAAAGTATAGGGCAAATTCGTAAGACTCTAGGCCAATCATCGTCGGTCCACTGGACTACCGATCTAAAAAGAAAAAATACTAGATTTGCGGAAAACCGTGTATGAAGTAAAAACATTTGGATTTTTGTATTGAGTAACCATTTAAAAAGAACCAACTATTTGCTGGGTGCTGTGTGAATTATTTTGGTAGGTTGATTTTTTGAACTAATTCAAAAACTCGCAGTTCACAAGGGTAATCACTTTGAATCCAAAAAATGTAAAATTTCTTACTTCATATACTTCCCGCATGGATCACTTGCTCTGCTACCCATCAAAACAGCAACTACTTCCGGTTGTTCGTTTTTCAACTGCGCAAGTCCTGTCTTCAGTGGTCCGGGATACTCGGTCACCACTATGTTATACCTATAAACGACCATTTTCAAGCAATTAACACACTAATATTTCCTGTGGTTATAGTCGCGCGGCTAAGATGGGAATGTGTGCAACTGCAGACATTCGCGCTCGTAGGTGATCTGAGGACGCCGAATGGTAATTGCACAGTTTTTCGAGATTAAACAGCGGATTTGTTAGAAGAAAAACTGTTAATCTACTATTTTTACTGTATAAAATACAAAAGCAGATTCTTACCTATAAATTCATTATTGTGCAATACACACTACCCAGCTAATCGACTAACCTTTTCGCCACATCTATGATGAATTGCGTAGCTTCAGGAAACTGATCCTCGACCATTATATGGAAACCTTGTATGGGCACATCTGATCCATATTTCCTGAAAAGTTTGCGCCAATTGATAGCGTCTAGGCCTCAGCTAAAAATGCTTACTCATCAACAGCTACTCGGAGCAGATGAAGTAATACGGTACAATCTTTGCCTCCATTGAAGGACAACGTGATCTGCTCCAAGCTGGAAAACTACGAGAATCACCGGGAATATGGCCGAATAGATTTAGCCAAACTATGCTTACGGATATTGTTCCAAAGCTTTTCGCAGTACTTCTAAGGCCTCATCAAGAGCGGTAACATAGTCTGGATTACCGTGCCGTTCACGTTCTCGAAAATCATGGAATTTAGTAACAGTGTCGTGCCAAGGTTCGCTATCATAGTGAACGATTGTTCCTTAAAAATAGTTTGCCTCTTTTCAGATAAAGAATGCAAAGCCGGAGGTAAAATAATGCGGCTGCGTCCAGAGCTGTTCACGCCATGCCGTGCCAGCGCCGTTCTAGCACCGTGCCGTGGCTTTGATCAATCGATAAACGGCGCGTGCGCGTGAGTTCACAGCATTAGCACGGCGATGGCACATGAGCAGTTCTGAAGGCTGCCTAATATGGTACACTCACCATCCAAAAGTTTCGAAATACCTTCCACAACAGCATCTCCTGCTTCATTTGATTCACTTTCAACGATCAGCTTTGTTTTGAAGTAACTATAAAGAGTTATCTGATTCCGCTCACGACAAAATTCCAAATTTACCTATTTTTCATAACCGGATACGATCCAATCTCAACAACTCCTTCGTATTCCGAAGCTAAACTTGCCAATTTCTCAGCAAACTTTCTTTCGTCCTCTGATGTGTACAGTGTTTTCGAGTACATAGGTTTCACTGTGGATGATGGGAAAAGCTGATCCTGTAAAACGATAATTATATTATGTCAATTCGCATCAAGTCATTTCTACGCTACAAATAAGCATTCCCGCAGAAATGTTAGCGGAACAGTGTTTTACAGTGTACACCAAAAACTGTGCCAAAAAAAGAGAGAGTTGAAAATGATTTTTGAGAACAAAAAAGAACCGGGACCCACTCTGGGAAATTCCCATTTTTCAATAAAACCCCAACTGTGAGTGATTTTAATCTCATAAAAAACAATCAGAAACCAAGCATATTTGTCCTGAAAAAGCTTTTATCCTCTCTCTCTTCTTCATTCTCTCCCTCCGTCTCTCTTCGTCTCTCTCTTTGCCTCTATCCCTTTTTTTGAATCTTCAATAAACTTTCGAGTAAACCCCTTCATTTTTACATCCGTTGAACTAAACATGATTCAAAGCAAGTTCGCTGCTAAAAAAAGCGCACAACATGCAGATGGAAAATTGAAAAAAAGCTTTCCTTTACAAAGGATTTACTGAAACCAATTTACCATATCAACGCCAGCACAAAGGCTGTGATACATAATAAGTATGAAACAGCAAATTTTTAGACTATCTGCACCACCTGCCAAAAAATTTATCAAGTTATAGAGTGGAAGGGGAGGCAATGAAACGAAAAATCTTCAGATCAAGCCCATTCCAATTTAATTTCAGAAAGGCCTGATTAACGGATAAAAGGACGCTTACTGTCACGTCCTCCTCCTCCTCCCTACCTCAAAAACAATTTCAAAAGCCACTAGAAAGCGCAAATTCTTCCTTAGAAACAAGATAACGATGTATGCTCTAGAAAAGAAAGCAACCAGTACACGAAAAACAACTTGTGAACTAAATTGCCCCTCAGAAAAAGAAGCAAAACAAAAATTTATAACTTGGGATTTTCCAAATTTCAAAATCAGATGTTGCAAGTACTGATCAACTTCGAAAATTAAAATGTGAAACAAGGACTCTTTTTCGTCTGCCGTAGGTCATACCAAACGAGACAAATGATTTTAGTTATACGAGTAATCAGATTTTCGAGAAGTTACCTGAATAAGTTTAATAAGAAAAATTTTTTAGAGGTAGCTACCGCTTGGTCTTTCTAACACAACATCTCTTCGCCCAAAAAATTATTTCCTGCTGACAACCTCTTCTCCGCTTCATCGTCCCCCTCAGAAAGAAATTCGTACCGCACAGCTATAGGCTAACTACAATTTTTGGGAATCGAATTATGCGTCAACAGAAATTTATACGATTACAAAATTGGTTTGATATAGGTATGCTGTGCCAGTCGCCAAAATCTTTTCAGAAAAAAGCAAAAAGTTTTGAGAATTTTTGATTATTCAATTCTTGATCCAGAAATCAAAAAAAAAGAACTCTATCGTCAAGGCTTTTGAAAATTATTATGAAAAAAAGGAAACCTATGATCGGGAGAAAAGAAGGAGTTTTTCTAGGTAGAAGTGAATGAACAGCGGTTACGCAAAGAAGGAGAAAGGTATAAACTGTGGTTGGAAAACGCGCAAAAACGCAAGGTCTATTTTTAACAATTCGAAATTTTGTTAATTCTAAAGATGGCATAATGAGCTTTCATGAACTTCATCTGATCAGAAAAATGCAGAATTTTTTTTATAAAATCCTTCCATACCTTGCGTATTTATTTTGCGGCTAGATAAAGAATTGAATATTGAAAATCTACCTTGAGTTCCACAAACGCTCGTTCACAGAATCTTGGCACACCGGGCAATGAGATGACGTTACTGAGACGAACCACTGGAAAGTTTGATGATTTCCCATCCGATGAACGTGTCCCCCAAAGTAACTGAGCAGAAGCAGGGATCTACCAAGCAGTGGTTAGCAGCAATTTAGACAAAGATAGGAATCCCAAACTTACCGTGCTCAGTTTGTCTACAAATACAGAGTGGTCCTTCGACAGTCCTGCAGACGGAAAATACTTCTCTATCGCTTCAACAATCTCTGATGATTTTCGCATTTTGTCATTGAAGGCTTTAGCCAAACCTAAATTTTAACGATAATTTGATACTGGCCGTGAAAAATGTATAAAATAGGACCTGTATATGTCTTGTCATCGTGTGTTGGACCAACACCACCCGTTGTAAAAACATAATCGTAACGTTGACTGAATTGACGAATTTCATCGCTGATTTCATCGACATTGTCACCGATAGCAGAGATCTATACAATGGAAACTAATTAATTATTACAGATTTCACGAAAAAATTCACAAGAGCAAACAAAGTTGCTTAAGCTAAAGGCTACTTCCAGAAAGGCAGATGCCGCACGCAAGGGAGGCGCTCCGCGTCCGACCGCGTACTAATGACAATTGCCTTGGTCTGGGACTAGTCTTTGTACGTATTGTACTCTTACCTTTTTCACCTGTACACCCAATTCATGAAGTTTCATGCATATGAAATGTGAATTCGTATCCATGGTGGAACCTTTCAGGATTTCATCACCAATCACTAGAATTACAAGATTAAATCTAATTTTTTGAATTTTTTTATCACCTACTTTGTGTTGCTGCACATCTTCGCGAAAAGTGAGATGCTAGTTCGATTGAAAATATTTGCCTACACTTTGCCACTAGCTAATTTGTCAAAAGTTGTGTAATAATATGTTGAGCTTAGCTTTGGTTCAAAAAATTCTGTTTTTTCTCACAATATTGGTTTGATTTTTAGATTTTTCTTTCAAAACGTATCCAACTGTCAGGAGTGATAGACGTTTATACGCTCGTACTAGTCATACTCTACTAATTAAAAGACAATTTTGTTATGTTCTGAAGGATTTGAGCCAAGCACCTTGCTAGTACTCTAGTATGAAAATCACACCCACCGATTAACCCAGCCGTCGGTCTCATTTCGAACCGAGGAAGTCGAAACCAGCGAAGAGTCCTCAAAGATAATGCGTTAAGCATAAGTGCTGGGTTATCGTAGAATTGATGTTGACGTGCGAAGGATAGTGCTGTGATGTGAAGAAGTATCTCTAAGTCAAATGAACTTAGTGCATTTCAATCAAAGAACCAGCTATGGATTTTCTTAGTAGGGCACACTAAACATAGGACAATGTCAACGCACACGCTTGTAAATCAGTTCCAACTCAATCTGGGTTGGAATCGCTCAGATAATCGCCGGGGGCAAGCGGCCATGCGAATTTTGAGCAAGCGGGCACCGGAAAAATAGTTCGCTGATTTTTTGTGGTCCGCTTGCAGAAATTTGGAATAATTTTGGCCAATTTTTAGATGAACGCTCGAAGATCTATCGCGGTTTTTCTATACATAAGTTGCGGCACAGTGGCCGCATTCTCGCGGATTTTCCGCGAGAACATGCAGAATTTTTGGGAGCCGCACGGTCCTTTTTGAAGGACCGCACAGCCCTCAGGTACTTTCCGCTGAAAGAAAGTACCCCAAACTTGGGTAATACAACCATCGATGGCGCCTCTGCCACATAGAGTCTCATCTTTTCTCGGCGTACGCCCGAAACTGCGTAAAAAGAGTCTGAGCGCCTGCTGAAAGTTTGGCCAGCGCTCGCTGAAAGTTGTTTGACGAGCGCTTGCAGAAAATTTTGTATTGATGCCCGCTTGCAGAAAACGCAAATACCGCCCGCTGAAGATTTGGCCACGCCCCGAAATCCTGCTGACCGCCTGCAGAAAAGCGCGAGTTTGCGGACCGCCTGCCCCCGGCGATTATCTGAGGATGTGTCCGCAATATTCATTCTCTACGAAGATCAACCTACTCTTTTCTTGTTAATACATTAAGGTATATCTATATCCTTTGTCATTGTCAATCCTACCGTCTTCAACCTCAATAACTTATAGAAAATTTTGAGCTTTTCTTTGCGACCGATTTTTTGCAAGAAGAAATTTTCTAATAACTTCCAAGTTCCACTTTCTTTGAACCTGGGCATTGTTCGTATTGACAAAGTATTCTGTGCCAAACAGGTTTGTTAGGTGATCTTTATTAATCCAATCGAGGCCTAAGGTTTCGACGCCTTCGTCTTCCTCAGAGGCCTGAAAATGGCTCAAAGTGTCTCTGTAGCTCCACGCCATCAAACACCCTTCCTAATCCTGCTAGTTCTCGACTTTCGCCTGACTTCCCTATTGCAAAAACGTCAGGGCGGAAGATGAACATACCGACAGATCACCACTATGTGAGTTTCCGCACCGGAAATGATGGTCAAGGCGGAAGAATGAAGTATACCATAGATGACCATCGGATGTCATCTACAGATCGCATAATGATATGAAGGGAAGGAAGCCGGAGGTTATGGACAGGCACTCATTTTTGTTGTTCATAGCTGGATTTTTCACTGAAATCCAGAGCCCTTCTAACGCTTTCCTAGCCGAGGTTTCCTTTTCGTAAGTCAAGATTTTACATCTGATATTGAAGTCATTTCCACCATGCGTTTCAATTCTATGCTTGCCCAGAGGTGATAACTGGGTTTTACGCCTTTTATCTGTCAAGTGTTCGTTTATGCGAGTGCCTAATGGTCTTCCTGCCTCTCCAATGTAGAGTCTACAGCTAAGACATTCAATTTGATAAATCATTTCCACTTTAGCACAATCGCCTACTTTACCGTGCGGGCATACTACGCAGCATTGCTTCAACATACAGTATCGGTCATACAATCTATTTCTAACTAACTGCTTTTTGATGTTGTCGTTCGGAATGGACACTATACTTGGGACCGAATCGAATAATTATTCGATCATTCGAATAAATCATTCGAATGCGAATGATTCGAAAAGTCGAATATTCGAAAATCTGAGATTTCGAATAAAATTCGAAAGTCGAATATTCGTAATTTTCAGTTTTCGAATATATTCGATAGTCGAATATTCGAAAATCTTCATTTTCGAATATTATTCGAAAGTCGAATATTCGAAAATCTCAAATTTCGAATATTATTCGATAGTCGAATATTCGAGGGCCATTCATTCGTTCATTCGATGTCCATCAAATATTCGAATATTCGTCGAGCACCGAATATTCGGAAATTCGATAAGAATTGACGATTCGAAAATTCGATAAGCACCGAATATCGAGAATTCGATATGCATAGCGTATACGGGATGTCTTAAAAGTCTATACACCGTTTGATCGCTAATACCTCTCAAAGTCTTTTGCCAATTTCTGGGTAACATCCAGTAGGGATGGCTTCAGCTTATAAATACAGCAGAAAGCGAATCACCCATGTTTTTCTTATTGTGTGTTATCACAGTAGGAAACTCCAGCTTAGAGACCAACTGCAAAATAAAACATCCAAAAAAATTGTCACCAAAATAGATCTAAATCTGTGCAGCAGTGTTATTACGTATGCTGATTTTACTACGCACGAGTTTTCAAAATTTTCAAATGGCAATCACATTTTCGAAAGGCGTTGCAAAACACTTGTTACGGTGTATCGTTTGTTCCACAGCAAATTTCCCATAGGTACAGTCTGCTCCAATTGGGATCGGGCCGAACCTTTGACGTGAATTTGCGCACTCGCTACGCTAGCGGTCTGCGCTGCATATACGCGATGTCTGAGAGAGCAAAAGAATTGAAGAGAGGGCAGAAAAGCAGGCCGTGTGCGTGAGCGCGAAATCCTAATGACGCGGGCTCCGCCATGCCAATTTGGCCTGGTGGGGATTGGTGCAGACTGTAACACGTCATGTCGCTGCCTTTCGCTATTTTGAACGTGTTAACCTCGGGCAGTTCCGTTGAAATCTCAGGAGAAACTGCAAAGAGCGAAAGACAGCGTCGCACCACGTACGCACGCTGGCTCACATGGGAACTTTTCTGGGGGACACAGGATACCGGCGTAAGTTTTGAAAAAAAGCATTACGGTTGAGTGCAAATTCTACATAAACTGAGTGTCTTTAGAAAACTAAAACAAGGCTTTCAGTTCTTTTAAATCTTTTCCTTCGAGAAATGGCTCTGGGTGGCAAATGGGTTTTGAAACCTGCTTCAGACTTACGGTAGTTTTACAACAGTGAAAAGTGATTGATAAATCGCCCCATACTCTAAGTTGATGTCAGCCTACAGATCCACATACTGTTGGGACCGCTGTATATCCAATCGCAACTCTCAGTGAGGGTGTATATTCTTCATTGAAGTACGAAAAATCTTTTCACAACCGTCACAGGAGTTGCTTTTAGGTTCTTAAGTCTCTTCACGTCACGACTAAACAGTTTTTCCATCGTACTAATGTACCATAAGAATGAGTCCATTCTTACGAGGGAAGGATACTGGTGACCGTGGCCTTTTGCGATGAGATGCATACTAGTAGGTGCGTCTTGGAACGCTGATTCTAATTCTATGTTTACTATCTGCTGTGAGACTCCCTGAACGAAGTTATGGACTTTTTTCTATATTGATTTTGCAAGATTTAGGCAGTCAAAATCGTCAGTATCCAGGCTTTTCAGGTTCTGATGTATCGTTGACAGTTTCCTTGAGCTTAACGCGAAGCTTCACTTTATCTGTCCGCTCTTTTATACTGCGTAAGCGAATATTCTAACGATATTGGTGAGTCCTGCATCAAAAACAGTGCAAATTTTGGTGACAAAAAATATTCATAACATCTTTCGGAGGAGCGCACAGCAGATAATGAAGACAGATTTGTAATCAGCGCTTCAAGGTGCATTTAATGGTGTACGTTTCATTTCAAAAGGCCACGGTCATCAAGTATCCTTTCCTTGTTAGCACTTACATGAAACAATTTATTCTTAGTGTTCTGGCCTTTGATAGGCAGTGTCAGTGACGTAAATTATTCGGCAGTATTCGAAAATCGAACGATATTCGAAAATAGAATAACATTCGAGAACCGAATAATATTCGAAATTCGAATAACGAGTGATATTCGATATTCGAATGTTATTCGATTCGAAATTTTCCTTTTCGAATAATATTCGATAGTCGAATATTCGAAATTTCCGATTTTCGAATAATATTCGAAAGTCGAATATTCGAAATTTTCAATTTTCGAATAATATTCGATAGTCGAATATTCGAGAATTTCGATTTTCGATTATTATTCGATATTCGAATATTCGAAATTTCCAATTTTCGAATATATTCGATATTCGAATATTCGAAAAAAATTTCGAATTTCCCCAAGTATAATGGACACTAAAGCAACATCATCTTGCAGTTTTGCGCGTTGTATGCATTTTCGAAAAGCCGCATTGACGCTATCAGAGATAAACGGAAGGCATAGTGGAAGCTTATTATCGTTATGAATGTTGTTACCATTTCTAAGGGATCGGTCAGAGTTTGCCGGTGTTGCAAGTGTTGCCGGTGTTGAAAGTGTTGACGGTGTTGAAAGTGTTGACGGTGTTGAAAGTGTTGACGGTGTTGCAAGTGTTGACGGTGTTGCAAGTGTTGACGGTGTTGAAAATGTTGAAGGGAGATCATCAGTCTAGCAGTTTCATTCTTTCTCGAACGATCTCACCGGCTGGTGAATATGTTGGAAATGGAATTGGGGAATGAGAAATGAAATTGAAATGATGGGAGATTTTCGCATGCAAAAGATCCCCTAACAAGCTTTTTGGAAAGTGGACGGCTTGTCTGGAATAGGCAATCTCCAATATTTGAGAAAGCTGACGTCTGAGCAGTAACGTGTTTTAGTTCGAATCCTGCTGCGCTTGCGATTAGTGAATAAACGACCTAATTGAGGTCTGCAGCGTTTTCAAATACTGGAGATTGCCTATTCCAGACAAGCCGTCCACTTTCCAAAAAGCTTGTTAGGGGATCTTTTGCATGCGAAAATCTCCCATCATTTCAATTTCATTTCTCATTCCCCAATTCCATTTCCAACATATTCACCAGCCGGTGAGATCGTTCGAGAAAGAATGAAACTGCTAAACTGGTGATCTCCGTTCAACACTTTCAACACCGTCAACACTTGCAACACCGTCAACACTTGCAACACCGTCAACACTTGCAACACCGTCAACACTTTCAACACCGTCAACACTTGCAACACCGTCAACACTTTCAACACCGGCAACACTTGCAACACCGGCAACACTTGCAACACCGGCAAACTCTGACCGATCCCTAAGATGTTGACTATGTGGTATAGAATGGTATCCATTGCTGCAAGCAATCTGTGGCGCTAAGTCTTGTGACTCGCAACGTTCTCTTTCTCCAGAGCACATCTGCATGGCTGTTTTGAACATGTTTCCAATGACAGCTCTCTTTACGGATGCTGGATGTGCAGATTTTATGTTTGAAATTTGAAAAAAAAATTTTCAAAAAAAAAATTTTTAGAGACTCTCTGAGAATACGAGAGAGAAACAAGAGTCGCGCAACGACCGCGGTTAACAACTCTCAAAGCTTACTACCAACAGTTCCATTCCCATCGTTTTACAGACAACCCGGACCTGTTCTTGAAGTAGACATCAAGTTCCGTCTCTTATGCTCAGGTGTTCTAGAAGTTCTCAACAGAGCAAAGCGACAGCATCAGAGCAACCTGACACACAGACAATGGCAGGGATTCAAAGAGATGCGTGAACTCGTTTCAAACGGTTCAGTACTATTGTCTGTAAGCGATAAAGGTGGCGAGTTTGTGGTAATGCCCCAAGAGTTGGACCGCCGCATAACAACAGCCCATCTAGCGGACTCTGCAACGTACAGAGTAGTCTTTGAGAAAGAATTCCAGTCACAATGCAAGAAACTGAATGACACTTGGACGGCAATAGGCAAAGCGACAGACTAGAGGATAGATTTATAAGTAGGTTGAAATTGAAGAGTCCGAGTTGTCCAGTGTTTTACAGCCTTCTCAAAACGCACAAGCTTTCTTTACGGGACATGAACTCAATGTCAGAGGAAACTTACAAAATTAGACCAATAATCAGTTGTGTAGGCGGCCCTACCGACAGAATCTCGTGATTCTTGGACAAAATAGTGAGCCAGCTGCTATCAAAGATACCGGCATATTTGTCCAGCTCGCATGAATTTATCAAACAACTCCAGAGCGCTAGGTTTGATTCGAGCGCAGTGATTGAGTCGTTTGACGTGATCTCACTCTATACCAATGTGCAGAATGAGCAAGCCTTGCAGTCTCTATCGGAGATGTTGGATAAATACGGTGGTACTATGAATATGTTTGGACTGGGCAAAGCGCGAATCATGACCCTAGTCAGCGAATGTTTGAAGTGCAACATCTTTAGATGGTCTGGGACCTATTACTCCCAGATACGCGGCTTAGCTATGGGTCAAAGATTAGCGCCAGTGCTCGCCATTTGCTTTATGAGCAAAATAGAAGAACCGGCATTAGCTCGCATGCCGCTGATGTACTGCCGTTACATCGATGATTGCTGTGTTGTCACCTCCACGCAGTCCGAAATGGACATGTGTTTCGACCTTTTCAATCAGCAATCGCAGTATATAAAGCTCACTCGAGAAGCACCAGATAACGGGTGGCTACCCTATCTCAACGCGCAAGTGAAGTTGTCCAAAGGCATTGTTAGCGTGAAATGGTTCCGTAAAGAAAGCTCCAAGAATATCCTTATAAACATAAAATCCGCACATCCAGCATCCGTAAAGAGAGCTGTCATTGGAATCATGTTCAAAACAGCCATGCAGATGTGCTCTGGAGAAAGAGAACGTTGCGAGTCACGAGATTTAGCGTCACAGATTGCTTCAGCAATGGATACCATTCTGTACCATATAATCAACATCTTAGAAATGGTAACAACATTCATAACGATAATAAGCTTCCACTATGCCTTCCGTTTATCTCTGATAGCGTCAATGCGGCTTTTCGAAAATGCATACAACGCACAGAACTGCAAGATGATGTTGCTTTAGTGTCCATTCCGAACGACAACATCAAAAAGCAGTTGGTTAGAAATAGATTGTATGACCGATACTGTATGTTGAAGCAATGCTGCGTAGTATGCCCGCACGGCGATTGTGCTAAAGTGGGAGTGATTTATCAAATTGAATGTCTTAGCTGTAATGCACTCTACATTGGAGAGACAGAAAGACCATTAGGCACTCGCATAAACGAACACTTGACAGATAAAAGGCGTAAAACCCAGTTATCACCTCTGGGCAAGCATAGAATTGAAACGCATGGTGGAAATGACTTCAATATCAGATGTAAAATCTTGACTTACGAAAAGGAAACCTCGGCTAGGAAAGCGTTAGAAGGGCTCTGGATTTCAGTGAAAAATCCAGCTATGAACAACAAAAATGAGTGCCTGTCCATAACCTCCGACTTCCTTCCCTTCATATCATTATGCGATCTGTAGATGACATCCGATGGTCATCTATGGTATACTTCATTCTTCCGCCGTGACCATCATTTCCGGTGCGGAAACTCACATAGTGGTGATCTGTCGGTATGTTCATCTTCCGCCCTGACGTTTTTGCAATAGGGAAGTCAGGCGAAAGTCGAGAACTAGCAGGATTAGGAAGGGTGTTTGATGGCGTGGAGCTACAGAGACACTTTGAGCCATTTTCAGGCCTCTGAGGAAGACGAAGGCGTCGAAACCTTAGGCCTCGATTGGATTGATAAAGATCACCTAACAAACCTGTTTGGCACAGAATACTTTGTCAATAGGAAATTTTCTCTTTGCCTACCATCAATGAGTGAGAACTAATTCGATAAATCCTAATGCCACGTGTGAAATTCGACACATTTTCCATTTGATGTATAAAAAGCTTCATCACATCTATCTGGCTATGTCGAATTGGACTTTTATGGCTCAATTTTATCTCGAAAAAATATTTCATTCCGAAATGGACGATCGTCCATTTCGAAATGAAATGGACGATATGCTCTGGTAAATGCTCTGGTACAATACAATTTGATCATGGTCAAGTTGATAGGGTTTTCCAAATATAACAGGCTGCTGCATAACTTTTGTCTCGCAATTTACAAGTTCAAAATATCTTAACTTCTTAATCTACTTTTTTTCGATGAGCTCATTTTCTCTGGATCTTTTAAATCGATAAAGTGCCTGACAAATAAGGGTATTGTAGAAGAACAAGGATTGCTATTTGAAAGTGTTTTTTTAACTACTAAAATTTGAAAGTGTTTTTTTAAACTATCTTTGACATAGTGCTGCTCACGAGAACTGGTACGCACTTAATAGCCATTGCTGAATGCGAAAATTTTGAAGATTATCCCTATGACCAAAAAGAGTCCTCAAAATTCCTAAGACCTGCGCTCTTGGGCCTATAATCTTGTCAGACGGAAGATTCCATGAAATCTAATATGTATCAAAAAAGGCAAGAAAAACGCTTCCTATTGATACAAACATTTCCGCATCAGACATGAATACTTCGTAGAACTGGTCTGTTAAACACAAGGCAAAAAATCGGATGGCACTTATACAGCGGCGTTCAAAGAAGTTTCTACAAAGATTTCATGACATTTATGAAAACACCAATTTAGGTGAGTCTAACGCAGTTGACTGATTGGGAGAGAAAAAAAGGGGGTGCATATCAACAACTTTCTTCTTTGTATCGGTTTGTGCTGGAACGAGTAAGTTTCAAAACGATTTGCAAGCAAGGGTGCGTTCTACAAAGTGCATTTAGATCACGAACCCCCCCCCCCCCCAAAAAAAAATTCCAGGAATTCTCCGTGCGAATGAAGCAAACCGAAGGGAGAAATGAAACATTGAAATCCCCGAAGAGACTGAGGAAGTGTTGAAAGGTAAAAGATAAGTTTAGTAGGAGCACGGCTTGATATCACCAATATCACCACATTTAGATTTTAAAGAAGATATGCTGAGTGTCGAGCATGATGAATTAAAGCCCTGGTTGGAAATCAATCTTGAAAATTCTAAATGAGCTCCTAAGAGAGTTATTGTGAACTACCAAATAATTCGTTGAAGGTTTTACAGGAATCTAGAAGAGACGGATGAAGAAAGAGACAAAAATTTGAATGAATTGATACAGCGGCAGAAGGAGCGACCTCACCTCTTTGAGTGTCTGCAAATGACACTGTGCGTTTAAGAAAATCGGTTTTACCATTCACATATTGCATTTCTCAAATTTAGGCGATATGTGCGGTCTTACAGTTTCGAGTCGGGGAGATGGGTCCCTAGCGATGTGAGAACATTATAGCGAATAGGCAATTTAACAATTATTCTATGTACTTCAGCCACAGAAGCGGGCCGCACCAGGGGATGAAAACGCTAGAAGTTGGAAGAAAAAGAATGAGAAAATTCTAGAAAGAGTTTTGGAACCGAAAGTGCATTTTTCGCGTACGTGCAAATGCGTTTTTGCACCTTTGCCCTCATGAGAATTTTGCTGTTGTTTATTTTGTTCCGGTTTACTATCTCGTGCTGTTTCTATAGAGCTGAGCAAGCTCATTGCATTTGCTTTTGCATGTAGTTAGCTTTTGTAATGAACTACTAGCTGGCTTACCCGGCTCCGCCGTATGTTCCGAATAGAAAATTCCATTTCTTAACCGATCCGGACCAAACTTGTCACACATACACTTCGGGCCCCGGCGGGTGTCATAGGCTACTTTTCGTCATCGATCGATGTCGATTTTATCGATTTTTTGCAAAATTTGAGCTAGGGGGTGGAATTTGGCAGAGCGGTGTAATCGAGCATGGTGATCAGCATGCTCGATTACCCCCTGTGCCAACTCCCAGCCCCGTAGCTCAAATTTTGCAAAAAATCGATAAAATCGATATCGATCGATGACGAAAAGTGGCCTATGACATCCGCCGGGGCCCGATGTGTATGTGTGCCAAGTTTGGTCCGGATCGGTTCAGAAATGGAATTTTCTATTCGGAACATACGTACAGACAGACATACAGACAGACAGACATACAGGCAGACAGACAAACAGACATTCAGCTTTATATATAAGATAAGTCGAATAATTGTTTGTATATATTTATCCTTCTCAAAAATTCAGCCGTCAGCATATCTGTTTGTAGCAAAAGAAAGGGGAGGATTAGCGCAACGACAATAAGCTGTCAAATCCGTACAGTCTTCAAAAATAGCCGGCATATCTCTAGAAGGAGAGCGGGACAAGGTATGATAGCCCGCCAAAGGCACTCCGCTCGTCCGGTTTGATGTACGGAGCGGACGAGCGGAGTACCTATAGCGGGAGAGTAGAGGGAAGTATGATGATCGCCCGCTAAAGGTACTCCGCTCGCCCGCTCATATCTCCAGCGGGCGAGCGGCGTGCCTCTTGAGGACGAGCGGCGGGAAGCATGATCGCCCGCCCGGTAGAGGCCCGCCGCAGTTAATGTCTGAGGATCGCCACTCGGCTTATAGTTATCGTTGGTTATCCGTTTATGGGGACAGGTTCGTTCGCATGATTTTGGAAGAATCATGACTTTTTGCTCTCACGATGCATTTGCACAAACACGATTTTGCTAGAAAGAGAAAACATTTTTTTGTAACACTGACTTTGCATTTCTCTGACATGTAAGCTTCGGGGGAAAAAGATATCACCTCAGGTTTGATCATTTTGAGCTAGGCCGCCAAGATTCTAATGCCTGTTATAAATTCGGAGCAAGCAGCGATATTAGTCTTATAATCCACCCTTTCCAACTACGCAAATTTTGGGGTGGAGGACATTAGGTCGCCGAATTTGGAAGAGTCCCGCGCGGATTCCCTGCAGGAACGCATGTCCGCACATGTACAAGGGTGCGTATTTGTCGCAAATGACCGCGGGGACCGCCCTTTTTCGGCGACCTAATGTCCCCCACCCCAAATTTTGTGTTAAATGAGCATCCCTGTGAAGAGTTACGCTATCTGACTTAACAACACGAAGCAGCAAATTGGTTTCTTTTTCAAAAAACAGTGTTTGTATTGAATGAGCATTCCCCTTACGGGAATGCTCATTCAATACAAACACTGCACTAAAATTGTGGGTCATAAGACAATAAATCCTGCTTACCCGAATTTTATAGCAAGTTTTAGAATTTCAGCGGTCTAACTTGAGATGGTCGAACCTGACTTTTGTTCTTCTGCTTCTCTCCCAAAGATCATACATGCCAGAGGGCAGTAAAAGCACTGTCACAAAGATTTTTTTACAATTTCTTACATATCTAGCAAAAGTCATGCCGTCGACAAAAGAAAAAGTTATGATTTTTTTTTCAAAAATGTGTGCCATCATGGATCTCAATTATTTCTCAACGTAAACTACTCCTCCGTTAGAAACATTTAAAAAGCTTGAGCTGGGTAAAGGACATTAGGTCGGGCGCCATCTATTCCTACCGCTGGCTGCGCGAGCGGTTCGCGTGCGGCAGTTGTGATTGGCGCAGGGGCGCGCTTTGTTGCATGTGCCTCACAGCATCTTCGAGTGCTGTTGATCAGGACGCGTGCGGATAAAAACTTACTGGAAAATAAGTAAAAGTTGAGAACTCACTACGGAGTGCAGTGCGCGTGTAAGTAAACATGTAGGTAAGCTATCTATTTGCCGTGGGCTGCTGTGACTAACTATTCGCAGAAGTTCTATGTTAGCAAAGTATATCGTTTTTTCTTTCTCGATGGTTGTTGTTGTGGAAACCCCTTTCTCCCCGAGCTTGTCAAGTCTAGTAAAACTCGATCATTCCCTTTTGAGGAAGAACTCCCATTCTCGATTTTCTCCCATCATAAAGCTAAGTCTGATCTCATTGGTCTCTTGACTTAGATACATATGTATGTACAACTCGTTGCAGATGTTATGCAATGACTATTTCTAATCTGTCGCTGATTTACAAAGCTCGAACTGCGTGAGAAACACTTGAAATTGACGGTTTCCGTCAGTTGCAGTAGATCCAGAACTTTGTTACTACAGGCCGCTTTTCTGATAACAAAAGGAGAAGAATTGAGATTCTTAAAGATGGGAAGTTCATCAGATATTAACTACTTGAGTTGTAATGCGATGTGTGCAAACACTTCACTAAGTGAATGGATGGGTGGCGGACTTTATGAACGATAGCGCGCGCTTAGGCAGGCATGTGTCAATAAGGTGCGCACCGTTAGCCCCGCCTATCGCTAGATGGACGAGTTTCCTGCACTACAGCTGGGCACTGGTTCATAACCATGTTCACTAGTCCACTAAAATCAGTCTTTGATATTAAGCCATAAGCTTGCTTCAAGCCGGGGAGAAGCTTATATACAGAATCGCTTGTTTTCTTTGATTTTTTGCCCATTTGTGAGATACTGATTTCTTGCATGTTTTGCTGATTCACCTCCGAATGACCTAATGTCTTCGTAGCAAATTTGAAGTGTGAAATTTGAATGAATTGATACAGCGGCAGAAGGAGCGACCTCACCTCTTTGAGTGTCTGCAAATGACACTGTGCGTTTAAGAAAATCGGTTTTACCATTCACATATTGCATTTCTCAAATTTAGGCGATATGTGCGGTCTTACAGTTTCGAGTCGGGGAGATGGGTCCCTAGCGATGTGAGAACATTATAGCGAATAGGCAATTTAACAATTATTCTATGTACTTCAGCCACAGAAGCGGGCCGCACCAGGGGATGAAAACGCTAGAAGTTGGAAGAAAAAGAATGAGAAAATTCTAGAAAGAGTTTTGGAACCGAAAGTGCATTTTTCGCGTACGTGCAAATGCGTTTTTGCACCTTTGCCCTCATGAGAATTTTGCTGTTGTTTATTTTGTTCCGGTTTACTATCTCGTGCTGTTTCTATAGAGCTGAGCAAGCTCATTGCATTTGCTTTTGCATGTAGTTAGCTTTTGTAATGAACTACTAGCTGGCTTACCCGGCTCCGCCGTATGTTCCGAATAGAAAATTCCATTTCTTAACCGATCCGGACCAAACTTGTCACACATACACTTCGGGCCCCGGCGGGTGTCATAGGCTACTTTTCGTCATCGATCGATGTCGATTTTATCGATTTTTTGCAAAATTTGAGCTAGGGGGTGGAATTTGGCAGAGCGGTGTAATCGAGCATGGTGATCAGCATGCTCGATTACCCCCTGTGCCAACTCCCAGCCCCGTAGCTCAAATTTTGCAAAAAATCGATAAAATCGATATCGATCGATGACGAAAAGTGGCCTATGACATCCGCCGGGGCCCGATGTGTATGTGTGCCAAGTTTGGTCCGGATCGGTTCAGAAATGGAATTTTCTATTCGGAACATACGTACAGACAGACATACAGACAGACAGACATACAGGCAGACAGACAAACAGACATTCAGCTTTATATATAAGATAAGTCGAATAATTGTTTGTATATATTTATCCTTCTCAAAAATTCAGCCGTCAGCATATCTGTTTGTAGCAAAAGAAAGGGGAGGATTAGCGCAACGACAATAAGCTGTCAAATCCGTACAGTCTTCAAAAATAGCCGGCATATCTCTAGAAGGAGAGCGGGACAAGGTATGATAGCCCGCCAAAGGCACTCCGCTCGTCCGGTTTGATGTACGGAGCGGACGAGCGGAGTACCTATAGCGGGAGAGTAGAGGGAAGTATGATGATCGCCCGCTAAAGGTACTCCGCTCGCCCGCTCATATCTCCAGCGGGCGAGCGGCGTGCCTCTTGAGGACGAGCGGCGGGAAGCATGATCGCCCGCCCGGTAGAGGCCCGCCGCAGTTAATGTCTGAGGATCGCCACTCGGCTTATAGTTATCGTTGGTTATCCGTTTATGGGGACAGGTTCGTTCGCATGATTTTGGAAGAATCATGACTTTTTGCTCTCACGATGCATTTGCACAAACACGATTTTGCTAGAAAGAGAAAACATTTTTTTGTAACACTGACTTTGCATTTCTCTGACATGTAAGCTTCGGGGGAAAAAGATATCACCTCAGGTTTGATCATTTTGAGCTAGGCCGCCAAGATTCTAATGCCTGTTATAAATTCGGAGCAAGCAGCGATATTAGTCTTATAATCCACCCTTTCCAACTACGCAAATTTTGGGGTGGAGGACATTAGGTCGCCGAATTTGGAAGAGTCCCGCGCGGATTCCCTGCAGGAACGCATGTCCGCACATGTACAAGGGTGCGTATTTGTCGCAAATGACCGCGGGGACCGCCCTTTTTCGGCGACCTAATGTCCCCCACCCCAAATTTTGTGTTAAATGAGCATCCCTGTGAAGAGTTACGCTATCTGACTTAACAACACGAAGCAGCAAATTGGTTTCTTTTTCAAAAAACAGTGTTTGTATTGAATGAGCATTCCCCTTACGGGAATGCTCATTCAATACAAACACTGCACTAAAATTGTGGGTCATAAGACAATAAATCCTGCTTACCCGAATTTTATAGCAAGTTTTAGAATTTCAGCGGTCTAACTTGAGATGGTCGAACCTGACTTTTGTTCTTCTGCTTCTCTCCCAAAGATCATACATGCCAGAGGGCAGTAAAAGCACTGTCACAAAGATTTTTTTACAATTTCTTACATATCTAGCAAAAGTCATGCCGTCGACAAAAGAAAAAGTTATGATTTTTTTTTTCAAAAATGTGTGCCATCATGGATCTCAATTATTTCTCAACGTAAACTACTCCTCCGTTAGAAACATTTAAAAAGCTTGAGCTGGGTAAAGGACATTAGGTCGGGCGCCATCTATTCCTACCGCTGGCTGCGCGAGCGGTTCGCGTGCGGCAGTTGTGATTGGCGCAGGGGCGCGCTTTGTTGCATGTGCCTCACAGCATCTTCGAGTGCTGTTGATCAGGACGCGTGCGGATAAAAACTTACTGGAAAATAAGTAAAAGTTGAGAACTCACTACGGAGTGCAGTGCGCGTGTAAGTAAACATGTAGGTAAGCTATCTATTTGCCGTGGGCTGCTGTGACTAACTATTCGCAGAAGTTCTATGTTAGCAAAGTATATCGTTTTTTCTTTCTCGATGGTTGTTGTTGTGGAAACCCCTTTCTCCCCGAGCTTGTCAAGTCTAGTAAAACTCGATCATTCCCTTTTGAGGAAGAACTCCCATTCTCGATTTTCTCCCATCATAAAGCTAAGTCTGATCTCATTGGTCTCTTGACTTAGATACATATGTATGTACAACTCGTTGCAGATGTTATGCAATGACTATTTCTAATCTGTCGCTGATTTACAAAGCTCGAACTGCGTGAGAAACACTTGAAATTGACGGTTTCCGTCAGTTGCAGTAGATCCAGAACTTTGTTACTACAGGCCGCTTTTCTGATAACAAAAGGAGAAGAATTGAGATTCTTAAAGATGGGAAGTTCATCAGATATTAACTACTTGAGTTGTAATGCGATGTGTGCAAACACTTCACTAAGTGAATGGATGGGTGGCGGACTTTATGAACGATAGCGCGCGCTTAGGCAGGCATGTGTCAATAAGGTGCGCACCGTTAGCCCCGCCTATCGCTAGATGGACGAGTTTCCTGCACTACAGCTGGGCACTGGTTCATAACCATGTTCACTAGTCCACTAAAATCAGTCTTTGATATTAAGCCATAAGCTTGCTTCAAGCCGGGGAGAAGCTTATATACAGAATCGCTTGTTTTCTTTGATTTTTTGCCCATTTGTGAGATACTGATTTCTTGCATGTTTTGCTGATTCACCTCCGAATGACCTAATGTCTTCGTAGCAAATTTGAAGTGTGAAATCATTCTATAATAAAGAAGGGCAAGTTTTGCACTTACATGTTGACAAGTTGCGGAATGAGGCGAGTGATTGCCGAGGGTGGGGAGGGTCCAGATTTGTCAACAAGGCTAGCGTGTTTTTGAAGAGGTAAGCATCGTCCCTCCTCGGGAATGTTTTCGAAAGGGTGCGTCTACTAAGTGCAAAAAGGCTATAGTGTGGGAAGGTGCCGACACTCTCGTAAGGTTGCTAACAGTACCCCCCCCCTCTTTCGCAAATTTGTACTCGGATGTATGACTTGGGAACTCGGTGTCTTGCGTAAACATGCTGTAGTAGTTTCTCAACGTTGCTTCAACTGTTCACACTCTCATCTTCCTGCTAAAGTTCTTGGCAGCCCGTAATTTTCAAAGTTCATGGTTGCTTATAATTGGTGAGGACTGATGAGGACAGTTCTTTGTTCTTTTCGAAATAAAAGTTGGTAAACGGCCCGTAGAGCGATTTTTATAGGTCTCTAAGGCTCATAGGGCATCATCTCTTACACTCCGGTCTATTAGCTGTCCATTGGGTAGATCTTTCAACAAATGTAGTTGTTCATAGGACACTTTCTTTGTAGGGGCTCGTAAGGCAGTTCTGTTAATAGTATTGATCTGCAAGCTTCACGTAGCGAATTTTTTCCACAAATCATTCAATTATCGTTCCGTAAGCTTCGCACATGGCAAAATTATTTCTCAGACGGTGATCTCTAAGCGGCCAGAGCATCTCCTAGAATAGTCGGTCTGTATGCGGCGCATAGGGGAGTCCCATTGAAAGTTCGTTTGCATGAACGTGATATCGTAAGCGGTTCATAATTATTTTTTTGTTTGGATGCTGGGAAATCACAAATTCTTGTTTATAAGGGACTCGCAGAGCGGTTCTTTCTCAAATATCGATCTATGAGCGGCTCTTGAGGCAATTGTTTCTCCAAAATATGTTTTTTTATATACCGGTCTGTAAGCGGCGCATAGCGCAGTTCCCTACCAAGATAATGGCCTGCAAGAGGGCCATGGGCAGTTAGTTTCTCACAAAATATCGGTTTGCAACCACCCTTCCCCCCCCCTTCCCCCATTGGGGGGCTCCTTCCAGGCCCATAGGGCAGTTTTTTCCCTTCAAATATCGGTCTGTAGAATCTCATACGGCATTTCTTTTTTGAAATTTTGGTCTGTAAGAGGCCAGTAAAGCAGTTTTGTCACGGAATATCATTTGTATGGATTTCAAGGGCACTTCCTCGAAATACCGTTGTGTAGATATCTAATTAGCTGGTAGCTCCATTTTTTCGATCAAAACTTCAGTCTTTGGCTCCATAGAGCAGATCATATGTGAGCGCTTCGTACGGCAGTACAGCTTGTAGTGGTTCTAGGGTAATAGAATACTTTAGGATATCGGGCTGATTCCTATAGGGCAGCGCCTTCTCATAATTATTGGTCTATGGAGGAAGGAGGGGGGAGGGGGGGGAATGCTTGTAAGGTAGCTATTTCTCAGAATATCGGTCTATAGGGCGGCCTTAGCGCAGTTTTTTCTCAAGTATGGGTTTGTTGGAGGTCAGGGGAGGGGTTTGTGTACTTTCTGAACCGGTACATAAGCTTCTTATATGGCAATTATTTTTTATAAACATCGGTCTATAGGGATTGTGATTAACTTCTTAACACTTTGGTCTGTCATCGACCCATAGGGCATGTTCTTCCTATAGTTACCGGTCTACAGTGGCGCGTAGGGCTGTTATTCTTTGATACATTAGTTAGGACGTAAAGATATGTCTTAAGCAGCCTCTTAGCTTCTCTTGTTCTCAAAATATTAGCTTGTGGTATACATAGGGCGGTTGTTTCTTGAAAAAATAGTCCAAGCGGCTCTTTGGGCATTTTTTGAAGGTTGGTTTGAAGATTTGAAGAGCAATTCCTTCTCAAAATATCGGTCTATGCGCGGCCCATAGGGCAACCTCTTCTCGAAGTGAAGGACCGCAAGCGGCTCATAGGCTTCTTTTTCATGTGCAGTTTTTTTGAAAAATATCGGTTCGTAGGCAGCCCACAGGGCAGTTACTCCTCAAAGTAAGGATCTGTAAGCGGCCCATAGGGCATTTCCTTCTAATGACTGATCACCGTTCGCGGGCAGTTTCTTTCGTCTGTACAGCCCATACGGCTTCCTCGCAATATTAGTGTGTAGGGGGCGTGGCAGATTTACCCAGAATATAATATCATTTATAGTTGTTCAGAGGACAGCACTTTCTCAGGTTACAACTCTGTAGAAGGCCCGTAAGAAAGCTTTTTCTCGTGAAATACCGTTCTGGACAATTGTAGGGCAGCTCTTACGTATGTCGCTCTGTAGACGGTACGCTGAGCAGGGTTTATTTTTAAAAAAAGTGGTCTGTTAGCGACACGCAGGGCATAAGAACAATGCTTGTTTTCGCTGCCGAAATTTTTCGGGAACTAAAGTATGTAGCTGAGTTATTGTAGACTACATCGTTGTTCTGAGAATCGACTGCTTGGTGACTTTCAGTGAAGGTTGGTGGAAAAATTTGGCCCAAAGAAAATTTTTAAAAGGGACTCAAAAGATATCGACTATCAACTACGAGAATTCTTATATTTAGAGGAGAGTCAAAAGTCATTGATTAATCAGTTTCGTGTTGCCCACAACTGAAAGGTATAAAACGTAGGTGTAATTGTGTTGAGAATCATACGGCTAAATTGTTTTGCCCCAACCCACTTGCAAGCGGCCCTTAGGGTCGCTAGTCAATTTAAAACACCTCAGGCATGATTGTCTGGGTGACCTCATATCTTTAACTGTTCACACGCAAGCGAATCAGCAATCGATTTGATTCGAAAGCGCAGTTTCTGGAAGTAATGCACAATTATTTTTTGTAAAAGCAGATTCCGTGGAGAAATTATAAGTGACTGCGGTTTTTCTAAATTCTTACGAATTTCGTTTTTCTGAATTCTTATGAATTTCGAGCTATAAGCGAATATTTGTTGAAATTGGTTTTCGGTCATTCAACTGATGAGAGCATGAAATAATTTTGTTAATTGAAGCAGATTATCAAATGTAATGATGTATACCAGTTATTGAAATTAGTTTGCTTGAAGCAAAATTTGCCTAAAATGAAATCTGTATTTAGCTACGAGTAAAGTTTTAAAACTTAGTTTTCTGATAAAAGAGATAATCGTGTTGGTCATTTCAGCAATAATAATAGTATTTCTCGATAAGCTGACATCTTCTTGAACTGAACTTGAGAGTGTACAATAAAGAATATTCGATATAGTAACAGATGTGAATAAAGAGAACTGAAACACTTTTTCAAGCATTTTCGGAACAAATTCCTCACAGCTGCTATGAAAAATCAATTTGCACAAACCTACTAGGAACAAAAAACTGAAACACATCAAAAAAGAGCTTGCGAACTAATTTATAATGAAAAATGATTCTGAAAGCTGGTTTTCAATTCAATTGAAATTTTGAATTCTATTCTATATCCAAATTGCAGCTAACTGAAAGAGCATGAACGAAATATTAGAGTTTTCTGATAGTCAACGCATTCCTAACTAATTGACAAGGAGGCGGAGCATTCAGCGCATCGCGTACGGTACCCAGCAGGCGGCTGGCACATGCTATCGTTCATAAAGTCATACACCCTGAATGGATTGTAAAGTTCTGGGCAAGAACGTGATATCTTCGGAGTGAAGGAGCTTATGCGAAGAACCATTAGATGACTGGTTGTTTGATGCTGGTAGGTTTTGTAGCAATGCCAATACACCTAGATTACTTTTATAACATAGGTACTTGTTTAGATACTATCTAGCATTAGACAGCGCATGGTCTCAACCCGCTCATAAGTCAAAACCTTTTACGATGTAAATGTAACGAGAATTTAACAGGAGAGGAAGTCGCTAAGTCCCAATATAGCATGCATACTGCGAATGAATCAAGAATGCTTTACGATCGGATGTGTAGGCAGGCACTTCTTCATCTCCTTCATTACCACCATGATAAGATCGAATATGATTTTGAACATCCTCAAATCGTTGAAGTTACACAGAGTTAGGGAAAGTTAGCTTAAACTTCAAGAGATCGTGGTCGGTATAGAAAAGACATTCAAAACCTTCTTTAGTCTCTATCTACATAAAATAGCAATCATCAGAAAAGGAATAAGCTACTCAGGTCTTGCAGGGAGTTGTCTGATACCACCGTCATAAGGTCAAGTAGCGTACACCAATGAAACGAAACCAATGCCTTCATCAACATTTCATTTGCTCACTCTACAATGAATAAAGGGCGCCAAAGTCTTCAGTGCCAGTTTGGTGCCATGAACTAAAGTCTTCAGTAACAGTTTGATGCCATGAAAACCAAGTCCAGGAGGGAATGCGCGCTCTTACACCAATCACGGCTACCGCACGCGAACCGCTCGCGCAGCCAGCCCGGTAGAAATAGATGGCGCCCATTAGGTCGCCGAATTTGGAAGAGTCCCGCGCGGATTCCCTGCAGGAACGCATGTCCGCGCATGTACAAGGGTGCGTATTTGTCGCAAATGACCGCGGGGACCGCCCTTTTTCGGCGACCTAGTGTCCTCCACCCAGCTTGAGCTCATTGAATCACCGCGCTACCGGGATGACACGGAAGTCAAGAAAATCTAAACTCATCAATTTTTCATGACATACGGCAGACTGGTAGTCCTTGACATAAGAAAAAAGTTCCGCTAAAAAAGTACGGCGGCGTACCAAATTGTGCACTTATTCAAGAAATTCGTGAACAACTTCAGTGGTGTTGTATGTTCATGTTGGAAATATTCTAATGGATTGCAATAGTCCTCGCCCTCTTCAAGTAAAGTCTGGGCCAACCAAGTGTAGACATTCTGTCCCAATCCCAATGAGGCCAAAACTGGCAGACTGGAGATCGTATCGCGAGGGTTTTGCGCCACCTGCGTTAGCTTGTCTGCTCTCTTCAACCTCTTCGCTCTCTCCGACAGCGCGCGTATGCAGCGCAATCCCTTAAGGCTACGAGCGCGCAAATTTGAGTCAATGGCCCGGCCTTATCCTGACTGAGACAAACTGTACAAATACTGCTTTCTTGCCGTTCTCAACGCTCCGTACCACCGTACCGAAAGACCAGCTTCATTTCAGAGTTGCTATAAAATATATAAAAGACGCTCTGTTAAGCAAATTAACGCGTTGGTAAAGGGACAACACGACCCATCGGTGGGTCGCACTTTTTCAAAATTCTTACTCAAATGTTCATAGCCGAGCTTTGCGGATTCTAGCACTTGTTTGGAAAACGTTTTCTAAGATTCTTGAATAAACTCTACTATTCCAGACCATCCGATCCACAGATGTGTCATAGGTTCGACGTTGCAAAATAGCCCTGGTCCGAAATGGCAGAAATCAAAGAGAAGCTGATCATGAATATACTGAAAGAAGTATCCCCGCAGTCCTGGGCATGTGAGAGTTTCCATGCTAAGATTTAAAAACTGCAAAATAGAGTACCACGACAGAAAATACAGTGCCGTTAGGTGGCACACCGCCTCCATTTCAGAAATTAATTCACGCGCAAATGTTGTCAGTGAATGTCGGTAGAAATATATAGGCCAATAGATTTGACGGAAGGTATAGTGCAAGGGCACTATACCTTCCGTCAAATCTATTGGCCTATATATTTCTATATATGTGTTGATTAGATCATTTACATTGTCGGTTGAGTTGTGGTGTTTTATTGAAAGCTATCATCAGTTTCCGCATGAAAAAGACATGCGCCCAGATTTGCACGGACATCCACTCCGAGGTAGAAACTGGAAATTGGTAGCTAATTCACATGAATGGAAGGTTAAGTGAAGGAAATGGAGAGGTAGAAAATGAAATATTGTGTCTTACAGTGGCAATTTAGGTACGTAAGAAACGAAGGGAAGCTAGCGCCGCGCTGTTATGTGGCACCTTCCTATAGGCCGAACTTCAGCTATGCGGAACCTGTCGAACTGGCTTGACATGCATTCCAACTCAATAGATCTTTTGATTCGCACGTTTTTAGTTATGTTCAAAGTAATGGGAAGAATACCTGACATGGGCTGCGGTCTGCTCATACCAGGTGATTGCATCAAATTTTGAATGAATTTCTCCGAGAATATCAAAAACATTACGAGTGCAGAAGAAAGGAAAAAGATGTAGAACGACTTTCGAGAGATATTAGCAAACGAAGCAAATGTTAGGGGCGACTACTACAACCTAAATAACATTGCTTACGCAGCATCAAGTACATTAGTGCAATCTAAGGGGCGATTAGTCACAATTAGTGTAGCTGAGCAGTGAAAAATGCCGTGGAATGAACCATTTTGTACAAAGAGCCATAACTGATATTTATTTATTCAATTTCGAGCTAACCAAAAATATTACTACATGAAAAATGAAGGGAAATCGGCAGCAATCACTGAATAACGAGTAGCATAAGATAGGATGCCTCTACTATGTAGGTGAAAGTTTGTAATGATTCAATGAAAGGAAACAAAATGAAATTACAATTGAAATCGAGCTTGCACATATCTTCCAAAAAAAAACTACTAACAATAAAAGACAACAGTGCTAACAACAATAACAACAATGAACGACGTCATACGAATCGATATGATACCCTTTACGTATCCGTAGCTAATGCGTTGCTGCACGCGTTTTCCGCTTCTGCTTGTGACTCAGAACTTTCGGCGTGTACTCCGAAAAAGGCATTTCCTAAACAATGAATAGATGACTGTATATTTCTTAGACTTATTCGCATCACAGATAAAGAAAATCGGTAAAAACCGTTGAAGCTTCTTGACAAAAGAGTGTGTGCTATGCTACGTCAGCTACAGTCGACTAGATTTTCCGCCTGATTTAGTGTGCTGCGGTGAAAAAATGCGGTAAAATTTGTAGTGAACAAATAAGCTACTAAAGACTTGCATCTCGCGTATTGTTCGCCCGGAAGTAAGCTGAGGTTCGAGTAGATTTTTCGCTCAAAGGCAGTCGGGAAGATTGCGACTGCAAGCTTTCTACACCTTCTGCATGAGCTGAATCCAGTGCTGTGCTTTAAAAGTCAAAACGCGCTTTTTACGGCGTTTGTTAATGTTGGCGGGATGGCGGAATCCCTTGGCGGATTGGCAGGAATCCCCGCCCATCCCTCCAGCTATCTCCAGGGTAGGAAATACCCTAAAAAGCACTTTTGGCATTTCAAGCATAGCACTGGACTCCATCCAGAATTCCATGTAGGTGTGGAAAGCTCGCGGTGGCAATTTTCCCGAACCAGTGCCTTAGATACAGTGTGTTTGCGGTGACGAGAAATTGCGGTAAATTTTGCCAGTAATGCCGGCATTTTGCACGCCCAAATTGACGACAACCTTTAGAATCTCAAGAATTCACTAGGTTTAAGATTTACCTTGAATTTATAGATAGAAAGCATTACTACAAGATTTCGAAGAAAATTCGACGTGAGGCCAAACGAAAAAGCATAGCGACCCGATGTGCGCTCTAGACCTGTGTTCGGTCACTTCGCACATGAAAAACGTGCTCTAGTCGCCGTGACCGTAACGAAAGATGTAATACTGATTTTTAATCTATTGATGTATACTTTATAAGAAACCAAAAAAAAGCAGAAAGCGTAAGTACTTCGATTCTCATGCTTTTTAAGCCTGATCACCGAATTCCATTGGAGTATAACGAATTTTCACGAAGAACTGTGCAAAGGATATAAAAAAAGTTACCATTTCTAGTAAAAAC
Organism: Cylicocyclus nassatus; assembly: GCA_958299035.1. Taxonomy (NCBI): domain Eukaryota; kingdom Metazoa; phylum Nematoda; class Chromadorea; order Rhabditida; family Strongylidae; genus Cylicocyclus; species Cylicocyclus nassatus. Next base: position 84,293,122 of record CATQJL010000316.1, on the reverse strand, counting down.
ATGCCTTGATAATTTCTGCCTGCCATTTCTTCGCATCTTCCTCTCTCAAACAATACATCTCAGCGATAGTGTTCCTACCATCATAACAGGTAAGTACCAGTATCTCATCCTCTCCGACAAGATTCACCTTTTTTAGAGCGTCCTGAAATTGTAATATCTATACTTGAATATAATTATGGATGAATTAGCTTGGTACTTACAATGTCAACCTTTCTAACCGGAGTGATCTTGTATATCTCCCCACTGACACCTCTGATGCTTATTACGAGAGTGATCCAGTCCGGATCAGGTTCAGCACCGACTGTTGAGCAGCTGTCTACGTTCGCGATGTCATACAGTGTCAATAAATGGATCAAATCAGATCCCCCATCGTACGAAGACTTGATGATGCGCTAGAATAAGCAATATGACGTGAGCACAAAGTAATAAAGTGACGAACCAATGGTACGCTGTCCATGACATTCACATTCACAGCACGGGAGACTCTGCCAAACCTTGTGCTAACCGATTCTCGGCGAGAAGGGCCGGTTATCCACCTGAACGATAGGTATACCTTGCCTACAAACTTAATGAGCAGAACTAACTGTCCATCCGTCTCTGATCGTCTCATCGGAAGAAGTGCAGTTCTCCATCGTACGCGAACTTCACTGTGCTTAGGATCCGATATCAAGCTAGAACCAAGAAGATTCAATTTTGTATTATAAACGAGTTCTGGTACTCAAAGGTGTTTTTATTTTATCTTTCGCAATCTGCTAAAATTTCAACAGATGAAAATCTGCTCTGTAGCAGGGTTTTGAAAATAATCAAGATTTATAGGAGAGTTCAAAAAATCGAGCAATTCACTCTGGAACAAGACGCAGTTCTGCAACTTGCCTGGAAACCTCGTAACATGCAAGATGAACCCCTTCAAACCGTAAAAAGTTTGATGAATCGTCTTTGCATAGCATCATTGTTGAGCAATCAATAGTTATTGCAACTCCTTGTTGAGGCCCAAGCAATCGCATATCATGCAAAAATGGCTAAATGTAATCCATTAAATAAATAAACAAAACCCATCAAGACCCTTACAGTTTCGTTAGTTGATATCTCATGTAATACATAGTCTTGGCGAAACGTTTGTGGTTCGCACAACACAACCTTACAGCATCCACCAAAATAAACACCAGAGAAATCCCCTGGAACGAGATCAAGATCTTGAGTGAAGCGAGTTTTGCCTCATATACCTTTTATATCTAAAAGCTTGTTCGGAGTTTTGTTCAACTTCACATTGAAGGCGACCGGTTCATTCTGACCAGAATCTGTCACTGGATCGTACACACGAATGCAGTGCTAAACAAAATATTCTACGACTAGCAGAAATAATTATTCTGTCAGCAAAAAATTTTTCTCACCTCGCGATAAATCTCATCAAAACTGTATAGTGCACAACTATGCGGTGAGGTATTGAAAGTTACTAATACATCATCTTCCAGTCCAGCAGCGTATACATTTTGAAAAAGCTATAAAAAACACCGTAATGGGGAAATACTAATCACACTTTGAAACAAGATAAACCCACGTTTTTATCAAGTTGAAGCAAAGCTTTGAATCGTGCGGGCTGGATTTCAAACACTGCTATGGAAGGGCTAGCTCCAGTGCGTTCGGAACCTGAAAGAGGGCATTTCGGTTGGTGACCTCAGCCGACGACGTTTTTTGAAGCAAATCCTCTCCAGATGAATGAAAAAGGGCCGATAGAAAAAAAGAAGAAATTCAAGACAACTACGCTGCGCCACAATAGACTGACCATTTTCGCATCCCGGCAACACAGCTCTCCCAAGCAACCACACTTCAGAATACGCTTTGTTCCAATGTATATGTCTAAATTGTAACGTGCATAGCGCAACTTAACATGGAGGAACTCACTTGAATTTGAAGCGCCGGATGGGTAATTGAAATGTATGGAGACACTCTCCTATACGCAAATCGCAAAAACGAAGGCGCCCTAGATTGGACAAGACAAGCAAGAGGGCAGTAGGCACTTGCCCATCCTAAAAGCGCAACATTGCATATCATCCATATCAAAATGCGGAAAAATGAATAAACAGCTAATTTGATACAAAAACATGCTTACTTGCAAATCGATCAAATCAAGCATAAACTTACCGCTCTTGGGGGTTGGCTCGAAATCACCAGCGTGCTAATTATTTTCTCTGTAAAATCTAATCCAGATATTGAAATAGTGTTGAGCGCATCCATCGCAACAAATTGATTTGACATCGGCATCACGAGACAACGGCTGAAGAGTCCCAAATCACTATAATACACAACATCTAAGAAAACTCACTCTGAGTAAGTAGCAAGCCCACGCACTCGAAAAGTCTCATAAGGCATATACTTCCTGGTAGCCTTCAAATGACACTTGCCAAAAATGACTATCGAAAAAGTTCAACAGCAGTGCTTGCCCGTACCGAACGGATAAGAGCTCGCACAATGTCATAATCAGAACGAGAAGAACCAGCCACACCGCCAATCTCCATTGCGGAAAGTGCCTTCACTATATGTACCGGCGACTGTCGATGTTTTGCATTCAGGTGAAACTTCTCTACGGATTCCATTAGATGGTGGGCGAACTAAAACTAAGGGCCATAATGCTGCAAAAATTCTTCAGAACAATCATCTGATTTGATCAACAAACAGATAGTAATAGAGGAAGTGATCTTTTCTGGAAATTAAACTAAGAATATGACTCTCGCTCTCATCTTCATTTCTGACAGCGTTACGCCCAGCAAACATGACCCAAAAGCTTGCGTATGCAAGCTGTCGATGGAACTATTGACCCTCAACATTTAAAAATACAAGTGCACCCACTATTCACACAGATATAAGTGCGCATGAGATACTCCAATAAACAGGTTACAAGTCTCATTGAGACAGGTGAAGATTTGTTTTTTTGTTTTTACGCGATTCAGGCACATCAACAAAAAAACATAACGACTGTTACATACATAACGAAGCCGAACTTTACGGTGACTTTTCAAATGCAAAAGGCAATATAACTGTCAAAAACATGCAGCAACCTTCATAATGCTTGAGAAACAAATCCGCACCTTTTCAGCTGTTGTTCCACTGAATGCTGCAGATGATGAGTGTGGCTGGTCCTCATCTCCGATCATCTGAAGCAATCCTAACCTACATCTCATTTCAAAGTAAGAATGCAAATGTACACAAATAACCAGAGAGCGACCAATCTCTTTGTTTCTGCTTTAATACACCGTAGAGATATAATTTATACAATGTCTCAACAACCATGCACACAATGATCACACAGGTACTTCAAATAACATATGATGATTATGAGCGGAGAACCAAACACATAGCGCCTAGCTAAAAGGCTCAAAGAAAGCCCGTGATGAGAATAGATTACAGCATAAGTAAAAAAAAAAGTTAGATGACGACATGATCAAACAGCGTATATCATCTCTGCGATATCTCTTGCAATATTCTTCCCCCGTTCATCAACAACAGCATCCTTGATCTTATTGACTATAGCCAACATATTGCGAGATTTCGCAAGCTGAAAAGGGAGGTATGGAAGATTGATCTTGGTGTGATGTCTTATCAACGCACATTGATGACAGTTGTATCGCCCCACATTAGGGTCACAATAGCTTGAAGCAAACGTATCATAGCACCTTCGCTGACAGATCCAAATGCTTGTAATCGTTCGTCACACAGCTTGAAAGGGTTCGAAGATTCTCAGAAAAGTAAATCTCAGAAAAATGTCAAAAGATCACCTTGATTATAGCGCGGATAGCATCCTCGCGTGGGCCCAACTCAGCAACCTTATCAGACTTATTTAAAAGATATAGGCTCCAGTTAGCAAGTGCCGACGCTGCTGCCAACTATAAACAAGTACGGACTGTTACATGAAATTGAAGCAGCAAATTCCACTTACTTGAAGTGCTGCTTTACTACTAGTCAACTGATTTGCCACTACTGTGAACAATGTCTGGAAGTCTTGTGAAAGCATCTCGCGTCCGCAGTCATGGACAAATGCATTTGCCATTGATCGACAAACAAGTATAGAAACAGCATCTGGGGGCTCACTCAAAAGGAGAGCAGATAACCGCTGCTGCGTATTGTTTCCTCGTCCCTGAAGACGAAATTTTCGGAAAAAAATATGACAGTTCATAATTTTAATGAAGAATAAAGACTCCAGAAAACGAAAATCCAGTAGGATAATAAAAATGGAAACTACCTTCATGTCGCAAAAGTAAGAATTCAGCTTTTCATCCAAAAGCGCCACTCGAAATACGTCGAGAATCGGGACTAGATCTCCCATGCTCCATTGTAATCCCGTTTCAAGTGCGGTAGTCAAAAGATCGTGATTGATGCTTCCACTGGGACCCGACATTAGACTGTGGATTGCTTCCAGCTAAAATTAAGAGAGCAACATTGATTGAAGAAAACCTACTTCTTTCTCTCGTACCTGTTGCTCACTCAGTTTCAAAGCTGTTTGCGTGTTGTTCACCTCTACAAGCTTCGCGAAGGCCTTAGTGCTCAGCTGCTCCACGCCAAAGCGATAATAAACAGACATAGGTACAAGTTCACCCCGAGGTCTCTTCTTATCTAACGGCAGACAAGCACTTGGGATAACGTCACCGGAAGCTGACCCTGGCTTGTAGCTAGAACATATTTTCACTAGTAACGAGATTTTACACATACCGAGAGAGCTGATATCAAAACAAACAAAGAAAAAATAGATAAGCAAAGAAAAACATTATGACGGATCACAAAGAACTCACCCTCCTGAGCTAGTGAGAGGGTCTCCGCCTACGTCCACTGCGGAATCTCCGTAGGAGTTTCCTGGGATATACCGTCCGCTGCCGGTGAGAGGATCTAGATTGCCATTTGTAGAAACAGCAGGCTTCTCGCCGGGAACGTACCGTCCAACACCTGAAAACTATTGTCTTCATCATTTTATTCAAAGCTATTCCATGGTTCCAGGCATGAGCTAATAATGTATAGGGAGAAACTAGACTACTTAATCAATTCTATGCTACTCAAAAGTCTACTTTTTCCATGAAGACTTTCGTCTCTAGGTCTTTTCTTCAAAACCTATCGCTTTCAAGAGATTTCAAGTGGGTCAAACATGTTGAAGGTATGAAGAAGAGAAGGATCGAGGTATAGAACACGGGGCGCAAACAGTGAAAGCAAACTGCCACTTTTGTTGAAACAATAGAAGCATGTGAACATATATGTAGACTATCAAGTATGAGGAGACAACAGATGGAAACTGACCAGTAAACGGATCATAAAATGTGGTAGAACGACTATTTGAGCTGACACCTGTTTGAGATCTAAGCAATCCTGATACCTGAAGAGAAACGTTATGCAGTCTAGCTGCTTTTTCACGACAATTACCTTTGCTAGAAATGAAATAGGCAGATTATGCTTTTCAACAAATCGCTGAGCAGCAACATCTGGATCTTCGTCCAAGTTGTAAGGAAGTCGTAGTTTTCTTCCATCATCAATAGTTACATCGAAGGCGAAATCGTACTCCTGCAACGAACATTCAAAACTCTTCAAAAAACTACATATCCTTGGAAATTGTAGCTTATACCTTTCCATCCACAACAACACGCTGTGTTGGTTGCACTTTATGCTGTTTCAGAGCAGCTGCAGCAGCTTCTGGAACATGAGCCTTGATGTAGTCCACTATTTCATTCAAATAAGACGCAGGAAGATTGTAATCCTCAAAAGAAAAAAAGTCTTGGAAAGTTATATGCAAAAAAACACAAAAAATAACATTTTATGGAAAAAGACAGACCTGTATGAACTTTTCTGCTGCTATGGCTGGATCAGTCCCTTTCTTGTAGCGAAGCTCCATATTTGGAGCGCTATCGTCCAACGACACTTTGATTACAACAGTTTCGCTAGCCTAGATATTCACTTCTATTCATGAAAAACTTTGTTAAATGTGCTTGTCTTACTTGACGTTCCTTCCTTTCTAATTCTTTCGCTACCTTAGCTGCTATAGCATCAGCAACGGCAGACGCAATAGCTTCTGGAGCTGCTCGACTCTTCTCTTGCGTGAATGTGTATATTTTTCCATCACTATAAACAGACGCACATGCCTCCTGATACATGATAATTACTGCACCTCAACAGATTCGCAGCAGCTTCTAAGATTTTTGACGATATCAAGAATTTGTAAGGATAGCGAAGAAAATGTTAAGTCAAAAACATCAAAAAAATCGTGGACAACAAAACGCAGAAATGAACATTGATACCGCTTGATGAACACACAGATGAACAAAAAATAAAGCTAACCTAGCAGCGCAAGCAATGTCGCCGTTTGGTAAGCCTTTGACAGCCCACAGAGTAAGCGCAGGGGATTGAATTAGCTGAGTGTGCGAAAGACTGAAAACGTTGAGAAGTTAACAAAAAACCTACAATTAATTTCGACATTCAGACATTCTAGAAACGAGTGTTTACCTTGGCTGGTCGTCGACAGTAGATTGTTTCCAAACCTCTACATATCCACCTTCGCTGCACGAGATCACATGTGAATCGACGAGAGCCAAGCTAAAACAGATGTGAACTGTTGAAATTGTATGACAACATAGCTGTGTTCAACTGGAGCATTCATCCTACCTGAAGATGAATTCATCCACTAATGACGAGAATTTCGCTATGCAAACACCAGTCTCAGTGTGCCAAAGTCTGATGGTGGAGTCGTTTGCAGCGGACAGAAATTTATCATTAGATATGACTAGCAATGCTCGTACAACATCGGTGTGACCTGGAAAGCTCAAACAATTCTATGTTCACAATACATTCTATAAAATAGTAGAATGCATATTTGTAAAACAGTTCAAAACATGCAAGGTTGAGAATCAAAAGAAAACCAAAGTTCAAACAGTGGGAAACGTTTAAAGTTGGATATAGGCAACTCATTAGCAACTAATTTACAAAAACTAACCCGTGAAGGTCCTAATCTCGTTGTCGTCTTGCCACAGTTTGATGGTTTTGTCAGCGCTTCCTGAGAGGTAATGTCCTGGAGATGATTCTATGGCGGCTAATGCCCATACTGACAGCTTATGCCCATTTAGTAGCAGTGCCTAAACATCGAAGAGATCATGACTTCATGTGTTGCAAACCCGGATAATCCAGATATTTACGTGGAGAACCATGCAACCCCGCAAAATGTAATGGGGAAAAATCGTACCGGAAATTCAGGTGATCCCAATTCTCTTATCGGCCATACAATAACGTTATTATCCCACGACCCACTCAGTAATATATGATTCTTCTCATCGACATATAGACAGCACACTAAATGAGGAAAGAAACGTACGCTTCGAATACATAACGGACTTATAAAGTTTCGCCTACTCACCGTTTGACGAATGTTGTGTTAATACGGTCAAGGGTTCTGGAGATCCGGAGCCATATACAGCTATTGAACCATCTTTTCTGCCAGCAAACACCCGCCATCCATCAGGTGACTCATAATATCCTATTGAATTCACAGCTAAGCCCTTTGGCTGAGGAAAAGCTAGCGTTTCGGAGAATTCTCCTCCTCTGAAACGACAACATCGAGAAAATCACTACATGACTGATAGAAGTCACTGCAGACCAATGCTTAATTAAAGCAAATTCCAGTCTTTACAGAGGTGAGAGGAACAGAAAGTTTTGGAAAGACCACAAAAACTTCAGTTTACATGAAAAAAAAACTGTACGAATTTACCTTTTCGTCCAGAATTTCACAACTTCATCGCGACCACCGGAGATTATCACTCCTGCTGAAGTGGATGTGAGACATTTCACATCGGTTTTATGAGCATCGATCACGCGACTGAGATGGAACTCCTCCTCATCAGCATCTTTCATCTCAACGTCACTCATCGACGCTGAAACTGAATCATGATGTCCTGCTGTTTACCTGATACTTATAACTTATAGAAGATATGCAACACATGTCGCACTGTAGTAGTAGTTTAAAATGCAAAAAGAGAACTGGGATGACAAATTGCTGCATTCGAAAAATACGAGTACGAAAAAGTGGTACCGAGAGTGTCTTTGCGGAGTGCACCGGATTTCACGACAAATCTGCCCGAATCCACCGCGGACGGAGCACCACGCTTCTCATTCACTAAAAACTTCACAGACAAGTCCCTTTTGCATCTGGACACACCAACAGGCCGATTGCTTCTTCTACTATTCAGTCGATGTAATAGGAAGACTTGCTGTCTATGATATGGAAAGGCCTGTCGAAGTGCAGATAAAAGAGGTGGATATTTTAGCACTCAAGATTACTAGCCACCTTATGGTCCCTTTTTCTCAACCGATTTTTCTCCATGAGGGTTATGGTTCAAAGACAAGTGTTTATTCAATTAGAAGATGGATTACTCATCATTTTCTTCCCCCTGGCCTAGGGCCCGTATGCACGTACATACATCCCCGCGGGGAGGGGAGGGGATCTGAGAGGGGAAGCGTCATATTTCGCCACTCTGTATATCTTTCGTCTTCCTTCTTTATCTGTGATATGAAGGTTCTCATACCGTAGTACCTGCGAATAATGGATGCCAGGTTATTGCCATACAAGATTAGATTTTCACAACTTTGCGTGATCCCCTGGGGCCCCAGGGGATCACCTCTAATTTTCAACGTCATTTATCTTCCTACAAACTCAATGAAAATGTTCTAAATTTGTGCTGAGGGTATAATATGGTACTGCTAAACATGTCTATAGTAGAAATAAGGGATATCTCAGGATATCGAAATTTTTGATGAACCGCTGCTCGCGAGCCAGGGATTATTGAAAAATTGATAATCTTCAGGTTCCATTTCTTCTATCAAAAACATGCTTAGCAGTGGTGTTATCCTCAGTACAATTTTAGAGCATTTTCATTGAGTTTTCAGAGAGATAAATGACTCTGAAAATGTGAGGCAATCCCCTGGGGATCCCCAGGGGATCAGACGAAATAGTGAAAATCTAATCTTGTATGGCAATAACCTTGCATCCGTTATGCGCAGGTATTAGGATATGAGAATCTTCATATCACAGATAAAGAAGAAAGACGAAAGACATACAGAGTAGCGAAATATGACGCTTCCCCTCTGAGATCCCCTCCCCTCCCCGCGGGGATGTACGTGCATACGGGCCTTAACTCTTCAAATGCGCTATCTGGGCAAGTATAGTCCAGCAGGTCTGAAGCTTGATTAAAAGCAACTGCGGCGATAACAACATTTGCGCGGAAACAAATGTAGTGCTTGCTTGCGCGTAAGAAATTGCTTTAGAGCGCACAAACGTAATCGATCACGCGCAGCTATTGTCGGCTACGCAAGCACACCATGTTGAAGTCAAGTCTACTCGACAAGACTATAAATGACCAGTTATAGGCAGAATGTATCGGAAGCGAACTCGAGAAGGAACTGGAAGCGAAACGACAGGAACTAGCAGAATTGTCTGCTGAACATGATGAATTGACCAAGAAAGAAGAGGATTACAATGCCCTTCTCGCTCGCTTCGATCCTTCGTAAGTATCACCCTTCCAATCATTTGCTCTTCAGCTATTTACAGAGAAATAGAGGAAGCAAAAGCTCTACTTGAAGAGTATAGTAATGTGAGAGAACGAGAAAAGAACTTGAAATCATCTTCGAAAGCTCAGTTGGCCAAACTGGTCGAAGAAATTCAAGCGATTGAGGATATGGGTGGTCAAGCGGTGGGTTTTGGTGCCTCAACTCATTGTATTTTTATTTCCCGTATTTTTGTCTTCTTTGTTTGTAGGAAGAACTGCTTGACCCTCTCAAAAATTTTCTCTCCGTTCTTCCAAATCATTACCACATTTTAAGAGTCAACATGAACTACAAGAGAGTGAGGAGACCTTAGCACAAGAGCGCCTACGTTTGGCAGAAGTATGTTTGTCTATTATATCACCATATCCTTACACCTTCATACATTCCAGGTTGTTCAACGTGTTGCAGCTCTACAGAGTGAGCTAGATAACGTTCCTTCACAGACTGAAATGTTCCAGTATCAACAGCGATTCATAGAGTTATACATGCAGAGTTAGTTGTTGTTCGATTCTTCTATGTATACTTCCTATTTTTGATTTTCTTTGCTGTTTCCAGTGGGTAGCAAGCACAGGCAAGCTCGACAGTATGTGACACTTTACAATACACTTGTTGATGTACGAAATTTTATCAAGAAAGACATAGAGCTACTCTCGAAAATTGAAGATGTTCTGCCTATGTGAGTTTTTCCTCGTAAATTGCTAAATTTTTTTATGAAATTTACATATTAGGGCCACTCAAGCAGCGTATCGAGATTCTTTCATAAGTAATTTGAACGATATTTTACATGTCATTACTGCTGCTCAGAAGAAGGTGAGTTGTGCGAGTATTTACCCACACACTGCACCGTACTCGTTTCATAGGTGGTAGATCGTACGACATCGCTTTCATCTGAGAAAGCACGATTGACGTCAGAATACAACGAACTGAAAGAGCGTAGTCGGAAATTCAATTACCTTGTCACCAAACTTCGAGCTGTGAGTTTCACATGTTCTTGATTTAATCTCACCTTTATCTTTGCCATACAAATACTGAGGCCTAACCACGGGCCCATTTGCAGGTAGAGGGCACAGCGAGATTTATAGGGTGGAGGAACGAACAACTCAATTAGGCACCGCCTCCGCGAACTACTGTAGTAACACGATGCACAACAGTAGGACGAAAGGAGCAGCCGCCCACCGAGGCGGTGCCTAATTGGGGTGTTCGTTCCTCTGTCTAGACTTATATGCCTCGCTCGCTGCCGCGCTTATTTTGATGCAGGCTGGTTCACATATCCTGTCTCATTAGGCACCAGGATAATCACTTGGCTGCTGTCCAGTCTCACAGGGAATTGATCAACAGCCAAGTGATTACCTAAGTCACCCTCCTCTATTGCAGAAAGGACTGAAAGTATGCAATCAAAAAGTTTGATAGATGGTGCGGTTGATTTTTCTGACAATACGTTATGCGCTGTGTGTCTGTTGTAAGAGTCAGTGAATCTGATGCAAAAATCATGCCTATAAAGAAAATTGCCAATCTTCTGCTCCCTACTCATTTTCGTCGGGTCTCTCCCGCTGGCTTTAGGCGCGCAAATGCAACGCAAAACTCTAGCCCGATCGTTCGCCATCATTTTGGCTCCTTGCCGATTGGAACAAAAATCTATCTTATAAACACTGGCAACTTGCTTAGGAGCCGCCATTGCGATGTCGAATCACTTGAAGTGAAGAAGGAGTTTTTGCACGGAACGTCATATGCAGCTCGCAAACGCGAGCATCTCATAGTTTTCCCACATAAATCCCAAAACAACTCACGCCTCTGACGCGTGATACGTAAGCATAAAAGTTGGGTGCTTACGACAAGGCAAGCAAGGCTTAGAGGCATGCGCAGCGATATTCGTTTTGAATATTGCGAGAGGCACTACATGCGCTATTCGGTCAAGGTATTATATCAAACGCTAGCGGAGAACATTTTCTCTCCACTCCTTGAGCGGTACTCCACTGTAAGGGAATCGATTCTTGTTCAAGTATAGAGCAATTCTTCTGACTGAGTGTTACGAGCTCTGTATGTTCCTCTCGTGTATTGAATGCGACTTTTAAAGGAAATATTCGAAGTCTCGGCTAAGTCAATGGAATGAGACTGTAATATAAATCGCAGTGTAGACTTATGAGTCGAAAGAAGCCCTTTTTTACAACGTTGTCTTGAGTTCGTGCCGTTCTTCTTTGCTAAGGCGTAAACTGAAATTTTCAAGCTATCGTGAATGGGTAGCTGTGCATGATCATCTAGACGCATATGTCGGAGAAAAGTCTAGTGTGCTTGTTTTGATAACCGGGAAGTCCAAAAGCGCAGAATTCTCCCTATTTCTTAGCTCGAACGATCGCATTTTTTTACTTGCTTATCAAGTTTTTCAGGAAATGTTTTTCAGGAATGCGAAAAGAACGAAAGATTGCAAAGGGAGCTGTCGAAAAGGGACAACTAATGATATATACATTGTTCTATACACATTGTGATATGTTTCGTGATTTATCGAATAAACATTAGAAAGTACGGCGAAAAGATAATAAACATTAGAAAATGTGGCAAAGATCATAAAACTTTGCCAAATATTTGACGATGGTCAAGTTTGAAAATACTACGTAAATTGTGTGATAGGTTGCACCTAAAGCACTGTTAAGTTGAATTTTATTCGCATAGGAAAGGCGCAGTGAACATCTCTTATCTTGTATGGTTTCGTAATGAAATCTGCTTGAATATTATTCAAAGATGCAAAGATCGAAATATTTCCTCATACTGAACAGCTGAAAACAGACATCTAAACTGTCGAGCAGGTGAAAGCTGGAACTTTTTTGATGACGATAAAACTTACTACAGCATAAATCACAAAATCAGTTTTTTCTTCGTATTGGAGTTGTCCAGGTATATACTCAAGTTTGACGATCTTTATACCATGACGACCATCCAGAAAGGAGAATTATGCACTTTGCAAAGCACAAATACTTCTCCATTTCTGATAATGAGGTTCAGTAGGAGCGCATATTAGCCGACAATTATAGCAACGAGGCTGCTTCACCTCATAAAATCTTATTCAGCAAGTGCATTGCAAAACGTCATCTTGTGGCAATTTATAGAAAGTCATTAGCAATGGACAATGTAATTTTCTCAGCAAGTTGGCTATAAGAGGAATATTGGTCACGCTGTTGCAGTGCTCCTTTGCTGCAATAGGCAGGTGCCAGCTTATCCTTTTAGCAGGATTTTACTTTAGGCGCTCTGCTATTGGTCACATTAATTAATTGTCCAACAGTGAAGCGCCTGAAGTAGATAAAGCGGGTAAGTCTGGCGCCTGCCTAAATTTCCGCCTTCGTCCTGGGCTAGCCTTTATATATCTTGACAAAACATATATTGCATTGTCCTCTACAAATTCTAACACACACGCAATATTTCAGCAAGGCACTTGAAAGAATTGTGCAGTTGCACTACAATGCACAAATTTTTTGTTGATAGGAGTAGGCAACTCATCGGACGCAGAGACTGGACGCCGTTCCCAGTGATAGTGTGTGTGGGAGAGAGACATCAGACGGCTAAAGAAATGAGAGTGCATTTGTCTGAGAGACGCCGACAGCGTCCGCAGTGGCGCCTGTTTCTGCGTGCGTTGAATCGCCTATAACGCGTTAGTAATCTAAGAACTATTGCGTGAATTCGTGAACCGGCTCACGATCGAATCAGTTCAAGAATTACCATTTCTTGTGACAAATCCACTGTATAGATTGCCTTATTCTGTTCCCAAGAACTTCGCTTTTTGTACTTGTAGAGGGGAAAAGACTACGATAAACTGACAATTTCCACAATTCTTCACGTAATTGCTTCCCTTCGATTTTCTCAGTAAAGAGGAGGAAACAGCAGGTGCAAAGGGAAATTAAGTCCAAATGTTGTCACGGGTTTCAGTCATTAGAAATTTCGCACCGCAACGAATGCTAATTGCCATATATGCTTATGCACAGAGGCGACTTTGTTACCATGGCTTCTCTCTTGGTCAGCTAATGCGGACTTCTCTCTATTTCATTCTCGCCCTCTCTTTATCTCTCCTTTTTCTCTCTCTCAATCTTTGGATCTTGCTTCTAGGCTTGCGAACTAAACTTTTTCAACAGAAATAAATAACAATTCGAAAAATCTAAGAAAATGGTCTAGATGTGCTAACACATTATGCATGACACCTTTCACTTGTAAATTATCAAGATAATTTTTTAAATTGCAAAAAAAAACTGAGTTTGGCATGTAGAAAATAAGACAAAACTCCTTCAAAAAATTTCGAGCCCCCCCCCCCTCCGCCAGAGGATTTTCTCTTTTCGACAATGGTAGGATTCTCGAATTACCGCCGAGAGAAGAAATATTCCCTATCGAAATATATATTATGCAAACTTCTCTTGCCATGTAGAAAATAGGCTAGAATCCTTCCATGAAAGTTTCTGTCCCCCCGACAAAAAAATTTTTTTTTCTGACAATGGTACGATTCATTCTCGAAACTTCATCGAGGGAAGGAAAATATTCCCTGTCAACCATTTGATAGGTCACACTATTTCATCTAAAAAATGGAAATGAGGGGACGAAGTTTCTTAATATCTTTTGGCGCAAATAAATGTCAGGCAAAATTGCAGACAAAGCTTTTCTCAAGGCGGAAATCTTTCAACTCTTCCTTCTTCATACAAGAAAAAATCGTGTTACATAACTGATTATGCTTGGTAAGGTTACCTCATTGCACGATGTTATGCTTATTGAGCATAAATAGTTATGTGACCATTTTTTTCTTGAAGGAAAATTAGCATTCATCATTAAAATGCTACCCTAATCCCCGAAAAACTATGCAAGACTTGACAAGAGGAAGTGATTTGTCTACATTCAAACTGCAAATATTTATCTGTGATGCCTTTGCCACAAATGTCTTAATTATTTTAAAACGATCCATATACATTTTAGATTCTTTTTCGAAAATCATATCACTTCATATCTAGCCTACTTGTCAAAATATTTTTTTTCCTTCAGCAATAAATCTAATCACCATAAATTACGGAAATAACAGCTTGTTTCGCATCAGACATCGACTGGGGGAAGATCGTAAACCTCGTTGTTTTACCAGTACTAAATATGCGGAATCAAAGCTTCAGGTTATTTTCTGAAACACGAAAATTTCTGCGATCACTGCTCTGCCATTCTTTCTCACGGGTGGAGGAACGAAATCTGCCAATTTGGGCCTTCCGCGGACTACTGGTCCTGCTCGACATGCAACGTTGCAAAAGGACCAGTTGTCAGCGGAGGCGGCTCAAAACTGACGAATTTTGTTTTGCAACCCCTTTCTTATCGTTCTAATATGTATTTCGATTTAAAAGCAAAGTTGGTCACCCGTAATTTGTACGATGTACCCTTTGATTCAACTGGCTTGGCATCTGGGCGGCGTGGCTTCGTGACCTAACTCGAAACCGCTTTGTACATATTGTCAAAACAAGCTTGAGTGTTGTTAACAAGGTTACTCTTTATATTTTTATTTTTATTATTCTCGTAATCTATCTAACCTGAACCGGGAATCATTTGCAACTTTGAAACAGAAAAAAAAACAAGTTCCGGCTTATTTAGACCAGGGCTCGGCATGAGCTGACATCAGGGAAATTTCAAATCGAAGTCCCGTTTGATCTTGAATTTTCGTACGAAATCCCCTTTGATCTGTTTTGAAGACCCGTCATTATTTTTGGATTATATGAAAGTAAGTAGTAGGGTTTTCATGCATGCTGATCTCATGGAATAACTTTTCACAGTCTGAGCTTCTTAAGTAACTGAATCTCATCTTGAGAAGCGGAAAAAGCCGATTTTTCGACCGCGGAGCAGACCGAGTAATTTTGAGATGGCTATAAAAAGCTGAAAAGAAAACATTATGAAACTGTTTCCTCTCTGTATGTAAACTTTTATAGTGAAGATATGAAGATATAGATACATTTTGTGTAAAAAAAGTATGAAAACTTATGTGAGCAAAGTGTCGGTGCCAGCTCAGCTGGCGCCCAGCTGGCACGGTGCCAGCTAATTTAAAAAAAAGTTCAGCATAGCTTTCATTCACATAAGTTTTCATAAATTTTTGAGTTATAGTTCGGGTCCCTCAACGCGCATGCACACACCAAATTTGGTGTCATAGTATTGCGATTTGGCTGAAAACAACGCCTTTGTTTGTTTGATGGACAGCATGCCGCTGGCATGCCGGCGGCATTCTTGCGGCTTTTCACCGCCCCGGACGCGGAGGAACGAAATCCTCTTTGCTTTCCGCGCTAAAAACGATATCCAGCTTGACCCGGTGCCAGCTGTGCCGAGCCTTGATTTAGACAATGTGTTCAAAGCGGTTTCGAGTCTCTTAGTTAGTCACAGAACGAAAAATATATATAAATTATTCCTACTGTTAAAGGCAGCGTCCGGGCAAAACCTCGACTTCCATGTTTCTAGCGTTTCTTGCTTTTTCGACGCCCCTGAATCTAAATCCGAACCGAGAATTGCTTGAAATATCCAAAACCCCCGTTTCTGGAACCCTATTTCAATAATCGCGGACGAGTGTTCCGAAACTTATCTGGTGTAGTGACACGTGAAAACATGTGTCAAAGGTAGAAACACTGCGTGTAACGACACGTCAAAGGGGCGCGTCAAACATGTAAGCTCGTCTTCGTAGCCGTAAGGGAAGCGGAAGGAGGAAGGGGAGCGGCACCTGACCCGCCCACCTGACTTTCAGAATTCACATTTTCGGGGCGGACTTGCTGTTTTGTCTTAGTTGAGGGGGACCCTGTCGAAATGTGACAGCATCTGAGGTAGGTCAATTTTGCCCGGACGCTGCCTTTAAAGTATCGTTAGTTCGCTTTCGCTAGAGTGGGCGGACCACTGCAGACATGGCATGACATGTTATCGATCGATAAACCTCCATCCTAGAGCATTGTTTTTCGTACTCTCTCGCCATCAAAAGCCGCCGCGCGTGTACGTAGACAGTGCTCCGCCCACTCTAGCGAAAGCGAACTAACGATAAAAGAACATGAGAACTCTTTGCACACACTTAAAAAGCTCAAACCTGTTCCTACTTGGCTTCGAGAGTAAACGATCCTATATGAAGTCGATTACAAGTCTGAACTCGTCAACCACACGATCAAACTTGTTTTATCAATGTGTGCAAAACCTACACAAGTCTCTTATCTCACATTCAGAATGAATAATTTTGTAACTCGCACGACTCTGCGTATGCAGCATTCTTTGCTTAAATCGTCAGTCTAGACAAGTAATGATTTTGTATATGAGAAAAAAGCAAGATACAATAAGGAGGTGGAACAATAAACAAATTTTTTCACAAAGCTTTAATAACGCTTTGGAACTGATCTGTGATGTCTTGTTGTTAGCTATCGTTGTGGAAAATAATATAGAAGACGTTTTTGATTTCGTAAACTATTCTCATACGAAGTGAGTTTACCTAACGAAGCATAAAGCATCAAATAGGAATTTGTAGCGGAATAACTGTGGCTTTTGCAAGTTGCACATTTGCAAATTTCAATAGCTACTTCATTACTCTAAAATACTTCCGGCCAACAAATTTCCACATTTTTTATTCATAAAAGAGAAAGTACATTCTAGTTTCAAACCAACACTGTTCATTTGGGATTGAATTTTTCAGAACATTTTTCGACCAGCATTTCTGGTTTTGGTATCAAATTTTCTCAAGGACTTTACAGTTCTGGTGCCTTTTTTTTAGTTCTTGCACAAATACTTTAGAAAAATACATGCAAATTTAATTTTCGGAAGCAAAAAGCACGCGAATGTATCAAAAACCGTCATCTAATTTGTGAGTGTTTTCATTCACTTCCAGACATTATAATGACCAGAATACGTGGGTAATTAGTAAGCTCCACCTCTAACTCTTTCCGCTTTGCTTCATAAGATGAATACCTTTCTTGATTGTGAGATACGATTCCTCGCCTTTGGTTTATGTACGATTATTAATTCGTACCAGATTTTGTGCTGTTTTTCCGTTTTTCCGTTTTCGTAAAAACATGAAATAGAGACAGGCATACAATTCAGGCAAATATCCGACGCAGCTTTTCTTCCCCTTTCCAAGTTCATTTTTTGAATACTTTCTCTTGTGATTACTGAAGTGATCGCCAGAATCGAATTGCCAGAATTTGATCATCGTCTTACCAAAAATTGCGCAATTTTTGAAAATATTCACTTTAAACTTTTGGAAGAGGTTGGATGACATCTGGATAAAGTAAGCATTCCGCAAAACATTTATTTTTTTAAGCTTCTCCAAATGGCCTTCTAATGAGTTTTTAGATAATTTTTCGAAAGTTTTTTTTTGCGAAATCGTAGCATAAACGGCATCGAACATTAAATTTCAATAAGGTCACGAAATTAATTATCATTAACAATTTTTTGAAAGCAAATTAGCGTTCGTTGCTTAGAAACATCGAATCTTGATGTACGAAGTATAGCAATCTCCCCTTCACTAACAATTTATGAATTCTTCCGCGTCCCAAAAATCGGAAAGAGGAGAAAAATCATGAAATACACCCGAAGCGCTCGCCATTCTACGTCCTACAAGGTCGTTTGCGATTAGTTAACATTTGTGACTTGTTAACATCAAAAAAATTATTTGAAAAATCTAGAGAAGCCAGATAAAGATGCCACAAAAAATTTACTGCATTGCAAGATATTTACTCTACTAGTGAACCAGTAATCTAAAGGTGCTGTGTCAGGTGTGCGCTTCGGGACCGCACCGTGGGTTCCCGCTATTTGCACATTTTTGAATTGCGCTTACGATTCTTTATATATTAGATTCGCCTGCTGGCAAAGTTTTGACTGATTTGGAAAAAACTTTGGAATTGAGAAAAATTGCTGCATTGGGCATGATAAGAACCATAGGGAATTTTCGCGATTATTTGAGTGCTCACAAATTGAACTTGTTCAAGACATGACTTCAAAAAGTAAAGTAAAATAAAAGCTGT
This sequence comes from Cylicocyclus nassatus, assembly GCA_958299035.1. Classification (NCBI taxonomy): domain Eukaryota; kingdom Metazoa; phylum Nematoda; class Chromadorea; order Rhabditida; family Strongylidae; genus Cylicocyclus; species Cylicocyclus nassatus. The sequence goes on along the minus strand of CATQJL010000316.1, from coordinate 84,274,577 downwards.
GCTGAGTAGCTTTTCAAAGTTTACCTATGTTTATTTCAAGAATCGAATATCAGTGACAGATACTTGTGATGTTCGGAAGAAAACTACTGAGCTTTCGTTCCTGCCCCTAGAAGAGCGAAAAACATTTACAGACCTTTTCTGTACGGCTGTCTTTTAATCTCTGTGTAGTCGTATATTATACTATTACTATCGTAACTCCGAGCACGATATAGCCGATCGAATGCAAATCTGAGCCTTCTATTGACGATTCAGAGAAAAGATTGCTGACTTTGACTTCCAGGTTCTGACGAAGGCGAAGCCGCCGAAACGTCGGTCAATAAAAAGTTCATGACAATCTTGTCTCTTTGCTAAATACTTTGATATACGACTACATTCACCGACCTTCCCCGGAACTCCTCAGTAAGGAAAAATCATAAATTGGCAAACTTTTGCAACAATCTAATATTACAACTGCACAAAGTATCACGTCATCGCGATTTTAAGGCGCTGTATGTCTCTGAGGATTTGTAATGACTTCGCTACAAATGGCGCACTTATATCACTTGAAGCAAATGTCATGTCCACGTAAAAATACAAACTACACAACTACATTTATTCTCAGTGTAAATGTACAGTATCCAACGTACTTTCATAGTAGTGCAAATTTGGCATAAATACACACGCCCACGCTTCTCCAAAGCTACACAAATATATCATTTTAGTTACTGCTAACGACATCACTTCCCTAGATTTGTTTTCTGAAAAGGCAATTCGGTGATGCACAAGTCTTAGGTTTTTGAAAATACTTTCCTTCAGCACCAACGAATTAGTCGACTTAATAAATTTTAAAACGCGTTTTCAGGAGCAATCAAGTCGAAATTCTCTGTAATTTGTAGCAATTATGCAAGGTGATCAAAGTGATCGAGACACCACGAAATCTAATTCCAATTTTGGTCTTGATTTTGTGAACTTCTGTTCAATCCAAGGACGTTCCTGATCGGTTGTTCGCACAATAATTATGGTTTTTGAGATCCTTATTCATTTCTCAAAATTGATTCATATCAATTCTTTGGTATGTATAACAAAACTCTCATTTACAATATTGTTAAGATTGGTCTCTAAACATTTTTAACATGATATTTGCATTTTTTGGTGCAAGGTTTTTGTATCGATTTTATACTTAACGCCTACCTCAATCCACTCTTGGAAATATCACAATACCATGTTTAATTTCGTTCCCTATCTTTCCAAACCGTGGTTATTTTCGCAGCTTTAGTGTGGAATTTGCTCTTAAGGCTATCATTCAATTAGAATGGGGTTAGAAGTCTAGTTCTGGTATAAACCGCCATGTTCGTCACATCACATTCTGGGAATCGAAGGTGATTATAATATACAGGTGTTCACATGGGATTGGATTTTGGAATTCTTTTCATGCTGTTTGTACCATTCAGCATCAAATAGGAAAGTTGATGAGTGCAATTACTAATGATTGGGGGTTTGTTCAGAAAAATCTGATTGTGAGACCCCTATTCATATAAGTGGCAAGCATTCACTGCTTGATCCTCGATTACCTATATGCAAAGTCTATCTTGTAAGTATGATTGAGGAGACCGCAAAAGATCTGCTAGGGGTATACTCAGGGTCAAGCGTGGGGTGCGGCACGCCACACCTGGGGGGTCTTATTGAGGACTCAAAAGGGGAGGGGGTCGTGGTTGGGTAATCTGATAAAAGTGATAACATGATATTTGTATACTATCCATAATTAGCATGTCAAATTGCCCCTGTAGACAAAGTGTGAGCGAATTCTGAAGATTCAAGATACTCGGCTACCTAAGTGAAATGGTCAAATTCCAACATGGTTAAGTCTGTTTCAAAGGTGAATTAGCTATGCGTTTTTGCACTCAAGACAAAACACTACTCCTTCTTTGTCCATCTCAGAAATCCCGCTTCAAAAGACCTCCAAACTGTGGAATTAGAAGCCAACCAAAATCTCATTTTTCCCATTTTTCGCTTTTAATGGCTGTGCTTTCACCAAATATTACTCAGAGCAAAGAAAACGAATCAGGCGAATATAATAATGACAGGGCCGGGCGGAGCCGGGTAAGTCAACTAGTAAACTATAAACTAATGACGATATCACCAAAGGTAGATTTAAGCTTGCTTCGGGTTACCAATGAAGACGCTTGCTCGCTCACACTCTTCCTTTACATACTCTCACATTCTCATGAGTTCCAGGGGGGGGGGGGCTTCCAAGGGAGGTCCCCCGCGCACTACCGGCAGCACGGCAACGGCGCGGCTGTCACCAACCCCGCGATGTTACCCAACTACAACTACCCATCTCCACATCCTGCGCGTTTGTGGGCTACTAGATGTTCATCGTCCAGATATTCCAATCCTTGCGCATCCATCGAACCATTCAATCGTGCAACCATATATTCGCGCAAGGCGCGGGGACAAAGGCACCATGCGATGTCAAGAGAGCTCAATCAAAACGAACGATGAAAGCGATAGTGAGAAAAAGGAAGCCGTAATGATGCGCGGCTGAGCTGTTTATAGCCGGGGCTAAGGGTGTGCCTGCGTAGTGGTCCGGCAGCGAACAGGGTTACAGACAGTAGAACGCCACAACTATGCATCAGAACAGCGCGGCGGTGCTCCCGGTCAAACGTTACGAGGAGCGGTCTTGCGAGCCGCTACACTAAATGTTGAGAGTATAGTCGATTCGTTGACCGCGCGGACTGAACACACTGCGGAGCACGCGCTGCGAGGTAAAACGTTTGCCCCAATACAAATTCGCCATTGCGCCAGTCGTGCTCTCGCAACATTTCAGCCGCACCGCGCGTAGTCTGCAGCGCTTAAGCAGTCCGTACGATTAATGAATCGACGATAGGTTTTTCGATATTTGCAACTGCAAAACTCTTATGAGATTGGTGAACTGGCCACGGGACTCGATAGTCTTTCTTGTTCTTGTCGACATGTTTAAACTTTGTACGCTTGTCCTATTTTAAATCTACAGGAGGAGGGATGGGCCTCAATCACAAACATCGTGAGAAAGTTCAATTGCACACGTTAAGGAACTTTACGGGCGCGAACGCGGTTCTATTAGCCGCAGAGCGCATGATTCGCAGGGGCAACGGTGCAGATTCGCGCGCACCGCGTTTGCGCGCTTAATAATACTGATTTTGGGTTAGAGGAACGAATACCTCAGTGAGGCACTCCCCAAACTGCTGGTCCTCTCGCTTCACTCTTGTACATCGTATAAGGACCAGTAATCCGCGTAGGCGGTGCCTAATTGAGGTGTGTTCCTCTACTTCTGATTTTGCACCTAAGTCCAGCAGTAGCCTTTAAATCAAAGTTCTGTGATTTTCATGCCCTGTCAGCTTCTTCCAGGAATTATGATGATTTATGATTGTCAACACGCTCCGGTGGGAAAAGCACATAAAGCATTATCATCCTCTTGTTATCTCAGATAATGGATGACGCATATCGTAATATTTCCAGCTGACAAGAAAATTATGAAAGCGTAAAGTCATAAATTAGCCACGCTTTTTGTTATAAAAGGTGTTTATTCAAGCTGTTGTCGTTGGAAGGGTGTTATTCCAATTCTGTCTCAAAAACATTGAGTGGGATGGAATGCTAGACACTCCCTCAGTGTTGATTGAGCTGTAACATTTTGCAAATTTTTGTTTAACAAGGGAATGGTCAGAAGTCGAAGTGGACAAACCAAGCAAGCTGTATACTATTCGATGCAGTATGAAACGCTGACTTTGAATCTATCTTCCTTATCTGCTTATCGCGTCTGTGGACGAAGCTACAGGCAGTTTTATTGTTGAAAAATTATTCATAAAAATGTGAAATTGAGCAGATTGTTGCAATTTCAGCTCAGTTTTAGGCTTTGAGAATTTGAAGTAAGTTAGCTGCATGTTTTAGCCCAGCATTAAGCCGAACGTGGCTCTTTACGGCGAAATTTTCACTTTCACGCATAATTTCTTAGCAAAATATTGGCCAATGACTTATAACTTTGTCCAGAAAATCGATAAACAGATAAGGAAGGCAGATTTAGAGTCAGCGTTTCATGCTGCATCTAAAGTTATGCAGCTTGTTTGGATCAGTCACTTCGATATCTGACCATTCCCTTGTAAGAAAGCCTTTGTGGTATTGCAGAATTTTGCAGTAAAAAAAACAGCATGCTTTCGCTGACTTTTTCGCAACTTCACTTTCCAGCACATAATTGCACGTTTTCTGCGGATAATATTGCAAATGCTACTTTGATTCTAGACGGGACAAACAAATTATGCCTCGTGATTTTATGCAATTACCAACACTACACCTCTGCGCACTAATTTTAGGTTAAATTAGAAGAAAGAGTACAACTATTGTGCTAAAGCATAATGATTGCAATAAAATTGTCTCAGTATTGTAGTGTCCCGAAAGTACATGCACATTTTAGTATAAATGTCAGTGCTTTCATTTGATAATCCTAATTAGACTATGACTCCTTCAATCTCAAACTGCTGAAGCCTTGCTCGCTGCAACTCCTCTGATTTTCTTTTTCTAAAGATTTGGGAATAAAAGTCGGGATTTTGTCTTAGTGCATCATATACTCGCTCATTTTGTAACCAGAAATTCACGGTAGAAGTATGAATTTCAATTCCAAGCACTAAGCAAATACGCTTACCACTCGGTATTCACATTTTACTCGCTCTTTGATACTGCGTAAAACCACAGTATAAGAGCGAATACTGAAGAAAAAAATCAAAAGAACTAAAATTCTATCAAATATTGTTACGTTATGTTTGTTTGTTGTTTGTCATATGTTTTAGTCCTAGAAATGGCATTGTCTTTTCGAGAACCACCATTTCATACCCTATCCTGAATTTTTCAAAGTAGTAACCGAAGTGTTGATTCAAACAATCTGCAATGAGCATTTCTATTGACTTGTGTGACCGAAAGAAACTGAGATATGAAATGCCTTAATGTAGACGTTTCTGATTTAACATTGTCTTTTTTGACTTTTCAAATCACACATAAGCGGTTCATTCGTTCAGAAACTTCAAAGAAGCGTTAGTTATTTTACCTTGCCTCCCGTCACTGGGGTCTGCCGCTCTTGTTAATCTTCTCCATTCTTCTCGGTTCAAGGCCTGCTCTTCACTTATACCAAGCTCTTTCATATCTGCTTTGACTTTATCCAGCCATCTCATCTTAGGTCTTCCTCTTGGTCTCTTCCCTGGCACTTCCACTGACATGGCCAATTTCGTAATGTGGTTTTCTTCTCTTCGTCTCACGTGTCCATACCACTGTAGACGTCTTTCTTGCATCTTCTTTACAATGGGTGTCACTTTCATTACGCTTCGTATAGTGTCATTCGGGACATGGTCTAGCATCGTCACTCCTGTGGTTAATCTCAGCATCCATGTTTCCATTGCACTGATCTTCCTCTCTTCGTCACGTGTACATGGCCAGCATTCGCTTCCATATAGCGCCGTTGGTCGGACTATCGTGCGATATATCAGGAACTTCAGCCTTCTTGGCATCCGCTTATCACAAAGGACTCCTGTGATACTTCTCCCCTTCATCCAGCGTTCACTCTACTGCTTATCTCATCGCGGAGGTTGCCATCTGCGGAAATACAGCTTCCCAGGTACTTGAAGGAGGTGGTCTTCTTGAGTAACGTGCCTCCGATCTGGATTGTCCTGGGTGTCTGTGTTCCCAGTTCCATATACTTCGTTTTCGTCGTGTTCAGCTTCAGTCCATGCATCTCAAGCTGACCCTTCCACTTCTGCACTTCTATCTGGGGCTCTCTTCTACTTCTTGTTAGTATGAGAACATCGTCTGCGTACATGAGTGTCCATGGTGGTTGTCGTATGCCGTCGACTACTGCATCCATGACTGTGTTGAACAGGAGCGGTGAGAGTACAGAGCCTTGGTGTACGCCGGCACGTATCTGGAATTCTTTCGTCGGTCTCGCTGCTGTCTGTACGTGGCTGGTAGCATTCTTGTAGATCATCCTCGTCAATTGCACGTAATTTTCTGGCACCTTGTGCTTTCGTAGTGCCCACCATATGATGTCGTGTGGTGCCTTGTCGAACGCCTTCTCCAGGTCGAGGAACGCCGCATGCAGTTCACATTGCTTCTACCTGCTTCTTTCTATCATTATTCTGGCGGTATGGATGGCGTCTGTTGTGCTACAGCCCTTCGCGAATCCACACTGATTGGGAGCTAGTTCTATGATGCTTCGGAGTGTCGTTTCTAGTACTCGTCCGAAGATCTTCAGCGTGTGACTTGTTAGACGTATATGACGATACGTGGAGCAATCGGCTATGTCCCCTTTCTTCTTCCATACTGGAATCGTTGTGCTTCTGGACCAGTCGTGCGGCGTCTTCTTGAACCCGATTATCTGATTGAGAAGTTGTGTTAGTCAAGTGATTCCAGCTTGTCCGCACCTCTTCCAGAATTCGCTGGGGATGTCGTCCGGGCCTTTTACTTAGCCGCTCTTCGTCTTCGCTATGCTGCGCGAATTTCATCTTCTGTGATGTTTTCTACCGGTCCTTGTACCGTCTCAGCTACTATGGTAGATGACATTTGGTAGCTTGTAGATGCTATTTTCTCGAAGTGTGCTCTCCATCGTTCGCTTATCTTCTGCGGACTTCTTAAAATTCTTCCGTGTTCGTCTTTGACGTTGTAGAAGTGGCTTGTATCTTCTGTGGCTTTTGCTCTTCTCCTTGTGATTCGGTAAATATCACGCTCACCTTTTCGAGTGTACAGCTTCTTGTAGAAGTCTGCTATGTACGCTTCCTTCGCTTCTCTTACGCTCTTCTTTGCTGCACGTTTTGCATCTACATATTTCTGATGATCGTCTTCTAATCTTGTCTTCTGCCACAGCTGGTATGCAAGCTTCTTACTCTTGATCACAGCTTAAACATCCTCATTCCACCACCAAGTTTCTTTGTTAAGTCTTGGTTTTCTTGGTTTTGTAAGTCCCAGAAGGTTCCCTGCCATCTGATGAACGTTCTTCTTCAGATTCGCCCAGGAACGCTCCGGCTCGTCTTCTAGAAGTGGCAGAGCTGATTTCATAGCAGCTCTGGATCGAGCGTCGTCTTTGAGCTTCCATTACTTAAGGCGTATTCTGTCCTCCGTCATTGCCTTTCTTCGATTCTTGACTGGGATATTCAGATCCAGAATTAGCGGCCGATGTTGTGGTACGCACTCTTCGCTAGGGATCATTTTGCAGTTCTTCACGTACTTGAGCTCCTTAGTCGTACCGAACAGAAGTCTATTTGTGATTTTCGATTTCCGCTGGCATACGTTACTAAGTGATCGCTCTTCTTGATGAATTATGTGTTTGCCAACGCCAATTCATGAGCGGAAACGGACTCCAGAATTCGGTCGCCTTCTCAGATAATCGCCGGGGGCAAGCGGCCATGCGAATTTTGAGCAAGCGGGCACCGGAAAAATAGTTCGCTGATTTTTTGTGGTCCGCTTGCAGAAACTTGGAATAATTTTGGCCAATTTTTAGACGAACGCTCGAAGATCTATCGCGCTTTTTCTATACATAAGTTGCGGCACAGTGGCCGCATTCTCGCGGATTTTCCGCGAGAACATGCAAAATTATTGAGAGCCGCACGGTCCTTTTTGAGGGACCGCACAGCCCCCAGGTACTTTCCGCTGAAAGAAAGTCCCCAAACTTGGGTAATAAAACCATCGATGGCGCCTCTGCCACATAGAGTCTCATCTTTTCTCGGCGTACGCCCGAAACTGCGTAAAAAGAGTCTGGGCGCCTGCTGAAAGTTTGGCCAGCGCTCGCTGAAAGAGATTGTTTGACGAGCGCTTGCAGAAAATTTTGTATTGATGCCCGCTTGCAGAAAACGCAAATACCGCCCGCTGAAGATTTGGCCACGCCCCGAAATCCTGCTGACCGCCTGCAGAAAAGCGCGAGTTTGCGGACCGCCTGCCCCCGGCGATTATCTGAGCGTCTTTCTCTTCCACCGTCCAACCTGCTTGGGGGCGTATGCGGTGACTATTCGAAGAACTCGCTCACCCACATCTAATGTGATGCCCATGAGCCGGTCACTTAATCGATCTACACTTGTTATACTATCTCTTAAAGGCAGTGTCCCGGCAGATTTTGCACCTCCACCTTTTTGCATGTTTTAGGCCTTTCCGCCACGTAGAGTCCGAATTTGAGCTTTGAACGGGCTGAAAAGGCCGATTTTGGGGCGTTTTCCTAATTCCACAAAAGCAGCTTGGACGAGATTTTTAATGGAAAGTTGGGTGAGGTCCTCAGACAAAGATCCTGCCGCCTGTAATTCTTGCTTTGGATAGCATGCATCATGGGGGAGAGCGCTCGTGGGGTCCCGCGCCGAACAGGCGGGGAAGGCCGTCCAAGCGCGCGCCAGTTGGGGTTGCGCGCGCCGGTTCAAGGGCCATTTTCTCGGCACAGGGGGGACACCACCCATCCGGATTGCGCCTGGAGGTCGATGGGGTGACCAGGAACCCCACCACACGTATATCCCCCAGGACCCGAATCTGCCGGGACACTGCCTTCAACCGTTCGGAGATGGCTATTCCGACGCCGTTTCTTTTGCTGCTTGCTCCTTTATATAAAAGCTTGAAGCGTCCCCTATATCGCGTTACTTCTCACCCTTCCATTTGGTCTCTTGGATGCAGGTGATGTCCACTCTACGTCTTCCAAGAGCATCTGCCAGTTCTCGATGTCGCCCTGTAGGAGATCCGACGTTGACGGTGGCCAGTCGAAGAGCAGAGAACTTGAATCGTTGCTTGTTTCCATGATGAGCTAGCTTCTTCAGCCGTCCCCGCTCATCTTGTTGGGACGGTAACCCTCGCTTACTGTTCGCATCTGTCGGGCTCAAATGTGCGTCGCCTCCGGGGAACGCCTTAGCTTTTACTCGAGAATCCTGATGAGACATAAAAGAGCATTGTGATGCGACGGGGTGTCTTCTTCAGCCGGCTTGTCGCTTGCTTTCCTTTGGATCGGCAGCCTGACGCTGGATTCGTGGGCAGAGCTTTGCTAAAGAAATTGGCCCGACGCGGAGCCGAACCTGTGACCTTCCTCGCCGAAGTCAAGGGCACTAACCTCTCGGCCAACTCTGCCTCCGAAAGAAGCGTTAGTATAATCAGAATATCTGGTGAGGTAAGTATTCATAGCCGCATCAGTGGTAGATGATACTTCGGTTGTCACTTTCTCGATTTTTGCCCAAGTTCTTGAATATCGTAAATTGTTCTCATTCTCATTTGTATATACAACTATTTAAACATTAATGGAGACATTAGTGGAGAACCAAAACCCAAACTAAGCTAACCCCTTGTAGAATCGGTGACTAGTCTGCGGAAAATTGGCTGCTAACTTTCCTACAACCAAGTTTCTAATCTTTGCTCGTTGTTATATAATGACTGCTTGCATATCTTTTTCACCTGTCAGGTGCGTCACATGCAACTTGATTTTTCAACATCTCTATGACATAGTTCCAAGTCACTATTATTTGACCATACTTTGGTACCAATGGCGCAAATATTTCTGAGAGACCGCGTCAAAGTCTTTTTTTGTAAGTGGTCGATGTGCCTTGACTAAGGCCTCTGGATTTTTTTAGAATTTTAGGTGTAATTTTTTCCCTTCAATTTTAGGTGTAATTTTGTAATTCTGTAAAAAGGTTCTAAAAATCAAAATTTTGGACCATGAATTCATTGAATTTGTGAACAATACAAGACTAAGAACTTCTGGAACATTTGAAGATTATTCTCATTAGAAACAAGTCACTTCCACAATCTGTTGACTCGTGTAGGTTATTTTTATAGTTTTCACGAATTCGTCCTGCAGAAGGGGGGGGGGGGGAGGGAAGAGGGAGGCGGATCATATTAGGATAGTGAGCAAACTCACTGGACAACTGCTATACTTTTGCGCCCATCTGAAGATCTAAGTCTGTTGTCTGAACCCAAATGTACGACAAAAGTTTGTTATTCACAAATGGGAAGCGAATTAACGACGCAAGAAACTTTATTCATTTCATATCTGCCAAATCAGAGACCTCTTTTAACGAGTGCCCGACTGTGAAGAAGAGCACTCATTTTGATTTCTCGGAAAATCTTACATCAATATCATCTCCTTCAAAATGTGCTCTTTCCTTGTGATCTAGAAAATAGCTTTTAATGCTATTGAGCTCCCTTTTTATGAAAGTATCTTTGAGCGTCAAAGGAACTTTCATAAGTGAATAAATCCTCGCACTATGGAAAACAGATATTTTGATTAGTAGCAATTCTCAGCCTCTTCACAGTGCATACCTTTGTCTCGCTTAAAGGCAGCGTCCAGGCAGATCTGGGGTGTATACAAAGAGGCGCGATTCTTATTGCCAGATGGGCAGCATATAGCACATATTTAGTGTTTTATGAAGTTCCAGAATTACTTGAGACTTTAAAAGAAATACATTAAGTAATTGCACAGATTGTCCGATTTTATTATCTTGAAATCGATTCCAAATGAAGTTGCTGAAGGTCAAAAACCCACAAAAATGAAGTTAGCAACAATTTTGTAAATATTTCAGCCACTTTTCTAGCGAAAGTCGTCAAACTTGTCAAGTGGTTATTTCAAACAGCTGGTAAGCCAATGGACTTTGTCCGGCATTTTTTGAACACTCCCATAGCACGAAACTGGGGTTTTAAGTTGGTGACAGCCAGAAAAATCGCGCCTCTTGACCGTCTCCCACAGATCTGGACTATGGAATCTTACGTGGAAGGTACTTTTGGGGCCCTAACTAAGGCACTGCCAAAGCGGCAGCGCAGGTAGTGCTCTAATGGCTGAGATATTCCCCTTGAAACTGGACCCCGCGATCGTATTCATATGGATTCATGGCAGTTTCGCGCCAGGATCCACGCTTTGCGCCATGAATCTATGCGAAATACGATCGCGGAGGCCAGTTTCGAGGGGAATATCTCAGCCATCAGAGCACTACCTGAGCTGCTGGTTGAGCAGTGGCTTAGTTGGAGCCCCAAAATTACTATCCAAGTGAGATCCCCATGTGTCCAGACTTGCCTGGACGATGCCTTCAATGACAGAAACTGATAAAACAGCAGAAACCCACATTATAGGAAGAAAATTTCTGACTGTTTCATTTGAGTGCAGTAGTCATTCATATTGCGCAAAAAAACTACCATATAATACAGGAGAAATGAATAAGTACATAGTTAGGCATTATCGCTGATACATCGACATTGAAAACAAAATTCTTAATGATTAGCGATAAATTTATTTTCAAGTTTTCTCAATGTAAAATGCTCGTGTGTTAAAATTAAGAGCTTGTACGCTAGTCAGAGTCGCATCTTATCCAGCTCTACTTACGCTCTTACGTTTCTGCTAATTCAGGATTTTTATATTTTGTAGAGTGCGCAGTTTCTTTTTTCAACTACTTTCCAACACCTTTGTGAGCTATCTTCGAGTCGCATGCATCTCCTACCCTCCATGTATCATCCAAATTACCATATTCAGGTAGGGAAACCCATTTACATGCCCTCATCAGCTGGGGGCCTATCAACAACTGTTTCAACGTCAAGTTTCAATCTCAAGGTGAGTTTATTTTTGAATGCAAATGGAAACTACAATCACCTAATGACCTAATCTTAGTCCTTCGTTGTATCCTAGGAACTGCATTAGAGTGCAGAGGAGATTACATTTGCTATAATAACTTCTACAGTATCCATGGCCTTTCGACTTTTAGGAATAAGAATAACAATTTTCGAGGACATTTGCGCGCTAAATTGTTCTTTTAACTCTAAAAAGGATAAATCTGCAAGCACAAAATATCATCAAAGAATTATTAAGCACCTCAATTTAGGTGTTTTGCTGCGTCGGTTCCTCATCTGTGCTTTCTCAATCAACTTCAACAAACCAGTAAGTTAATTTTCAGTGAATAAGCCGTTTCAAAAATAACCCAGAGAGCTAAAAGTGGAGTTGCCCTTTTGGTCCAATATATGAAAAAAGTAATAAGCTTCGTCACTCGCTCTATTAACCATAAATGGAGCAATAGCAAGCGGAACTTAGCTGACATCAAGAATCGAGTTAGGTAATTTGCAATGTCGTTTGCCGTAAACATTAATTCTTATGTTGGATCATAAATCATACACTGCCATAAAAAGCAACAATGCTTAGTCGCCTAGAATGTGGGGAGAAATAAAGAGAAAGGAAATTTTTCACGTTTCCCTTTCTCCTTTACTAATTTCACAAATCTAATAGAATATATATGTATTGATTAGTCGCTTATAGTCTGACAAATTTGCGCAAAAGTGCCGAAGAAGATCCACGATGGCAACAGCGACAAAATCAGATTATAGAAGCACAGATAGAGAAAGAACGACAACTACAGAAGAAAATGCTCAAAATCTTATTACTCGGCAAGTTCATAAATTTTTGAGAGGGAAGCTTTTTTCACTGTTTTCACTTCTTAAGATAGCCCAAGACAAGAATTCCCTTCGCCTGATAATGAAGTCTATTTTCAGGCGGCTCAGGCTCCGGAAAAAGCACTATATTCAAACAAATGAAGTGAGTACTGCGTTATTCTCTGTTTCTCTATATTCCATGACATTTGTGTACATAAATAGCAATGTTTCATTTCAAAAACAAGATATACGGTAAATGGGCAAGCTCAATTCCGTTTGGAGAGGAAAGAAAAGTATCCTAGAATCCTGTATAGGAAGTCTATTCGAAAATTTTGATTTTCTCTCAAAAACCAAGCAGTTTTTGCGAAAGTGATTTTCATAATTCAGCTCTTGAACAGCTCTTTCCAAAGATGTAAAGATTATTGTTCAAATCTAATTTTATATACTATGTTTTAGGTTTTGAACCATATGACATCATATCACGCATTTATTTTCAGAATCTTACACTTAAATGGTTTTACCGATGCCGATTACGTCAATTTTCGATATCTGGTCCATAGCAATGTTGTACAAGCAATAACACAATTGATGACAGCTGCTGAAAGCTTCAAATATTCTCCGGACGATAATGAAAGATTATTGGTGAGTGGTTCGTAAAAAGATCAAAATATCTACTCTTTCTTTGGCAGTGGGAAAGCGTAAAAAATTGACAAAAAGTAAATATCAACATTGGGTAATATTATAAAATCTCCTTTCAGCAAGCCATAGCCTTTTTTCGTGCATACAACGAGCAAGTGAAACCGTCTGAAATCGAGCTAAGCTTGGAATTGTCTCGAGCCATTGCTATAATCTATAGTTCTCAATTCATCAAGAGTACGCTACTAAGGAAAGATGAGATTGAACTGCTAGATTCTGCTGAATAGTGAGCGATTCTTTTTTGAGAGTTATGCATGAAGAGAAGATATCATTTACTTTAGTTTTTTGAATGATTTGGACCGGATTAGTGGAAGTGAATATCGCGCCAATGAGATGGATGTCATAAGAGCTCGGGTTCCGACTTCTGGTATAAACGAAATCGAATTTCCTTACAAGAACGTCATTTTAAGGTAAGATCTGAGGCAGCATCCAGTATCGCCCTGTACGGGAGCCGTGCCAGCGCTGTGCCGGAATCCATGCGGGCTTCTCGTATTGATCGAATGAATGTTCCGACACAGCGCCGGAACGGAGCTGGCACGACTGCTGCAGGCTAATGACAATGCTACTCATTTCCTAAAAAAAAGAAACAAAAATGGGAGGAAAACGCGCTAATATTTATTTTTTTAGGATGGTCGATGTTGGAGGGCAACGTTCAGAGCAACGGAAATGGATTCATTGTTTTGATAATGTCAGTGGAGTTCTATTCATTGCGGACATTTCATCCTATAACTTGATCGAAGACGATGGCGAGACACAGAAAGTAAGATTAATTGTTCTGAATAAATGACGGAATTTTAATCGTAGGGTAGACCTCAGTGAAACATTTGACAGACGACTTTGCAAATTGTTTAGCAGTTCCGCCTGAAAATATCCTTTAAACCACAAAAAACAAGATTTCACATGGCTAGTGGCTGTTCTTGAAGGGCACGATACTCAAGTGATTTTTTTCTTAATTTGGAGAGGAAAAATCATAGCTTTGTAGACTTGACGATAAATATAGTGGTCTTCAGCCGACAATAAACGGAAACAAAAGAATGTGCGCTATTTCTGTTATCTGTGTAATTTTTACGCGCAGGGCTGGTATGTATCAATCGCCCGCCCGGGTAAGTTACTCGGACAGATAGTTTCCGCTTCATAGCTCGGTGCTCTGGGGATCTGTGTTCTTCCATATTTGTTCATCTTTAGGGGGCTCTACTACCCTAATACTGTAGCACAATGAGTAGCAGCACTTTGCTGTATAAGCTGAGATAATTCGTTATTTCTATGATCCCGAGCGGGATCTCCCACTGATCACGCTCATTTTCAAAGTTATTTATATCCGCAAAAACTCAATGAAAACGTCATACAGTTTTGCTGTCGATCTATTACGACAGTGCTACGCATGTTTGTGAAAGAAATAAGTGGAAAATCAAGTTGACAAAATCTTCGATGAACCTGTGCTCGCGAGTTGGGCTTTATCGAAGAACTCAAAACTTGCACATTTCATCTGTTATACTAAAAACATGCGTAGCACTGTCGTAATAGATCGACAGCGAAACTCTATGACGTTTTCATTGAGTTTTTGCAGATATAAATAACTTTGAAAGTGAGCGTGACCAGTGGGAGATCCCGTTCGGGATCATACAAAAAACAAAATATCTCAGCTTACAAAGTAAAGTGCTGCTACTCATTGTGCTACAATATTAGGGTATTAGAGCCTCCTATAGATGAACAAACAAGGAAGAACACTGATCTCCAGAGCACCGAGCTATGAAGCGGAAACTACCTGTCCGGGTAACTTACCCGGATGGGCGATTGATACATACCGGCCCAGATCGCATATGATTTGTCGGCATTCACAGACACAGCATTCTTTTCCGCGCAAATGTTGTCACCACCGCAGGGGCACAATATTGACCGTCAGATTTGCTAGCCCCATCTTTAGATTTCGAAGACAAATTTGCTCGATTTTTCATTCTTGTTTCAGAATCGGCTCAAGTACAGTATGCATCTATTCAAAAGGGTAGCCAACAATCGATGTTTTGGCAAAAGAACGGCTATGATACTCTTCCTCAACAAAATCGACATTTACAAGCGGAAATTGCTGACAACACCGTTGGGAGTGTGCTTCAAAGATTATAAAGGTAACTCTTATGGAATATAACTAAAAACAAGTAGTACATCCAGAACTGGTCAAGAATTCCAAACATTACTTCAAAAAGTTCAGCAAGAACGGCGATGCGGCAGCGTTACGCTAACTTCACTCCTAAGCAAAATCAATAATTACCAGCTGCCTTTGATCCAGCTCCAGTTTTCAAGCTACCGTCGAGTAGATTTCCGCTTAATATAGTATGCTTGTACTGTAGGTGAGATGCGGTTGAATTTGCGCGTGAAGAAATACAATCTTTTTCAACCCAGAGTAGGCTAAACATTTCAAGTGGAGCAGCGCGTCTGCAGCCACTGGCTTAGCGAAATAGATTAGAAGGAGTAGACGCAGACGGCAAAGCGGCGCGAATCGTTGCGAAGCGGACTCCCGCCAATCCGATTTCTGCCTAGACTGAGTTGAAACTTACTATAGCTACGCCTGTGACGCCTTCCAATTGCGCGCGCAGAATGCCGGCATTACTGGCATAGCTAATTATTTACGCGCAAATTTTACCGCATTTCACCTACATACAGTGCAAGCACACTATATTAATCGGAAAATATATCCGACTGTACATGATTTTCAAGAAAATAACCATCTTCTCTATCCATTTACTTACTGATTTCCTCATCCATAATACATCCTGATACTACTCCAAAGCAAATTGATACACTAACCTGTTTATTTCCGCTAATTAAAGCAATTTACAGGAGGACAGGTGTTCGAGGAATCAGCACAGTACGTTCAGGACCGCTTTCAACGTCTTGTTAGTTCAGGTAATCCCTGTACACTCACATAATATTAATGCAACTTTATCACTTCAGAAATTCAACATGAAAAACCTCTATATGTACATTTCACAAATGCCACTGACACAAGGAATATTGATCGAGTTTTTGAATCTTGTGTCGATGTTGTATTCAAGATAAGCATGGAAAAAGTCGGGTTTATGTGAATATCAAAATTGATTGTATCCATAAAATATCAATATAATCTACATATCGACATACACAAAACTTTCCTTCGAAACCCAACCGTATGCACAACGCATATCGCTATACATAGAGTATATATACCCGAGTGAGCTCGACTCAAAAGCTTGATGTAAAGACATACAACCCAAAAGCCCTGCGATTAAAGGCAGAGGACATGTTCCTTGAGACGGCACATGTACAATCTGTGTCAACTACGTGCTCCCTTTATAGCTATGTATCCGCAGCGCGTGGGCATTGCGCAACGATCTCCGATCAATGCGGCAGATTTTAACGCTGAAGCTGTACGTCTTCGAACGCGGCACGGGGCTCTAGCGTTGCACCCAAGTTGACCGGAAAGGGAGTACATCGTTGGCACAGATTGTAGCTCAAAAATTCGCAGTTATTTTTTTTGCATGAATAAACAAGATCAGAATAAAAGGGGTGGTGATGTAGAAAAACAAGACTAGAGTTAGACGAGCGCGATTTGTGCACAAAAAGGAATTCACTTTAAGACTAGGAGACTCACGCATTGCACATATTGTCAGTACAAGTTCGATTGTAGAGTTTGCAAGTTTATACTGATCCATCTAATTTAGGATTATCTGCTACGTGGAAACAAATGAGAACAAGTTCGAGCTTGTTTGGAGGATGTGTGCAAAGCGATTTCGAGTCTCGCAGTCTCAAAATAAAAGATTTAGGAATAAATGATGGAAAACTTAAAGAATAATACTCACTGTTCTTCTGGCAATAGTCACTAATACAAAAGGAGAATTCATGCTAAATGAACAACATCACCTTGGAGAGATACATGAAAACTAAAAACTAGCGAGTGTGCTAACTGTGCTAAAGGAAATGTGAGCTTGCTCAGTTATAGGCTTGATGACATGAGTAAGAGTGATAGATGGCAAAATTCTATATCACGTCATACCCTTGTGGTTCATCCATAAGTGGTGCCATTGATAATCTATCAATGGAACCAACCATAGCAGCAGCTCCTTGATGCTCATTGTGCGTTAGTTCCTCCGGTATCGAATACAATGGGCTGCTAACTAAGCTGCGGGAGGTCGAAAGTCGACGACCTCCTACTATCACAGGTGCTGAGCTTACTGATCGCATCCGTCCAGAAGGTGTTGGAGGACTTTGTTTTGGCCTACGTCCTGATAGGACCGGGCGATCATGCTGCGATGGCTAGAAGACTTGTGTTCAACTTTCAAAGAGAGCAAAAGAAGATTGAAACATCATAAAAAGAACCAAAATGGAACCTGAGTAAGGGGACGATAGCGTCGACGCCAGTTCCTAACGACTACAACATCTGCAATTGCCGACACTGACGAGTCTCGCGAGGCGTATATTGACTGAAAAATCTGGTTTTCTCTTAGACGTTCAAGAAGCGCTTCATTCAAAACTCACTTCCGTGGAATCATTGTTGTAGATGTTGGGCTTTCTTGTCGCACGGAAGACGTAGAGTATTGCCCAAACCGGCATCAAGAAAGAGACAATGTCATAAGGAAACTTCAGCAAAGAATAGCGAAGCTGATCGTGCTTCTGGAAGATATTTTCAATTTTTTTTCCAGCAGAAAAGATAGAGGTGATGAAAACTCACAAAAACACCACTGCAACCTTTCAGATTGTCAGCAAGATAAAACAGACTCATATGGTAGCCTAGATCTGCTAATGCGGATGTCTCAAATGTCCAGAATAGACTGTAATACGTGCACTGATTAGGATCAAAGTAATTAGTAAAGGAACACGAACCAAAACAACTGGCGTCGCTGACTATTGCGTATATTCGGAGCAGCAGATATTCTGCTCATACGATGTAGGATTAGGAAAAATGAACCAACCATAAGTTGTACCATAACAAATTCTCCAGTGGAGAACCACAACCAATATGGAGCTGGAAGAGGAAGGACCTTTGTAAGAACGGACGAAACAAAAGCATAAAAAACCACAATGTCCTCTCCTACTCACCAATCTGTGCCAAAAAAGTGGAAATTATGCACAGCGCACAATTCAAGCGAATGGGATGCTTTTTTGTGTAAGCTAATTTACGATAGGTATGTAATTACGAGTTAAACTATTCTTAACTTTGGGATTCGCAAAAGCACCTGCAAAAAAGTCACGTTGTTCGGACTTTGAGATCGGATTACAGTCGATACAAAAGTATAATTTTTCTATAAAAATGCAGTTTTCTTGATAAGCGATTAATACTGTCTTTTCAAATTCTCTAACATTTTTTACACTAGAAATCAATGCCTAGTCTTGCCATCATATGCTTTACACTGCATTTTTGCGCGAAAAGAAGGCATACCATGACAATCTCTCCAAGGCTCTATTGAGAATACGAGACCAACAACCAAAAACATTGTGAAATAAGTAAACATAAGAAATAGCGCCGAAAAGCATAACCTGGAATATTATGATACAGAATCGAACGCAAAAGAAGCACAAGAAAATCAGATTATTTGTCACTTACCTCCTTCCTGCTACAGAGCTCCAATGCATCATTTTTGATGCAACATCCAAGTAAAAGTAGCATATGATAAGAAGCTCGATCGCTTTAGCATAGCTTATGAATAACGACAACTGAGTTGTCCAACCCCAGAGCCATTCAAATGAACTGAAAGTTAGCTATGAGGTAATTCAACAACGCGGATTGTGAGATAAATTAACTCACCCAGCAATACAATGTACACACATAATGTAGAATAGTAAAAGACGGAGGTGAGAAGGAGATGTTACATGAAGATGGATGATTCTTGCAAATGCTATCAAAGCTGTTCCAATGCCAGCAAGCGCAATAAGAGTGGATCGAAAGCATGCTATAAAAGTCAATACTCAAAAAAGGAACGCAGTTACATGTGTTTTTTTTTTGACGATTTGACAACAAATAAAGATTCTTTATATTTATTTGTTTATTTAGCGAAAAATATCCAATATCACCAGAAAATTCGTGCGCAAGGGTAAACGATGAAAATCACTATTGCTGTTATTATTGCTAAATATTGAATATTGAAAATTAAAAAATTATTATTTGTATTGATTCAATTTTAGCATAGTGAACTTGTAGTACAAGACTAATTGTAAGTGAAACGAGCAGCAGCTGGAAACAGCATCCAGGAAAATAATTTTATGACAAGTTATTCATTTCCTCAAG
Source organism: Cylicocyclus nassatus (assembly GCA_958299035.1). Taxonomy (NCBI): domain Eukaryota; kingdom Metazoa; phylum Nematoda; class Chromadorea; order Rhabditida; family Strongylidae; genus Cylicocyclus; species Cylicocyclus nassatus. The sequence goes on along the minus strand of CATQJL010000316.1, from coordinate 84,255,265 downwards.
AAACCTAGGCTTTTCACACAAGGCTGTACCTTTGTGGTTTACATCAAAGCAAAACCTCAGATTTGCCCCCTGGCGTACCGAGTACGAAAAGGATATTCATTTCGGATGTAAAACCGTTTTTGTAACTTACGTCACATGTACCGTTTATCGAACGACAGATTATTGGCATTGCTGTGTAAAATAATTTTGAGACCCCATACCATACAATTACCGTAACTATACTATGAGGCGTCATGTAGAGAATGGACAAGATACTTATCAGCATGCACAAAAAGTATGCAAAGTCGCAGCAAATTTCGAGGCATTAACTTCAAATTATGTACCTAATGTATCCCCACAAAAAGGTCTTTCACCGGGCAAAATAATTAATATTTCTTGACCAGCCTGTAAAAGGATTTTCACGTGAATAATTTTAGCGAATTTTGCAATTCAAAGTTGTGTAAAATGGCATTTAAAGCTAAGAACGCTAATTTTTAAGATCTTTCTGAAGCTCGGTTTCAACACAAGATTGAAATTTCCAAATGAAATGGACATACCAGTGATGATACAAATCGCTCAAACTAACCTATAGAATCCTGAGGTGTGAAACAATTTGCACATAAGACATCTATAGATCTATTAGTTTCAGGAGTAGAACCATTGCTTTCTTGCAAATACCAAGGATCCGTCACGTCCATCTCTGCATCAGTCTAAGTCAATGAAGTGATTTGTAGAGGTAAAGCATAAAAAATCAGCGAAAAAAAATTCAGAGAAAAGGAAAAATATGGTGATGAAGTCAGAAAGTAGCAAAGCACTCGAATGTGAATTCCGTTGCGAAGGGTGATAAAAGAAAACGTTTTACTAGTCGTTTGCGATTTTATGCGACATTTTCTATTCAAACGACCTCCACGGAGATGAATGTGTTCCATCAAACAAAATTTTTCGAAGCTTCCGGTTTCTTTAAGCGAAACAAGAAACAAGAGCTTGAATTTATTAACTTGATCGATAAAACACTAATGCAATTGCCTGATGAGTCATGACCAATGTTTATCTATGATATCAACGAGGCAACAAACAAATCGAATTTGCTATGAGCACATCTGTTGCCACGATGTCATGATATTGAAAAACTGCTTAACTTTGAATTGGTTATAAAAATTCTCAGCAAGCGAAGATCACGCGACAACAGCTCAGGTGACCAATGTTTTGTCGATCAGAAACCTATGTACAGTCGAGTAGATTCAGCGGTAAATATAGTGTGTTTGCACAGAAGGTGAAATGCGGTGAAATTTGCGCGTGAACAAGAAGCCACGCCAGTACTGCGGGTACCTTGCGCGCGCAATTGGCCGGCGTCACAGTCGAAACTATTTCTTCACGCGCAAATTTTACCGCATTTCACCTTCTGTGCAAGCACACTATATTTACCGCTAAATCTACTCGACTGTAGCAATGGGCGCTGATTTGAAGCCTGTGCAAAAACAACAAGCAACCTGCGATATACTTCGAGAACTTCTGGCACAGCTGTTTCGTTTATACACATATCATTCATTCTGTGATTAAACGGGCCTGCAACCGCTTTGCACACATTGTCTACAGGCTTGTTCATGTGGTTGACAAGTTTATGTTTGTGTTCAATCTTGCCCAAGATTATTTGCTACGTGAAAACAGGAGAGAACAAGTTTATACTTGTTAGACGATGTCTGCAAAGCATCACGTCTCTCAGTCATAGGATAAATGATACCATTCATTTTCTGACTAACAAAGGAAGCATCTCTAGTCGAAGTGGCCTTTTTAAATGAGATGTATACCATACTGAAGTGCATAAAATGAATGCTGGTTCCAAATCTGCCTTCCTTATCTGCAGAATGTTTATGGAATGGGAGTTATGAGCGTTTATTGTGGCAAAAAAACGATTTTGCAAGTAAAACAAAAATAGCCGTAGTGCTTTTTCTAGCTCTTCAATGGAGCAGTGACAATCATCAGAGCACTTTATTCAAAAAATACTCTGAAATAAAAAAATACATCATCGTTGCTTTATTTGAGGGCTAGTTAGATTTTAGCAACTCAATTTATCCAGAACGCACATTCAATTCTTCGCTTCAAAAAAAAACGCTTATGAGTCCTCGTCCATAAATGTTCTGCAGATAAGGAAGGCAGGTTTGGAATCAGCGTTTTATGCCCTTTAATATGGTCTACATTCTCATTCAAAAAGACCACTGCGACTAAATAAGCTTCCCTTGTAAGCGGTACCAGCGGAGAGTGTGTTTTAACGCATTTTGGTGTTACTATTAAGAAACGATTAAGGAACGTATTCAAACTTGCGTTGCTTACTCACCAACAAGTTCTTTCACAAATCTTTACAGTAATCCACTAAAATGCGTTACAACACACTTACACAGTTGTTAATCAGATGTAAGCGAAGCGTAGGCGTTTTCTTAGATAGGGAATTTGTTTATTTTTTACGTACGATTATATTTTTCCTGAGAGTTTTTACTCAATGGAAAAGAAAATAAATGAGTTAAAACGCATAATCTAGACTTCTTGCTTTGTTTGCGGACCACTTATAATGTGCAGTCAATCAAAAATTGTGCGAAACATTGGTCAAAAGAGACTAAGACTATTTGACAACTGAGCTGTAGCGTTGAATGCCTTTTGTTTTTCCAGACTATTTAATCAGCCATGCGCCAAATAACAACTTTGAAAGTTCACCTCTTCACACTAAAAACATCAGTGCAAGGACGAACCTGAATAGAGTTTGGTCTAGAGAATCGTGCTGAGAGTTGAACGCTAGCACAGCCTCGCAAGAGATGAAGGCCTTTGTAATGTTCAATCAACAGCTAAGCGAAAGAAATTGATGACTAAGCTGCAAATGACGAAGAACATGACAGACTTTCTAGAACTTTCGCCTGCAGCACCATTCTTTTAACAATCGCCATATTGTCCCTGCCTATGGATTCTATTTTTCAATATTACATCAATGCTCACTTCTAAAAAAGATAGATCCTGCAAAAATACACATAAGACATGACAAATAAGTAAAAAACAGAATCAAAAAACGGGTATGACGTGACGTCAGCTCTAATCAAACTTTATTCTCAGAAAATCGTTGCACCATTTGAAGCGACGTTATCAGCATGACAAGATAAGAACTTTTTCACAGACGGGGAAGTACGGTGACTATAAAATATCACATTTCGGCAATAAATAGGAATTTCAATAAATTATTGTCCGGATAAGGCACGAAGCTGTCGTATAATTGTATCCAACAACTTTTTACGATCTCCTTTATTGATTCCAAAGAATCCAGTGCTCTTCTTTTCAAACTCAATTATTCTGCAAAATAAAATCAGAGAATACGAACCAAGTGAAATTCGATAAGTACTTTTCAAGAAGTTGAGCAGCTGTAGCTGGGCTTACGCGCACGTAAGTTCCGTTTTCCTGGCCATATTCAGCAAGATAAGACGTCCAATCATTGCTCATTACTAGTTCCAACAATTGTCTAGAAAATCACATCTTTTCCTTACTGACTTTGAGTTCAATGTCTGCACTCAAGGAACACATTCTTTGGTCGTACCTCAAGTGTGCAAACGTCATTGGCAAGGTGTTATGATCAAAGCCTGGCACCGGACACCGTGCAGTGAACATTTCACATTGCATTACATCGAGACTGAATTGCTCCAGTGCCCCCATGGAGATTGCACGAATGTCTGGCGATAGCAGCACATCGGACAGTCTTGCCGACAGATGTTTGCAAGTCTGCAAATTAGCGAGTAAGTTCGATAAGCTGGCGTTTAACGTCAGACAAGGTTTTTGATGAACTATGACCACTTCATAGGAACAACGGTGATTTAACTCCATCAATTTGTTTTTTTTTACAACAAACTGTAAATCACACCCAAAAAAAAGACCCACCTGCATACATACGTGTCGAGCCAATACAGAAGGTAGATTAGTGAATGACAGAAAAGTTGTAGAAAGATAACTAATTAGGTCACTTATATAATCCGAAGCATGACCTAAACATTTTCCAAATACAATGGCAATATCATATCGCAATCGTTGATAGAAATTGAGAGAAATAAAACAAGAAGTTGGTCAAAGCTGAGTAATACGGGCAAAGCTCAGAAAGTAAAGACTATAGACTATTCGAAGCACGGTGTACAAAGGGCGGCGCTGGAGTGAATGGAAGTAAAAATTTGTATTTTCGTGAAAGATCATACTGAACTTTGATAAGGAGAGTATAATTAGAAAAAAACCTCAATGCTTCATGAAAAATATGCTGATTCAAAAGATCACACTAGTACACAAAGCGTAACACACTACTACTCACCCGAAGAAGCTGGCAGCTCCCAATCATACTGTGCAAGTTCTATGAAGGCATCAACTTTGTCTCGTATACAATCCTCTATTTGAGCCTCTACCTGTGACAATAAATATTATATTAGAGAAACGAGCGACAAAATGTCATACCTCACTCCTAGCATCTCTGAACACTCGTTCAGTCAGTGATAATTGATGAGCCGTCATTGACACATTCAGCTCATTACCGCTAGTGAGCTTTGTGATATAAAGGCCAAGGGATTCACAGGACTTTTCAAGATATCCAATATTGATTGTGATTTGCACCAACTAAACAGTGCAGCGATATATGTGAGGGAACTATCATGTGATTTCATACCAAAAAGAAACCGATAAATTTGAATTACCTGTACTAAAGATAGTTTGTTCTCCACAAAAGATTTCAAACTACCAGACCAACGAGACAGTAACACATTCGCATACCTGCAACACGCGAACGAAAAATCAGAAGGGAAAAAGAAAAAGAAAAACTAAACGATAAAAATGAAAAACAAAAACGAACTATACCTTCTCACAGTGTCATCCATTTCCGAATTTGAGAGCTGCAGATGTTCCATAAACTTCAGGCAACCTTGTAAATATAGTTTCGCTTTTGAGTAGGCGGAAACCACAAAGCGGGAGTAAGGGAATTTACGAGGAAACGGCTCCTGAAATATTCAAAAATGTTAAATTACACGAATAGTCAGAGTAAGACGGAAAAGAAAGGTTAGAAATACCTGCTCCATGCTCCTTTTACAGAACGGGAACTCTTTAATGACAGCTTTGAACTGTTCTTCGTTCTCCACAACGATTGGCGTGTAATTGTCCTTTTCAAGGTCTCTCTCAAATTGTGCGCAATATTCACTCATTAGAATTTCGTTGTACTGATCTCTGAAAACGAGCAGCAATGATGAGGCATAGTTAGGCATAGCTCAGTCAATTTTACCTGAAATTCTGTAAAAGAGAGTACAGTGGAGCAATTCCGTACCCATACGACTTCATAGTCAGCGCAAAGAGGAGTATAACCTTTTTCATTCGCAGCATCATCTCAACATCGGGACAGCCACCCTACAAACTTCTCAAGAATCAACGAAGTTCACGAAATGTCAAAGCTCGCAAGTGACTGTGATGGCAAGAGTTATGATGATAGCATAAGTTATGAAAAGCAGTAATAGCTACGTAGAAACATGAACTCACGAAACGTGTATTCATGGTGTGCACTATCGTCTTCAATGCATTTTCCCATAGCTGATCTTTATGAGAAGATGTGGCTAGAGTGGGCTCGGTTATGATTATGTGATCTTCGACGACGAAGAAACCAATTATTTCGTCTAGGTAGTCCACGTAATGTTTCAAAGAGTTCATCTGAAACTACTGCTAGCTACTATCATTTCAAGAAGAAGACAGTGATCAACCTTGCTGGGAGGTTCAATTACTAAATCACATTGATCTTTTCGTTGCTGACGATAGAACACATCAAACTCTTCCTTTGCGCCAAGCACATTGAAGATTTGGCAGCACCTGCACATACAAATGGGTCACAAAACATGATGTGAAAGAAAGTCACACAATGATGCCAAAATCTACATACTCTACAACAAAATTAGATATAAAAGCTACAAACCTATGCACAGGAGTGAAATCGATGAGGTCCTGCGCTGACACTTTTTCGTCATCCTAAACGACGAATTAAAAAGTCAAGAACCAATTAGTTGAATGCAAGGATGCACTCACTTCAAAACTATCCGTATTCTGCACAGGAGCGGATCCGTTCGAAGCGCTTTTCTTCACCAATCTACCGTCAGCTGAGACGGCAATTTCCACATCCACGAGCTTCCTGAGTATTAGATGAGTCTTGCGACATCAACATCAAACTGAGCAAATCTTACTGTTTTGCTTCTTGTTGTAATCTCTGTGCTCGCTCTGCTTCACTGACTCCAAAGGAATGTTGTTCGGCGGTCTTCAAGTTTATATTGAAACACGACAATTCCAAAAACTGATGTACCTACACATCTACTCGCATGCCGTCCGATTCTGCAAGCGACCTTCTTGACGTTTTCCAAAAAGTCTTTAAACTCCGAGTATGCCTGAATACGAAGTCCTCATAAAATGTCCGACATTTACCCTCAGGTCTGACCCGTTTATCTATTTATAACGACTCTTGCGATGACTCCACTTTTAAATAAGAAATTCGTAAATTGAAAACAAAAAAACTTTAGAGGCATTTAGCTTCTCCTCGTGCCCTTATCTATGCAATTTTGGAAACCACTCCGATTCCCAATGATTTGCAAGTAGGTAGATCTGGAACGGAACAGACCTTGGCCTTGATTTCATTTCGAACAGGAGCCATTGTCTTAGCCAATATCTGCGTGAATCTGTACTTCTCCACAAGAGCAAGATGAGTGTGCTCCAGCTCTTCAAGAACTTTCAGTGCTTGATAGTACCTGAATGTGACCAAATAAATAATTATGACTTCACTAAGTCAAGAGTACTTCTTAAGCTGCATCAGCTCTTGTAATCTGGCATAGTTCTCCAGCACGGGAAGACATACTGATATCTGATCGATTGCTGTAGATGCATTTTTGACGAGTTTTCTAAAATGTGATAAATACATACACATTCGTAAAAAGCCGGAAGTATGCTCACTCCAAAGATAACGCTTACCTGTATTTGACAATCTCTGCACTTTTCTTGGATATATCCTCACTCGCTGCTTGTATTTGTGCGTTTATAGCAATGGCATCTTGCTACAACCAAAGACCATTACCAAAAGCAATTTTCAGTATAAAAGCGACAGAACCTTGATATCACCGCATCGCTCTTTGAGTAGCAGAAGTTCTTTCATAGAATCAACAAAGCCCTGATAGTGGAAAGCACACACCTAAAGAACTGTCTTGAAGAACCACAGTGAAGCAGAGTTACACAGTTGTCAATACTTCTATCAGAAAAACTTCTTTCCAAAAATTTCGAGCTCCAGCTAACAGGGGTGCAGGGGACGCCTAGACAACCGCACGTTCTCGGGGACACTTCATGAGCTCCTATACCACCACGTTGTTACTTACTTCGATGGAATGAAATTTTGTTGTTTTTCTGTGAAACATCATCTGGAGACATCACATACAGACAAAAGGCATCCATGTAGCCATCTTTTATTCATGGTGCCCAGTGCAACAACATGAACATATGCTCCCCTCAAACGCCCAGCATCCTTGTTTTGTTTTCGGACCAGTGCTGCACATGGTGCAGCATGCGGCTTCATAGTCTTTGTGAATCACAGTGAGTTTTGATCAAAGATAACCAGTTAAAGATCGTTGCGATTCATCGCGACAAGACAACCGTAACAATATCATTGCACGTCGATCTTCTTGCACTTCGGTTGTGATAGTTTTCCAACACGACTAATCGTGATTGGCTATCACAATCGAGATACAAGAAGATCGGCATGCAGTGAACTTGTAACACTTGTCTTGTCGCGATGAACCGCGACGATGAAATCGCGTAATGTAGGCCCAGCCTTTAGAGCACCATAAAACAGTGCTCAAAACGAAAAGAAAGTGAACGAAGAACAAGCGTAAAAGTAGAAAAAGCCCCCCTTACCTTCTGGATATTCTTGTCGTACTGATGTATCCTATGCTCTAGAGCACGGCTGAACTTATGCACATCGCCGCAGTCGTATATGGCCCTTGAGAACAGAGTTCTAGTAGAAAGTATGTAAAGACAAGAGTCCGTACCTCAAAACAAGACCTATGCTTCCTGAGTCTGTCGTTTCCAGTTCGTAGAGAAAAAACTCTTGCTCAGCACTCATTTCGGGAACTCAAAGTGTACTTTTGACAAAAACTGGCATTTTATAACTGAATCAAAAACCTCACATGGTTGGTAGCTGGTGGAAGCAGTATCACTGCTTTCACCAGCTGTATCCTTTGTGCTCGCCACCGACGAGACATCCATGCTTGAGGAAGCCAGCCCTTGAAAACAGGCTCAGGATTATTAGACTGTCGCTCTTGACTGATATTGCACACAAAGGCTGAATTGTTTGGAATCCGACTGCTCAAGTATGCGAGAGAGGACTATGAGTATTCCCATTATGACTGGGTTCAAACTGATCCGTAAGTTCCACAGTGCCAGCAGCGCGCTCGAATTGTTGTGTTGGAACTGTTCCGGAATTTACGGATCAGTATGAACCCAGCCTATAGGGCACAATTAGATATTCATAAGACTGTGCAGTTAGAGATAGGGGTTCTATGCCTCTTGAAACTTTTGCATCGCTTAGGCACAAGTATATGAATCAAAAGCATAATATGAGAGAACAAAATGTTCCTCAAAAAGTGAGTGTGCAGTCATAATAAGGAGGAAGCTGAGATCAAATCATATGGAACCTTTGGACCTTCCTACGACTCAAGCATCTGAGCAACCCTAACGATACCAGCGTTTTGATCGTCATTTTAACAGCGCTATCACTTGAAGGATAAACCGCGAAATTGAAATCTTTTGCAACTTTCTAGAAGGGTTATTTTACACGTTAGTCACAAAACATCATATTGGTTTCGCAGGGTGGCGCCGCCGTGCTTATGGTCGATGTCGATATACTGTAAGTGGGTCGAAATCCCACTTGTTCAAAAACTAAACGGTATTTCAGTTCCTATACCATGTCAGCAAGCGCCCAGAACTAAACTTTTCGCAAAGTTGCAATAATTATATGGGTCTTACTTAATCGAGCAAAAAGGGGTTCTTAAACAATCAAGCAATGTTGTATTCGTAGTCACCATGCTGGAAGAAGTCAACTCCGCAACACAACGTTTAGAGCACGGGTAAAACTTCCATCTGCCGATCCACCCCAAGCAAAAAAAAAACTGCGCCACCGTCGTATTCGAGTCAGCATGTCAGATATCTCACCCCTCCCTGCTGAGGTAAGATATCCTGAAGTTTCGGTTTACTCAAAAAAAAAGCGAGTAACGATTCAAGCCCAAAAAATCAAAACATTGAGAACCCTAAGAATCTGCGCTCTAAATTATAGCGCAATTTACAGCGGACGCGGAGCGGTGGCAAAATTAGAGCGCCGAAGTGTGACAAAAGCTACGCGGCGTCGGTGGTGTAAGTAGGAAATCTCATGCAAATTGTATTCGTCTCCCTTTGCTACCTCACCGGCATGCAAATAATAAGTTGCGTTCTATCCCGTGCATGAAAAGACATTACATTTCATTCTGATACTCCTATGTCCCCATGCTTACTTATCGTTAGTAACGAAGTTCTGTTATAATACTCCTGTCATTCCTGTCATGGTTTTTTTCTTGTCAAAATCACTTCTAACATGCCTTTTGGTACGAATCAGCCAAACAAACAACTTGAGTTTTGCAGAGACACTAGCATGCAGACACAGGCCGATCCACGACGACCAAACAGAATCGTAAGGTATGTCAGCATGAAGCTTTTTTCTCCCATCTTTGTGTATTATGTTTTCCTTCGTCCACTTTCATTTTCGCAATTTTAAAAGTTTCAGGTTCAAAGCAGCAGATCCACAGGCCAACAATGCCATCAGTGATGATCCTCTTCCCGAGTACATGAACGTTTTGGGCATGATTTTCAGCATGTGTGGATTGATGATGAGGGTAAGTTTATGTTTTGCCCTGTACCTTGAACATAGTATAGGATGTCACAAAATGTATCAAAGGTTTGCTTGCTGATATTCCCGCCTTATCAGCTTTCGAGAGCTCCCAGTTAGTCTATCGTGAGGTGGCCTCAACTTTTACGATGCCAAACATTCCGCTAATTTGAATTCGCGTTAGGGACTTCAGCACACTTCGTCATTGCAAATCAGCTGCTATCTTAGAAGATTTCTAAAATATTTGAAGACTTTCATGGTTAAGTTTTAGACTCGCTGATACTAGTATATGATTTTATACGTTTGTGGAGCGGGTTTGGTATAATGAGGTGGGTGGAGGACTATATGTCGCCGAAAAAGGGCGGTCCCCGCGGTCATTTGCGACAAATACGCACCCTTGTACATGCACGGACATGCGTTCCTGCAGGGAATCCACGCGGGACTCTTCCAAATTCGGCGACATATGGTCCTCCACCCTAATGAGGTTCCTTTGTAATCACTGTAATGCTGTCGCGATATGCCCGTTCTAACTTTTGAACTAGAAATTACGGTTATGAGAAAAGTTTATGCTGAATTAGCGCTAACTACAATGTTGAAGAGCGAAGGGTAACTCATATCATACAGCAAGTCCAAGTTGAAGTTACCCGGCACCTGAAGTTTCGCAAACTTTTCATACAGAAAGATATTAGACATTCGACAGTTTTTGCGAAACCCAGTATCGGTGTAGACCATCTTTAGATGAAATGGTGTGCTTGGATGGCATTGTTGTGCTCTTGCGTTAGTTTTGCAAACACTCGATCATCTGACGATGCAAAACAGATTGTGAGCAGCTTTATGTGAGTTTTGATGAAAACCTTGCTCGTTGCTGTGTAATTTTTTCAACTCATTGCGTTAAGGCTTTCTGTTTCGGCTGTCGTGATGAGCTATCTGCAGAATCCCCAACCAATCATTCCGCCTTGGGCTTCATTCATGTGATAGGCAAATTTGCCATCGTATTCTGCCTACTTATATTCGGTATGTGCACTGGTTAATCTATTTATGTCCTACATCGCTCGATAAATAATATAAAAGACGTATTTTTTCTTTATTGCTGTTTATCGGTACGTTAAGTTCAAAATCTGGAAAGGAAATACCAAGCACATTGTATGTTGCATGAGATAATCCCCAATAAAAATAATGGCAGCGATATACATAAGCATATAAATTCAGAACAGATTTGTAAGAAAATGCTGTGTATTAAGGTCGGTGAAATTTGATGAAGAAAAGTGAAGTGGAGATGATTAAAAGGCAATCATTTCCAAGACAATGTTGGGTATCACAAAGTAGTTGATTTCAGTAGCTATTAGTGTACACTTACGGAAGGAAATATCAACTTATCAATATATCTCGTATATAATTTCCTGCGAAACTAATCTGTGCTGGTTTTTTACTGCTACGGTTCAACAACAAATTTAAGCTGCCGCATCTGTTTCTACAGTTTTTATTGGCTGACGGTGGGCTTCATACTTGTCCAGCAGTATATCAGTCTTTTCCCATAGTGCGTCCTGTAGAGTTAGATCTCGCGCAAGCTCTGCATCTAGATTCTTCTCGTCATCCCAGCAAGACTCCCAATACTTGCCACTTAGCTAAATTTTAATATAATGAAGTGCACTTTTAATGCATTGATTAATTACTCACATAAAGGACTTCAGGTGATGCAGCGCAATAGACAGTGGTGGCAGCTCCTTGCTCAAGAGATTTTGTAAACGGTTTCGAGACGACATTCCAAAATTTCCCAAGGAATCCGTAACTTCGTGAGATTTCTGAAAATTTGACCTTCTCTGTAGAGCTTTTGACAATGATGAAATTTGTGCAGTTCTCTGATTTTCGTAACATACCTGTGCCTATCATCGTTCCTGGGTGTAACATATATACAGAGATTCCATGTCTGTTCTCGTCGCGGTGAAGCTTCATACCCATAAGAACATTGCAAAGCTTCGAACACGCATAGTGCCTTAAATTCTCGTTTTCAGCGCAATAGAAAATAAGATTCATCAATCTAGAATCTACACCTGTATCCAAACTCGGTGCACTCTGTTGGACAGAGCTTCGTCAGTTTCTCTTGAAACGACATATCGTCGGGTTTCAACTTAATTAAATTTTCATAATGATATTAACGACTTGACAGATGCTCTCCTTTCAGAAAGAACTTACCCCTGTATGATTATGTGAATGCGATGACACAATGACAATCCTGGCATGTGATTGCCGGAGAACTGGAAGAAGTTCCCGGACTAGGTATTGATGTGCGACATGATTTACACCAAATGAGCTTTCCAGACCATCGATAGTCGTTTTTTGTACAGGTGAAAATACACCAGCATTGAGAATTAGTGCATGAATGGGCCTGAATTGCTCGTTTTTGTGAAAATTCGATTATAAATAATTGGTAAAATTGTGAAACAAGTTTAGCTTACCAATGCTTGCTTTTATACTCGTTCGCTGCTGCTTGTACTGACTGGAGCGAGCTGAGGTCACACATGATCATGTCGATCTTCGCATCAGGCTGTAATGTGATGATGAATTTTTGTTATCAAGGATTATTGTGAAATTGCGCATAGCGTTTGAAAAATTTTATTCCCTAGGTGTACGCAGTTAGTTGGCAGCTATAGGTAATTCATCGACCGCAGGGATTGGCCGTGTTTGCGGTAGCCGCAACGCGCTGTCAGCTTGTACAATGGCGATTTGTAGTGGGACAAGCGTTCCAATTGCGTTACTTGTTCTGCAGTTACGGACAATCCCTGCGGTTGATGTATTACCAATGCAACCAATTTTCGTAACAAAATTAAAGAATTTTTTAATACGAAATATATACACATAAAAACTATCAAGGACACTAAGTTCCAATAGCTTACTTTCTCTGCTAGTATCCTCTCTTTCAAGGCATCTGACTTGACGATATTTCTATTGGCCATGACAACATGACCACCTTTCAAAGCAAGTGCTCTTGCCGTTTCAGTACCGATTCCTGAAGTTGTTCCCGTAATAAGAAACGTCCTTCCCGTGAGATCGACGTCTTCAAGAACCTGAAAGCTCAAAATTCAGCAAAGATATCGGAATGTAGAGTATGTTAACCTGAAGGGCTGTTGTTCGAGGTCCATATTTTCTTTTGCGTTCGCGGTTACCAAAGGCTTCGCTGGGTGAGATCGGCGTATTGCTTACGAGATCAGTAGAGTTCATCGCAGTGATAATGTAGGAGCCACGTCGAGAAGCTGGTGAACCTAAAAGCAAAATTTGGTATATATTCACGAAGGAAGATAAACAGAAGCAGTGATAAATAAAGGAATACATCGTACGCAAAAACTGGAGCTCGTTCGATCAAAACAGTGCATGTTTGATAGATAGACTAGACGTTCAAAGGAATGAAAGAGCGCTTGTTTTGGGAGACGCCGGCGGGTCCGCAGTGACACATATGTCTGCGTGCAATAAATCGTCTATGGTACGGCAAACATAAAGCAAAAGTGATAATTGCTAAAAATCAGGCATGGATAGATGAGCTGATTTTCAAGCTACAGCCTCACCTCTGACTTTGCGAAGTCCAGAAGAATTACTTTTCTAACGAATTTCACAACTTACCGAAAAAATCGCCTACGGAGTGACCAATAATCGCCGGCGATGTCATTGTGAGGGTGAATATGCTGGCAAGAATGAAACACTTTCACTTTGCGCATTTCCACCTCCGTCTACAGGGGGAGGTGGCGAATGGCATCAATCAACATCTCAGCAGGATATCACTCCAACAACAACAAGAGCCTACTGATTTATGAAGCTGCTACATTACGCTTAGGCAAAAATATCAAGAAGAACTGTTATTTGCACCCTAATCGTAGGGAGCCAAAAAATTTGAACTGAACAATTCTTTGCTTTAGAATTAAAAGGAAAATTGCGATCACAATGGGGAACTCAGATTTGCCCAAAAGTCATTCAATCGGCGGAACGTTCTGTTATAGCCAGTCGCTGACCAATTAGCTCTCGCTACGAAACCGAAAGTATTGCCACCTAATTGCTGCTTCTCTCGAATATAGAGGTTAAAAAGTGCATGAAGAAATGGCATGTGACCCCAATTTTGAATCAATGCAAATGAAAAGTTTTTCAAAATCACCGAATTTGGTCTGTATGTCAAGAGGCACTCTTCTTGAGATGTCAAATTTCTATGTATCTACTCCGACTAAGAGACGCGAGCACGCTTTGCGTACGTTTGATTAATAAGTTCATGAGGAGTTCTAACGCGTTTTGATTGAGTTACTATCAGCTTCTTGGAAGAACATATTCGCGCTCGTTCGCTTGAGTTTGAACATGTTCCATCGCGAATTTTTTATAGTAATTCACCAAAACGCGTCAAAACGCAATTATAGACTTGTTAATCAGACTTACGCCAAGCATGCGCCTGTCTCTTAGTCAGAGAATGAATGAAAGCACTTCAAAATCACAAGCTATAGCGGATAGAAATATGCGTTGTTCAGTCTTATATTCTAAAGATAAAACCTTAATATAAATGTAAAAGGTCAAAAACCACTGAAGTCGCAACTAGAAGTAAATTTGTATGTATTTTGGTCAATTTTTCGCAATCGTAAAACCCATCAAGCGGTAACTTCGAACAACTAGTAAGCCAAAGCACCTTGTCCGGTATTTTTCGAAGACAACCACACCGTTAAACTGATGTTTTGAGTTGATGACCTCTTAGAAATCGCGCCTCTTACCGTCTCCAACCGAATTTTGTACTAAGCGGTGGAAAGGAGTGACAGAATACTTTCTAGAAAAGGCTAGAATTGATGTTGGGCAAGTTTTTCGACGATGAAATTTTGAGCACACAGGCCAAAAGAATGACCCAGAGTGTGACTTAGCGCGGTTGAGTCGCGCAAAACGACGTTTCTTCGCGGTCGATCGCCGACGAAAACAGTAGATAAGCCTTATCTGGTAACAAACCTCAAACTCAAGGATGATTTGTGGGATAAAAAGGAAGAAAGATTAGACATCTCAGGAGGGTCCGACAGCGCATTTCAGCAGTTCATTTACAGCTCTAATTTGACCTAAGGAAGTCTTATATAAAAGTGAATCTCCGGTAAGATACCTTGCGCTTTGCTCGATTGCCCACAGTATGAACCGAGGATTCGATTGTAATTTACCTCATCGTATTGTCACCTGAACGGACATCTGACCTTTGCAACCATAAAAACGACTTTAGGTTTTTTTTCGTCCCCGGACGTTTCCATACTGCACAAACCTTTCACAGTTTCACTGAGTTTCCTTCACGACATATGCCCACTTCAAAATTACCCAGCTTTTGATAGCAACGCTCGTCCATTTACCGTACAATTCTGGGCAGCAGGCATCAGATACGCAATATCGCGTTCTCACGCACAATCACGTACAAATGTGCATGATGACTTTGAATGCCAAATTTTTCCATTTTTTTGTGCTTTCTCTTTGGCTTTGTAATAGCAAATATCATGTTTGCTAAAACACTACACTTTCCACCTGTATATTGTATGTGTTTTTTCTTTGATATGAGTATGATTTGCAGGCCACACAATGTCTGAGAGGGTGGAAGCATATCTCGCAAAAAATAAAAAAGCAGCTAAAGGTGATGTCGCTGATATCTGGCTGAAATTTGAGCAACTTTACGCCAGAAAGTGAGTCTTTCAGTTAGAAAATCATGAAAATTGACAATTTTCTGCTTTTGAGATGGCAAATCATCACATTGACGGGATTACTTCTTCCAGATTATGGCATCAGCTGACCCAGGAAATTCGTGCCGCTCAAGCGAATGCAGCTTTCATTGCGAATCTCAATCAAAAGGAATTCTATGACGGGTTTGTACTTCTTTCGCACTCGAATGATCTCCAAAACTAAGGTTTCCTTTCCATCATAATGATGATCTCCAGGTTCATTTCTGAGTTTGAACATCGTATCAATCCACTACAGCTTGTTGAGATAGTTTTACCTATCGCGAGATACATTTTTGATCAAAGTTAGTAAAATTGCGATTGTCTTCGGTATGTTTAAGATCATATTTCTTTTTCCAGATAAAGAAAACGCCTACGAATTTCTCGCCAAAATCGAGAAAACTGTAAATAAGGACAAGGTATTTCACTGGAACTATAGCATAAAAGGCGATCGCTTCCTTCTTTTTTTAGGTGGCACTTGCTCGTATACACGCTGGTCAGATTGATCTGCGCCTAAATCACAAGGATGCGGGAGATCGCCTTGTGGATATCAAAAAAGTCAGGGTAGGCGGTTTTAAATCTTTTAACTATGAACGAAATTGAAATTTTATCTATCAATACGCCAATCTAGGACATGATTGAGACTACCCAAAAGGAGATCGAAAGCTTTGTCGGTGTCACTGACGCCCACGCTCCCTTTTACAAGGTTTGGGAAACTTTTCAATTCTGTTTTTGACGCTTTTAAGTTTTGCATTATTCATAAGAACTTGACAGGTCAGTGCTATGTATCTAAAAGAAGTTGGTGACTTTGCGGGATATTATCGTGAAGCGCTGAGATATCTGGGCGTTGAGGATATTAACAAAATGACACCAGAAGAAAGGCATGTTCAGGTATACATCACCCCTTTTTCTGTTTTTTTTTTCTTTGGTAGACAAGTTTCTAGGCTGTGCTCATCGGTTTTGCTGCTTTGCTTGGCGAGAATGTGTACAATTTTGGAGAATTAGTGAGTGGTTTTGTTCGCATTCCATTGATTGTAATGTCAGTTACCTCTTATAGCTTGCTCACCCCATTCTGAAAGCTCTTGAAGGTTCCGGCGAAAAGTGGCTCTCTGAGGTAATAAGGTTTTGATTTCAAAATTCGCACTCAACCAATGGCTTAGGTTCTGTACGCATTCAACTGTGGTGATCTCAACAAGTTCTACTCACTCGAGAAATACTGGTCTGAATGGGATGACTTGAAACGTAAAAAAGATTTCCTGGTTGGGAAAATTAGACTGTTAGCCATCATGGAGGTTAGCCCTATACTTGTGCAATTTCCTTGCATTTTTCCCCTTGATATGGTTTTTATCCATGCTTGTTTAATATGGAAATTTACCGTTATTGGATTCTCATGTGATAACGATTTTTTGATGAGATTACCCATTTAGCTTGCTCTTGCACGACCGTCAAAAGAGCGCAGGATTTCTTTCAAAGAGATTGCAACTAAATGCCAAGTGCCTGACAATGAGGTTAGTCCACCATTTCCACGTTAGATAGACTTCACTATTCTGTTTGGGACTCAAGCAAGTATATTTTCTCAACTTTCCTCTGATTCTACTGTTTTTGGGCGTCCTTTTGGCATGACTTGAGATTGGCTTCTTGCACTTTTAGATTGAATTCTTAGTCATGAAGGCCCTCAGCAAAGATTTGGTGAGAGGAGCAATAGATCAGGTGAACCAATCGGTCCTTATCACCTGGGTGCAACCTAGGGTACTCAATACCAGTCAGGTAATAAGCTTACTTGTATCTCAGCACAAGTTCCATCGTATTTTTGAAGGTGCTATCAATGGCCAATCGCATCGCTGCATGGAGCAAAGACGTGATCGCTATGGAAAATATCGTTAGTGAGAATGCCCGTGAGATTTTGACGAAATCTTAGTTGCATAATGAGAAGCTGTTTTCTTTGTTGTACATCTCTCAAAACTTATGATATCGCTATTTATTAAATGATTCTCATACTTGGCAGCTTCATTGGTCATAGATTCTAGAATGAGCTAAACGAGAGCTAATCAAGCAGACGTGCATCCATTCTCAAATTTTGCTGCTCTCGCTACGTCGCTGGTTGCCGAGCGCATAGCTGCTACTATCTCTTCTACCATGGAGATAATCTCTAATAGAAGCCAGGCCACCACTAAGGGCCGCATGCACTAACATCCCCGCGGGGAGGGGATCACAGCTTAAAAGAAAGCCTTATATTTCGAAACTCCAGATACCTGGATTTCACGTTGTGTACCTATCCGTAGGTATTCCTACTACCCTTCACTATGAACATGTTGAACAGGAGCGAGAAGCTGTACAAACCGCATTTTCCAGCTTTTGTATGATCCCTGATGATCCCCGGCGCCATACGTGTGCAAAGGGGGAACATGGCCTCTCCAGGGTGAAGGGGGTCATAGGGGTCCCGCCTCTCCAGGGTGAAGGGAGTATGAGGCCGCTGGGGGGGGGGGGGGAGCGGCCGGCGCTGTGGAGATGCGTCGACCGGGGGGGGGGGCGCCAATGTTCGTCATCATTGCTTCTCATGTTCTTTTCATTACATGCATCAAGCAAAATCGTAGCCAAACCGGGTTAAACTCGAATATTGGGTTTTACCCGCCGAAATTCGGAGAAGAAAAACTGGAAAAAGTGAGGCTAAGAAATTAACATTTTGAGCAAAATTATAAAACTATCCACATTATTGAAATTAAATTTAGTAGCATTTTAATTCATAATATCATTAATATGATCATCAAAAACCTATCTGCAGGTTCATTGAGAAGTAGTCGGAAACTTGTCGCCTGTTGTTCACTTTTGGAAAACGACGAAAAAGCCTGGAGAGAAATTTACGTGTGAAGCCTTTGTGTATACATGTCAATGAAGTTATTACTCACGTACTTGCTGAAATAATAAGTGAAATAATAAATGAACTTTGATGATCGGTGCGGTTGAATTGCATTCTTTTTAGTAGGAATAAATTTTCTAAGCAGATGGCGGAATCCGTGGAAAGTCATTGAATGATTCCTTAAAGAGTCATTGTTCCAACTTTTAATATTATTTCTAAACTCCAAAAGACGTAACATTTGCGTGGAGAAGCAGGTGCAACCAAGGGCATCTATTACATCGAAGAGTTGGTGTAATCAGGGTTAGTCGTCTTACTGTCAGAATGCTATAGCTACGAAAATCGTGGAATTCTACAATCCGCCTACTTGGACGATGATAGGGATGAGGAAGGACAGCCAGAGATGCATTTTTCCACGTTGGAGCACTATACAAGAGGAGAAGGACAATCGTATATGATCACTGCGTGATTATTCTGAAAAAAATTTTGTTTTACATCAAAGAAGATTGAGAAATATAAAAGATCTTAAAAGGAAAACTCAGTCATATTTAGCCTATTCTAGTTTAGAAGTCTACTTTCCATCCGTTTTCAGAAAACATACAGCTGGTGAGGAAAAAGGGGGGTTTTTCCTGCTAAATAGAAATAGTTTTGGTCATTTTTTCAAAATTGACTAATTTTCCTATAAAAATTTTCATATGAGAGGATAGGAGAGTCTCTAGCAACACATTGAATTGCTCTTGTTGAAAGCTTTCAGAAAATATACAACTTGTCAAAAAAGAAAGGATTTTCCTGTAAGGTGCAGATGGTCGCAATTGTTTTTCTAAAATTAAAGAAATTTTTTTCATAAAAATTCATAACTTCACTATATGAAAAGCTAGAAGAGTTTTTTGCACTCTGTTGGAATCCCCTCGTCGTCTGCTTCCAGAAAATATATAGCTTGCCAGAAAAAAAGAGGCTTTTCCTATCGGGTGAAAGGGGTCGTAGTCGTTTTTCCGGAATTAAGCCAATTTTTTAATAAAAAAATTATAACAATTTTATACGAGAAGCTGGGAGAGCGCTTAGGTATTCATTGAATTCCTCTCGTCGTCCGCTTTCAGAAAATATATAGGTTGTAGGGAGAGGGATGCTAAAAGTACGTGGTGAAAGGGGTGGGAACATGGTATAATGGGCATGTTCCTTTAGCTCCTTAAAACGACGCTTTTTGAGTACAGAAAGGAAGATTTCCATTATACCATGTTCCCACCCCTTTCACCACGTACTTTTAGCATCCCTCTCCCTACAACCTATATATTTTCTGAAAGCGGACGACGAGAGGAATTCAATGAACACCTAAGCGCTCTCCCAGCTTCTCGTATAAAATTGTTATAATTTTTTTATTAAAAAATTGGCTTAATTCCGGAAAAAACGACTACGACCCCTTTCACCCGATAGGAAAAGCCTCTTTTTTTCTGGCAAGCTATATATTTTCTGGAAGCAGACGACGAGGGGATTCCAACAAAGTGCAAAAAACTCTTCTAGCTTTTCATATAGTAAAGTTATGAATTTTTATGAAAAAAATTTCTTTAATTTTAGAAAAACAATTGCGACCATCTGCACCTTACAGGAAAATCCTTTCTTTTTTGACAAGTTGTATATTTTCTGAAAGCTTTCAACAAGAGCAATTCAATGTGTTGCTAGAGACTCTCCTATCCTCTCATATGAAAATTTTTATAGGAAAATTAGTCAATTTTGAAAAAATGACCAAAACTATTTCTATTTAGCAGGAAAAGCAGTGGTATCAACGCAGAGTACTGTATGTTTTCTGAAAACGGATGGAAAGTAGACTTCTAAACTAGAATAGGCTAAATATGACTGAGTTTTCCTTTTAAGATCTTTTATATTTCTCAATCTTCTTTGATGTAAAACAAAATTTTTTTCAGAATAATCACGCAGTGATCATATACGATTGTCCTTCTCCTCTTGTATAGTGCTCCAACGTGGAAAAATGCATCTCTGGCTGTCCTTCCTCATCCCTATCATCGTCCAAGTAGGCGGATTGTAGAATTCCACGATTTTCGTAGCTATAGCATTCTGACAGTAAGACGACTAACCCTGATTACACCAACTCTTCGATGTAATAGATGCCCTTGGTTGCACCTGCTTCTCCACGCAAATGTTACGTCTTTTGGAGTTTAGAAATAATATTAAAAGTTGGAACAATGACTCTTTAAGGAATCATTCAATGACTTTCCACGGATTCCGCCATCTGCTTAGAAAATTTATTCCTACTAAAAAGAATGCAATTCAACCGCACCGATCATCAAAGTTCATTTATTATTTCACTTATTATTTCAGCAAGTACGTGAGTAATAACTTCATTGACATGTATACACAAAGGCTTCACACGTAAATTTCTCTCCAGGCTTTTTCGTCGTTTTCCAAAAGTGAACAACAGGCGGCAAGTTTCCGACTACTTCTCAATGAACCTGCAGATAGGTTTTTGATGATCATATTAATGATATTATGAATTAAAATGCTACTAAATTTGATTTCAATAATGTGGATAGTTTTATAATTTTGCTCAAAATGTTAATTTCTTAGCCTCACTTTTTCCAGTTTCTCATCGGCCGTGGGTGAAGGGGGGTCAGCTGGGTTCCGGCCCTGGGGTGAAGAGGGTAGGAACACATTATCGCCTTTTCACATGTATGCCCGGCGCTTTTCTTTAAAGTCATTCTTCTTTCTCCGAAGTTAGCGAAAAACCTCCAAAGTTGTGCAGATTGTCTAACTCGACAGTGCTAAGCATGTTGCTGATAAGAACAAATGATGTTTTGAAGTCATGAAATTATCGATGATCCACAGGTCGAAATTTGAAGTTTACCGAAAAATTCGACTTTTCAAAAACTCATTTGTTCTCATCAGCAACATGCTTAGCACTGTTGTGTTAGATGTTCAGTACAACTTTGGAAGGTTTTCGTTAACTTCGGAGAAAGAAAAATGACTTTGAAGAAAAGCGCCGGGGATCATCAGGGATCATACAAAATCTGGAAAATGCGGTTTGTACAGCTTCTCGCTCCTGTTCAACATGTTCATAGTGAAGAGTAGTAGGAATACTTACGGATAGGTACACAACGTGAAATCCAGATATCTGGAGCTTCAGAAATGAAACTTTCTTTTGAGCTGCAATCCCCTTCCCAGCGGAGAGGTTAGTGCGCGGCCCTAAGACGATGCCAGTCCAGCTACAGTCTGTCCCAATCGGGATCAGGCCGAACCGTTGGCAATACTCACGCTTGCAGCACTAAGGATTTGCGCTGCATACGCGCACCGTCGGAGAGAGCGAAGAGATTGAAAACCGTGCAGACAAGCAGGCTGCACTCGTGACGCAAAAACCGAGCAACGCGGACTCCCGCCATGCCAATCTTGGCTTGATCAGGATTAGGATAGATCTAATGAATATGAGAATGTCCTCAACATCCGAGTATGTCGCGAAGTTTTCAGAAGTGGTTTTTGAGGAGGGAACTCCTCAGTAAGTTTCGAGCGTGGCTAACGGTACGTCTCTATTGGGACATTTTTCCCACCCGCTAAGGCTACGCATCTCGTTTCTTGTAGAGTGGACGGTTGATACAATGTTCCTGCGATGATGACAACAATTGCGCGAAAACAAAAGGCATGTTTCTGAATGCCAATTTTCTGGCGAACGAAGCTAAGAAAATGGCTATAAGGATTGCCACTATCACGTGCAAATGTTGTCAGCAACGCAGAAAAGCTGCAACTACTAGAGTAACTAGAAGAATTGCCTAAACTATTAAGATCTTTGCTAAGTAGTCGACAAATCATTCATTTACAGCTTCACTGCTTCAAGAATTGACTCCTAGAAGTAACAAACATAAACTTATACAGGCTCTCAACAAAAAAAAAGAGATATGTTCGATAAAGTCATTTGGTCAAAATACAACAGCAATAGGATTCTATACAGAAATTCAATGGATTTCAATATGGGCAAAAATGCTTCATATCCCTAAACATAATCTCAATCAAGAAAGCCCTCCACAAACCCACACTTAATCACGTATGCGACGTCATCAGTCTGCAAATAGTATTATGTGACCAAACACAGCTAAAAAGAAAATGAAGAAATCAACACACCTAGGCGCTAAGAACGCTTTCGTGGAATCTTCACATTACTACAGAAATGAACTATAACACACAGTGTGAGCATATAGCTATTAAGGACGAACAAAGATGTAATGTTATCGGTATGGTGTGTATCCATGGTAAAGTTTACGAAACCGGTAAACAGATTGGAAAGCAGGAAGAAGACCAGTCCAGACTTATTCACAGATACTGTCAGACATGGTTCTACACCACTCCATGGACTGTCATCTGTATAAATGAGAATGGATTTGGCCAATTAATTAGATTTGACACCTCTTACCTATGCAGAAGTATGGAACATTAGCAGCCCATGCAATTATCGAAAATAACTGCACGCAGAGTAAACCAGCGAGGCCGAATGTTAGGAGAGACATCTGAACGAGCGAAGATCCTCCAAGTACAAACAATGTTTTAAATTCATACCTGTGCAAAGACGTAAGTCATATTGACTACTCGTCTTGACGGGGGTCCTAACGTGTACTCGGACAAGCGCTGCATTATGAAAAAGACCAGCGAAAAGACGAACAGCCTCCAGCAACATTCAATCCAAGATTTTATGCGGATACTAAGCAGAATGAGATGCAGAGATTACCAAACGAGAGAATTTAGAAAAAAAGCTCACGAAGACATGGATGCGAACATCGCCGTAAAATTTGGAAAAAAAACCTACCCCGTTTTCGAAATGAATAAGCCAATAGTGTCGGATATGTAGTAGATAGTGAGGTATCCCATCAAAGAACAAATTCCCTCTGCATTTGCCGTGAAGAAATTGTCACGCTGGTTATCACCATCCAAAATCCATTTCTATAATTCAATCATATTAAACTCACAGGTATTTAGATGTTTTGTCCTTGGAGCAGACAATTGAAAGAACTCCCAAATTATGCAGAATATAAGTTTGTCAACAATATACGCTAATTCGTCTATTTATCGCTAATTTCGGCAGGATTGCTGGTGCAAAATTGTACGTTGGTAAGTCGGCTCTACAAACCTCGTATCCTTGTATGAGCATGGTTTGTTGCAATACGCCAAAAGTACAGGCCCAAAACAAAGGATATGTCTTCGGTAAGGCCATTGAAACTATCTGCAGAAATCAAAGATGATAGACATACATGTATTATTCACACCTTTTACCTTCACTACAGCTAAGGTGTAGAAAAAGTTCCAGTGAACACCATATTCCGTTACATGCTGTGGATAATCCAAAAAAGTTAAGATTGCTGTTCGAGTTATACCAATCAATGGAAGAATAACATATGACGAACGCAGCCACCGGTTCCAACTACAGTCGACTTTTCCTTGAGATGTAATCAAACAAAATGGACAACCAACTTTTTCCTTCTCGTACTCGCTTCCCATGATGACATATTCTTTACTCGGCTTGCTAAAGCAGAAGCAAAGATGAAAGCAGCAACACCAACGTCCATGAGGCTATGCCCGTACTTCTCTAAACAGTTGGGAATAAGAAAAAGAGTATTCCGTTATTTATAAAACCTGTTTTGGTATGTCGACGAGGAAACACAGGGAAGTCCACAGCCAGAATTGCGGTGGCGACAAGGAGTAGCACGGAAGCCCTTAAACTTAAAATTATAGCGAAACACAAAAATAAAGAATGAAAAATGGGCTATAACCATTCTTAATCTGATTTCGATCTGGCTCAGCGGGCAAGCTGGTAATTTCGGATTACTAATCGCCGCATGCATTAAAATCTCAAAATGAGGGAAACGGTTTTCTACTCTTCACAACTTATCGAACATCTTACAGGATCCAGAAATTAAAAAAGTCACTCCCAACCCCTTCTCTTATTCCCCCCCCCTCCCCTCACGTCTGCATCGATCCGAATCAAAAGCATAGCCACAGCTCACGTCCTGACAAATGCATGATACTCCAAATCGAGTGCTTTCAAAGAATATTATTAACAATAGCTTATAAAAACAATTTAAAGAAGCCAATTTGCAGATTCACCTGTAATATGTGACGAAAGTGGTAGGTCGATGTTGTTCGTCAATAATCCTATTCAAAACCACCTTGACTGTTGGTCGATCCGGCGACGCGAAATATTCACAGCAGATAAACACTAGAAGTGTGAGGAGACAAGCAGTGAGCACACATGTTAACAAGAACAAAGAATCTGAGAGCGTTGTCATCGCCAACAAAGGCGGAAGCACCAGAAATGCATAGTCCAAAAGGAACTTGAACCTGGAATGATGTGACAGATAAGTATTCCAGACTTAACTCATTTGCTTACCTACCAATATACGTAGATACTCGTATTGAATTTTCTACCTAGGAATACCCATGGTAAGGATAAATTGCGCACTACAATAGCAAGCATAAACACGATCTCAGCCAAGAAAAGCTAGAATTGTAAATCATTACACACTGAAAAACTGGGAGCTAAGCAAACCTCGTGTTGAGCACATCCGGTGTAGGTGCCAACAAAAGCAGCATGATCTTCCATGTGACCCATTCAAGAACAATCACGAATGAATATAAACATAAATGTACATTAAGGACGCAGCTAGTTGGACATAAAGCTGCTGTCTTTCTACAGCACTCTAGAACGTGTTCTGACGGCCTGCGATTTGCGACATCATTAGAAAAAGGATTGAGAAATGCAATGGATTCAACCATTAGTCTCAAAAGTGCGTTCAGGAGACAACAACATTTATATTGCAACCATGAAATGGGCAAGGACGTAGGAAACCCGTAGCATTGATGGCATAATTATGCATAGTTAAAGTAATCAAGGATTTAAGATAGAAGAACTTCAACTTCAAAAGTCATGTGATACATTAAATTGATGTGAATCAACTCGCTATACATAATCTGTACACATTACAGAACACTAATAAAAACATAACGATTACTTGGTAATCCTCAAGGATCTTAGTGTGATGTTACCGACGATATCGCGGAAAAATCAGTACAAATCAAGGTATGTTTGTCCCATTTCTTCGCTGGCAGCATTCACTCGGCAATGCTGTCCAGTCATAAACATATGAATATCTCACTCGATACTCCTTTTCACACAGCTTTCGTAGGTTCACCTCAAACGAAGAAAGTCAATTTTCGCCCATGCCTGACCAGATATTGTGAAAGGATAACTTACAAGATTATTGTATAAAGTCTCCATCTCTTGAGGTGATTTCTTATGCGTGATAAGATATTCATTGTTGCAGCCTCGAGATTTCCATTCCGTATCAAAACGTGGATCATGAACGTATTTGATGTCAAGACCTGAGTAGTAGCATACAAACACTAAGCTGCATAGGTGCGAAGGGTTGAGAAAAATCTCATCCCCCCTTCACTTTGGAGCCTGGGCTACCCCCCCTTCACTTGGAATGGAGAAAGAAAATTTTTTGAGGTGAGATGATAGTGTGCTTGAAGTGGAGTACAATTTAAGGTAAAAGAATTTATTTACAGAGTGTAGGGAATGAGAATGCGGGAAAGGAAGCAAAAATCGGGACCGGACCCCCCTCACTGGGACGAAGCAGGTGCTAAGGTGAGTTAGTTAGATTAAAGTTGAGATATCGGAGCTGAAAAATCCAATTTTAGGCATTCCATGGGACGAGCAGTATTGAATCGATATAGGAGGGCGCATGGTCGTGAAACGAATGGCTGGAGTGGTGCCTACACATGGGCTTATTGGACGAGACTCTGAAAAAGACATTTTGTGGTTATAATGTGGATACAAATTGAATAATTTGCCATCGTATTGTGTGTATAAGGATAAACAATAAATGAAATTGTTGTAAATCGAATTTGTATATACTGAATGAAGGCAGAGAAGCAGGTTTGAGTTGTTAACTATACCCCCGCTTCGAGCCAAAAAATTTCCGTATCTCGGTGGGGGAAGGGTCATCTCATGATCTAGTTTTTTTTTATCTTATAAGGGAGAGTGTGCTTGAGATAACTAGGGCTGTCGCAAAAGAATCTGCTGAAGCAGAACTTCTGAAGCTTGAATTTTACGCACAAATTTATGCGTCTTCAACTCGGTGCTGTTGCTCTCCTTCCTTAAAGCAGATACTTTTGCGACAGCCCTAGTTATATCAAGTGAACCTCTTTCTACAAGATGGTGAAAAAAGTAGATCACGAGAGGACCTCCCCGCTGAGATATGAAGCGTCAAATTGAACCACCCAAAATCGATTTTTTTGCTATAACTCTTATGTAAATAAACAAAAGTAAACAAGGAGCTGGAATTAGAATCTACTCTTCAAGAGCTTTCGAATGATATATAATATGTGGGGGTTCCTCGTTTTTTTCGCCCTGCGACAGGGGTTGAGACGCTCCAGTTATGCGATCTCAGGTCTATCCCCCCCCTCTACATGCATTAAAGTGGGCGGGGTTGAGATCGCATAACTGAATCGTCTCAACCCCTGTCGCAGGGCGAAAAAAACAAGGAACCCCCACATATTATATATCATTCGAAAGCTCCTGAAGAGTAGATTCTAATTCCAGCTCCTTGTTTACTTTTGTTTATTTACATAAGAGTTATAGCAAAAAAATCGATTTTGGGTGGTTCAATTTGACGCTTCATATCTCAGCGGGGAGGTCCTCGCGTGATCTACTTTTTTCACCATCTTGTAGAGGGAGGTTCACTTGATATAACTAGGGCTGTCGCAAAAGGATCTGCCTTAAAGAAGGAGAGCAACAGCACCGAGTTGAAGACGCATAAATTTGTGCGTAAAATTCAAGTTTCAGAAGTTTTGCTTCAGCAGATTCTTTTGCGACAGCCCTAGTTATCTCAAGCACACTCTCCCTTACAAGATAAAAAAAACTAGATTATGAGATGACCCCCCCCCCCCCACCAAGTTATGGAAATTTTTTGGCTCGAAGGGGGGGGGTATAGTTGGCAACTCAAACCTGCTTCTCTGCCTTCACTCAGTATATACAAATTCGATTGTGTACAACAATTCCATTTATTGTTTATCCTTATACACACAATACGATGGCAAATTATCCAATTTATATCCACATTATAACCACAAAATGTCTTTTTCAGAGTCTCGTCCAATAAGCCCATGTGTAGGCACCACTCCAGCCATTCGTTTCACGACCAGCCCCCTCCCATATCGATTCAATACTGCTCGTCCCATGGAATGCCTAAAATTGGATTTTTCAGCTCCGATATCTCAACTTTAATCTAACTAACTCACCTTAGCACCTGCTTCGTCCCAGTGAGGGGGGTCCGGTCCCGATTTTTGCTTCCATGGTATATGATAATGAAATGATATTCACCAAAAAAGTACTCGGAAACATTTTACTATGTTAAAGTGTATACAAATAAATTAAGAAAATTTAATAGCAAAAAAATTGGAAAATTGTTAAAATTAAAATTTGGAAAAATTAGAGTTGAAAAATTGGAAATTTATTTTTTTTCAATTCCCCCCCCCCGGTCGACGTCGGCAATTTTTGGACCCCCTTCACTTTTGGGGGTCAAAAACACCCGAGACCCCCTTCACTTTGGAGGGTACCCATCTCAACCCTTCGCACCTATGCTAAGCTGAATAAAAAAGAGACCGATTTACCAGCGAGCCAAGCGCCAACAGAGACATCTTCATTTTTGTATAATTTAAACAGTCGTGCATTGAGTGCCAGGAAACGAACCAGTTCGTAAGATAATACGTATCCACCTCCAAGCTGAAAATACTATGTGCAATCATGAAAAGTTTTGTATTCGCACGTTACATAGTGGTTTAATGACTCTAGAATCTGTAGATAATGCTAACAGCTGGGTAAGATGCAGTTCAAAAGTAGCTTCGAACAGATTGCAAGCATCAACGAAATTTTGGAAGAAAAAAATTTACCTTCTATCTGCTCCTTTTTTGCTGGTTTTCGTGAAAATTTATAAATGCAATGCATCTTCAAATGCAAATATCAAGCATCAGAAAAATAGAGCTCGGTAAGCTAAGCTGCAAGTTTCTCCACTCGATAACGTCCCACAAATCAAGAGTATATAAATTTAACAAAAAAATGAGTTGCATCAAACGGAAGAAGTTTTGTAAGCAAATATGGTAAGCAGATCAGATACCAATTATGCACGCAAGCAGACGCTCAGTAAGTCTTCCACGACAAGCGATCCTTATAGCAAGCTTGAGAGCATTCTTATACTGTTTAGATTTCGTGAAATTTGCGTGAAATTCTAGAATTACATTGAAAATTATAAACGAGATAGGAGAACCACCAAACAACTGAAAAAGGATGCGACGTGGCATGCCTATGTGGCGATACAAGCGTACAGACAGAAAAGAACACGCATCATTTACTGTTCTTTAGATGTTTTCTATGAAGCTTCTGCGAATATTTCACTCTTTGCAACTGATTTACCTGATAGGGTAGATAGCGATCACATAACACCCAATTTGATTCACGCCATTTTCCTTTGCGTATAGGTTTCGCTCTACCATCCAAGAATCCCCAATAAAGACGAGGATGTTGGATGTCCTTCAAAGCTTTGATGATCGCACCAAGACGAACAAATGAATCAGAGTCCACCTAAAAGAAACTGAGAAAGTCATCCTTCTAGATCAAAGAAAACTACCTTTAGCACGTATTGGAACCGAAATTGTTGAAATGCATATTCCATTGACCTTAAAGTCTTCAGTGCTAAGTTCGAATACTTCTCTTCCAATGCATCAATGAGAGCAAGATCGTTGTGCACCTTCTGCTCTTCCTCCAAACGCAAGCGCATATCCTCACTAAATTTCATTTTTGCATCTTGTAGCGCAATGAGCTGATCTATACGCTTACCTAATTCCTTTTGTTCCAAGTGGAAAACGATGCTGCACAACCGAAGGACCCTTTTGTGACAATCGCAACCATGTATTTCTAATCACTGTTCGCACATCGCTGTCGTTAGGAGAAGACATTATCATCACAAGTAAGTAAGTGTCGTCTTTTTTGATATCGGTAACTGATGTTGCTTCTGCAGAATATCAAGCTACAATGGATACAGGATAGTCGACAAAGCACAACTGAACGATGAAATCTGAAACTCACCAAGCACGCTCCTTCGGGCAACATAGATTTCTGATGATGCGGAGTTGCAAGTACAGCTATAGGATATAATCAATGTGCATATCACGCAGACACCTATAGCTGCGAATAGATAGCGCCGCAAAAACGACATCTGAAACAAACTCTATTGTAAGTGTAGATAAAAAAGTTGATAGCCACCTCACAGCTACAGATCAAGCGGGTAACAAGTTATAAGCAGACGGCAATGCATGAAGCTTAGGCAGACGCCATACTTATCTGGTTCAACTGTTTCATCTGGTTCACCTCATTCGCTATTGGTCAAACCACTGAGCTGACCAATAGCGAATGGGTAAATTTGATGAACCGGTTGAACCGGATAAGTATGGTGCCTACTTTACAGGTTGGCGTTGCCAAAAGTGCGCAAGCTCCGCATACTCTATAATAAGAGAGTGCGATTGTAGTCATCATATGCGTCTCGCCTGGGCTCACCATATCGGAACACGTCAGGGGAAGAAAGACCCGTTGATGGTTGGGTTAATGATGGCGGCCCTACACAGCATTCCTTCGATTCCGAACCAAATGCTCCTTAAAGGCAGTGGATCGGCAGAATGAGTCCCGTGGCAAAACGAGGTCACAGGGTAGGAGTCCCCACAATGGAATCTATCGGCCAAAGTCCGATCTTTCTCTGCCACTTCTAACCCCCGAAATATCAACGCGAAAGCACGCTCATCTCCTCTCCTCTCCGACCCCGCCCGGACGAGTGTCCGCGGTCAGAGCCCGCATGCCGCAATGCTATCTCAGACACTCGCGGTTGACTCGCGCAGGGGATCCGCCCACAAAATGGACGTTCGCGGCAAAATCCGGTGGACCGGCGCGAGTCATCATTTTAGTTTCGTCCGGATTTTGGTGCGATTTTGTCGCGACGGGCGAGGAGGTTTCGAAATAACGCACCTATACGTCGACGTATTGATCAATTCTTCCCTGCATTTGTTGCATTTGTTTTTTTTTTCTTAGATGAATCTATACTTAGCAAATCATGTCTTTCCAGAGACGTTCCATGCCGATAAAAACCAGGCTTAGACCAAAGAGAATCAGCTTGAGACGCTCATTTCGAACGCGCTCTTCTGATCACACGGCCATTATCTGCGTTGATCATCATCCGGAAGTAAAGGTGAACCCTTTTTCTCTCTTTCTAGAAGTTATATTTCATTCTTAGATTGTTTTGCTTGCTTACTTTAGCTGATTACTGGACTTTGAGTATTTATGCTAACGTGTACTATTTTGGTTTTCAAGCGCTTTTACGAAAACGAATGGGATGACGATTTTGCGTTGCGATCCCCGAAGCCAAGAAGGGAACGCCGACCTAAGCATAATCCTGTTCTTGAGGAGGTCGGAAGAGTTTTCGCATTATGATTACCATGATTCACCTATGATATAAGCTCATTCCAGGATTTTATAGAAGAGGAAGAAGAGAATGTTAATGACAATGATGAAAGCCGCGAGAATGTCGATTCACAAGTGGATAGTGATCTTCCGGCCGTGCAAGAGCTGAATGAGAAGGCATGTTTTTATTTATGAAACTGAGAAAGTAATGTTCTTCTTTTGCGGTTGCTCATTTCTTAAAATGGTATGAGCTTACAAGACAGTCATTTTCGAAATTTTGGAGGTTATGCGATTTTTGAACTGCGGTTGCTTGTAATGCTTTTTCTGAACTTCTTAAAGCAGATTTTTCATCACATGAAGAATGTCATCTACGGTTCAACTCTGTGCAAAAACTGGCATCAATATTGCCGGTTCCAGTTCCATATTATTTAGAGTACACAATTCCAGTTCAAAATTTACCTGGCATAGCTCACATTTATCGTACCGCATCTCACGAGTTTAGAAAAATCACTCATTTGACTCTCGCCTTTTTTTTCAGTGATTTGTACTCAATTCGGAAGATGAAAGAGTTTATGCACATTGTTCATCCCGCACGTCATCATTTCTGACAGTTGGCTTAGCCGGAATTCGGAATTTACTTACAAGGGAAGGATCATCCATCGAAGTGGGGTTTCCACACATGATGCATATCATTCTGCTTCTCTTGGGGCCCTAATGCCAAATTCGTGATCCTTAGCTGCTCAATGATTTTCTGGGCAAAGTTATGAGCGATGGTTTACCCAAGATGCGGCTAAGGCTCGCATTGAGCTTGCGGCGCCAAGGGCATGAAGATGTGGACGGGTGGTCGAGGGACACCTGCGGAGACTATGGAGCAAGTGGTAAAGAGTTCGGACCACTTTTGCAGCCACAATCTTTGCAAGTTGTTTAAGGTTATATTAGAAGGTCCCTAAGGCAAGGAAACCCTCATTGCAACTTAATTACATCAAATCTCGGAGATAATGGAAAAATCGTGCAAAGTTCTGAATTGGGCAATGTTGGTAGATCAGTTGGATCAAAAACATGTAAAACAGGTACAATCAACATGGATACTTGATGGGAAGCTTATTCATCATTTGCAATTATGTTTTCGCCGCAGGTGGTAGTGGGGTAGCTAGCTAGAAAGTTCGGTCCATGCGAAGTTCTGCGCAAACCACTCGAAAGGAGCAAAGGCTTTGAGCAAGCTCAGAGCAATTTTTTGAATCACGTTATTGTGTTTTGAGTGACGACGCTTGCGAAAAATTATTCGACGTCCTCTCAGAGGAAAGAGTAGTATGGAGCGGTAAGGCGAGGATAGCAAATGGGAGAGCTTTGTGAGTTTTCTCATAAGGAAAGCGATACTTCTAAACTTTATTTTTGCAGGGAAGACATCGGGAGGTATCATTTTGACCCTGATGGGTCCATGCTCCTTCCATCAAAGGTAATTCGTTTGTTTTATACGATCCTGGTAACAATAATTTTTTATTTTCAGAAAAAGCGCGTCATGGTCGAAGGCAGCAGTGTTACCAAAGAAGGCGTAACGATCCAGAAGACTGAAAACGTTGAAGATGAAGATGAAGTAGTCGTAAAAAATTAATGCTGTTGTCATTCTTAACCGTAGTTCTTTCGTAACCTTGTGTCGTGATTGCGGTGCTTTGATTCCTGTCTCATTTCGATGTTATTGTAAACGCTACTCGAGAAGATCATGTGGTATTTGCTAATAAATTTTATGACGTAAGACTGGGTTTATCAGCAGAAAAAAAACAAGCGTGGGAAACGGGACCCAACGTGACCAAGGACTCAAGGTAAGTCAAAAGGAAGGCGTGAGAGAGGGCTTAGAGGACGCAAAAAGCTGTCAGGAAGGGCGTAGGCCGCGTGCTCTGAACGCGATCGCGACATTTTGGTGTCTCGCGCAGGTCTCCCCATTTTGCCCCGATTTTGCCGCGCACTTTTGCCGCGACACAAAATCAGGTGTCCTGATTTTGCCGCGACACCGATTTCGCGAGTCGCCCACGCATTCAATGGCTACACATCGTTTTGCCCTGCGCGAGTCAACCGCGAGTGTCTGAGATAAGCATAAGCAACGACTCTGCGTCTACTCGTCCGTGGGGTAGGCGGGGTCGAAGAGGAGAGGAGATGAGTACTGCTTTCGCTTTGAAGTTTCGGGGGTTAGAAGTGGCAGAGAAAGATCGAACTTTGGCCCATAGATTACATTATGGGGGCTCCTACCCTGTGACCTTGTTTTGCCACGGGCCTCATTCTGCCGATCCACTGCCTTTAAGGCAGGGCATACATCACGCAATTTCATCGCCTCCCGATTCTCCCAACAAGACAATCAACGCATGCCGATCATCTTGCATTCAATTATGAATTCTCCACGCAGCTAATCGCGGTTAACTAACACAACCGAAGTGCAAAATGACCAGCATGCAATAAATTGGTAGCAGCTGTCTTGTCGGGAGAATCGAGAGGAGGTTGAGTAATGTCGCCAAATTTGGAAAGGTCCTGCCGTGTTACATATGTGCTCGCTTTCCACTTAATTTGTCTTAACGTAAAGGTATGAATACGGCCAAATGACCCCTCCCCCCCCCCCCCACACCTTCGCGAACTACCGTCCCTCAAACAGCGTGACCTAACTGCAAAAAGACTAGGGTTTGCGGAAGCGTCTAATGGCGGTTTTTGCTTTCTTACCCTGTCTTAAACGTTGCAGAGTGAAGCACGGAATCAAACCACATATAGCGTTTGCTCCAACCGTTATAAAAAAGTACGTTCGTGTTCGGCAACGCGGTGCCCCGGGGAGGTTCCCATAGGTGTCCACCTCGAATCTTCAACCGATTCACTGCCTTTGTGAGATTGGGCAACAACCACTGCGCGTAAATAAATATAAGCAAGAATTGCGGCATTTTGCACGCGCAAATCGCCGGCACTTTATAGCTATTTGCTCGGCTACGGGTCAGGCCTAAGGCATACCTCTCGCGATCCCGTCGCGTCGCCAACTCCAACTCGGACATATGTTCCGAGTCCGCAGTGTGCAAGTGTGTGGTCCCGCCGCTTCTGTGCTAGACTGACGCTGCGACGGATCGCGGGGTCATTTTTGGACGGGCATACCTCAGCAGAGAAATCGTCGCGACATCGCTGAAACTCAGCGATGTCGCCGTCGCTAGGTCCGACCCAGCGATGAGCGAATCGCTCGAACAGCTTCTTCTTTGTTATGAAGTTTTGTATATTTTTGTGAGTGCAAATTTCATTTAGGACTATTCCATCTCACAGAATTGCTTCTTCTCTACATGAGAGAAGGTTGGTCATCGAGCATTCCATACTATCGATCCATGAAAACCACACATGCGAAGTCCATAGTATGGAATGCTTCCCGTATGTCACTCAACCCTTGCGTTAGCATTTATTTCTCGCAAAGCACTGCGAAGTTAACATCTGCACTTCATTGCAGATTTTAACTTCGCTGGTAGAAAAACGTTGATAAATACTAGGATGAGTGTGAGTCCACATCCTTCTTCGTTTGATGTAATGTCCTTGTAAGCATGTGGTCCCACATTCTCGAATTTCCTAGAATAAATGCACTTCAGACAGTTTAGCGCAAAATTTCCAAAAAGGCGTACAATGCGGTGTGGTGTGTGAGCGTCTACGAAATCGCCTTGGGTATGTCCGGTAACTAAGCGATGTTCAAGCAGTGCACGGTCGCCCAGGCGGTCTAGTCGCAGCGATCGAAGATCGTCACGACGGGCCCCCCGACGACGCGATCCGGATCGCGTGAGGTATGCCTTAGGCCTCAGGAGTCACCCCGCGCGCGGCGGACGCTCGCCGCGCTGAGATTTTGTGCTTATAAAAATTTTCCGGCTAAAGTGGCACGG
This sequence comes from Cylicocyclus nassatus, assembly GCA_958299035.1. NCBI lineage: Eukaryota > Metazoa > Nematoda > Chromadorea > Rhabditida > Strongylidae > Cylicocyclus > Cylicocyclus nassatus. Next base: position 84,220,410 of record CATQJL010000316.1, on the reverse strand, counting down.
GTAGGGTGGGGACAGAGGCAGATATTGCACCATGAGTACTGACGAGAGCTGACCATTGTACTGCCTGACGTCGCGTTGCGCCATCGCTTCACGACAGATCGTGACTCCTGACCCGTACCCATTTGCTCAAGCGCAGACTTTGTAGTTTAATCGGCAATGAGCGCACCATATGTATCGTCAGATCCGCTACCCTGTACGCTTATGTAAGGGTAACGGATGAGACATACAGCTGCGAATTGGAGGGGCGTGTAGAGAGCAGCGAGAATTTTGCAACTCAATAGTTTGTCGCTAGCAAACGATAGTCAAATAGCGATGGTTGGAAGTCCATAAGCTAGAACTACCCCGTTAAACCTTGCTGGTAAAGGCTCCACGACAGAAAATTCTCGGAGCCAAAAGCTGATGACAGAAATCCAGTCTGGATCCTTTGGGGAAGATAAACCATAGGGAGCAGTGAAGTCTACAGGGCTTTACATCCTGAGTGTCACAGCCGCCCCGCTCGGCCGCCACGCTTAGGTCCGCGTAGCGTTCGTGGCGCATCGTCCGGGCATTTTGCCAGGTCTCAATCAATGCCGCCGACGCATGCACCAGGCTGCGCATCGACTGAAACTTGGCAAAATGCCCGGACGATGCGCCGCAAACGCCGCGCGCGGCCTAAGCGGGGCGGCCGCGTTGGAGGAGCCGCGCAAGCGGAGATTGTGACTCTTATGTTGAAAAGCCCTGTATCTTCCAACTTCTTTTTGAAAGTGAATGTGCTAGCGGATTGAGCAGATCAAGTACGGTAAGTGTCAACCACAAGTTCCTTTTTGCGCAGCGTTCGCTGATTGATGCCACCAATTCAAACACTTAAGTAGGTGCCAAAGTAAGCGAATATTTTGTTCAGGTTGGGGTCCCGCGCAGAATTGACGCCTCTCACCATGCTGGCGTCAATCCAAGTGACGTCAATTCTGCGTGGGACCCCAACCTGAACAAAATGTTCGCTTACTCTGGCACCTACCTTAAAGAGCGCGCCCGCGTACACGGCATGGTGCTCTGGGGTTAAGCTGACCGGAAAGGGAGCACATCTCGCTGACATGGACTGTATAGTCTGCCCCAAACGGGATCAGGCCGAACCATCGGCTGAAATTGCGCGCTCACAGCGCTAGGGGTTTGCGCTGCACACGCGCGCTGTCGCAGAGAGCGAAGAGGTTGAGGAGAAAGCAGACTAGCTAGCCGCAGAAGTGGCGCGAAACCCTCGCGACGCAGACTCCCGCCATGCCAATTTTGGCCTGGTTAGAATTGGGGCAAACTGTATGGCGCGTGCCAAAATGTACGCACACCTCATTTATACGTGTTATCATAGACTTTTAGATACATTTTCGGCTAAAATATACCGTGAGACGCTGAAAAAAAAAACATCGATGTTGCCCGCAAAATTCATAAGTGAATTGAGACCGCCTGTAGTGGTAGACAACCGCTCGCCCATGCTGGTGTTCAAGGCACGGCGCAAGCAATCAAGTTTTGCAATGCCTATACGATCGATTCAAAAATACAAAAAATATTTTCAACAAACTCCAGTTCTATCATTCGTAACCACCCATCCATACAAGCACATCACCCCTCATGTAAACTTTATCCGTCGACCGCATGGACTGACCATTATGGCCGCTGCAAAGCGACTGATGTTGCGAGAGCACGATTTGAACAACTGCGATTTGTATAGTCGGTTTCGTCCCGGACTAGGCGAAACATCCTGCATGGAGCAACGCGTGCGCATCGCTGGAGGCTTCGCGAGCGCATAGCGCTGGCACTTTGCCGAGCAAAGACTGAGGGGAATGAAGAGACGCACGCTTGGGTTCTCAGCGCCATATGACATACTGTACCGTCGATTCATGACACGCACAGACTGGGCGCCGTTGCGTCCGACGAAGATAGCTTATGCAAAGGAGAGACAGCAGACGGTAAGACGAACGAAAGAGCGCCCGATCACGGAGACGCCGATATGTCCGCAGTCTTTGCATGCCTTGAATCGCTTATAGCTGCGAAACGGCGCGAACCGTTGCGGACACCCGGCAATCCAATTTCCACCTGAAGCGGGTCGAAACTTACTGTACTAAGGCTTAATACATATATGTCGTTTGTAAAATCGTGACGACAGATTTGACTGCGGTCTTTGCGCCCACAGGAGCAGGAAACACTCATAAACGGCATCACCTCAACTCTCAGCTAGCCCTAATGTCTAATTACTGCCATACGTAAGCAAAAAAAAACCACTGAAGTAAAGAAGAAACCTAGAAGATGCGGTTGTCGTGAAGTGCGTGCTCGCGCGCGGTCGCGCTATCGTCACGATTTTTCGAATGCCCTATACCTGGCGTCGGGTGTCTATATGTAGCGGTGGCAGCAACGCAATTCGTGCCTTGCAGCGGAGTGACGCTCTGCCTCCTGCTGCAGCAGCTAGCGCGAAAAGTCGTGCCTATACCTAGGGAGTCATTTTTGAGCAGCGCTGCAACACCTTTTGCAGCTGAGTTACGCCCACTTTTCCTGAGCGTATCTCAGCTGCTCTGAGCTGCAAACAGCTGCTTTTACTTGACTCTACCTACTTTTTTCCAATTTACAACTAGCAATATCAAAACAAAGTTCGTCTTTCTGGCATGAACAAGTCATGAATGCACTGTAAAATTACCAAATTAAAGTTTTAAAGACGGATATGGAAAAATAGCGAAAAGAAGTGGCGAAAGCAATTACAGGTTGGCAACAATTTCAATAATTGAAGGAACTGACAGTGTAGCGAGATAAAATCTTGCCTACAGGGAACTTGACCATGTCATATCTGAGGAACACTCTCATATTGCTGGGATCATTGCCCTGATAAGAGTCGAATGTAATTAGTACACTCAAACTGCTTCCTTTAAAAATGTTTTAAAGTAGATGGCTACCTTTTAATGATTTGAATAATGAAAAATAGAAAATGAAGAACTTCTTACAAGTAGACTATGATGTTTAGATCAAACTCAGAACATTTGAGCTAACCCTTCCTTATTGACATAATAGAACTTGACGATAGCGCAGTTACTATGAATAGTTTTTGCACCCAACATGCACGCAAGAAGCAGCCGATTGCAACGCTGCATACCTCGCTGATCAGCTGAAGCAGCGCTGCCTTCGCTGCTCGCTGGTTTTGTCCATACTTAAGCAGCGAGGTATGTATCAAGCCTAAGAGCACTTTTTAAAGTATGTCACTAGCAATCTCCCAAACATACTTAAACGAATAGAAATTAGAGTTAGGTTAAAGTGCAGTGTAATTTTATATCTTGCTAGAGAGACATCATGATCCCACTGATGTTAAACGTGCTAAGACATTCAGCGGAACATCGCGACAGTGAATAACTCAGAGATAAAGGAAAAATGTTTATTCACTATCATATTCGCATAACTTTGTTTCAGTACAATATAATCGCTCTGCCTACAGAGAAAAGACACCAGTCGATGAGTGCAGACATTAGTAAGAAGGATCGCTTTCTCTTCAGTAGAACCAAGCACATGTTTTCTGGATTAACGGAGAGAACATATCAGCTTCAGGATATATTACAACTAATTTCACATTCTGAGGCATCTGTGAAACCGTACATTCGGCATGAAAATGAGAGACTGAAATCAATTTTCAGCATTTTACTTGTGTTGTCATTCATTCCTATCTTCCTTAGGACCTCTTTTAATCATGAAATTTTGTTAGCGGATTTTGGAAAACTTCTATAAGTTACCCCTTGAGCACTCAAAATGTCAAAGCAGATTATGTGATTTTCAAAATACAAATAGATCTTTTCGAAATCTCCTTCGTCATAAAAATTGAAACAATAAAATGACTGGTGTGCAATGGACATCTTTTTTATATATGGCGAAATAATATGTTGCAGTTTCTCATTACGTCAGCAAAATCGTTTATGAGAAAAAATCGAATTTGTCAGCAGCTCAACCAGCAACTGCATAGCTTGAAATTTTCTGCTATGATTTTACCGCAAAATTTCATGCAAATGAAAAGAGATAAATATATCACATACGACCACTCACCGGAAAAGATGCTTCACGTTTTAATTCTCCAGAACAGCAGCTGGTGGACAAAGGTTCCCCCATAATCAAAAACCGGAGAATTCTTAGAAATCAAAAAATGCGACATCAACTTTGCTGCTGCACCAGGAATCAAAACTCATAAACGTTGGCTAAGAGAGAGAATGATTTGAGACAAGATATCTTTAAAAATAAAAAGAATACATACATGACTGTGGATAAAAGCTTATTTGTAATGTGCATCTTGTTCTTGCGCAGCCTGTATCATATATCTAACTGCAAACGCAAGTACCACGACGCCTGCAATCACAATTAGATTCGACATGAGCGACGAAAGGCCAGATGACGGCTCGGCGGCACTAAAAGAACAAAAAATTTCGTTATAATATAACTGCAAATGGACCAGTAATTAACTGAACAAACATCTTCGTAGTTTGATCTACGCAAAATGCTCCCAAGAGATAGAAAACGTTGATTAGAATTGAGCAGATGAAAAGCAAAAGATGGCTAAGAAAAGTGATGTGTGACTATTGGAATTTGTAACACAATTTCGTCCCCCCCCCCCCCTATAATCAACAAGAAAGCAAACAACAAAAACAAGAATACCTTCGCAAACGTTCCTCCTCTTCTCTCAAAGTTGCTTCTTCCGCTGTGCTGGTTTCGCTTAGGTCTTTCTTGATGTCCTCGACTACATCAGGGAACAAATCGCAAAACACTCGATCCTCAAATTGTAAACATAGTGAACATAGGAAGACTTGGCTTACATTACCTTCAGGTTAAATGTTTTACTACGTCGAGCGAGTATTCTCTTCTCTGCATCTGATGATGTGATACTTCCCAATGTAGGAGCTGTGTCATTCATGAATGATAATAGACCAGTGATAATCGTGGAAACCTGCAGATGAGCATTCAAAACAAAAAAATGAGCAGAGAAATGATTTCTCACCGTCCATGCAGGATTCCAAGTGTCAGGATGGAAATCAGAAATTGACAAGCAAAGTCTAGTATTCACTTGAAACCGTCCACTAGGTGTAATCATATAAATAGAAGGAGGTTTGAAGGGAAAGTCATTTGGGAACACCAGTTTGCCATGATAAACACCTCCTGAAGACAAACTTCAACATACCGCACAAGATGTAGGGTTGGTTGTCCTTTTGAATGGAGAGGAGATACATTGTATTATTATTTGAAAATGAACCAAGCAAGTATATAAAAAGAATTTGAAGAACAAAACCAATTCAGAAATGCTTGTTCTAGATCGAAAGTGCAAACCTTCGTATGGAGTGTTCGGCGCTCCATATATGATGTAATGCCATTCAAGAATGTTCTCCTGCAAGGGTGCCGCGCGAACAAATGGCACCGGCTCTTTCAATAATTTCGCATAATCTTTCTTCAACCTTGCCGTTGCTGTGACCGATGCCACCATGGATGTATCTGAAACAACATTTCTTTCGCCACACATTGAGCATCGTCCCTCCCAGCCATCGATAGCATCTCAACAAGTCGTTATCAAACTGCTCTGACATTCGGTCCGTGCGGTGCGCGCGTGCTCCCCGTGCGGCGCCTTGTAGTGCGAGGGGGCCGAACGTTCCGTGCGCGCGGGCCGAACGATGAATGCGCGCGGGTCGAACGATAATGCGCGCGGGCCGAACGATGAATGCGCACGGGTCGAACGGTGAATGCGCGAGGGCCGAAAGGTGAATGCGCGCGGGCCGCACGGTTTCGAAAGCGCTCCGTCCGCAAGCTACTAGAGAATAAGTCTCTTTCACAGATCTTCTTTTCTTCTTTCGTCGTGCCGTGAGCATTCTCAGCTTCACAGTCCAAGAAAATTCCGAATTCAAGAAATTCGAAAATTTGAATTTGAATTCACAGAATTCAAGATTCAAATTCAGCACCCATTCGGGACGCTGTCGGGGGATAACCTCCGTAGAAGTAAAAAACTTCTTATGTTCCTGCGATTACTCAAATGCCGATAAATGATGCCTAAGTCAGCTCCACAAGTGATGGAGCAGCCTAATCATAGCGTCGTACCTCACGCGGGTACCTATTACGCTTATAGCGTGTGATTGGAGGCGCGCGGGCGGCACGGTGAGAATATATTGAGCGCGGGCCGTACGCTACGGATACAAGGCGCGCGGGCCGCACGGTACATGACTCCGCCCGTAAATCTAGGCGCGCGGGCCGCACTGCTGGCCATTAACAAGCGCGCGCCGCACTCACCGAATGTCAGAGTGCCACCTATCCGATCGCTGAGGGCAATCTTTTTTTTGCTGTCGACCGTATCGTAGCGTTCTGATTTCCCACACTCGTTAGGAAGTTCCTCCGTCAAACTTGACTCAAAAGCAACAAAAAGCGCTAAAAGGTACAACCCCATTTTCGCACGAAATTTGACGTTAGAGTAATTCGTTTCCGAAACCAGTGCGTATGACAATTGTTCATGTTTACACATACCAGTCACCGGTGGGTCATGTGATCCGAAATGGCAGTACACGTACAACCCACCGGTAGCTCGTACTTTTGTGAATGTGTTGAGCAGTTTGCGTCTGCGATGTTTCGGAATGCGCGCCGGTCGCTAAAGACACAATGTCACAGCCCTATGAAAGGTCACATAAAAGTTAGGACATTCCTAGCAGTCGACTGAAAGCTACCTTTTTCTTACATTCATTTAACAACAAAGCAAAACTCTGCATCCAACCAATGAAATTATAATCATGCAAGCCTACGAGACAGAGTTTTGCGATGTACGCAATCTCGATGTCAATAAACGCAACAACTCTTTCGAAAACAAACTTGGGTAGCAAAAGAGCACATATAGAATGCTTCTAAGCAATAATAATGTCTATTTTCTGGGGTTCAAAGCTCCGAGATAGATTAATGCTGATCGATCTTTTAGCAGAATATTCGCAACAACGATATGATACAAGGATGTTCAACAACCTTCTTTAAAATCAATGCAGAAGTAACAAAGTGTTTATTATGATGCACTATATTTTCTAGTTAGCAAAAAGCCAAAATTTGCAATATTTACAGCCTGAGGATTGGGCAAAGTCCCAGAACAACAACATCACATGCAGACTAACCACTCACCAAAGATGAGAGAAGAGAGATGAACACCTTTAAGATAATTCGTGATATAAGCAATATCTTATCAACACAGATATTTGTGAAACAAGATTAGCATGACGAACCGTAAAGTACTTCGTATTGACAGGTTACTATAGCGATGAACAAGGTACCGATGCAATGGCAACCATGCATGATTGCAACGAAAAACATAAAAACGTACCTTACGTAACAAAACTCACATCGTTGCATAACAGGACTTAACAACTGTACGGAAATAAACTACTACACAGCTGGTCGATTTATTAATCTAGATCTCAAAACGCCCTCTAAGGAAGGGACGTAACGGAGTTATGCAAAATTATTTATTCTCTATATTACTACTCATTTGCTGCATTATCGACAACTCCAAAAAATTTGATAAAATTCTTTCTCGAAGATTCATGTGGACAACAGCATTCGCTAACATGATGGAAGACTATATCTATGCAACCCGCTATCCTAATCATGAATTTGCTCCCATATAAAAAAATCAGTTCTTTATACACGGTTTCAGCCGGATGCGTAGCAAGTGTTACCCAACCGCAGCTAGCCGCCAGAGCTGGCATCAACGCCGCGGCTGAGCTATCCTAAGCGCGACGTCGTGCACAATCCCTCGCTCAGAAATTTCGCAGCAACCTAGCACCTCATCGCGTTGAGGTGCGAAGAATCCTTCAGAAGTAGAGCGACTGCCACAAACTATCTATCAAGGCCGCAAATTTATTAGTGAAATACAATACAAAAAATACAGGAGAACAAAAAACTCTGAAATAATGTAAAACAACACGAAAAACCACAACTAAACATCACAACCAAATTTACAGTTGAATTTTCGCAACCACACTGCTATCAGTGATTTTCTGCGTGACCAATTTCGACATTCTAGTACAAAAATTACTTATGGCAGCTGTAATTGCCGGTTTCATATTCTTCTCTGAAACTGCGCATGGATCAATGATCTGTTCCGGAGCAATAGACGAGACATTTGAAATCTCTGCTGCTCTACATCAATTCATCTTTTATACTTCCATATGTGGGCACAGTTTTATTCTCATATCGTGACCTGCCTAAGTGTTGAAGATTCTTCTGCTCTAAAGGTCAGACGAATTGTGCTTAAAAAAACTGTTCAATAATCAAATGTTTTATATATTTTTTACAATGAATTTATTTCAATTTATACTCTTAAATCCAATACTGTAATTATTCCAGTTATTTTATACTTTTAGTTTTTCTTGTTTTTGTATACTTTTTATGCAATTTACAAATAAAATGCAAATTTTCTGCGGTCTTGATCGATATATAATTTGTGGTAGTCGCGCGACCTCTGAGGGAATTCTCACACTTCACTCGATGAAGTATGAAGCTGCTGCGAAAACCTCTCGGCATGAAGTTGTGGACGACGAGAGCGCACTTAGGTAGCTTCGCCGCTGCACTGGTGCCAGCTCTGGCGGCTGGATACGGCACCGGACGGCTGGCTGGGTATCGCTTGCACACCTCTCATTCGTAAAATTGAGAAAATTATAGCCAGACGTTCCTCATAACCCATTACGAAAGAAATTTCCCGTTTGTTAATCCCCATCTGACAATTCAATCAATTCAATCTGTTTATTCTGTGAAACAGGCGGCCGATGATGAGCTCTATGTTCGTCCACAGTCGCCTCAGCTCTTCGTTTACGTGCAGTTCTGGGCGGACCACTCCTGCGCTCAAGTGACGTAGAAGCAGTGACACTTTCACGAATGCTCGATGAACATACCATATTTTTTTCGTCAAGTTCTTCATATATATGTGGAAACATTTGCTTGAAACCAGGGCACTAAGAAAAATGTAAAGGTATTTTTGGCACGGTTTTGTAAGCAAAAAAATTCGTTGGTACCGCAAGATTCCAGGCTTTGCTGTCGGCTGCGTACTTGCGACGCGTTGGAGCGGAATCGTTACGAACACCGGCAGCGTAAGTATCTTCGTTCATGAAGCTATGGAGACCTACCTAGAAAAGTTACAACTTTGCGTGTGTGTATACATCGATGTTGAATAAAACGAGTAAGTAAAAAAAATTCCTGAGGCCAGAAAAAAGATTTGAATAGAATTCGAATCTTATATATAAAGCTGAATGTCTGTTTGTCTGTCTGTCTGTCTGTCTGTATGTCTGTCTGTATGTCTGTACGTATGTTCCGAATAGAAAATTCCATTTCTGAACCGATCCGGACCAAACTTGGCACACATACACTACGGACCCCTGCGGGTGTCATAGGCTACTTTTCGTCATCGATCGATATCGATTTTATCGATTTTTATCGATTTTTTTGCTGAGTTCACCTACGGGGCTGGGAGTTGGCACAGGGGGGTAATCGAGCATGGGGATTCCGAATACAATATTGGTTTTCAGGATTATCGACTACTTTTATCGATTTTATCGATTTTTTTGCAAAGTTTGAGCTACGGGGCTGGGAGTTGGCACAGGGGGGTAATCGAGCATGGGGATTCCGAATACAATATTGGTTTTCAGGATTATCGATTACTTTTATCGATTTTATCGATTTTTTTGCAAAGTTTGAGCTACGGGGCTGGGAGTTCGCACAGGGGGGTAATCGAGCATGGGGATTCCGAATACAATATTGGTTTTCAGGATTATCGATTACTTTTATCGATTTTATCGATTTTTTTGCAAAGTTTGAGCTAGGGGGCTGGGAGTTGGCACAGGGGGGTAATCGAGCATGCTGATCATCCCCAAGGGGGGTGATCAGCATGCTCGAACACCCCTGTGCCAAATTCCAGCCCCCTAGCTCAAATTTTCAAAAAATCGATAAAATCGATAAAAGTAATGGACGATCTTGAAAACTAATATTGTATTCGTAATCTGCATGCTCGATTACCCTCTGTGCAAACTCCCAGCCCCGCAGGTCAAACTTTGCAAAAAAATCGATAAAATCGATAAAAGTAATGGACGATCCTGAAAACTAATATTGTATTCGGAATCCCCATGCTCACTTCCCCCCTGTGCCAACTCCTAGCCCTGTAGGTGAACTCTGCCAAAAATCGATAAAATCAATAAAAGCAATCGATAATTCTGAAAACTAATATTGTATTCGGAATCCCTATGCTCACTTCCCCCCCTGTGCCAACTCCTAGCCCTGTAGGTGAACTCTGCAAAGAAAATGATAAAAATCGGTAAAATCGACATCGATCGATAACGAAAAGTGGACTGTGACACCCGCCGGGGCCCGAAGTGTATGTGTGCCAAGTTTGGTCCGGATACGGCGGAGCCGGGTAAGCCAGCTAGTAACTAATATAAAAATCGACTAAATCAATCTATAGCTCACCAAAATAGCTGAAACTGTCCATCCAGGATTCCATGATTCAGGATGGAAATCCGATATGGACAAACAGAGGCGAGTGTTGGTTTCGAACCTGAACAGAAATTTATCACTTAAACAGGCATTGAAGTCGACAGTAGAAGCGAATATGTCACCTTCCATTTGGGGTAAGCATGCAGATTGCAGGAGGTTTCCAAGGAAAGTCTGGTTGGAAAACCAGTTTGCCGTAGTAATAACCACCTGAACAGATGCTTCACCTGAACCTCTAGTATGACTGTCATTAGCAAAAACCAAAGTCTACAAATAAAGGAATGTCGTCAAATAACAACTAAGACTCGCCTTCATAGGGAGTGTCTGGTGACCCTCTAATGACGTAATGCCATTCTAAGATGTTTGACTCATTCGGTACAGCAATAATTCCATCTATAGGTTCGCTCAACAGCCTCTGAAAGTCGCGCTGAAGCCGTCGAACCGCAGTTGGACTGGGTTGCCCACTTGGTTGCGGGAATGGTTCCATCTGCAGATGACTGGTGAAACGAAAAGAAAAGAAGAATGGAATGTATATATGCGAGCAACATACATATAATCGCGAGGAAATTACCAATTAACAAGTCATGACTCAGAGCGTTTATGTTTATTTAGCTAAAAATACTATTGCTAGGGTACAGATAATTACGCAATAGTGCACATTCCCATATAACATTATGTAAAACAAATGAACCACCGATAAAAAGACAAGATTAACATACACACGAAAGCTGCTTGATTTAAATTATATAGGCTGCAATCCCGTGCTACTAGAGGAGAGGGTGACAGTGAACATCATGAGATTGTTTCAACAACAGTGTCAGTGAATTAGAAGGTTCTGAAAGAACTTCACAGATAATTTGACAGGAAATGTCTTAGGTAAGGAAGAGCATGCAATTTACAGTAAATCACCGCCGGTGGGACTAGATTTGTTGGGTGGTTGTACTGTTCTCCGTATCTGAAAATACATACATGACTTATCAATTGCAGTGTCGGGTGCACCAGCATCTCAATTCCGCGCTGGACTCTGCACCTCTTCCGCAAACACGCTCTTTAATCATAGCCAGTCGATTGAGGCTCCACCTTTCCCACGCTTGCGGTGGGAAAGTGATTAGAGAGCATGTTTACGAAAGAGGCGCAAAGTTCAGACGAAGCCGCCGCGCGAAAGAGCAGATGCTGGTGCTCCAGACACTGCAGTTGATAAGCCCTGTATTTGCTGAAACAATGCTGATTTTGAGAGCGAACTGACCGAAGAACTTCCAGGTGGAGGAGGTAGTAATGGCACTGCACCTCCGGCTGGTGGGTGAGGTCGTGGTCGAGGATGCGTTTGACCGTCAGGGCCTTTCTTCTAAATCACTATAATATGTAACAAGTCCTTGTTTACCACTTTGCTCCCCCAGATCCGTGGAACACGGCAAGTGAGGAGACAGCAGGCGCAGAAATTATGACTAAATACACTGAGTCCTTGCCAAGCGGTGGCATGCTTTTCGGAAAGCTGTCAAATTCATAATTGAATGACTCAAGCATGTTTTCGTGAATGGGTCAGATGTATTTCGAAAGGCAATCAAGAGTGTTGAGCTGCAATGACTTAACTGTCATTATTGTCTGGGCTTGTTATTTGTAGAAACTGATTTTCCATGCTTGTTATTCCAGAATGTGTTGATCGGTACTATACTGTAGTCTTAAATTTGCTTTTGAAATGATGCCAAATTACTTAACAGCATGACTTGAGCTAAATTCATGTATGTTCTTGGCTCTTGGTAAAAATCCTCTAAACAGTCACATAGAGGTCATCTTGCTTCCACTTGCAGACGAGAGAGTGCGTAGTACTTGGATAAACGCTGGTACTTTTGACAGCATTTATCTGGGATCTAGCAAAATTTAGTCCAATGGTCCAAAAGCAAAAACGGGCACTGCGCAATCGCGAAAGTCAGTAAGTTTCCGGCCATTGCACATGCAGGATGCCGCAAAGCCTCAGACCAGTAAACAATTATGTATTTCAAATCGCTTCGCGCGTAACTGAAAGCTAATCTGAGAGCAGAAAAGCGTTCAACAGGAGAAAGAAGACAAGGAGAGCTGATATGCGAGCAATGGCCGCAGACTCACCGAACTTCACGATCACGCTTCACAATATGTTCTTTTCATATAACAGTCTAAATTAAAATTTTCAAAATTGTTGACTCACGCCAATATTGATAGATATAGTCTGTCCCTCTTTGAAAGCAAGGTCTAGACTAGGCTGAGAAGCTGGTGCCTGCGCCAGCTCGGCAGCTTTTTCGATGTATTTGAAATGATCCTTAATTAGGAATAAAAATATGCAAATGATAACAAAACCGATTTTGAGAGATAGAACTTCTAGAACCTGTAGGGCGACATTGAGATCGAAAGAGTCTCCTCGATCAGCGAAACCACAACCAACAAAGGCAGTTTGGCCTGCGTCATTCCTTAGACGAATAACGAAATATCGTGAAGAGTCAGTAACTGGTTCAATGCAAACACCGGGAAAAGCGTCAATAGGGCACTTTGCGTATAATGCGCCTGAAAGAAAAATGAAGACATGAACTTCAACACCTGAGAAAGTAACATATATCGTGTGTGCACTAAGGTGGTTTGTGGTAGAACGGTTTTATCCTTATCAGACTTCACACAAGTAGGCGTTGCCTTTAAGATAGACGCTACGCGAACAACGATTAATACGCCGTGCCGCATTTGTTGCGTCGCAAAATGCGACAGCGTAATACAAGGTCTCTATAAGCCAACAGATCAAAATAGTTACTTGATTAAGACCTATAATCATGTAAGCAATCCCATCAAACACTTTGATGTGAAGTTCTAAACAAAACCGCACATAACGTCTAAACTGTTAAAAGGGTTCAGTTAACGAGTAGAAAAGGGAAAATGGGAAGGTATGCATAATCATTTCGATAACAGATGAGGGAAAGGTAACAAACTACAAAGAAAAACAAGCCTATAATGTGTAGCATCCATGTTGACCCCAGCAAAAGACTGATTATATATGTACGCAGCATTATTTCATCATAAACCAATGAGTGTTTCTTTTCCTGCAAATGGGAAGATGTGTCACCTCATCTGTCACGTTTGAGAAATGTCCGCCAACCACCTATGTAGCATGCACATGTAGTTTAGGTAAGTGGCACAACGATACGATGCCACATACCGCACCGTCCCATCAAAATAGTTCAGACAGAAGCTATGACATGCGCGCCGAGAATTTTTATTTTCATTTTTTTTCTCGAGCTGCACACCATAACAACAACAACGGGAAGCAATCTGCAGCAAGATTTACCACTGTGATAAGGGAAGAAAATGGTTAAAAAAATCGACAGAGATGCTAAGAATCAATCAACATGGTCAAGAATAACATTGTATGACTTTTCGAGGCTATTTTCACGAAGGCTCCAGCGATTAGTGTTATCGTTGTTACCGCCATTACGACTGCTACCGTTGATACTTCTGTCACAGTGTCATATGATGGATGACCCACAGCAAAGTCTCATTCCTCCGATAGTATTTTCCTACTTGTGAGTGCAATACTGACACCAGCAACAGTCACTGGGAAGGTCCGGTACAGATCGAATGGAACAAGTTGGACTTCGTTTTTGGGACAAAAAGCACAGGGGATCGTTTTTACAAAGTCCGGGGCGGAGCGCCGGGACTGTACATGCAATGCCAGCGAAGTATCACGAATCATAACACGCAAAGACTGGGCGCCGTTGCGTCCGGTCAAGATAGTTCGTGCATGGGAGAGACAGCAGATAGTAAGAGAAAGGAAAGACTGCGCGGTCCGAAAGCGACCACTGAGTCAAGCACAAGCTGAAGAGAGGTTATTACATGATGAAGCAGGTCCACTACATGATGGACGTGCTTCGTCATGTCTTGCGAAAAGCGCGTGCGATTTGAAAGCAAAGCCAAAATCAACAAATTGCTCGCTTACAGCGTAGAGACAAGCAGACACCAGATGTGAACTTTAAGCATAGACTATTATTTACAGAAGGATATGTAAAGAGTTCTGAAAACTTTTATGTGAAGTAATGCCTTTTCCAAAATCGGTCTGTTCCCAAACGGTCACAAGAAGATCAACTTAGACGATTGTTACATACCGCCCTGAGATCGTTTGGAGCATATATATTTGTAAGTTCACGTATTTGATTTTACAATCATGGATGGATTCCCCGATTAAAAATTTATCCCTGAGCATGAAGACATTTCGTATCATTGCCTTTCCTTTGCTTGATTTCTTCATACTTTGCTAGATATCGCGCTCCAATGCCAAAATCTTGTAGGTAGGTGCCAGAGTAAGGCAGGCGCCATGCTTAATCCGCTTGATCCGCTTCATCATTGGTCAATTCAGCGAACTGACCAATAGTGGAATGGATGAAGCGGATCAAGTGGAAAGCGGATCAAGTATGGCGCGTGCCTAAGCGAATATTTTGTTCAGGTTGGGGTCCCGCAGAATTGACGTCACTTGGATTGATGCCAGCATAGTGACGTCAATTCTGCGCGGGACCCCAACCTGAAATATTCGCTTAGGCCCGTATGCACGTACGTCCCCGCTGGGGAGGGGAGGGGAGCTGGATCCCCAGGGGAACGATCCCCTCCGCCGAACCCCGCCATGACAGAGGGGAGGGGAGCGACCCCCTCCCCTGCACCTAAGCGGGGATGGTGTGAATGATTTCAGAGATATTGATCGAGCGAACCCCAGTGCATACGGGGTTCGAATGGGGGAGGGGATCCCTTCCCTTCCCCCACTCGAACCCCGTATGCGCGAATTCAAATCAATAACGCGGGGGAGGGGATCGACATCCCCTGCAACGAAGTAGGGGTTCGATGGTGTAGATCATGCCAGAGACGCGGATATTCTGGTTCTGCTCAGTCATTACCAAGCATTTCGTTCATTTTGATGGAGGATTTTCTTTGAAAGCCGGGTTCTTCTCTCAGCGACCTGTGGCTTGCAATTTGTCTTTCTTTTCTATATTCGCCTCTTGAGAAGAAATCCGAGCAACAATAGCTGCCAATTTCGATTATTTGTAGGAGTTCTTGATCATTCAGGAAATTTGCGCATTTTTCATATAACATAATAGTTTTAGCTATATAGGCTGAATAAACACACTGTAACTTTCATATTTCATGACATGTTGCCATTATCTTGTTTTTTTAACATAAGCTGCCTCGAAAATCTAGAAAGTAGCATATTTGCCTATTTCTGAGTAGAAATCCCCTAGGGAGTGATCCCCTCCCCAGCGTTCCCCTTGTGCATAGCAGGGATGGCTGCTGGGGATCATTCCCCTGGGATAAACGACGATATGCAGCTGATAGTTACAGCGTTTATGGAAAGCTGGCACAATTTGCAGTTTCTGTTATGTTTAGAATACTGCTTTGAGCGTCCGCGCGGCACCCCCCCCCCTTTTCGGCAGCATAACGTCTTCTACCCATTCCCTTGCAGAGACACATCAACTTCTATAGTTCAACATTTTGACGCTGAAATGGAGCAGCATGAACGAAAGTGGGCAGCATCCAAGAAAGCAGGAACATAATGAGAGTAGAAAAAATCATTTTTAGCGCCCCTAGCGCAGTCACTGCATACGCACATTCCGCAACCCTAAATTAATTGAAGTGAGGAGATGAAGATGAGTTGCAGTCAAAATATGAAATAAGAAAGAGTTTTTCATAGAAAATTTGAAGGCAAGGTGATTTCCCCGCTTGATCCCCTCTTGTGCATAAGAGGGTTCACTTCCCCTCCCCACAGGGGATCCCTTGTACGATATTGTCTTTGTGCATACGGGGGTTCGCGCGGGGAGGGGAGGGGATCCCCAGCGGGGATCATTTCAATGGTTAAGCGCACATCCCCTCCCCGCGGGGATGTACGTGCATACGGGCCTTACTCTGGCACCTCCCTACATACAGTAAGGCTGCGTTCATACTGATTCCCTTGTTCTGGAACTGTTCCCGCACAGTTCTCGCACTGTGCGGGAACTGTGCGGGAACTGTGCGGGAACAGTTCCAGCACTGTGCTGCATGCGCTGCAGCCGCCCCGCACCGTGAACGGCGGGAGTTGGAGAATTTTGACCGTTTCCAACGGTTTTTCTTCCAGATTTCGCTCATTTTGGCCTTAATCCTCCACCCCACTTCCCTTTTTGATCAGCAGCACTGCGAACTCGAAGCGGGGTTGAAGAATGAGCGCTTTTCTGCGCCTTGTATTCGGAAAGATGGGCTATCGTGCGATTGTTCATTCTGTCTTCTTGTTTTTTGCTCAAAACTACTTCATTTGTTCCAGGAAGCGGCTGCCCAGTTTCCATAGCCATCTGCCACGAATTAGGGAGTAAAAGCACTTCTGAAACTGCATGAGTTGGGACTTGTCTCTTGTTTTTCATGATTTTGGGCGTTCTTAGCCTTGTTCGTTTTTCCATGTCGTTGCTTCTCCGTTCTTTCTTCTACCCCGCTTCTCCTAGTGATGAGAAAAGCTGTGAATTTGAAGCGGGGTTGAGGATTGAACGCTGTTCTGCTCCATGTATCCGGGAATATGGGCCTTCGTGCGCTCGTCCATCTTCTCTGTTTTTGTTCAGGCCTACTTTATGTGTTCTAGAGACTTGTCTATGTCATTTCAATACAGATGCGAAACTACGCAGCGACTTGCTAGTACATATGAAGTAGGTTTGAACAAAAATAGCGATGAGAGAATGGACGAGCGCACGAAGGCCCATATTCCCGGATACATGGAGCAGAACAGCGTTCAATCCTCAACACCGCTTCAAATTCACAGCTTTTCTCATCACTAGGAGAAGCGGTGTAGAAGAAAGAACGGAGAAGCAACGACATGGAAAAACGAACAAGGCTAAGAACGCCCAAAATCATGAAAACCAAGAGACAAGTCCCAACTCATGCAATTTCAGGATTTCTCCTACTCCCTAATTCGTGGCAGATGGCTATGGAGACTGGGCAGCCGCTTCCTGGAACAAATGAAGTAGTTTTGAGCAAAAAACAAGAAGACAGAATGAACAATCGCACGATAGCCCATCTTTCCGAATACAAGGCGCAGAAAAGCGCTCATTCTTCAACCCCGCTTCGAGTTCGCAGTGCTGCTGATCAAAAAGCGAAGTGGGGTGGAGGATTAAGGCCAAAATGAGCGAAATCTGGAAGAAAAACCGTTGGAAACGGTCAAAATTCTCCAACTCCCGCCGTTCAAAACGGTGCGGGGCGGCTGCAGCGCATGCAGCACAGTGCTGGAACTGTTCCCGCACAGTTCCCGCACAGTGCGAGAACTGTGCGGGAACAGTTCCAGAACAAGGGAATCAGTATGAACGCAGCCTAAGTTCCGGCCCGCTTTAGGCGGAAATTGAATTGGCGGGATTCCGCCCCGCAACAGTTCGCGCTGTTTCGCAGCTACAGTATATCATGTCGTGCTGAGAACCCAAGCCTGCGCTCTCCATTCCCCTTAGTCTTTGCTTGGCAAAATGCCAGCGCTATGCGCTCGCGAAGCCTCCAGCGATGCGTATGCGCTGCTCCACCTAGAATGTTCGCCTAATCCGGGATAAA
The DNA here is from genome assembly GCA_958299035.1 of Cylicocyclus nassatus. NCBI lineage: Eukaryota > Metazoa > Nematoda > Chromadorea > Rhabditida > Strongylidae > Cylicocyclus > Cylicocyclus nassatus. The sequence continues at coordinate 84,202,374 of CATQJL010000316.1, read as the reverse complement.
ACCGACTGTACACTCGGTTTCAATCCCCGAATTAGGCGAGACAGTACACAGAACAGCGTATGCGCATCGCTGGAGCCTTCGGTAGGTGCCAGAGTAAGCGAATATTTTGTTCAAGTTGGGGTCCCGCGAACTGGCATCACTAACCATTGTGGCATAATGCCAACTTGGCGTTGTGCCACAATGATTAGTAACGCCAGTTCTGCGCGGGACCCCAACTTGAACAAAATATTCGCTTACTCTGGACCTACCTTCGCGAGCGCATAGCGCTGGCATTTTGCCAAGTAAAGACTCGGAGAATGAAGAGACGCAGACTTGGGTTCCAGCATACCGTGGCTACAAAATGGCGCGAACCATTCCGAGGCGGATGCCCTCCAATCCAATTCGCCTGAAGCGGGTGGAAACTTACTGTAATATCCAGCTCCATTTTGGATTTTCACTTCTCATGTCTTTTCATTCAGACTAGTAACTTCTTGTTTTCATCTTTTCCTAAGTGGGCAGGAAAGAAAACTTCGTAGAGCTTCCATATGTCAATAAAGACTTCGTTTTCAAAGACCCTTGAAACCGACTCGTGCCGAGCCCTGGTCACCGATAACAGCGATAAGAATGGTAACAGCATAACAGCGGCAGTTTATGGGAGAAGCCCCCTATTCTTCTCACTTATGTTGGAATTCCAATCAATACCGTAGAAATTCTAATCGATAAGCGCGTTCTGATGAAAGAATTTCAGAAGTTTGAGCCAGTAACAGAAGTTAACGTCTACATGATGGAACCTTGAAGAGATGGCTCAAGCGCACGGACAATTCCAGGAAATGATTAAAAAAGGAGTTGAGATACACGAAGCACCGGATATCGGCTGGAAGTCGGAGACATGATAAGGGACGAAAGCGCTCGGAAGGTTGGCATTAATCGAAAACTCTCTATGCAAAACTGAGCAGATAATAAAGGATCGTTATCGAAACTACCGAAGAACTTACCTGTGGTTTTATCTTCTAACCGAAGTTCTAAACGTTTGCCGATAGACACTAATTTCATCCGACCAGTCCAATCGGGAGCATCTAATTTCCAGTCTGCAGCCCTGTGGAGAAAAGCATAAATGGGAAAAGCAAAGATGACGTGATAAGCAGACAGCACTCACTTATGTCCTCTATTCGTACCCATTGGAGGTATGCGATATACAAAAATTTCTGGTTTCACAAGCGCTATACTTTCGTACTCCTCTTCCATTTGTTTTTATAGATACTGGGACATATATCACAGTTGAGAGATATATCACAGTAGTACTCAAGCACTAGAGATTCAACCAAGTCAAGTGAGCATGGCAGAGCGAAAACTTCCCAGATACAACGCAAAACATGATGCAACACTATGGATCACGTGGCAAAACACCGTGTACTATGTTAGGAATAATGTTGGGCAGAAAAGAGGATTAGAGAATTATAACACCAAATTTTATAGCAGGACCATTCTTCTTGAACGAAATCCATATTGATGATGGAAATCGACGTCGTTGTGATAATTTGTACGGCGGCTGCGACAGCTGGTTGATTCGAGCGCCGAATGGTTCGCGTTTACACATTGGCACATTTTCGACTCTGAAAGAAGCTCATTAGATATCTTCTTGTCTATTCTTGTAGCTTAGTAGGATGGACTGCCTTCTTGGCTATTCCGAGCAGAATACTTGTAACTTCATGTTGGGAATAACTTATTTCGAAATCATTGTTCCTGGTATATAAGCCTTGTACTATGAATCAGGATCTTTCTGCGCATGTTTATTCTCATTATTCATCATTAAACTACAAATTTTACTTTCTGCTACACAGTTGTGCTCACGTGCAAAGCTGTCATAGCGTAGGGGTAGCGATGATCTCATATATGAGTCAGACATTGAAAAGCCACAAACTTTACAGCAAGAAACTTCAGACCCTGTCCAGGCTGCTCACTCCTTTTACTTCTGAACCTTTGATGGCTGTGATATACTTTCAGAGATGAAGTTTAGAAATAAACGGAAAGCCAGCGAATGTTAGAAAAACGGCAATGTCTCTTTAGGGGCAGCAACCCTTTACTGGTAATGATGGGATTCTACAGCGTTGCAGTGGCAGCCCCCCCCCCTTGTTCCCAACAAAGCGATGTCTACGAAATTTGGGCCCGTATGCACTAACATTTCTGCGGCGAGGGGAGCGGCGTCCCCCGTTATGAAGGGACCGCGTGCGGACGCCGCTGCGACTTTTTCATCATTGGGGACGCCGCTCCCCTCGCCGCAGGGATGTTAGTGCATGCGGCCCTTGGTTCGGAAAGCTCCGGACCCTACTTAGGTCCGTATGCACGTACATCCCTGCTGGGGAGGGGAGGGGAGCTGGATTCCCAGGGGAGCGATCCCCTTTATTGAACCACGCTATGCCAGAGGGAGGGGAGCTATATCCTCCCCTGCACCCACAGCGGGGATGTACGTGCATACGGGCCTTAGGCCCGGCACGTACATCCCCGCTGGGGAGGGGAGGGGATCTGAGAGGGGATGCGTCATATCTCGCTACCCTACAAATCATTTTTCTTCTTTCTCAGTCTTGCTTATAAGGTTTTTCATACACTTATACCTGCGCATAATGGATGCCAGGTTACTTCCATACAGGATGGGTTTTTTGCCTCGTTTGATCCCCAGAGGATCCCCAGGAGATCTACTGGGGATCACCTCTCATTTTCAAAGTGATTTATCGTCCTGAGAAGTCAATGAAAAAGCTGTAAAATTGTACTGAGGATATACTACGGCACTGCTAAGCATATTTCAGACAGGAGAAATGGAATCTGAAGATAGTGAATTTTTCGATGATCCCTGGCTCGCGAGCTAGGGATTACCGAAGATTTCGATATTCTGGGATTCCACTTTTTTCTACTGTAAACTTCTTTAGCAGCGCCGTAGTATGTCCACAATACATATTTACAAAGTTTAATTGAGTTTTCAGGGAGATAAATGATATTAAAATTGAGAGCTGGTCCCCAGGGGATTCCCTGGGAATTCAATATAAAATCTAATCAATTACGCCAGTAACCTTTTATCAATTTCACGCAGGTGTTAGGGTATGAGAACCCTGATAAGCAAGATAGAGAAGGAAAAAAAAGATAACTAGAGTAGCGAGATATGACGCATCCCCTCTCAGATCCCCTCCCCTTCCCAACGGGGACGTACTTGCATACGGGCCTTAGTTTCGTATTCTGCTCAACGTTTTATTAGGGTTTGTTACCGCTAGGAAGAGAAGATTTAGAAGGTCGGATTCGCCAGCCATTGCCTTGCAATAATATCTAGCGTCCCTGATCCATGAATGGATGACATTTGAGTTGCAGTTTAAGGAAAGCCTGGGCAAAGCCAGGTCCGGGCAAGAAGAGGATTTTGAGGTTTTGTGCTTACCCGGGCCTTTCGCTACGCTGAATCCGAAAATCGACACTGGATAGCGCAAAAAGGGCGAAGTAGGGCTCTAGCGCAGGAGGGGAATCAGCACGTGGGCGGGTCTTCCCCAGTGTAAGTTCACGCTCCCAGTTTCCGAAGCGATCTTCTCGGTACCGATTTAAAGTCACGCGTTCGCAATTGGCCGGTGGCGATGCCAGGGCGGCCAGCGGAATCGAGAAGATCGGTGCGAAAGCTGGGAGCGTGAATTCACAGTGGGGAAGGCCCACCAATTTGCTGACTTCCCTCCTGCGTCAGAGCCCTTCTTCGCCGTTTTCGCGCTATCCAGTGTGGGTTTTTGGATTCAGCACAGCGAATATACCCGAGTAAGCAGAAAACCTCAAAATCGGCTTTTTGCCGGGAAAATTCGATTTTCAGATCTTGTGCTTACCCGGGCCTATTCGCTGAGATGAATCCGAAAATCCACACTGGAGAGCGCGAAGAAGGGTTCTAACGCAGGAAGGAAATCAGTTGTAGGCGGGGTCTTCCCCACTGTGATTTCATGGTCCCGGCTTCCGGGGCGATCTTCTCGATTTTGCTAGCCGCCCTGACATCTCCACAAGCCAAGTGCGAATGCGTGACTTGAAAGCGGAACCGAGAAGATCGCTCCAAGAGTTGGGACCGTGGATTCACAGTGGGGAAGGTCCCACCCATTTGCTGAATTCCCTCCTGCGTTAGAGCCCTACTTCGCCCTTTTTGCACTCCAGTGTGGGGTTTCGGATTCAACACATCAAATATGCCCGCCCGGGTTAGCGAAAAATCTCAAAATCGTCTTTTTGCCCGGACACTGCCTTTTAAAGACAGCGTCCAGGCAAATCTGGACATATGGAGATCTCACGTGATTAGTAATTTTGGGGCCCTAACTAAGCTGCCCAACCGCCAGCTTAGATGGTACTCTAACGGCTAAGGTATTCCCGTCACTGGACCCTAGGATCGCACTTCGCATGTCATGCCAGACACGGTTGTTGCGATATAGTCATTGTCCCGCCACGCTTTCCTCTTTGTTAAGGCTGCGTTCATACTGATCCGGAAGTTCGGGAGCAGCTCCAGCGCTGCGCTCAGTTGGAGCGCTGTGCTGAAACTGTTCCCGAACTTTAAGATCAGTATGAAAGCAGCCTAAGGACGAGACTGAATTGAAGGGCGTTATCTCGGGATTTTAGCGATTTTTTCGCTCCATAAGCAGTATTTTGCAGTCTCAAACAAGCTCTGGCTTGCCTATGGCACCCGCCATACTTGATCCGCTTGATCCGCTTCATCATTGGTCAATTCAGTGAACTGACCAATAGTGAAGTGGATGAAGTGGATCATTGCTCAATTCACTGAATCGACCAATGACGAAGCGGATCAAGTGGATTAAGCGGATCAAGTATGGCGGGTGCCTATGGAGCCGCTTCAAAATCTCTGCAATCTGCTCCCAAATTGCAATCGCGCTCCAGTGTTTGGCATTAGAGCGCGATTGTTGGTGCAATTCGAGAATTTCATGACATCACTCTCTTCTCACTTCCATTTTTAGTCTCTGTGGTATTCCTGCGAATCATAATCGTTTATGCTTCAACATTTCGCGTCATTGTAGTGGTAAGGAAGTATATTGCAGGTAATGGAGGAGTCACTAGAAGATCGGCTTTTGGCGATAGAGAAGGTTCTAGGTATAGACGAGTATTCAAGTGTAAGTTCTCCCATTCTTTGATATTAAAATCATAATTCTGAAAGCAGGTGTAATATGCCTCACGAATGTGACTGTTTTCAAGCCTACACCAACCCATTTTGCTCAATTCTTTTTTTGAACTTAGGCAAAGAAAGCAGACTTCGATGTGGCATCGTTGCAAGAGAAAATGACTGATTTGGGTTTGGAACGGGTAATGAAGATCCCTTTGTCAAAGCTGAAGAAACTGAAGAGCATAACAAGCAGGGTTCGTTTATTCGGCATAGACTTTGTGGATATTTATCTATATTTCATCTTGCATCTCGCTTAAGCCACAAGCTCAACCATTATCCGAGCAGTTGGCTACAATTGAATTTTGTGAAAATCTGATCCGACAAAGAGCAGAACTGTTGAAGGAATTTGAGGAACGTCTTCAGGTACGAGTCTAACCTCTCGCTCCATTCTTATTGCTTTTATATTCATGAATTCGTTTCTCTTGAGTGCTTCGAAGTTGTCAGTGCGATTTAGGTCGTCCTCAATGCGGAAAAAATCGGGTCTGTCGCGCAACAGGAAGCACAACTTGATGGGATCCAGTCGGATATTCAGAAAGGACTAGATGAATGGAAGCAGTATGTTTAGGCTATACTTGGTGCTTCCGCTTGGTCTGTTCTATTGAGATGCGTTATTGTTTTAGGTACACCCTAGATCTCGAAAATTTCAAAACAGAGTACTTCTCTGTGATTGCAGCGTTGCAAGAACGTCTAGAGGAGCTCGAAAAAGCGGTGAGTCTTTTTAAATCCATTCTTTTTTTCCAATAGAATATTTCACCTCCTTTAGGTTGCTGCTGTTGAACGCGAATCGGAAGCATAAATCATGTAGATAGTGCTGTAATTATTCTTGTATCATTCTCGTCTCGCTAGTGTTAAATTATACAGCTTATTTATCGGCTTTATCTATCCTGTCCATAGCCAGTATTGTGATAAGCCGTACTTCTTTACTGGTCGTGTGCGCTTAACCCTTTGAGGGTTGATGAAAATTAGTCATCACACGTCTTTTGCTGAATCCAAGTTTTCGATCTCTTCTTAGTAAGCAGTCTTTTTCATATTAGGAGATAGTGCGCTATGCACTGGCTTTGCTGTTGCTGTTGCTGTGGATTCGATTTTTATCGGGTTTAAGACGACACGTCAGCGCTATGAGTGTGTTTATGAGGTTTTTACCGCGCAAGCGGAACGTATCGACAAAATTGCGCGACATCGACGACTGTGTTGCTCTAGGCAGTTCTCTATAACACTAGTTTATATGACGATCGGCACGCATGGGTCCGCGCAACACATCATTGCAATCACAAAATGGGCCATTTTTGTACTATCCGAATCGAGGTGAGCATAAAGGGAGGCGGAGGCTTTTTTTACTCAAAGGGTTGAGTGATTTGATTAGTTCATTGCATAGCTTCTTGTTTGTTGCATAATAAATGTGGTGTTCATATCATTTTTGCGTTATGATTCATTGTGCGTACTGTGCCAAAACTGTATGTAGTAGTAGCTAAATAAACCGTACATACTGCGTCGTAGTACTGCACAGCAGATAGAGCAAATCACATATGTCGAGCATACCATTAGGGAGCTTGGAGCGCTGATTTTAAATGTGCTCTCCCTATTTGCGAAGCACTCCGGAAAAATGAGTCATGAGTATTTTTTGGGGTCGAAAAATGGCTTAACACGTTTCGGACCGCGAAATCGCGCGCGGCGAAAAAGGGTGCACTTTCAGTCGTTAGCCAACACAGGGACCTTATCTCGCAAACTATGTGCTACATCTGCAAACAGCTTGTCAGATAAGTTCCATACAAAAAGTTCTGAGTGGATTCGAAGTGTTTGAATTTTGCCGCTTGTGCAGTACTTTTGTGCTTTCCTGGAAGATAGGAACAAGAACTCAGTTTCTAATAGTATCCAAAAGTATCCATGTTGTAGACGGTACATATCAGCATTGAAACCACAGTTTTTCTCTTTGATATCGAAGCAAAGGGAAGTTGCGACGTCGCACGCGACGTTCGCGTTGCCGCATTCCGTTGCAACTGTTGTTCGATTTGTGCTCATATCTCCTAAACAGATATCGGCGGCACAATTTTACAGAGTCACTTGAAAAGAAGAAGCTTAGGCCTTTGACTTTATAACCCTGGACTAAAAAAAAACCTCTTCCTATTATCAAAAAGATCCTTGAAAGACGCGTGCTGCACCATGTGCAGCACCGGTCCGAAACGTGTTAAAGGTAGTGTCCGGGCAAAAGGTCGATTTTGAGATTTTGTGCTCATCCGGGCCTATTTACTAAGCTAATCTGAAAATCCACACCGGAGGGCGCGAAAACGGCGAAAATGCTCTAAAGCAGGAGGGAAATCAAAAATGGGCAGGTCTTCCCTACTGTGAATTCACGGTCCCAGCTCCCGCAGCGATCTTCTCGGTTCCGATTTTGAAGGCAGTGTCCAGGCAAAAATTCGATTTTTGGAAAATCCACTTACCGGGTCTTACCCGCTACGCTGGATCCGAAAATCCACATTAGGCCCTGGTCAGACTTCACGCGACTTAATCGTCGCGATCTAATCGCCAAGATTTCCATTCATTTTCATTTCACATTCAAAATTTTCGGGCTGGAAAAGTGTCACAACCGAATGGAAGTTGATCGGCATGGAATGATGTTGTAACAGTTGTCTCGTCGCGATTCAGTCGCGACGATCAAATCGCGTGAAGTCTGCCCGGGGCCTTAGAAGTCAAGAAATTGGCGAGAACATGCGTTTTCCAAACCTTACAATTTGAAATGCTACGGTCCCAGCCAAGGCTAAGATGCAGAGTCTCTGCAGGACCCTACGATTTTGACTGTGGCCTAGGAGCGACCTAAACAGGTCGGAGGATCCCGGGTGGGAGAACGAACACCTCAATTCGGCACGGGCTGCTGGTCCTTCCGTCCTACTGTTGTGCATCGTGTTAGGACCATTGGTCCGCGAAGGCGGTGCCTAATTGAGGTGTTCGTTCCTCCACCCAGGATCCCGCGCCAAGGCGAAAATTTCCCCACTTCCCGATCGTTTTTTTTTCTTTGGGTCGAACGTTATGATCTGGTACTTGCGCGATGCGTGTCTGAGGGGCCACTTTGCATGGCATGAAATCCCAAACACCCCACCTTGTCCGGACACTGCCTTTAAGTCACGCATTCGCACTTAGCTTGTGGAGATGTCAGGGCGGCTAGCGGAATTGAGAAGAGCTCCGAGAGCCAGAAACCGTGAATTCACAGTTGGGACCCCGCCCACTTGCTGATTTCCCTTTCGCGTTAGAGTCCCTTTTCTCCGTTTTCGCGCTCTCCAGTATGGATTTTCGGATACAGCATAGCAAATAGGCCTGTAAGCACAAAATCTCAAAATCTACTTTTTGTCCTGACACTGCCTTTAATGGCCGAAATAAAATCAAACGCTACAGCCTTGACTTTAGTTGAAGCTGCAGCAAGTCAGGATACAATAAGCTCCTTCTGCCTAGCATATCAGTATTTCTTATTTCTCCACTTGAAGTCCAGAAAGGCTGAAACGATTAATTCTGTTTTGGTTGTTCATTTTCCCCCCAAAAAGTGCTCATAACTTCTTTTAAAGGTGGTCTGCACATGCGTAAAGCAGATTTGGAAGAAAAAAGCAAGCTGTACAAAATGACCACCCAAGCCTTGATTTAAGTAATTAGGGCCAGAATCAGAAAATTTTGTCGCCGGAAAACTGTACATTTGCGGAAAAAATCCTATGAGGCTCCAAACTAGTCGTCATACAGAAGGTACAAAGTAGTATCCATCAAAGCAATTGCTGTAATTTTCCGCGCGTAGGAATGAAAAAAAAACGAGAAATGGTAAAGCCTGCCCCCTTGCTGCAAGTCCTAGTGTAAGGCTCGGCATAGTTCCGCAGATCAGCTAAGACTAAGATCGGTGAAAATGTCTTAGGTGAGGTGGTTGGTATTTGCCGGCCTTAACGAACTCAATTCCCAACAACTATTTATTAGCAAGGAGGCAAATCATGCGGGTGGACAAAACGAGTGACCTAGCTAACAAAGAGGAGCAGACTACAAAAGAATCATACGTGAGCCGTCGGCCAGCGGCGGTGAATCATGATGGCCGATACTGAGTGAATAAAGGTGCAATCACTACCTACAAGACCATAAGACAAGAGTAAAGAGTTCAAAGAGGAGATTGGGAAATTACATCAAACGAAAGTAAGAGAAAGGTACGGGTGCACACCGAGGATTTCCTACGGCCTCTTATATACACTTCTACTAATGGATATAAACATACATAGTCACATAAAACATATAATAAAATGGCATTCAAGTGAACATTGCCTAATGGAAGATACACAAACTTTCTAACGGGTCCATTTATCCTTCGATAGTTTCCATGAATTTTTTTCTCTTGTCCTGCTAGTTCATTTTCGTCATGTTCGATGTCACTTCGCTGCTGCGATGTTTGCTTACTCACTCGTTATGTTAACATGGAGTCCGCTGTTCGCACATATGCGGAATACTTGACAAAGCACGTTACATCTACGGGGGATCGAAAGGTTGCGTCGCGCAATCTGAACATTAGAGAATTATGACTCCAAAGGTAATCAGCGTTTGTTCGTTGGTTTTTCTTTCAGGGGCATCGGGAGTCGTCAAAGGCTCCTTCTCTTGATGGATCTTCTGCATCAATTGATCCTAAAAACGACGATACTTTGTATTAAATAAATCCTTTCCCATTTTTGTGTGCACACATCACTACTGTATACATGTCCAATGCGGCTCGCGCCCAAGGCAAATGGAATGGTTGCGCAGCCGGTGCCCTGACGCGAGTTCCAAATCCTAATTAACTACTAAAGTGCCATTTGCGTTGCCCATAGTCCATGTTCCGCATACGGGTCGTCTTGCGCAACCATTATCTTTAGACCGGTCATCAAATCCAATACATCAAACTACTTCTAAATGAGGGAATAAGGATCTGCCTGAACGTGGAAGATATTTTCCGATGCCTTGCGAAACGGAGCTCGCGATTACGAGGTACCTCTAAATACTCCGTCATCACTTGATCTTAGAGGTGGATTCCAATTGGAGCCGACAATAGCTTGCGTTTTTCCCTCTTCTCTTCCGTAGACGTCAAAATGATCGTTGATGTTTCGTTTGGTTATTGACTTTATCATTAAGACCGAGGCTGTACTGGCGCCTTTACAGTCTCGGTGATATCCACTGGATTTGTCAATGTTTGCCAATGCATTACTGCCTTGCCAAAGTTGGATCGTACATCTTGATTCACTTCCCGAGGAGTAGCGATAGTACGCGGTGAGTCTTAGTTCTCTTGCTTTCATCCTGTAGAATAGTATCACTAACATTATTAATGATACAAAAACTTTTACAATTCTGTGATTCCTATAATAATATCATGATACAGAAAGAGTAGAAGTATACTTATCGCATCATATGAAAAGAATGGCAATTTTCTTTTACAACATTACAAAGAAAAGAGTTGGATATACTTGTTGGGAAAAAATTTTTTTCTCTTCTTTTTTTCCTCTTCTTCTTTTGTCTTCTGTCTTCCTCTCTTACTCTGAAAAGGTCTTATTTATGTAGTTTCGTCCGATCGACATGAATAATCCTTTTGCGCTTGCCGTCCAAAATGGTAATGTTAGGTAGATAACAGCAATAATTGGAAAAGGTCCTTCGAATCGTGTCGCAAGTTTATGTCCAGCATCTTTCCTTAAACTTTCTTTTTCTTCAAACTTTCTTTCCTATCTGATATTGTGTCTTTGGGGTCCTTGCTCTCAGATCGTATTGACGTTTCTGTTGATCCTGTGCCTTTATCAAGTTCGAATAGACGTTTTGGTACGTACCCTTCAGAATTTGACAAGATTGCCCACATAATCTTCTGTATCCACATATTTCTTCGTTGGTAACTGAAGCGCTAGGTGGAAGATATTTGTGGGGTCGCAGCCGTGGACAAGGAAAAATGGCTTAAATTTGGTTGAGGCGTTTTCCGCACTGTTGCAAGCGTGAACCACAAGATGAAGAACGTAATCCCATTCATCACTATGTTGACGAGTAGCAATAGCGATTTGTTCTTCTAATGTGCGGTTAACGCGTTCCACTTGTCCATTTGATTGATGGTGGTATGGGGTGCTTGTGCGATGTTGCATGTAAATTCTGTAGAAGGGTACGGAAGGTCTCGCTCATGTAATTCGATCCTTGATCTGTCACCAATATTTGTGGTAGTCCAAACCTGGCTACAAGGCGGGTGATAAAGATGCGTGACGTGGTGTGGGCCTTTTGATCGGGTATTGGTTCCGCGACGATATATTTGGAGAAGGAGTCTATGAAAACAATAATGTACTTGTTTCCATCCAATGTCAGCGGTAGAGGGCCGATCACATCTGAATGTATTCGCTGCTATGGCCTGGAAGGTATTTCGAACGGGCATAAAGGTTCTCTTATTCTATAAGCGCTCGGATCCTTCCTTGCTTGGCATAACTCACATGCATTGATAAAGCTTGCGATGTCCTTACGCATGTGATTCCAGATGGCAATTTTCTCGACGGCAGCGTGGGTCTTACTGATTCCCAAGTGTGCCGTCGCTAGTTGGGATTGGTGTGCCAAGGCGATGATATCCTTGATTTGGGACGATTCCGGTAATACTATTTGGGCATCCTGATATAAAGAGTTTGGCAGTCTGTAAAGGATGTCGTTTATAAGTAGGTAGTTGGATAACCTCGCGGTGTTTTCATTATTTGCCAGCGCCATTTTGTTTTCTGCGATCCTTGTACATTCATCTTGTTCCTTCCTTATGGCGTCTAACTGAAGGTTATCCTTCCCTATTGACGTATAGTATTCATGGCTGGTGGTAGATGTCGAGATAGCGCGTCACATAATGCGTTCTTCCCAGGGCGATAGATGATTTTAACATCAAATTCCTGCAGCACGATTTGATATTTAGCCAATCTCCCGGTAAGATCTTTCCGGTGGAGTAGTGCTTTTAGTGGTGCATGATCGGTGGTAATCGTACATTTTGCTCCGTCTATGTATGCTCGAAACTTCTGCACCACATAAACCAGTCCTAAAGCCTCAAGCTCTATTGCTGGATATCTCGCTTCGTGTTTGTTTAGAGTGCGGCTCGCATAGGCGATAACGCGCTCTAAACCTTCCTGTTCTTGCCTGAGGATTCCGGCGATGCCTTTCGCCGAACTATCAGTCTCGATGATGAAAGGTTTACCTAGTCGTGGTGCTGTAAGAATAGGCGCTGTCATTAAAGCTTGCATCAAATGATCCATCGCCTCCGTACATTGCGATGTCCAGTTGAAGGGAATATTCTTTTTCGTTAGAGCAATGAGTGGTGCAGCGATCATGGCGAAATTGTGAACGAATCTCCGAAAAAACGAGCACATGCCTAGAAAAGACTCAACCTCCGTAGGGTTTGTCGGTTGTGGATATTGATAGATTGCTCTGGTTTTCTCCGGGTTTGGTCTTATTCCTTCCTTGCTTAGGATAAATCCTAGGAACTTGATTTCTTCTTTCGCCTCGCATTTCGATGCCTTTGATTTCATTCCTATGATTTCAATTTTCCCAAGTACTTCGTCGATATCTCCCAGATGTTCCTGTGAGCTAGCCGAAGTGATAATGAGATCATCGATATAAATGAAGACTCTTGCCTCCAAATACTTTCTGAAGTCATCCATTATCCTTTGGAAAGTGGCAGGGGCTCCTTTCAGTCCCATCGGCATGCGAACGTACTCGAAAGCTCCCAAAAAGCATGCGAATGCCGTCCTTTCACAGTGTTCTTCTTCCAGTGGTATCTGATGAAAACCCTGTTGAAATCAAGGGACGAATAAAGGCACTGGTTAGCACATAAATCAATAATATCCAAGATGTTAGGTAGGATTGGCTGCTGTGGTTTGGTGATGGCATTAAGTCCACGAAAGTCGATCGTGAAGCGCAAGGTGTTTGCTTCACGTTTCTTCGCCAATACGATCGGCGCACAGAATGGAGATGTAGATTCCCTAATTATTCCATCTTTCAGCCCATCTGGTCCAACGAAAGCGTTGCTATGATATCTAATGATGTCTCGCAATTGATCTTTTTGTTTCCTCGTTAAGTTGGAGCGGACAGATCAATCTCGTTAGCGATGTCATAGTTCTGGGGTTACGGAATGGCTGGAAACGAAGGCAACCGGTTTTCCCAGTCTGCTTCTGGTGGAATTTTGAAGTCGTCATTTGTACTGTCGTCCAGAGGGATATCCTTGACGTATGCAACAGAAGCGCGAGCCAGATCTCTCGGAGACTTAATAGATGGGGTTTCTAATTGCTGCACTGAAACTTCCGATGGGCATGCAGGGTATGCGATCGCTACTTTGAATCTCCGGCGGAGCGAGATATTAGCCATTGACGGCTTCAGGATGTTAATATAGCAAGTTCCGTCTGAGTTTGGCGTAACGAGAGTTCGGCTGATGACAAAGATGTCATCCATTGGTCGTAGATTATCTCGTAAGGTGATATGTCTGCAAGCGTGATATAGTTGATCGGCACGAGGTCTATATCTTCTGGTCCTATTCGAATGGTTTTATGATGGAGGTTAAGGGAAACCAGTAGACCGTTTTCTTTTAAAGCACGGATGAAGTCCGATCCTAGTAGAAGTGGGACTGGACAATCCTTGTCTGCCGCTACATGGAAGCAATGGTAAATAACATGTGTTCCTATCTGGACTGGCAGACAAACAGTACCTGACAACTGTATCATTGTACCATTCGCATTGTCGCTGTTCTTGGTGCTCCCGTGGGCGATTTCGTACCTCCAATCAATGATAAAGTTGATGTTCTCACGTATGATATAGTTGCTCCACTGTCCAATAACGCTGTGACCGAGTTAGTGCCAATTTTGACTTTCAAGTATGGCAAATGTTGTACTTCCGTCCTTATGGCATAGATACGTGGTACGAAGAGAGGTTCTTCTTACCTTGGTGGCAAATCACCATTACTAAATTGACTCTATGTTTCTGCTTCCTAGTTTTCCGTTTTGGGGTGAAGTTCTTGGCGATGTCGAACATAGCCGACGCGGCAGTCGAAGCTGCGCGTCTAAAGAAGTAGAGCTTCACGTAAATAACGCAAGCTCCAGCACAAAGTAAAATAATAGTGGCGGGTATTGCAATCCAAAGTATGGTGTAGACAATTGACCACTTAATATCTTACACGCCATCCGAAACCTTCTGTGTTGTTGACTCATAGAAGGATAATAGAGACTGACCCAGGGACATGCTGGTGTTCCGTATCCGTGAGCATGCCTCTTCTATTATTCCTCTTTTCTGGAGTCGCAGGACCACATTTGCTTGCTCCTGTCCGATCCCTCCATGTGTGGAATCAGTGATTAAGCGTGATTGTCAAACAGGCGGTGGAATGTAGGTGGAGTATCGAAAAGAAAAGGCTTCACTCTATCGTTAACAACATCATTGGGCAGTATAAGCTTCTGTGTTGAGTTGGAATCCTTTGGTGATAAGTAAGGGCAAGGAACGGTGGCAGATGTCTGTATCAAATCTTGTGTTCCTGATATTTGGAACCAAAGATCCTCGTCAATCCTGACAGGTGCCAATACGTAACATGTTCCACTAACCGTATGATTACTATAGGCGAAGGTTGGTGTAACTTGGCGACATTTCGTGATTAATAAGTTGTCCGCAGTCCGTACGACCGTGATGTCAGTTCTTCCCAACAAAATCCTGGCGGCCCATGTAGGGTCTACCAAGCTTAGGGTACGTATCCGTTATGCCCCGAGATATTGTGGGACACAGATATTATTAAACTGACTTCGCACCGCAAAATTTTGTGGGGAAATATTTTCCGTGTCAGGTGGTTGTGTGGGCACAGAAAATATTGAAGATGTTGTAGAGAAGTTTGCAGCTCCTACTGTTGTTGAAGCGTTTTCCTCTTCCTCAGCCGTTGTTGGTATGATTGTCGTTGAGGCGGGTATAATTGATGTCACTACCGAATCCACTACTGATACCGCTGATAGTATAGAGCCCACTACTGGTACTGTCCAATCCATAGAGACAAATCTCGTTGTTCGCGTTAAATTTTCCTCCCATGATGGAATGGAGGCTGATGTTTCGGCCTCTATTACGGGTTGTAGGGGTGGGTAGTGGGGTATGGTAATACAGGTGATAGACTTCTGGCGTTGTGGATGGGAAAATGGAAGAGGTAATACTCGTTGGTATCGTCGACGTTCTCTCCGAAGTACTTGATGGTTGGGTATGATGTACAATCAAAAGTGTTGTCTTCGGCGATTGAGACGATGATACTGCTTTACTAATTTTGGTTGTAGTAAGAAGGAAGGTCCCTTTCGTAGAGGGTGTTTTAATTGGACTGGTAGACGTTGATGGTAGAGTTGTCGTTGTCGTCGTCATGGTATTTCGAACAGGTGATATCCTTGTTATCGATTTGAATGTCCTCATAGGAGTTTCGGACGTCATCGTTGTTCGTAGGGTTGTTGTTGTCGTCGTTAAGGTTGTTGTTTTTCGTGAAGTCGTCGTTGTCCCTAGAGTTGTTGTTTGTGAGGCTGACGTCGTTTGTATCGCTGATAAAGTTCGTAACGTTGTGGTCAGGGGAACTGTTCGGGGTGATGATGTTATCATAGTCGGATTGCCTATCGTGGTTGGTGGAGTTATCGGGGCCAGAAGAGTTGTTGCAAGTGCTGCTAAAGTGACGTTGAAATAGGGAATTTTAGACTTCCATTCTGGGTCTAGCGATCCTGGGATATTGTATTCAATTCTTCCAAACTCCTTTACGAGATAATTGTTGAATATCGGAGAGATACCGAGTTCTAGGTCTCGTCGGATGTTGGTCACGGCATAGTTTGGAGTTGTTACCTTCGCGGATTCCGCAAATAGATTTAATTGCTTCATGCGATACTCGCCGTACCGTATCGTGCGTAGAACGATGTATCTTGGATCGTCCACTTTGTAATACCGGGTCGCCCGAATGAGATCGCTATTAGTGATATTCCATTATTGTAACTCGTAGAGGATCTTATTCCATGTTATCGGGCGCGTGTTGAAAACCGGGATTCTTCTGAGTTGTCTTATGAACAATCGCTTGATCAACAATACGGGTTCCATCGGCACGATTTCGAACGGGTAGGTATTTCCATTTTATCCGTGAGGTGTCGTATAGCACGCTTCATTCTTCTTACTTGATGGGCCATGCGCAATACATAGTCTTGGATGATAAGGTCTTGAGGGACATGGGGAAAGGTAATGATATGGTTTGATGTCGTGAGGTAGCTAATGCCCAACTGGCAGTATCTCGTGAGTTGTTCATGCAGAAGGTAGTCCTCGGAAAATTGGAAGACGAGGTCGGGGTGGGGAAGGACTATGTAATTTAGGGTGACAAATGCTTCAAAAGTTCCCACATGCGTGAATCTGCAGGAAGGTGTAACTTCGATTGATTTCCAAATGATCGTGTATTCCTGTGTGAGACAGTATCCTTGGCTGTACGAGCAGTACTCAGTGTCGCCCAATGGACTAATAATGTGCTGTCCGTCGAAAATGGTAACTTGACCTTCCTCTACGTATACGCTGCGAAGATAGTTCCTGGTCCCCCATAGTGGTATCGCAATATCATCTTCCTCTATTTCATTAGTAATCCATAATCCGTCCTACTGCAGAATCGATTCATGATCGTGTATTTTTCTTGATGTCCTGGCCGTTGCGCATAGTTCTTGAGGGATCGACAACTGACGACGTCGCAGTATGGTGGTGGTAGTAATGGTGGTGGTAGTACGAATACGGAGAAAACTACTTATAGATACCTCAATGGCATCTCTGTAGCACTTGGTTGCGTTATTCCAAGATGGATTGGAAATATCTGCAAACAGTTGCATCGTAGTTCGTAGCATGGGTGCGTTCGTCGGAGTTGTACGTACAATTCTGGAAGTGAAAAGATGTTCGAGTATGCTGGGGGTTTGTGCCACATATCTGGTATTTCGCAATTGTGAATCCACTGCACAGTATCAGAGTCATGGTACACAGTAAGTGAATCCCTGGAGAGTTGATCCTTCCTCTCGCGAAGGTGCCGGGAGGTGCGGGAGCTGGGGCATTACTTATCGGAAGCGGTCTATATTGTGCATATGGTGGTGCTCCATAGCCATAGGGTCTTCTTCCTTGTACTGGTGGAAATCTATTGTTGTACATTCTGCGATTGGGGAAGGGTGGGGCACGTTGTTGGAAAGGTGGGTATCTGGGATAGTACCCTCGTGGATTGAAGAAAAGGTTTTGGGTAGGTCGCATTATCCTCTGCATCTGCCTGAACTTGTTTCTATCCTGATTAGTGATAGATTTCTGTCGTGGTGTTGCTTTTATCTGACTCAACTGCTGTTCAAGCCGATTGACTTTCTCGTCCATGAGAAGAGCATTGACGGCTTGAAGAGCATCTCTATTTTCTTTCCTTTCCTGTTCCAAGATGCGAGATTCCTTTTCTGCACTGCATAATATCTCATCGAATTCGTCCGTGTCAGGTAGTCTTCTAACCGCTTTCTTTATCTCAGGATTAAGGCCCTTGATCAAGAAATCAATGGCCATCTGCTTGATAAGTGGTTATCCTTGTCCCTGGAAAACGATCTTGGTCTTGTTGTAAATTTTCTTGGCGAATTCTTCCACGGTGTCCTTTCCTTGCGTCATATTGTGTAGTTCATCTCGGATGTTACTGAGTAGGGAGGTGTTCTTTATTCGCTTAGCTAGCTCCGTTACCAGTTCCTTCTAAGGTATCTTCTCTCGATTCGGGATCTGTTGATACTTCAACTTCGCTCCGCCTGTTAGGTAAAGTGGTAGTAATTTCTGCGAAATCAAATTCGGGATGGCAAGTTCATGCGTCACTTCCGAGTATTCACTCAAAAATTCCTCAAGAGTTTTTCCCCCAGAGCCTGAGAACTTGTCAGCCTGTTTCCCAGTATTTTGCAGGCTTTATATATTTGCTCTTGAAGTTCCTTGTCCTTGATAAGAGGTATTGCGCTTCTTTCTTGTGACGTAGTTGGTTTACTTTCTTCTCCTTCTTCCGACATACTTGATCTTCTTTCCTTTGGCATAGTCAACTTCTTTCGGTTTGCTTCAAAAATTGCCTCTCTTCGTTGCTCCCTGCGTTGATGTCGCAATATCGCGTTGTGGTTGATGACGACGTATTGGGCGCTGTAGGTTCTATAAATAAAGGTTGGCGGGAAAAACAGAGTGAAAGATAAAATACTGAGATGAGATTATTTTATTCTAGTCTAAAAAGAGGAGCTTTAAATGTACTAACATTTTGCTAAAGAGTGTGATTGCAATTTCATATTCTACTTTACAGATGATGGCTATTGATAGAACTGAAGAGGAGGTGCCCGAGGCACGGAATGACCAAGATGCTAGAGAAGAAGTGCTGGAGGCGCCGAATGATCGGGATAATAGAGAAGTGCTTAAGGCACCAAACAGTAGTACCGAGAATATCGCAGATGTTCAAAACGTTCGTCAGCAATGCTCATGCTTCTGAAATTTCAACTTTAGTTATTAACGCTATATAGTTCGAAGCCGGAACCTCCATGTAAGGCTCGGCATAGTTCCGCAGATCATCTAAGACTAAGATCGGTGAAAACGTCTTAGGTGAGGTGGTTGGTATTTGCCGGCCTTAACGAACTCAATTCCCAACAACTGTTTATTAGCAAGGAGGCAAATCATGCGGGTGGACAAAACGAGTGACCTAGCTAACAAAGAGGAGCAAACTACAAAAGAATCATACGTGAGCCGTCGGTCAGCGGCGGTGATTCATGATGGCCGATACTGAGTGAATAAAGGTGCAATCACTACCTACAAGACCATAAGACAAGAGTAAAGAGTTCAAAGAGGAGATTGGGAAATTACATCAAACGAAAGTAAGAGAAAGGTACGGGTGCACACCGAGGATTTCCTACGGCCTCTTATATACACTTCTACTAATGGATATAAACATACATAGTCACATAAAACATATAATAAAATGGCATTCAAGTGAACATTGCCTAATGGAAGATACACAAACTTTCTAACGGGTCCATTATCCTTCGATAGTTTCCATGAATTTTTTTCTCTTGTCCTGCTAATTCATTTTCGTCATGTTCGATGTCACTTCGCTGCTGCGATGTTTGCTTACTCACTCGTTATGTAAACGTGGAGTCCGCTGTTCGCACATACAGTGACCGCCAAAAAGTTGCGGACAAGCCTCCTTCCCTTTTTCATCGCTCTATTTCAAAAGGAAAACAAGGATAAAAAATGTAGTAATTGCATGAGGTGATAGAGCTCTTCAAGATCTACAACGTACACTTTGCGTTTTTCGAAAAACATGTATTCTGAAAATTTTAGAAAACTTTTTCTAAAAAAAGTCCGAGAATGGCTGCGTCACAATGTCGCGGACAATAATTCTTCGAAAGCAAAAATTTTTTTTGAGTCCTATTCTAAGTGGAAACACAAGTAATCCAAACGGGTAAGCATACTACTATACAGAGCTCGTCAAGAACTACACACTGGTTATGGTTGCTTCCCAGAAAACACAAGCTTGAATTTTATTTTGCTTCTTTTCAAAAAACAACTTCTAATTCCCTGCTTCAAGCCAAATTTCTTCACATGGAAAACCATGCAAGACATTCAAACAAAGCTATTCGGATAAAATGGATGCCCTTTGCCATTTTCTGTGCATCGGACGTGTGCTGGTGAGTTTCTTTGCTGAAAATGGCTTCTGACAGCGCGTGTACATGAACCCACCTGCACCTCACCACTGACTTGTACCGCTTTGCAGGCTTGTAACTCGGCTTGTAGTCAATGTGTGAGCCTGCAATTAGGCTCATTCGAAAGAACGAGACTTCCTCTACACGATGGTATGCAAAGGAGATGGGTATAAGAAAGAGCGGAGATTTGGCGGATGGGGCGGGAAAATGCGGCCTTAGTGGTAGGGTGAGGATATCCAGCTAAAGTTGAATAGAGCTTCTTTCGCTACCAGTTCAATCCTGAAAGCTTAAAACTGTCAGTGTTCTTGTAATAGATCCATTTTGAAGCTCTAGAACTGTTTTGGTGTTGATAAGAGCCTTCACTCCAACCACCACTGAGGCCGCGTTTTTCCACCCCATCTGCCAAATCTCCGCTGTTTCTTATACCCATCTCCTTTGCATACCATCGTGTAGGGAAAGTCTCGTTCTTTCGAATAAGCCTAATTGCAGGCTCACACATCGACTACAAGCCGAGTTACAAGCCTGCAAAGCGGTACAAGTCAGTGGTGAGGTGCAGGTGGGTTCATGTACACGCGCTGTCAGAAGCCATTTTCAGCAAAGAAACTCACCAGCACACGTCCGATGCACAAAATGGCAAAGGGCATCCATTTTATCCGAATAGCTTTGTTTGAATGTCTTGCATGGTTTTCCATGTGAAGAAATTTGGCTTGAAGGAGGGAATTAGAAGTTGTTTTTTGAAAAGAAGCAAAATAAAATTCAAGCTTTGTTTTCTGGGAAGCAACCATAACCAGTGTGTAGTTCTTGACGAGCTCTGTATAGTTGTATGCTTACCCGTTTGGATTACTTGTGTTTCCACTTCAGAATAGGACTCAAAAGAAAATTTTGCGTTCGAAGAATTATTGTCCGCGACATTGTGACGCGGCCATTTTCGGACTTTTTTTTAAGAAAAAGTTTTTTAAAATTTTTAGAATACATGTTTTTCGAAAAACGCAAAGTGTAGATTGATTCCTGAAGAGCTCTATCACCTCATGCAATTACTACATTTTTTATCCTTGTTTTCCTTCTGAAATAGAGCGATGAAAAAGGGAGGGAGGCTTGTCCGCAACTTTTTGGCGGTCACTGTATGCGGGATACTTGACAAAGCACGTTACACTAGTAAGTATAATCTTGAAGTTATGCCTCTGTATGTGCCCTTATTCGAGCAATACTAACACTAAAAACCCGAAAGATTGTTTCTTAATTTTGAGCCGTGGAAATGATTCAGCAAATATAATTATGGATACTACTGTATGTATACTGTATCATGACCAAGTTGGAGAACTTTCTGGAAGGAGGTCCGGTTTTTAGGGCGATTCAAAATTTTGTTTTTGGCTTCAAGCTTCAAATGGATTGCGACCTAGGGGAATCTTTGGTGGTCAATATGTAGAGCTTGTTTGGCTTTATCGGATGTTACCCCAAAACTGCTAGAAAAACAAGTTGATCTATTGCGAGAAGGTCTATTTTTGGAACAATCAATACATGCATTGATCGGTAGAGTAAGGCTAGCTACACAAAGTGATCGTCAAAGCCCCGTATAAATCGTCATCACTGATCAAAGCGAGAATCTGAAATTACCTCATTATCTCAAAAATGGATTACTTGGCTAAACAGATTCTGCAAGCCTTTCACTCCATATAGTGCGCACTTATACTCTGCATAAATGAGCTTACAAAATTTTGAAGTTGGACTTCAAAAAATGAAAATCAAGATCACGAAAATATCATGTTGATGTTTTAATGCGAAATTCGTGATTTATGGATTCTCAGAGCACTACTTTTGAAGATCTGTGGTATACCACACCAGTGGCGCACTGAGGGGGGGGGGGAGGCGCCCCGAGAATAGGTCGCGAAAGTTTTGAAAGTTACTTAAAGGCAGCGTCCAGGCAGATTCTCGACTTCTATATTTTTATGTTATCCAGGCCTTACCATGGCGCTGATTCCGAATATGGAACTCAAAAAGCGTGAATTCCTCAGAAAACCACCTTTTGGGGCTATTTTGGGAAAACCCGGACGAATGCTTCTGATGATATCCTTGTCGAAAGCAAGTATTAACAGATAAACGCTGTAAGTTCGACTGTGTTGGTCATGTGAAAACACGTCAAGGCTGAGGAGATTTCGTTCATAAGGGGTTGGCCGTCCGAGGGAAGTGGGTGTGATCGTCGAGCTCGGATCTCCTTAGACGCTGCCTTTAAATGGGTTATAAAAATGTGCAGAGGACTTGTTTTTACTTGAAAATAATTAAATAATCTTTAAAATTTGTAAAAATTCAAATTAGCCTTGTAAAAATTCTTTTCGGGGGCGTGGCCACCACGCCCCTTTTTTTTAATTTGGGGTCGGGGGTCCGGAAAAATTTTGGGAAGCATCCCAAAAAATTTTTCGGAATGCGTGGCTAACGCCATGCACCTTTATTCGTAAAACTTTTTTGACGCCCCCCCCCCCCGAACGGAAATCCTGGGTTGCCAATGATACACATAAGTGATGGGACCCAGTCTGCATCTGCAAAAATTCGGATCAGTTTTCCTCAGTGTCTAGCCATAAATGCAGCAAGTGCATGTAATGTAGTCCATATGTGCGGGTATATCCAATGAACTCAGACTTGTTTTTCTTTTAGAGCAGATGTTCGTAACATGAAATAAGAGCATAAACATGCTTGATGTAAGTGAGCAAAGGCGATATTTTTCTCAATTTTCATAGTCCATTAAATTCGGAAATGGGTTGTTAATCACCTTTATATAATTTTGTTTCCATTCTATGGTAGAAAAACTTGATTTGTTCCTGTTAGTAAATATTGAACGTCTGTGCATGTTTATCGGCTTTAAAGAGAAAATAGAAATGTGTTATCGATACGCACTTGTCAGCTCCTCATTAGTGGACAACCTCTAGAATGTTGTTCGCACATTTTTTGACAGCTTTGATCTTTTCCTCTTAGCGAGGCTTTGCTTATCCAGGTGCATAATTTGGCTGCCCGTTATTGTAGTTAATAGCACGGAATCGTTTACTTCTAGATTGTGATTCTTGAGTTTTTGTTGATAAGCGCGACAAGCTAGTAGATATCTATTTGGGTACCTTACTTCTATCCATGGTTTTTTGCTTACAGAGCAGAGTTTGATCTCTACAATTTCCTCAACGAATTCACAGATTGATGAAAAATGGAAATTAATACTAGTGAATGTGCCATCTTCAGTAAATTTATCTTTATAAGAAAACTTTGAGAAAAAATGTACCTATCATTCCCAGATCTGACCGAAATGGATTAGGAAGTCATGGACGAGCTAGGAAGAGTTTCAATATGTTGTAACGCTCTTTCGAAGTATTTTTCGTGATGAATCTGCTTTAAGATTTCGTATTAGAAGATAACCATAGTATTGTAAAGGTTCTTTCGACAGAGTCAAGAAGTTGTTGTTATGTATCGCAATTAGGTTAATGTATAGCCTCCACTTTTGTTGTCAGCTATCTTGTAACTTGGGTACTTCTATGCAGAAATTTGACTAGTTTTGAAATGAACTCCAGATAACAATTTCTGTGCTTTCGATTATTCAGGTTGGCACATATAGTAGAGACTCAGTAATTGCTTTGGAATGTCTGCAAATTTGGAAATGACGTGCTTTTCAAAATTCACCACTCATATGCGTACAATTTTGAAACTATAGTGCTTGTGAGCCGAAAAATCGAAAATCACCCCCTTTTGTCTGGCATCAAGGTAATTGCGGAAGTAATAAGTTGCTATATTTGATTTGCGGTAAGTTATTTGTCGCCGGTCAAACGCTCAATAAATCCTTGATTGCGTTGAGTCACACCCCTGTAAGCCTTGTTTCACCTGGCACATTACGAAAGATTTTGCAACGTAATGTATGTCACTGCATGAAGTTAGTTACTTGATTTATTAAAAAATGATTTTGCTGTTAGCAACCATCTATGACCGTCATTAAGGCTTAACTGCTATTCAGTTTACAAGTTGTTCGAAAATCGCGTATAAGCTCTTCATTAGCAGTGAAGTGCCCTCATCAAGGCTAAATTACGTGATTCATCTGATTCCTTCCGTTTCGTTTCGATTACTGGAAGAGCGCTCATAAGGCTCTTCTTCTTGGACTCTTTTGAGAGATTTGCGAGGTTCTGCATTTGGCGTCCGGTGGGCATGTCAGAATTTTTTTTTGAATGAGGGGTTGAGGTTGACCTAACCATCTGAAAACAATTTGAGGTGTATTTGTATTTACTTACTACGCCTATTTACTATGCTTTACTACGCCTATTTACTATGCTCAACCCGAAAGTCCACACTGGAGGGAGCGAAAGGGCGAAAAGGGCTCTAAAACAGGAGGTAAACCAACAGGTGGGCGGAGTCTTTCCCACTGTGTATTCGTCTTTCTCCGCTAGCCTGGCATCGTCACCGGCCAAGTGCCAATGCGTAACTTGATCTTTTTACGCTTTGAAATCGGAATTGAGAAGGTTGCTCCGGAATTTGGGAGCGTGAATTCATAGTGGGGAAGACCCTGTCCACCTGCTGATTACCCTCCTGCGTTAGAGCAATCGCCGCCTTTTTTGCCGTTTTCGAGCTCTCTATTGTGGATTTTCGAATTCAGCATAGCGAACAGGCCCGGATAAATACAAAACCTCAAAATCGGCTTTTTTGCCCGGACAATGCTTAACGCCTTAGGGTGTCTTCATATCGCACTGACAGCCGCCGCTGGCCGCTTTTGTGCATTATCCCAGTATCCGCATCCCAAAATTGAAACCATGGATCTTGCTCACATTTGATTGGTGGGGCTGTTCAACATGCTGATACGATTAGCTTGATCTTTTTACGCTTTGGAAAGGCCTTGGATTACTGGGATAGTGCGCTAAAGCGGCTGCCGGCTAGGGGTCAAGGCACCGGGGACTGAGTTCCCTTGACGGACAGGTTAACACGTTGA
This sequence comes from Cylicocyclus nassatus, assembly GCA_958299035.1. Taxonomy (NCBI): domain Eukaryota; kingdom Metazoa; phylum Nematoda; class Chromadorea; order Rhabditida; family Strongylidae; genus Cylicocyclus; species Cylicocyclus nassatus. The sequence goes on along the minus strand of CATQJL010000316.1, from coordinate 84,177,602 downwards.
CGACCGAGCCATTTTTGACCACATCAAATTGGAATGATGGTCTACAGCTGCGGTTTAGAATGTTTAACAGCTACCGCAATGCCGTGTGTTCTATATGACAACCACCATGTTATCAGTGCATAGAAGTTATCTGAGAACTTTTCGTTTACACATGATAAATTGATGCACGAAAGTGATAAAAGGTGAACAGGGCGTGCATACGCGCGGATGCACACGGTCGTCAACGTGTTAAGCACATATTCATGGGTATATCATAACTTACAATACGATTTGAAAGGTATAATATCGTTAAAGGCAGCGTCCAGGCAAATCTGAACCTATGAGGGGCTCTCACGTGGAAAGTAATTTTGAGGCCCTATATATGACTCTGCCCAAACGGCAGCTCAGATGACGCACTCACCAAGATATTGGGCTCCAAACTATGCCCCGTGGCCGTATTCGCATGGGTGGCGCTTTCGCGCGAGGATCCACGCGAATGTACCAAGCCATGAATCCATGCGAATATGGTCAAGGGGCATAGTTTGCAGCCCAATCAGAGTCCGGCACTCGTTGGTTTGGAGCATTTTTGGAAACGAAGTCCCCTATGACTTCGCGAAAATTTACGAAGTCCCTCTTGACGTAAAAATTAGTAGGAAAACCCTCATTCAATCATAATAACAATAAAAAGCGAAAAAGCGCATTTTGAGGTACCTAATACAACAAAAAAAGCAAAAAGAAAACATTTTGAGTTGATTAGAGGTTCTGTCATTGGATAGGGTACTACTTTAGTGCTCAGAATGGAAAACCTCCTAAACCAGCCAAAATGTGGCCTCAGCAATCTGGCGATGCATTTTTCGCCACAGTTCAAAGGACCGCATGTGATTGGAGCGCAATATCTATCGACGCTTAGAAATGCTCAAACTTTTGGCTCAAAAAAAGAGGAGAGGCAATGGTTTGATTCGCTCTCTCGACTACATGATAGACTTTTGACCGTTCTAATCGTCCAAATCAAAAAGGGCCAAAACTTATGTGAACTCTCCGATATTTACGCTCCGAACCAACCCAGTTGGTTTGCTGTTGGTCTAGAAACCAACAAATTCGGGAACGGATAACTTTTTACACAGCATAGTTTGGAGTAATTGTATACATAAAGCCCAAATTCGGATCGTTTCTGCGCTGTAAACAAGCCATTTGTTTGTTTGAGTCTTGCGTTTGAAATTCGCGCGCTTGCAAAAGAACACGTCCAACTCGTAAAACCTGACATGTTCGTCGTTTTTTATCGGCATTTCCCAGGACCTTATAAAAACGATAACCCCGTTGCTTCTAACTTCAAAAACGAGGTCCAGTTTGACCCCGGCCCATCTATGCCAAGCCCTGAGCCCAATATCTTAGCCGTGAGTGCTCTGAGCTGCCGCTTGGGCAGAGTCTTATTTAGGGCCTCGAGATTACTTTCCAAGTGAGAGCCCTATAGCCCAGATTTGCCTGAACGCTGCCTTTAATTAATCCTTTCTGCCATTCATCTTTCGCCCATATGGGAGAACAACTGTTAGGGATGAGAGGAGCTATGAGGGGACGCCTTATATGTTGGGCCCGTATGCACGAAAGTTTCTGCGGTGAGGGGGATTACGTTCACAACGATGAAAAAGCCGCTGCAGCGTGTACCCGCGGCCCCTTCATAACGGGCCCCGTTCTCCCCGCCGCGACTCTAATGCATACGGGCTTTGGTGTTCTGAATCCGTATCCTTCGTTTTCAACCCATCCCTCGTAGGCTCTACACTCTGATGCCATCGTACCATGAATGTCAACGCATTAAACTGAGTTTTTTTTGTCGTTTTGTACGATTCCTCGCTGTGGATTCCGATTCCGGAATTCACAGCGGCCACCGTCTTGAAAATCCCTTTCCATTAGCTCAGTGAAAACATCATAATGCTTTGTCGGTGCTGAAGGGTTCCTTCATACTACGCCGCAGGACGCGGCAGCCTGTCGCGTTTACTGCGTACGCCGCAACCTACTGCGTCCTGCGGCGTGCGCCGCTGCAGTCGCAGGAGAGTTCATGGCAGACACGCTGTTTATCAATGTATCTCTATATCTGCTGCTCGTTCGTATTCTCCGAGAGTATTCCCCCAGAGTTTGCAATCTTTTTTCTCTTTTAACTTGTCTCATCGTTGATCAAATGTTTCTTCATTCAATTTGAATTTGTGTGCTCCCTCAACTTTAGATTTTGCACAGTTTGCATCATGGCTAACTGCAATCTGCGATCTGACTCTAGTATTTTGTTGTTGCTAAGAGTCTCTTATACAAATACTCGCTCGATGAAAAGGTTTCGATGAAAGGACAAAAACCTAGTTCCTCATGAGTAAAAATAAACAAAGTAGCGCACGGTCATTGATGACAACATGAATCAAAGGCGCGCACACAAAATCAAAACTTGACTAACAGACTAACAAGGGAACGGTACTCAACGTCCGTGGCCTTTTGAGACGTGATGTATACCATTACACTCGCCTTTGAACGCTGATTCCGAATCTGAGTTCCGTTTCTGCTAATCGTTTCTCTGAAGGAAGTTATGGAGGAATTTCGAGCCAACTTTATCTGTCCGAAGGTATGGTCACCAGAACGGCCTCTTCCGGCGCCATGTCTAGTGGTTAGTGTGATAGCCTCATAACTTGATACAGGTGTAGGTTCAAATCCTTTTGTGTTTTTGTTTTGCACTACCTCAATTAAAATCGTTCCAGATTCACTCGAATTATGGTTATTGGGTACATTTTAACGCAAATGGTAAATTTTTTCCAAATTTCCACATTTTTTGAAGAGTAAGGGCGTTCAGTTAGCTCGAAGATGCGAAAGAAGGTTTATTGAGACAATGCAAAACTGAAAAACATAAAAGGATTCGAACCTACACCTGCATCAACTCATGAGCCTATCGCGCTAACCACTAGACACCACACCGCACCGTCACTGTTGCCGCTTCAAGTGTATTTCAGTGGACAGCCAAAGCCAGCACAATCCTTTACAACATCTTTGAAGCGATTAGCAGAAACGGTAGTCAGATTCGGAATCAGCGTTCCAAGACGAGTGTAATGGTATACAACTCATCTCAAAAAGCCACGGACACCGAGTATCGTTTCCTTGTAAGAATCGTTTAATCGACGATGAGGCAAGGTAAAAGAAAAGAAAAAGATTGCAAACTCTAATGAACTACTCTCAAAGAACAGAAACGTGCAGCAGATCTAAAATACATCGCTAAACAGCGAGACTGTGCCGCCATGGGCGTATTTTCACAGCGACTGTGCAGCCGCATACGCTGCGAAGTACGCAGCGCACGCGGCAGACTGCTGCGTCCCGCGGCGTAGTATAAAGGAACCCGAAGAAGGCAGAGTAGAGGATTGTGCCGAGGAAGTAGCGAGTACTGGCCAAGAATCCTGCAGGCTTATGAGGAACGCATAACTGCGGAAACGTTAGTCAAATGAAGCTTGTAGCAACTGTGTGGCAAAACATTCAAAGTGGCCCTAACACCTAAAGTGGTGGCATGGTGTTCTCGTTGGTCGAGGTTGTTCTAACAAGCTAATCAGCCACAAGCACAAGCAAGTCATCGGCACGACTGCAATATGTAGACATTTTCGCTAATCCACTTGTCCCCCATTTTTGAGGGGTCCCTCTTTCTCTCCTCCTTCCCCAAATTTCCGCCTCCGCCTTCATCGGTCTGCCATTGGTATCGATTCCTCATTCTGTGGTACTTATACTCCTTTACACCTTTGCAGGCATGCTTACACAATGAATATTGAAGCAGAGGATCTGGTTGCAGCAGTTTGCTGTGCTATCGTGAGTACAATTTATTATAGACTATTGACTTACCCGGCTCCGCCCGGCCCTGTCATTATTATATTCGTAATCAGCATGCTCGATTACCCCCTTGTGCCAACTCCCAGCCCCGTAGCTCAAATTTTGCAAAAAATCGATAAAATCGATATCGATCGATGACGAAAAGTAGCCTATAACCCCCGCCGGGGCCCGAAGTGTATGTGTGCCAAGTTTGGTCCGGATCAGTTTAGAAATGGAATTTTCTATTCGGAACATACGTACACACAGACATACAGACATACAGACAGACAGACAAACAGACATTCAGCTTTATATATAAGATTCGAGCCCGGAAACTCCCTGCGGCGAGCGAAGCGGCTGCCTCATTTTTGAAAAACGCAGCCGAGTTTGCTCGCCCAACCATAACGGACTATCTCGCGGCAGCGAATTTCAAGAGTACGAGCCTTGAACAATCATGCCACGCTCACAAGCTCCAGGATTGCCTTAAAAGTAAACTTCTTTCTTTCCTTAGAAACTTCCTTGAGTCTTACCTAGCTGCTCAAACATGATAAGTATCAATCCTAGGGAGTGCAGAACGTTACATCTCATTCTAACCAAGGCCATGTTATGGCCGAAAACTGCTTAATGACGCCACGCTTTGATAGCCTGACTACTTTACGAATTTTTCCAAGGTCACAGAGCAGCAAAAGCTTAGCGCGACTTGTGTGCTATGATGGGCGAAATTGCTCTCCAGTACCCTGTGTGAAGGCTGAGTTTCAGCTTTTGAACCAGGATGACTACGACCTTGAGTCTAAGCCCAAATCGGGACGACCCCGCTTGGAGGTTGACCAGGTTATTGAGTAGGCGTGCTTAGGCGTCTACATAATAGCGAAAGGGTCCCAAAGTACGGTCATCTTATACCATATCAATTGAAAGATACACTGAGAATGACAGGTGCAGCACTTCGGCTTTTTTACTTAGTCGCAGAAGAACAGCTGATTGGATACGAAACATCGAAACCGTAGATTAAAAGCGGTGTCTTGTGTTCACCACAGCAGGAAGCTACAGTGGGCTCGCAAAGATGAAGCAGAATTACCTGACTCCAAGAACGAACCGCATCAGAATAAGATGGTGCTGTCAATTCGGCTGAAAAGGCGTTATATACCACGAGCTGTTACTGGGCAGTACAACGGTTACCGTCGAAATGTGGACAAATACGTATATGGTCAGTCAGTCAGGTAGTTCACCCAGGAACGGAAAAATCCTTCTTCTCTATGACTACGCAAGCTCTTATATTGCTTCGCAGAAGAGGGAATCCCTGCAGGAGCTTGGCATTGAGGAGCTACCTCATCCACCGTGCGATCCCGACTTTGCACCTACTGATTACCATCTTTTCCGATCAGCAAAACTGCCTGGGGACAGTAGTTGAAGAACAGGGCTGAGCTTGAAGCATACCTCAATTCTTTTTCAGTCACCAGTCCCCACATTTCTATGCCAGAGGGATCGAGCAGCTGCCCAGGCGTTGGCGAGAAGTAGTGGACCACAATGGTACTATCTTACCTACTGAGGCCTGTTAACTGCAAATAAATTTGCAAGGGATGAAAGTGTTGAAGGAGGTTTAATTTGGGACAACTTGATATTTAGTTTACAGAACTTCACACGCATGCCAAACTAGCTCAGTTCCTTGATTACAACTCAATCTTAACATTATAGCACTTGATTTGCAGACTTGATACATGATTAGATGAGAATTTTGGTAAAAATGAAAAAAGGCCAATATATGTTCTAACAGATTTGTTTTTTGATCAGCGGGGAGTTAATGTCAGAGATGACTGGAAATGCTGATTACGAGGAAAGGAAAAGTTTATAAGCATGCATCGCGAGTATCAAAACGTCAATTTTTGCACGTTTTTGAGCTTGTAAAGGCACACGGACAACTAGTGACGAAATCGCTACTATCAGATCGTCCGGTAATGTTCAAACTAAAGAACAAATGGTATAATGTTAAAGTGTAAGTGTGATTAGACCTTAACTTTGTTAAAATTACATGCAAAAATAAGAAGAAAATAACGTAAGGGATTGCACAGTTCAAACGGGGAGCTATCAACTGAATAGACAAGATCACTGATCAAGATGAAACATTGCTCACTATTTGATACTTGTATTTGTAAGTTTATCGCTTGTCAAAAGGATGGTGGAAAATTTCTGCCATAAAAGAAGATGTGAGTTCATACTAAAATTGGCAAACAAAGAAGCGACTCACGCGAGACTAAAGCCGTCTGAAATGTAACTTGCTAGTTACTTTCCTCTTCTGAAACGCATACGGCAGCCGTCTGGTGCAAATGGCATCTAAACCACCGCATGCGCGCCTTCCAAATTTTCTGACCGCTTAACTTGGCCTAAACATCTCCTTGGAGGACTTGATTTTTGGCCAGTCAACACGTTTGAAATTTAGAAACTTAAGGCTGGAGCGAGATCAAACCACATCTAAGATAGCTATGACACTGCACAAAAAGTTCAACTCTTGAATAGTACGCTAACGCGCTGTTGTACCCTAATATCACCGGATTCTTGTAGCAAATAGTTCTAATCTATTTAATTTTTGTTTTCACTTCTATGAAATACACAAAGAAATTTTTTTTGAAAAATTAGGGATAATAGTGCGCAATTGCAAGATCCTAAAGACATGTGGCAAAAGCGTCGCAAACTGTAAAGTTAAGAAAGAGATTGATAGAGGCTGGGGGAAGGTGTAATTTCGATAAGTGGTTTAAATCATCAGCCGGTTACATCTACTCAATAGCTTTGCCCTACTGCAGTGGAAACATGGTGGTTGGCGGTTCCGAGGTGAGACTATGAGTGAGGTTTTTTCCAAACAAATTAAGTGACATGTCGCACATGCAGCTAAAAATTCATAGCGCCATGCTTCTGGATCATCTTAAACTTGGTTAATGCTTCCATAGATTTATGAAATTTGAGAGGGCTCCAGTACGTTAATGATTGGTGCTTGTGGTTTCAGATTTGAAGCAATAGTAGAAAACCTTCCAGCTCGGCATCCTCGGTGTCTTCGTGAACGGCTCATGCGTACTACTTACAATAAGGATCAGTTCGCTAAATACGTCTTTTGGCTATCTTACTCTATATCATTCGCTTGCAAATGCATTTCTTGTATCATCATATGTATTCTGGGTGACGCCCTGCATCCTTTGGTGAGCGCAAATGCATTTTTGAGAATTAAGAGTTATAAGCAGCAGCACACTTCTGTTCTGGCGCCCTATGTCAACTTTCAGCAATCTTTCTAGTATGTTTGCCTTCAATCGATATGTGGGGCAAATGACAATTATTGCACAAGCTGCTTCTTATCTATCCATGTTACTGCTATCTTTGAATCGCTTTGCATGCGTATTCATCCCGACAAGGTACGGTGATGTATACAGTATCAAGATGACTATTTGTTACATGGCACTGGTTTCGAGTATATGTTTCTTGTATGGATGTGTTTATTTCAAAGGTGAGATGTTCAAAGGAGGAACTTTAGTGAAACGTGATTTTTCAGCCTCTTGTTTCTTTATTTTTGATCGAGAATCTTTGGTGTTTATGTTTAGTGACAGCGACTGCGGGAGATTTCTCTCTGATTACGTAGATTTTTGGTTTAGTATCTGCCTTTTTGCATTTATCTGCTGTCTAGATGTATCAACGCTCATCAAGCTCAGGCTGGTCTGTGTGAAAGAATATTGTGTCAATTAACAGACCCACTCAGAAAATTTCACAATTTTTGCCATCAGTCGCGATATCCTGAACAAGACCTTCATTCCGACTATAAAATTTGATCCATCGTATTTTCCTTCATCAGTATCCGCTAGGGGGATGAGTAGCGGGTGGTTTAAAGTGCCGGCGAAACGAAGGGGCCAAGGTCTCATTTCTGACTTTAAAAACTCGATTTTCTGAGGTTTTACATGTTCCGTTTGTTACAAGTCGATGGAATGATAGAAGTACTGGCTTACAACAGACTGAGCCTCGCCATTCATTCACATTTCTGTAGCCTCTTCGACGTTGATACTGCGTTTGGTGCACATATGCAGAGCACTAAAGAAAAACCCTCAGACTTTTAGAATTTCTTTGAACTCCTACAGATAAACCAGATCTTACACTACATCCCCTGGTTCGACTCTCTGGAGCAGCTGCTTAGATTTCTTGAGATCATCCAAAGACTTATATAGTTTGACACATAGTCAACATTTTACAGCCGTTCCAATGACTTTATTCTCCCAAATTTCGGCAAAGAAGCCCGACATTGATTCACGAGACAGAAGTGTCGTTGATGAGTACAACTCGTTTTTTTTGTGTTTTGAGAGCCTTACAAAAACCCACGAACACTTCTTACTGCAAAAGAAACACTAAAACAAACACGAAAAAGACACAAATGACAGAATACAAAAACATCGCAACTCTCTTTGTAAAAAAAAAGAGCAGGAGAGCACAATATGCGCCTAAGAAAGCTGTGCAAGATCGCGTTGTTCCGCATTCTAGATCTGTAACAATGAACGTCCTCATCTTAATTTCAATCAGCAGAAAATAATTGTATCATAACAAGTAAGAGACGTGGAAGTCCTTCAATAATCACTAATGATATAAAGAGCGAATTATGTTATATTTGCTAAGACAGAGCATAAGATTATAAGAGACTTGATAAGAATGCAAAATGCAAAGGCACGAGAAGAGCGCAGCACTACTAGAGTTGATCAGCGTAATATTATATGACTGTGCTAAGCAAATGTGGAAGTGTGGCATAAATGAGATCAGCTGGTCACCTCTTAGCTTGTCAGATCTTACATGATCTCTTCGTTTTTGGCTGGTTTGCCGCGGACTCTATGAGTATTGATATCGTTTCGGTAAGAACGATTAGAAAGGAATAAAAAAGGAATAGTTACTTTTCGAACACATGAGTATAACAGAAATTTCGGATTCACTCAACACAACTTCAACATTTGTAGGCTTTTGCTAGCTTGTGACAGTTTGAGGCTTCAGCGGAACGTAGCAGATGGCGCGAAAGTTTGAAAAACACATCGGGCGCCACCTCTGAGGACTACCGTTCTTTCGCGCACGCTACTGCATACCATCTAAAGACCAGTAACCGTGGAAGCGGCGCGCAACGGCGGAATTCATATCTCCTACAGTACTAACTCAAATCACTTGAACAGGCAAAACATGCTAATGTCTTTCGAAACTGCCTGTAATGAAGATAGGTGCTGATGGCAAAGCGGTTGAGAGGAAGACTGAGAATTGTGTCGATGCACAATGTGAGCAGTTTTTCAAGACATAAAGTCGGCGCAACTTCAAAGCGTTAATCACTCAGTGCCTAGAAATTACTCATTGCAAGTGTGACACTTCTAACCTTTAATTGAGAGTTTTCTCATGCCCTACATATTTATAGGTAATCAAAGCAAGAAAGATTGACTTCAAATGTAGGTCCAGTACTCGCTTCAAAAAGGATCTGAGGCTTTTTGCACAGGTATGCTCATCAACATGACAGCCTTCGATGCGATAAAATTCTTTGTATACAATCCTGCAAAACGCTTGCTTAAAAAGTGTCGCTGTTTTTGACTTGAGCTACTAAATCCTTGCTTCTATTGTTTAATGCTAAGTTGGCAAAGCTACTTTGATGATTATTACTGGCAAGATGAAGTGAAATAAATAATCTTGTTGGTAAAAAATCAGATAAGTGACATCAATACTATCTTTAGAACTCATAGTCTAACATGATGAAGATCCTGAGCACACATCATTTGCATTTTAATCGTCAATTTACAGACTCTTTGCACGACTATCCTTTTTTCCTTCACCGTTGTTTGTTTTCACTACATGTCCACGGATATTGTGAGCAGATTCTCACGATTTTGTACCACAACTCTCATTTGGGGTATTAATCATGCAGGCGCAGGGTTTGTATTTCGATTTGTGTTCGCTTATCACATATCTCTTATTCAGAATCATTATTGCCGTTTTTAATAGAGAGATAAGGCAAAATATTTTTCACCCATTACGAACAACACATACGTTTTCTGATGGGTTGACGACAACACCAGCATACGCTGGTGTAGTTAGTAGTATTACACGAATGTGAAGCTACAAGCTACGTTGTGTGTAGGGTTCAAGTGCTTTACAATTATTATGATTTAGTATCTTATTCATCTTATCTACACTTTGTATGCACGCCGAATTTGTACACTTCTTTAATTATTTCCTTACCAATAAATTTATCCATAGATTAAAGCATGACTGCGTAGAGTTTGCGTGGAAACAGTGTTAGCTTCTCGATGTACAATTGTGAAATAAAGGAGAACCTTCGCGATGAGTCAGCACAGGTGCCAGTGAAATAACATAGAAAACAGAACGATGATAAAAAGGTGCAAGGGGCCAAGCTGAAACTGGACCTACATAAGTTTGATACTATGAGCGAGTCAGGGGTGACGGACATTATGTCGCTAAAACGGTAGGCTCCGCGCGTACATCTGCAACAGACGCACACCTTCAGACATAACATGTAGCTGCAGCTTGCGCCACGTGTCCGCAAAGGGTGAAGGTTATTGGCGACATATTTTCTCAACCGCAAGTTGGCAGTATCACATAATAAAACACCCCCAATCAATTTCGCTCTTTTTCAAGTCGATTTTTACTATAAAAATCATAGTTGACAAATGTACAATCAGCGAGATTTTTGGGAAGTTCAACATATTTTATCCTGAATTTTACGCTACATACCAAGGCCCTAAGACATATATGGACTGAAGAAGGGAAAAGGATTCAGTTTTTCAATTGTCCGTTGATTTGTGTAGAGTCAAGTTAATAATTTGTGAGCCAACATGGAAAAGTTATTAAAAAGAGAGAACATCTTGCAACTCCGCAAAGCTGAATTTCTTGCAATCTTATAAGTAAAGCTGAATCTCTGGTTGTATGTCTGTCTGTATGTATGTATGTACCATTTGATTCAACTGGCTTGGCTTCTGGAAGGCGGGGCTTCGTGATCTAATTAAGGCTAGGTGATGATCAGGGAACACTCGCGCCAGAGAGACGCAGGTGCATCGCGGGCCGAGCGGCCTTGAAGGCTCCCGCCAGAGTGCCGAAGCCATGCCAGCGCTACGCCAGCGCCGCGCTAGCGCCTAGTCAGCGCCGTGCCGACACAGCGCTGCCACGGGTCCCGCCGCGATTCACGATCAATTGCAGGGTGCGTCCACCTCGTCAGGGACGCCATCACTTCATCTTTTTCGCTCCTTTTTCTCCTTCTCGCGCTCTCCTTCATCCTTTTTCCTTCTTTATTGTTTTTTAATGTTCCTTTTTTTCAGGAAATGCTCTCTTGCCAGTTTTTCTCGAACTCGAGTGGAGGAAAACGCTTTTGCGCGGCGCGTCCGGCTGTACAGAAGGGGACTTTTCTCCAAGCAAGGAAGGGTACGAGATTATGGATCGATTTCGCGCATTTCCAGCTATTCTATTTTCAGCCTGCTCGTCTACAAAATTCCTGCCGGCCACGTGGTGGCATCATAACAATCTCAATCAGTTTTTCCGGAATCAAATCGCAGGAATGAGTGTATGCTGATCAAAAGATAACCATCAAAAGAAATGCTACAGAGCAACCACAGCGAATATGCAACTGGAACAAAATCAGCCAACTGAAGTGATTAGGAGCTTTCTAACCGTGCAAAACGTCACCACGATCATTCGCACTCTAGAAGTCTAGTATACTTTCGGTTTTATAATCAGTTTCCAACATCTGACGTTGTTGACAGGAAAATCGGCGAAAGCACTCGCTTTCGAGTAAGCCAACCCGTTGGTACCAAGCCATGGCCGGCTGCCGGCCACGTAGTGGCATAAAACAATCTCAATCAGTGGCTTCGGAATCAAATCGCAGGAATAAGTGTATGCTGATCAAAAGATAACCATCAAAAGAAATGCTTCAGAGCAACCACAGTGAATATGAGAAAGATGCAAACGAATTAAAGAATGAAAGAGGAGATCCCACCTGTAAGCTGCAAAAAGTTCGCCCAACCGTTTCGATTTCACTTGCCTTTGAAGAAACACCGGCGAGGAAGCGCTTCCTGCAACAAAAAAAGTATTAAGAAACAACAGAGGGATCGAAAAAGGACAAAGAGCAGCGCAGAGAGAAGAGGAGACACAAAATTGAGAGAAAACGGACGAAAACGCAAGGTTCTGGCTTTCCTGGCAGGTGTGCTCACCCTGCAATTGATCGTGAATCGCGGCGGGACCCGTGGCAGCGCTGTGTCGGCACGGCGCTGACTAAGCGCTAGCGCGGCGCTGGCGTAGCGCTGGCATGGCTTCGGCACTCTGGCGGGAGCCTTAGGTCACAGAGCTGCGCCTTCTCGGAGCACTGTGACCTAATCAAGACCGCTCGCACCCGCGACTCACCTGCGTCTCTCCCGCGCGAGTGTTCCCGGAGCCAAGCCAGTTGAATCAAAGGTTATGTCTGTATGTACGTGTGTTCCGAATAGAAATTTTTATTTCTGAACCGATCCTGACAAACTTGGCACAAATACACTTTGGGGTAGGGCGGGTGTCGTAGGCTACTTTTCGTCATCGATCGATGTAGATTTTATCGATCTTCATCGATTTTTTGTAAAGTTTGATGTGGGTGCATGTGAGTCCAACATGAACAAGGACCTGCGGGGCTGGGAGCAAGTGGGTCCAACATGCACAAGGTCGAACCGGTCCGATAAACGGGTCCTTCAAAATTGACGCGTCAAACGGGTCCACGCGGCTTCAAAACTAGGTCGCTAGTTCGAATTTTTGCAAAGTCATGATTTGCCTGACAAGTATATCTGCCCCCATGAATTCTAGCTGATAATGTGCTCGAAAAGTTTGTTTTTCTGTGAAAACAGCGCCAAGTGGTGATTGCGTAGATAGTCGATTTGGCAAGATTTTACTTTGAAATTAGAAAAGATGCACGGAAATGCAGCTCAAAGTGACTATTATCCTTATGACGACTACCAAGCCAAAACAAGTTCAGTAATCCATTCAAATTCGCATTTGTTTGTTTGCGAAAATTTTTTTCTCCTCAAAATTACCGATCTTACGTGGAAATGCTTCAAAGGAACACTTGTTCACGATTCATTTGTGATGTTCAGCATTGCGTGGTGAGTTTCAAAGTTATCATTATGCGAAATGAGAAAGGCATACGAATAGAAGAGCCAGTGTGAACCTCCACGAAGCGGAGGTGACGCACTGGTATATAATAATCAGCACCAGTTAGCGGCTTCTTATGATAATTTCCTCTATTGTGCAAGACAGCCAGATTTCAGTAAAAGTGTCGCCAAGTACTCAGATAATCGCCGGGGGCAGGCGGTCCGCAAACTCGCGCTTTTCTGCAAGCGGTCAGCAGAATTTTGGGGCGTGGCCAAACCTTCAGCGAGCGATACTTCCTTTACTGTCTGATGTCCTGCCAGCGGGCAGCAACACAGAGGTTTCTGCAGGTGCTCGTCAAATCTTCCAGCGAGCGCTGGGTAAACTTTCAGCAGGCGCTCGGACGATTTTTAAGCAATTTCGGGCGTACGCCGAGCAAAGGTGAGACTCTACATGGCAGAGGTGTCATCTATGGTTTAACTACTCAAGTTTGAGGTACTTTCTCTCAGCGGAAAGTACCTGGGGGCTGCGCGGTCCTCCACAAAGGACCTGCGGCCCCCGAAAATTTTGCATATTCTCGCGGAAAGTCCGCGAGAATGCGGCCACTGCGCCGCAGCTAATCTACATATTATATAAGTATTGACATGGAAATGCTTTGCTATAACATGATGAGCTTTCATCTTCTTGGACCTACATTAACAAATCAATAAGTCGATAGAAGGACCCAGCAGATCGGCTTAAAAAAACCTCAGATTCTTTTCCGGGATCGAACACATATGTATGCAAAATATCAGCTCAATCGGCTAACGCGAAAAGGAGTCTATGAGTACATACGATACTGATTTGCACAAACTTTGACTTTTATATATATCTTCTACTATATTAGATAGTAATAAACAAGCTTTACAAGTCCGAAGTGCACTAGTCAAAAGAACTCTGTCGTACTATCCAACATATTTACATACAAACATGTACAGTCATCCGTGATTCAGCAGCTATTTCTTCCCGATCGGCCCCATTGGACCCATTGGACCCATAGTGCCCATCGGTCCCATCGTACCCATTGGACCCATAGGTAATCCATTTGCTATACATCGCCCGAGGTAGCAGTTCATTCCAGGTGGACAGGATACACCGTTGTGGCAAGCTAAACACAAGAATTTGCAATAATCTCCGACTAAATTGCAAACTATACATCACAAAAAGAATCAATGGTAAAATAAAGATTCAGATATAACGAGATAATAATTTGGCTGTGATTCTAGACATTACGCATAGGTCTCGATCTTCCATTTGCGTTTTTTCCTGTAATTTACCCAGATAGAATGAAACCGCACTTTTGCCTAAAGGGCAATTTTTGCTTTTCCTTGCAGCAAAGATCTACTTTTTTTGATATTGCTTTTCAATTGATATTATTAGGTTGATGCACAATTCTTGCACCAGAAAATCCAAAAAAAATATTTTAAAAATGCTTAAACAAACTAGACAACTAACATGTTATGCTCTATGCTATGTATATCAAAAGTAGTATTTCATACTACATTTTAAAAAATCAATTTGAAGCAAAATCGATAAGTCAATTCGTAAATCTTTGCAGAAACATCCATTCACTACCATTTTCTCTTAGTTAAAAAGAGCATGTTATAAAACTTAGACCAAATAAATTTGAATTCTAGCAGTTTTAGCAGTTTTGGCGACTAAAAATCGAAAAATCACTTTTTGGGTATTTATCTTATTCACCTTCTATCGTTGCCATATGCCCTCAAAGAATTTTGGCTCGAGCACCATCAAAAAGCTCAAAATTTGCTCTCTCTACTATGCTTCAAACCAAAAGATTTTATCGCAGATAGACGAAGTAACAGAATTTCAAAAAATTTTGGTGCAAGAATTATGCATCAACCTAATATATTGCTCACCAAATGTAGTAGACATTGCATTTTGCATGCAAACTCCACCAATACAGTATTGACCAACGGGACAAATCGCACCGGTCAAACAGGCTGAAATGATTGGTTATATCTTCTAACAATAAGTTTTAGCAAAGAAAGAACAAAAAGTCTACTTGTCTGCGATGGAACAGCTTGACTTCCGCTATATGCAACATTGCTTCGGCTACAAAATCCATTTACGCATATTTGTCCATTTAAACATTGCTGCATCAAATTACATGGCTGTGTGCCTGGAAAATTTTTTAATCAGTACACGTAATTTCCATCTATCTAGAAGCATTGAGTTTTTCTTTTGAATATTGCATGAAAATTCTGCTTGGCACCATCGTCATGAGATATTTTCTGAAAATAAGGCAAAAGTCACTGAGGTTATGTCGCACAGCCTAGGGTAGGATCATAACAACTTACGGTTGTGCAAAAAGGCTTACGCCTGCAGTCAACGGTTTGAAGATGATATTCTGGCGAAAGTTAAGTTTCTTATGCAGGTAAGTGCCCAGTTAAATTTTTTTGAGGTGCGAAACCTAATACAATTTCGAATGATGTGGTCAACGCATGCCCCGTAAATTTTTGGCATACCGTTTTAACGTGCTTATATCCTGAAGATTTGGAAAAAGGAGAGCGACGCCACGCAAAACTTTTTGATTGTTAGAAAATAAAATTATTTTCGATATACACAAATGACCGGTCATTTGCATAATTCCACAAATCATACAAGCAACTCCAACCTCACATGTAGGTCTACAGTAGGACAAGAAGTACAGCATGGTAAGCTTGAAAAATAATCCCAAAGGTCAGGTTCTAAGCTAAGGACATGCAAAATTTCTCGATATATGTTGATTTGCAAGGTGCGGTTATAGACTAGAGACGATGCATGTCTTTGACTTCGGTAAATAGATCGGTTTGATATCATAAATTGAAACACTTTTCACTATTCTACCTCTACTCCACGGACTTACCATGCAACTGTGTTAATTGCAATTGCCGTATCCGATCAAATACTCGAGCATCTATAAGAAAAAGCAAATAGCTTTTCCCTAGACTAAAGACATGATCAAACTAGCGCTATACCAAACTAAGATTTTTCCATCTAACTTCTAGATAGTTTTTCGTTGAACAAAGTTTTGCTTTTATACCTCAACAACGTAAAAGAGCCAGCATACATAAATCTCATTTTGGTTTTTCAACAAGTTGAAAAAAGCCACATACCTCCCATCATGCCAGCTGATAGGGGACCATAAGCTCCTACACCCATAGGTGGTACTCCTCCAGCTCCGTACATACCTGTTGAATGTTCTAAAAGTGGTTCAAAGATTTGTTGGCTGTAGCTGTAAAAATTTTTTATACTGATTTTGTTCTAATTTTTCTTTTGCTGCTGCTATGTAATTATCATTGAGTCTCCCGAAAATTAGTACATCGTACCCAAATTGATCGATAAACTTGTAGAAATGAATTGACTGGAAAATATTTTTGTGCTGACATGCAAATCATTATAAAAATTTAACTCTAACTATTTAGCTAGGTTTTTTGCGAGGAAGCAATTCCAACCTTATAGTGTAACAAATCAATTAATCCAAAAATTTTTTAGTAACAAAGGACATTCATGTCCCAACATGGCTTGTTTATTGAAATTTCACTTTTTTGACTTTCTAATCTTCGTATTCGTGCTATGGTGGATGCACAGAGAAGTAAGTTGGTAGAACTACTGAAAGAACAACAATAAAACTTGTGATTGGATTTTCTGTATTCAGATTTACGAAATTTTTTCCTGTTTGCGCGTTCATAGAAATGGAGGTACCCATACTTTGCGCGTTTTTAACAAAAGAATTTTTTACTCATTAGGGCTATACTAATGAATCTCATTCTACCCAGAGATACCAAATATTAAACAAAAGTTTATGCGCATTTACAAGCTCAAAACGACTGAAATTATTCTTAGCCACCCTGATAGATCCAAAAATAGTGCTCTGCCGCTAAAAAAGTTTCGCTAAACAAATTTTTCCGCTATATGAGTACATATCCTGCTCCGATCTCGACAGATCCCACTATCCTAACGGATCCATAAAGCCAGTCCCTTTCTATATTGCGCAATTCCACGCTCATTATTACTCGTAACTAGTCAGACTGGCCTTTCGATACTACTATGGATGGGAGTTGCGTAATACGTAGCGCTATTCATCCGTGCTATAAATGGCAATGAACACCATGGAGCAGATCAACGCAAGTTGTTGTTTAGGTTTTTGATTGACAGTTTGGATTAAGCAGTAAATTGCGGGAATCTGTGGTCTTCCTACAAGAAGTAGAATTGTAAATAATTGCCATTGAAATTTGGTCAACGAGAAGGAATAGGGTCGTCGAGGCTGACATTGAACAATTATCTCGACAATGCGCAACGAACATCCTGTTCGACGGTCTCTAAACTCAAACAAAATATATTTTTTGACTTCGATACCCACCTCTTCCTCCATAGAGTGAAGCAGCCGCAGTCAGAGCACTCAATCCACCAAGACCCCTAAAAATAATTACTCAAGACAGAACCCATAATTGAAATTTTTAGCTTCTACCTTGCTCCAGACAGCCCTCCTGTGCTTATACAATTACCATTCCAACAATATTGTCCAAAAGGACATGAAATATATCGGCACATATCTGATTCACCATAGCCTGCTAATGCATTGTACAATGAACTGCCGAGAAATTGTGCCGTGGTGAAGCTAAAACTGGAAGAAAAATTATGGTACCAAAACAATTTTTGTCTAGACTGACCTCGATACTGCTACAATCCGTAGTAATGACGTTGGCGTCAACATGTCGCCGATGTTACTGAAAAATCAATGACTTCTTAAATCTTGGAAACAAAATAATTTCCGAAACTAGCTCATCGCGATAGATATAGTGGATTTGAAGCAAAAAGCTAGAGGATATAGCCTGAAATTTCTCACAAATGAAAGAAGTACATATAGAGGAGCAATCAGAATGATTTTGTGACTTTGGAATCTCGAAATTAAATTAAATTAAATTAAACCTCATCTTCAAAAATTTCAATTTTTTCGATTTTTGCCATCCAAGATGACAACGGGGAGCTAACATGCTTTGCTTAACGCATTATTTTCTTCCTCGAAAAAATCGCAGGGAACAGGCGTGAAGAAATATATATTTAATTAGTTCACAAGTCTTGCATCAATGTGAAAAATATTTTCAAAAAATGTTCAAAAGTGTAATTTGTGTAGTAATGCATATTTTAGTAACATAAAACAAGTGTATTAGCTTCAACAATTCGAAAATCCTAAGTATCTTATTAGTTAGAACGCCCAATAAGATCGAATTTGCTTGCATAAAAAGTAGGTCGTAAAACCATAATCAAAAATAAGGTAAGGTTTTGATGGACCTCTTGACATGTTCTGCGACTTGAACTCGGAAAAATGCGATTTGAATGTTTCCCTTTACCAGTTTATGTCGTCATGTTAAGCAAACTTTGGCCAAAAAAAGCATGATTTTGTTGAGTGAAGCTTGATTTTAAAGATTGTTGGTGCAAGAGTGTTTGAATAACCCAGTAGATCAAACAAACACCTAACTTTTGAAAAACATAATTTCTAACTTATAGTAGATGGTAAGTTTTTTTCAAACTGACGCATGGAAGATGAAAAATATATCATTTTTGGTTTTTTCATTGTTCCAAATCATCATTCGAAATTGCCGTGACGGACATTGGAGAAAAAACACGGTGATGTATACCAGAAATTTTTCAGGAAGAAGCTCGAGAGAAAAGCTGTAAAAGATTGAGTTTACCGAAGGAGATATCTAAAGCGAATTGAAAAATAACCTAAACTATGCCTACACTAGCCTACTCTTGCGCGAACATAACAAAATCGAGCGATCGAGAATCGCGATGAGGCAGGGCGGGTATGTGAGGGATCGTTCTCCAATTGTCAAACTGGCATTGGGCAGTCCTGGCATGCTGTCAACTGGTTTTTAACGAGTAAAGGTCGAAAAATTGTTGAAAAATAATGCTCTCTTGTGTCAATCACTGCTCCCATCACTACGTCCTCAAACTTCCTCAGAGTGTTGACCTTGAAGCTATGAAGCATTTCGTAATTGTATGTGGAAAAACCAGACAGCAATATCACTTTAGTCGGGAATCTGACATTTGCACTAAGCGGATACCATTATTTTCTCCATTGTGTAGATAAAATGGCGCTAATCCCCTGCCACATTTGCCGTGAGTTTCTTCTATTCATGGAAGAAGAGATGCTAAAGTCCCGAGTGAGAAAGGGAGTTGTGATGCTGCCGCCCACAGAAGGATCCTTTCAAAGCTGATCCGGAGACTAACCAGTTGATAAAATGCTTTTGCTTGTTACTGCTTTATGTTTTGTGCATCATATTCAGAGCATGCAAATTGAGGGATGGAATGCTACCGCGCAAGGTAAGTTACAATCAGTTCAACAGTATTATGAAGTTTTGTGAGAAACTCCCTTTGGTTGCACTTGATTGCTTGACTTTTCCGTAATCGTGCCAAATTTACTTGCAATCATACAATATTAATAAGTGGAGATACCAATAACTAAGCATCAATGTACAAACAATTTGCAAATAAGAGACAAATGGAGCCCTTTTTGCTCCTTGTTAGATTTTTGAGATTGGAGTTATTTGTCTACGCGACATTTCAATCCGTTCGGACCTCCTTCTTTTTGCTCAAATAGCAGTGTTTTCAAAATGCAGCAAAAATCAACCAAAGAGTGAGTCCTTCAACAATCTTTGGCTCTATCCAACATAAGTCCTCAAGAGATTATTAACCGTTTAGGTGGTAATTATTGTAGCTGAAATTATCCCCCCTCCCCCCATTCTATCACTGCCTAGTCTCCTGCACGAGATTCGTGAGAATACGATGTACAACAATTTTTTTGAGGAAGACCCATGCAAAGTAATTGATTTGTGCAATTTTTTCCTCTAAGTATATTAAATGTAGTATCTTACAACAATTTAGAATTCAAAATTAAATCATACAGCCCAATAGCAGAGTTCGTAACTATTCGTAGAGTCAATTTTCAATCATCATGAACTTTATAGGTTAGATCATGAAATAGAGACCGAAATTTTTAGGTTTAACATTTGAGCAATTCAAGCTTCCAAAATTCAAGAACTAGTTGAGCGTTCCCTTTGGTCAGGTAGCGTTACCATTTCAATAAAGAATTTTGATTCAAGCAATTCTGGAAACGCAAAACTTTGAATTTCTATTACATATCAAATCAAATTATAGTTTATTGAAACTGAAGAAGAGCAAAATTCAAAATTTTTGATCAGAGACTATGAACCTAATTTTAAAATATTCAGCCAAGAATCTTGAGTACCACAGAATTCCTGTTATTTACAGCTTACGACGCATCCTACAACAATCCTGTTGCGATCAAATGCAGTGAACAGATTGCTAGCGATGAGCTCTCTTCCATGTCGAAAATGTGGCGAAAAGATGGAGAAGAGCATTTTAGCACTGACAACATTGTGTTCATCGAGAATAATAAGAGTATATTGTGTGTTGCATCCTTCACTTAGCTGTTGTGGGGGTAAAAAATTCAAATTTAGGTTCACCAGCTTAACACGTGATGACAGTGGGATCTATTCTTGTTGTGTGAAATCTCCCCCGGAAACGTCGTATAAGTGCATTGAACACTTGCTGACTGTCGTTGGTGGAAGCGTCGATCTTACTACGATGCTTCTGCACAAAACTAATGATGGAGAAGGTTATAATTTACAAAATTAATTAAGTGCCGTCGAAAATCAAAATTCTAGCTTTTGGCCATGTTCTAAAGATCAAAAATGTGAATAACATCTGTAGTAATTAGAGCTTGTTTAAGGTGCCAATCCGAGAAATGTTCGTGTTTCGGCGTGGGAGGGGGATGGGGGGGGGGGGGGAGTAGCAATTTTTGGCTAGAATTCCCTTAAGGGAGTGGCGTTCGCCAAAAAAAATTTCTTTTCGTAAAGTTGAATTGGATTTTTTGAAAATTTTAGAAATTGTCTTGATTACTCGCAAATAGAAGAGTCACTTGCAAAACTTTAATTCCCATGTAAGTAACTTTCAAAAAAAATCACGACCTTTTTGGAGGTGGGGGGGGGGGGTGGAAGTTGGGCTACTGTATGTTCATTACTGACAAGCTCAGTCTCTTAACCTCTATAAATTATTCGGGGCCGGACTTGAAAACTGATTCTATAGGGTGTTTTTTGTTGTTTCTTCATTACTGACTATGTTTTAAGTACTTTTTTAATTGGTCTAGAAATGCCACGTCTTTTGCGTATCAAATAAATAAAAATTTACTAAATCATGTATATTTTTCGTATAGATAATATTTTTACCACAATTTTTATTTCAGCTCGAAATGCGACAACGTGGAGTGTTCTAATTGCGGATGACCACATATTGAATGCTATAGAAGGAGACACGTACTACATAAAACTTTTTGAAGAGAATGTAACTGATGTCAGCTGCACCATGGACGGATCTATGGTGGCTGAAGTTGAGACGGTAATCTCTATTTTCCACTCATCCAACATTAATCCGAAAAACCAGTCTCGTTCTGCACAGACGCATATCCCTGCTGAATATGGCGATATTCTGATACGTTCTTTCAACGGAAGCATAAATACTGGTAACTACACCTGCAATGCTTCCTATATGCAAGATAATTCGACAAAAGAACTGCAGGTATTTCTTAGAAGTTTTCTTGCTGGTGAATGAAGTAATGTTGAAATTTAGGTGTACTTTGCGGCTATTGAATCACCATTACCAAATGTCTATCAGGAAGAACTTGATCAGGACGTTGTTTCTGGATTCACAGGAGCAAAATTTACCAACAGCTTTCTTTTCTGTGTATATTTGATTGTTATGTATCGTATGTAAAGATGTATTTGTTTACTTCTTTCAGCAAAAACATTCTTTTTTCTTTGGTAGGTGACGCCTCCGATCAAGTCCAAGAAGCTCTGACGGAGCTGGAGCGAATACAATATATGTAATTTCTCTACGTAATTGAGCACTATGTTGGTCCTGACAATGCCTTCAATTTATTAAGTTGGAAGATATGATATGGTGAAAACATTGTTAGCAGTATATATTATCAATGTAAGGAAGAGTGGCGTAGTGGTTTGAGGCCTGCTATCGAAGTCCGACCACGGTTCGATCCCTCTCCTGAGCCAATCAAGCCTTCTACCCTTCGGGGTAAATTGGTGCCAAAGTAATCTATAAGGATAAAGGCTCTAATTTTGTAGCTGGCCTCCGCAAGTCATTGTAAATGCTTGCACGATTTCAGCTGTCTCTTTGACTACGAATCATTACAGAGACCACATACTATTGAAAAGACCTTGGCGAAGCCGCAGCGTCTTGGATAAATTTGCACAATTGTTGCCAGGAGCTCAGTTGTTGAGAAAGTCGAGTTTGAAATTTTGGCATCGTTCAATACTAACAAGGGGACGATACTCAACGTCCGTGGCCTTTTGAGACGAGATGTATACCATTACACTCGCCCTCGAACGCTGATTCCGAATCTGACTTCCGTTTCTGCTAATCGTTTCTCTGAAGGAAGTTATGGAGGAATTTCGAGCCAACATTCGCCTAAGGGTATGGTCACCAGGACGGCCTCTACCGGCGTCATGTTATTGTCTAGTGGTTGGTGTGATAGCCTCATAACTTGATACAGGTGTAGGTTCAAATCCTTTTGTGTTTTTGTTTTGCACTACCTCAATTAAAATCGTTCGAGATTCACTCGAATTATGGTTATTGGGTACATTTTAACGCAAATGGTAAATTTTTTCCAAATTTCCACATTTTTTGAAGAGTAAGGGCGTTCAGTTAGCTCGAAGATGCGAAAGAAGGTTTATTGAGGCAATGCAAAACTGAAAAACACAAAAGGACTCGAACCTATAACTGCGTCAACTCATGGGCCTATCGCCCTAACCACTAGACCACACCGCACCGGTACTGTCGCCGCTTCGAAAGTATTTCAGTGGGCAGCCAAAGCCCGCACAATCCTTTACAACATGTTTGAAGCGATTAGCAGAAACGGAAGTCAGATTCGGAGTAAGCGTTCCAAGACGAGTGTAATAATATACAACTCATCTCAAAAAGCCACGGACACCGAGTATCGTTCCCTTGTAAGCAGAGCTGTTTTTATTTCAATCTCACTAGTCAGTGGGCAGCTGCTGAGCATGAATTCAGCAGAACGGTTCACATTTCTCATTCGGTGGTCGCTTCTGGCGTTGAACAGGTTGATATCAACAGTAGTTACAACTTATGGCTGGCATGTCAGTACACAGTCGGCTTTTGCTGAAACATTTTCATTAGGAAGGCACGTCCACCGCTTCTTTTGAGGTTTTAAAAAAACCCATTACGTGGAAGTTTTCCGATTCTGCGGATTCCAAAGCTTTGCAAAAGCTTGCCTTTGCTATTTCGTAATCCGCAGCATTTTTCATCCACTATTCAGATAGCATCCTTCTCTACTACCTGCGTTTAAATCACCCATCAAAACGTCCTGTTAATGACGCTTTCCAAAGAAGCGCTGCTTAGCTCATCCAGAAGTTCTTCATGTACCTTCTCTAGCCATGCCGTAGACCGCATCAATTTTCTGCGCAAAACAAAAATAAATCTGTAAAAGACTGGTGGAGAGAAACCTTACGCCTGTGCAGTGTCGTTCCAATCGCTCATTAATCAGTACCTTAACTGACCTGCGAGTAACTTCTCCATCCACTCATTTGCCGTTGTTGTAAATGTAGAGCAAAAGTTGTGCGATTCGCATGGTTGTTGTTGTTGCCATTAAGGCATGTTTCGCAAAGAGCTACGATATCAAATTAATTCTGACTCCTCATAATTCTGTTATTCTGCGTTTATAAGAAGGGACAATCAAAAATGCTTTCGGTCTGTCTCGATCCTGCATTTCTTGACTTCAAGTATGACCATCCACGCACCAATCGCCTATCCTGTAGATATGTCACAGTAGGAGAAAATCTGATTGTTTAATTGGAGCATGCTGGGGGAAGTGATTGGGATTTAACAAGTGTTAATGATTATTCAAAGTGTAATTAGCTTAGTGTTAGTTTAGAGGTGTAAATCATTAGTGTTCCTACAGCGCTACAATGACAGGTGGTACACTTCATTAGAACTTTTGCAATCAGTAGTACAGTAGATGGCAGCTGCTGAGGATTTTCGGAACTTTAAAGGTTAGTTCTCTTTTAATAGAAGTTCATCACACTAACGATGTGGGACCGCTTGACACACATAGTGTGTCGAGGCTTGTATCTCGTTAAAACGACGATTATTTTGGAATAAAGTCATTCCAGAGTTTTTCTTCGCATTGTGTGTAGAAAAAACCTTCATCCCTTCTGCCAAACTTCAGAGATACTGTACGTATACTGTAGATCTCCGTATGCGTGAATTAGTCTAGAAAATGTCTAGTCCATGAAAGGCCTCTGTCCTACGAAGCAAGCAACTAATAGTCTGCATAGTCGTCAATGTGTTAAATAAGCTACTTGAAGCTATACTTGACACTGCAAATTTCTGTGTGAAGAAAGAATACATTTGATTTGACCCTCGGACTCTTTTCGAAGCAATCATACTGTTGGATTTTTGTACTGCCGCCATAATACCACTATCGTAACAATTCTGAGCACATGATGTGGAGCTTGATTACCATTTGAACAAAGCATACTCACATTTTCACACAATTTTGCGCAAATTGCGCAGACCTTTCGTCTACGACGCAATGTTTCGATCGCTTCGTAACTAACGCATCGATGAGAAAGTTTTTAATTCTTCTTATAACGCGAATGTAAGCCCAGACTTCTTGAGCACATAGTTATCTATATGCCGCCCTCGAGCTCGAGAGTTAGCCTTGCAACAAATATAGTTCCATTTTAGTGCGATAACTTTCTTCTATAATTGAGCAATATCGTGGAGACAACCACAGAGTTCTATTAAAACTTCTGTTGGATATTCTTTCATGCATAAATAAAGCTTTTACTAGAACGCGACTCACATCCAAACTTCGCTCAAGTCATTCTGCAGCTCTCACTTCAAAAGGCTTAAGGTAGTCATCGAACGTGGAGTGTCCCGTTCTCAAAGGAAAAGTAGAAGTACGAAATTTGACCGATCAATTTTTGGTTACTTTAATACTGCAAATAAAAGGAAAATGTTTCCTTTGCAGTATGCTTCAGCTCTGTCTGCCGCACTTTGTTGAGAGTATAGATCTTCGACCGGAGCCCTCTCACCTAGGTGAGCCTGCGAGGAAAATTTGAACTCGCTATAATCACGGGATCCCCAGCATACCACGACATAGCAACACTAGCCCACTGTAGCAACCATCTTGGCACCTTGCTTCTTATTAAATAGCTCAAGTAATCTTAACAGGAAACGAAGCCCGAGCGCAACGAATGCAGAAGGCGACCACCCACATTTTTGTAAGCTATCTGTCTAACCACCCTCAATATCGTTACTTTCTCGAGCTTAAAGAGGAGGCGGCTAATGTAGTGATTGGCATTTTAGTAATATTTTTGTCAAACTTTTCTTCCTTTGAACACATACTCATATGTAGGCATGATTATGAGATAAGCTACAGATATAGCCAAACTGTCCTGCCAAAGTCTGCTCGCCGGGCGCAGTAGATATAGCAAGGGGGGGGGGGGAAGATCACAGAATGAGACTAGCTCGGGAAAGTTATTCGTCGTACTAATTGAAGTGATGTCCTTTGGGATAAATGGGGCCTTTTTTCTAAGATTTTGGTAACATCACTCACCTTGACAATCTTTTGGGCTTTGATGTCCGTGTACATCGTGTAGAATAACTCCATTATGCAAAGTCAGCAAATTTTTGGAGTAGCTCCTGCTTGAACGTCAGCAACTCCTGACTTATGGAAAACGTCAGAGCTTATGGCTTGAACTTCCGTTACTCTCGTACTCAGCTTGTTGAGTCAAATTTGGGCACATCAATGTATTTTGGGTAGGCTTTCCTTTTGCTTCAAACACGTAAAATCTCGAATTTCATGAGCTTCAAAGGATGCTTAGGTAGATTCCTCTGTATCGTTATTTAAAATCAAGCAGTTTGAGTAGAATTGTAGCACACATCATAATCTACATGATGCCAAGATTGGAGTGCACCATAATCAATAGGGGAAGAATTATTCAACGTGTATGGTTTTTAGTTGGGCAACAAATTGTCTTCACTGACAAGGATCCTTTCTTCTTTCAAGTCAGTCTTTCTTCCCAGTTCTACTCTTGCTTGATGGCCTAGGTCAGAGCTAGGAGATAAGCGACTGTTCGCGGGGAAGGTAAGAGAGAACTGATACTGGCAACCTTATAGCTTTCTAGCAGGAAAGTGGAAAGAGGGAAAAGTCACGCATTATTGGAGATGGCATATTAGTCTTTTTTCTCAAATGTTAACTGGCGTCTCAAGCAGACATCAAAACTAAACATGTTCATAGTAGAAACTAGTTGGCGTTCCCGATCCCGCTTGGACCGGGTAAGTTCAAATTAGCCTGGTATGATTTTGGTTCAAAACGTCTTGTGCTTACTATTCTTCACTCTGCTTCATTTTGCTCAGTTTATTCGCTTACCCCATCCTCTCTTCTTTCTTCGTGCTTCTGCTCCGAGTCTCAGCAGCGCTTCTGTGGTATCCGTTGTAACTGTCTTCCTTCTTGACCGCCTTGCTTCGTAACACCGCATCCACATCACCGCAAAATGTAAATGGCCGCTACCACCCCGTCCTGTTGACTTGAGGAAATGATTCGAACAATGATTAATAAGCTTCATTTTCCTTGGATGAAAGTAAGTAGTCAATAAATCGATAAAAGGGCCCAATGACTCGCCGCGAAAAGTAGCCTATGATCTGCGCCGTGGCTTGTTTATATGGAGAGAGTTTCAGCCTTATAAATCCGTTTAGAAGAATTTGTATTCCGAGCAAAGATTCACACAGACATACACACTTTGACTTTTATATATATACATATAAATTATTGAGATCTCATATAATCGAACTTTCCAATGATCTGCTATTCGCGAACTGGGTTTCATGGAAAAAATCACAACCTGCAAATTACATTTATTTTGTTGAGCAGTGCCGCAGTAGAGCCTCATTACCGCTTTACGGCGTTTTCATCAACTTCCTGAAAAGATGGACGACTTTGAAAACAGGGGTTCATCTTCTAAGGATTTCCGGGGGATCACACAACACAGTGGAAATCACAGCTTGTGTGGCGTTTGCCATCCATTATACTCAAGTGCCAGGGTATAGGAACCTTTCTAACATAGACAGAAAAAGAATAATACAGACATCTGGAGTAGCGAAATATGACATTCCTTTCGGAACCCTTCACCTCCCCAGCGGGGGCGTAGATATGGGCCTTATACTCAGTATAGTATGGCTAAATAATGGCTAATCAGAGGGCTGGAAGCGTCTAAATGTTGTAGAGTGCCATTGTGCAAACGACATCAAGTAATGGATGGAACTGCTCGAAGCAAGCTTGAAAAGTGACAGCACTTGACGTCTTTTCCTGTGGTTTTAGTATGAAGTACTGCTGCCTGGCCGAGTTCCGCGCTTGCGACTTTTATAGATCACGAATCTCTTCCCCCCCCCCTTCCACCCTCCTTCCCGCTCCCGGTCTGGTGATCACTTTGATAGTGAAGAATCGTCCGACATCGGGAGATTGATACATACCGCCCTAAGAGGCAAGGAAATTGAAACTGATATAGCAAAACCCACCATGAGAAGCTCTCCAAAATTGTGAGAGAGTTCAAAGCAATCCTGTACAGGCTTGAGGGTCACAAACCCTGCAGCAAGTACTGATGATGGATTAAGAAGCTCTATGCCTGAAGGAAAATCAGTTAAGAGCATGGTGGTGGCACGAGAGGTACTGTCGCTTCTACAACTGCTAATACCCGCTCTTCTACGATCAGCGACACGTATGACTAACATGTTAGCAACTTGCAGGAAAGTACGTCTCCTCCACAGTTACCCTTGGTCTGCGTCTCACCCTGCCACGTTTGACTAACATGTCGGCAACGTGGCAACAACATGTTTGCAACATGCAGGAACATGTTGGCGTGGTCAAAATGTTCTGCCAACATGTTGTGGCATGTTGCAAACATGTTGTTGCCGCGTTGCCAACATGCTAGCCACACATGGCAAAATAGAAATGCGTGGAAACGACGCATGGCTCGAAACTAGATTAACATCGTCAGGCATGACTCAAGCAATACGCTAGAGTCTTCTGTAAGAGGGCGACAAGCGAAGACCGAAGAAGAATATCGAAATGGAGAAAGGAATGCGAGGTACCGGAAGCTGCGCCGTAACGTAAAGATCAAACGGTGAACACATGGAAAGACCAATAATACCAATTGCTGGAGAAGAGGTATGACTAGTAGTTTCGAAGACGAAGAATGGTAAGTAAAATGGTTCAGAAGATTTACCAATTGAGATTTGGTTGAAAAATATGTGGAAAATCCGAGCTTCCTTGTTATCGCTTTTTTTAAGTCATAAGAGTCAAGTGTATGCCTCGTGACTGCTACGCCAGCTTTGCTGTATGGAAGAACAAGAAGGCATCGCAGGCTTTAAGCTCAACTACCGAGATTCTGCTACGATATTCTTTTGATTTTTCGCTGTCTTGCAGATGGCTGAGAAAGAAAACTGCTATCTGAAAACGGCAGATATAACCAAAATTTAGAATCAACTCAGTTCTACCTTCACGATTAATAGATTAAGCACATCACGAGCCACTCACACCATAAACTGTACTGCGTAGGGCTGAACACAGCTCCGAGTATTCAAGCTGGATATCGCTTTGGGAAAGAAGCAAAGAAATATCGTTTTTTTGGGTCCGAGGCGGAGCTTTGGAAGCTATTTACAGAAATATGCGTCGACATTTCACTATAGAATAAGAAACTAGTATCGCAAAGAACTGTTTTTTTGAGGTTCGTTTCAGACATGCACACCAGTTTTGACACATCATGAGTGGGCATGCTGGCATCAGTCTCAACTTGATCGTGGGCATATCGCCGACACAGCGGAGGGAAAATGGTGCTTTAAACAGACTTAAACTTTGTTTACAACCGTGGCGCAATGATATGACAGCAAATTTAGTGTGCACACGCATGTGAGAGATCTCAAACCACGGCGCGAATATCAACAAAGACTCTGTGTTCTAACTCTGTTCCATACCACCCGATGTACATGAGGGATCAATCATTCAGGTTAAGGGGAAGGTTCCATTATAAGACCAGCTGAGCATTCTCTTGACTGATCTTTTGATAACAATAATAATACGTGATACGTAATACGCAGCTGACGAAATTACTTATTAATTGCTTGTAAACATGTATTCCCGTCACCGTGCTTTCCAGAAAACCCACCAAATAACTGATCAAACCGGCACATGATCTCTATTTGAACTTCACGCTCAGCCCTCGTTCACGAGTAAATAGCAGATAGATTGCGGTTGAGGCACAATACGACCGCGGCAAACTGCGCCAGATCAAGTATTTGCCCGATCTTTCGCTATTCTCTCTCTCAAAAATGCCGACACCACATTTAATGTCTCCTTTTCTTGCACTTCATTGCAGACTGGTTAATCATCTTCAGTCTTATAACAATGATCTCTAACCCATGAATCACCTTTCGCAGAGTCTTACGCTGGCCATTATGAAATCCACTAAGCTTACGTAATGGCGCTAGTCCTCGTCATTCAATAGAGCGTCTAATTAATCTGAAACAAAAATGACTTCCTTTGTGCAACTCTCACATGCATTGAGGCATTGTAGATTATTCCTTACTGTATACTCTACCTTCTTCTGGAAGACGAACAACTAAGCTAAAGACCATCTTGTTTCTTCGATTTCTGAATGAAATGGATAATTCGAAAAAACAAAGCAGAAACTATTGTCAATTTTTTTAGTAAATTAAACAATTAATCATATTCACATCGATATTCTACAACATCTTATGAGAGAAGTATACCAACTTAAATCGGCAATTGAAGACGAAATGTGATCTAAACTTGTCTTCAACTGTTTCACTGCTTTTCTTTTGTTGAATAACTCTCCAGTATAGTATAGTATAGTATTTATAGGTGTCTAAAAGTTCA
Organism: Cylicocyclus nassatus; assembly: GCA_958299035.1. Classification (NCBI taxonomy): domain Eukaryota; kingdom Metazoa; phylum Nematoda; class Chromadorea; order Rhabditida; family Strongylidae; genus Cylicocyclus; species Cylicocyclus nassatus. The sequence goes on along the minus strand of CATQJL010000316.1, from coordinate 84,147,637 downwards.
TATCTGCAAAGTAGCATGAAATTAACAGTTGTACAAAACCACCTGAAAATGCGCAATCAATTCTGTAGCAAGACCTTAAATAAAGGAAAAGAACACAACCAGTGGAAACCCAATTTTTTTGTAGGCTTTCCTCTAATTTTGTGCTGCTTGAAGCGTCACAAACTTGAACTTTCAAACACTTATAACTTCCGGTAGAGTTTATTCCGCAGAAAAGGAAAGCAGATTTGGAATCGGCTTTCAAAGGCGGTTCTAGTAATATTCATTTCGTCTTCGATCACCTACTCAACTTGGTAACCGTTGTGTGATTTTGAGCCTAGTTTATCACAAATGCCACTTGTTTTTCCCCTTGAACAACATCCCAGGTTTTTTATTATACAATTTAGGAAGTGGTACATATGTCAACTCTCATACTAACCCTTTCTGTTGCGATCCTCATCACTTCAATTATGACTGACGACGACTGTTATAAATATAGTAAATCAGAGTTCACCACGATTGTCGAGTGCAAGCATGGATGCGAATATAGTTTCATCAGCAAAGGTACTCTTTAACGTATGTTTGCAAGCAAGTTATTGAACTATCCTATTATCTCCAGGAAAAGTTTTCAAGCGAATATCCGGTGGATGCTCAGCAGTCAAAGAAACCGGCTGTCGAAAGGGAGAGAATGAAGCAACGGTTTGCACTTGCAAAGGGGATCTATGTAATTTGAGTGGATATATAATGGAGAACTCCGAATCAAATGAAAGTTGATTGGATATCCTGTTGAAGAATCTATCAAAACGCTATTTCTATATGACGTTGCGCTTCAGAAATTACTTTAAATCAGTGCTCGGGTATCTGTCATCTCTTTGAATACTTGTTCATTTTGTTTTGTTTTCCACATGTCCTCTGTAATTTCACGCGAATAAAGTGTGTCATGTGTCACACGAATGCTTTTTTTGAGTTGGTCGGCGTATTCGATATCTTCACCCTTTACGCTTCCCAATTTTTCATTTCCCCTTGTCATCGGGAACAATATCAAAACAAACATTCTATTTCATTTAAACAAACATTCCGAAGATTTCTAAAGAGAGGAAATGTATTATTTATTCATATCACACCAAGGCTAACTTTTGTAACTTTCTCTTCATTCGTATGTGTTTATCAACCCGTAGTTCAAAAAATAACAATATATCCCGGAGTTTCTAGAAAGACGAATTATATTTTTTTTTCAGAAAATCTGATTACTTTTGACATGTAATGTTACGCATGTTCCTATATACTCTGAATGTAAGAATCCGACAAGGCTTCTGCTCTCTAGACATTAAAAGCATTACGATTTCACACAAGACTTTCACAGCTCCGTTGCTCCCATAAATTCTGAAGTGGTTGTAATTTGGTCCAAACCATCATATAATGTGATGATTCGATCATGGTTGCATATGTGACCATGATCGTCCACTGACCTTTCAGTTTAGTCGGTCGTGCTAAATCATGAGACAAGCAAGTAACCAGCAGGCTACCAAAGTGGTTTCATTATTGTATCAATTCAAACTAAACTCCGAAATATCCAGCACGTTAACATCATTGTTTTGTTATCAGGTAGAGTAGTGAAAATTGCACTTCATTTCAACACGCACTTGAGACCGTTTTTTATATGAGAAAGTATTAGGTTGTAACAGAATTAATGCAGGTTTTGAATTCCAACCGCAATAAGTCATACACTTCCCATTTCTAAGTAGGTTGCAAAATACCATGCGATAGAGCAAAGCAATCGCTATAAGGTGGCGATCTTGCTTTAGCAAAAACTCTGATCCACCACGAGTTTCGAGCCAAAAACTAAAAAGATTCAACTGTCCGAAAATTTGAGAAAAATCGTAACTCAGTTCATAAAAAACCTACAAAAATTCTAACTTGCTCACGTAAACACTATTCACATAAGACATCTATATACGCCTTTGCCGTATTTTTTCTTTTGTTAGGAATCAAGAAAACGGAAATTTTCGTGCATTTGCCAAAGTGATGTTGTGCAGTCCCCATATAGGTAGTTGTATACCACAAGCCTGTAGAAGTACAGACTTAAATTTTCAGCTCTCTACAAGCTTTAGTTCTCGAGAAATACCGAATACAGTTTTCGCTAGTCATGTGGTCCAAGCTAATATTCAAATTTCTCGAGAACTAAAGCTTGTAGAAAGCTGAAAATTTACGTTTATACTTCTACAGCTTTGTAGTATACAACTACTTATGTGGGAACGGCACAGCAACACTTTGGCAAATGCACGAAAACTTCCGTTTACTTGATTTCTAACAGAGAAAAAATACGGCAACGGCGTGTATAGATGCCCTATGTGAATTGTGTTCACTGAGCAAGTTAGAATTTTTGTAGATCTTTTATGAACTGAGTTACCATTTTTCTCAATTTTTCGTACAGTTGAATCTTTTTACTTTTCGGCTCGAAACTCGTGGTGGATCAGAGTTGTTGCTAAAACAAAATTGTCACCTTATAGAGATTGCTTTGCTCTATCGAATGGTATTTTGCAACCTACTTAGAAATGAGAAGTGTATAACTTATTGCGGTTGGAATTCACAACCTGCATTAATTCTGTTACAACCTAATACTTCTAACCACTTTTTCATTTGAAACAGAGATGTGACGATTTTACACAATAGAGGGATGAAGAAGTTCATTCTGTAAGCTACTTGGTGAAGGCTCACTTGTTTACGGCTCAAATAAAGTTGTGAGAAATGCAAGGCTGGGGAACGGTTCAAACTCTTTCAACGACATCGCTTTGCTAAATCTAAATCCAAATGTAAGTTTCCCCATCTCTATTGTTTCCGATTGGTTTACTCGTCGTTTCATTGAGAAGGTAATTTGAAGCTGCTGTTTACCGTATGATGAAAACTTAGTTGATTGGTTGATCCGATTACTACCACTGCTGTTTTTACCATAATGCATGGTCAAACAGGAGAAATCGATCTGTATTAATAAAGCTGAGTGCTGTTTGTATATTTATCTGTACGTACGTTCCAAATAGACGCTTTTATTTCTGTGCCGATCGGACCAAACTTGACACTTATATACCTCAAGGTGGGGCGGGTGTCATGGGCTACCTTTCGATCGATCGGTATTCATCGATATTTTGCAAAGTTTGTGCTACGGAGCTAATTGCCGCATGCATCAATATCCCCGCCGGGAGGGGATCGCAGCTTGAAAGAAAGCTTTATATCCTGAAGCTCCAGATATCTAAATTTCACCTGTCTACCTATCAGTAAGTATTTCCACCATCCTTCACTATGGACATATTGAACAGAAGCGAGAAGCTGTACAAACTGCATTTTCCAACTTTTTGTATGATCCCCTGTGGCCGTATTCATCAACGAACCCTGAGGGTTAAGCTTACCCTCCAGGGTTAGTTTAACCCTCAGGGTTCATTGGCCGTATTCATCAACCATAGGCTAAGGTTTAGCACGGAACGCGATCTATCCGTATCGATCAACGAACCTGTGGCCGTATTCATCAACGAACCTTATGGTTGATGAATACGGCCATTGAACCCTGAGGGTTAAACTAACCCAGGAGGGTTAAGGCGTCAGTTATGCGTGCGCTGTGCAAACTCACATCACAGAATGCCTAAGTACACTAAATTTACTTTGTACTTCTATTCTTTCACTGTCATAGTAGTATAATCAACGAATAAGCTTCTAGCACTAGTTTTTATAATGCATCTCTAGCATATTTGTGCAGCATCCAATCTTACAGCGTAAGTTTATTTTCATGTGTGCAATTGTGCCGTGTAAGTTCTTTTGCGTAGTTCGTTTTATACCGGGCTTGTGCTACTTTTTTAGTCAGTGCATGTTATCATAAAGGGGTTCTTCAGTTTTGGCACTTGTCAGAGTGGAATGCGCAACCATTTTCCCTCGTTGCATTCATTTGTGACCAAGCTAGGATTTTTTTCTCGCGAAGTCAGTGTTTCTTACTTCGAATTTGAACACGAAACAAGTTGAAACTAGATACTATAACAACTAATACTAAGTACTACAACACTCGTTGATCGTTTTCTATAAAACTGTTACATGCGAGTAAATGTTTGTATGAAGTGTTAGGGTAGAGTTAACCTTTCTCTGAGCTGGGGTTAAATTAACCCTGATGAATCACGTAAGTTTAACCCTCCAGGGTTAGTTTAACCCTCATGTTCGTTGATGAATACGGGTCAGTCGCTTTCGGGGTAAAATTAACCCTCAAGGTTAGATTTAACCCTCAGGGTTAAGCCTACCTTGTGTTTCATGAATACGGGTTAAACGCTTTCCAGGGTTAAACTAACCCTCCGGGGTTAGTTTAACCCTCGGGGTTCGTTGATGAATACGGCCACTGGTGGTCCCCGGGGGACGGCCGTCTACTCTTTGAAGTCATTTTTCTTTCTTCAGAGTCAATGAAAACATCCCAAAGTTGTATTGCTTATCTAACCCAACAGTGCAAGCATGTTGCTGATAAGAACAAATGATGTTTTGGAGTCATGAAACTTTCGATGAACCACAGGTCAAAAGTTGGGATTTATCGGAAATTTCGATATCTCAGAAACTCATTTGTTCTCATCATCAATATGCTGAGCACTGTTAAGTCGATAATCAGTGCAACTTTGGAATGTTTTCATTGATTTTAAGATAGGAGAGATGACTTTAAAGAATGAACAATTGTCCCCCGGGGATCATAAGGCGATCATACGAAAAGCTGGAAAATGCGGCTTGTACAGCTTCTCGCTTCTTTCAATATGTTCATAATGAAGGATAGTAGAAACACTTGCGGCTAGGTAGACAATGTGAAGTCCAGATATCTGGAGCTTCAGGATATAAAGCTTTTCTTTTGAGCTGTGATCCCCTCCCCAGTGGGGATGTTAATGCATGCGGCCCTAAGAGTGGCACAGGGGGTAAGTGAGTATGCTGGTCACAAAATATATTGACAGGATTGGGCGGAGCCGTATTTGATACTACCATCTACTACATATCTACTATATATATATATATATATATATATCAGTGGCAGACCGAGGGGGGGGCGGGGGAGGCGCCCCCCCCCCCCCCCGAGAACGAGTCGCGAAATTTTTGAAACTTACCTATATGGGTTGTAAAAATGTACAAACGACTTGTTTGCACTTGGAAAATAATTAAAATAATTTTTAAAATTTTTTAAAAATTCATTTTAGCCTTATAAAAAAATTTTTTTCGGGAGCGTGGCTGACGCCACGCCCCCTTTTTTCAGACTTTAGGGGTCGGGGACCCGCAAAAATTTTGAGAAGCACCCCAAAACATTTTTTCGAAGTGCGTGACTAACGCCACCGCACCTTCTTTAGAAAAAATTTTTGTCGCCCCCCCCCCGGAAAAAATTTCTCGGACCGCCACTGATATATATATATATCATCTACTATATCTGATAAATATCATCTACCATGACTTATGTCGCTTATCTGTGGCTATGTGGAGTTTGTCCGTTATGAAAATACAGTGAAGGATGTATATTGCTCTACAGCATGTGAGAGTAGCATGACATGGGAGGTTGGTTTTTATTCGGGGTTACTTACTGGATTGATGATGCCCTTTGAGTAACCTTTCGTCTTTCTATAATGGCCAGTGCGAGCCTCTGCGAAGCAAAGATGACACTGCTGGAAAATCCGTAATAAGGGGTGGAGAGCTTGAGAATATGCGTCGGATTGGCAGTAATTATTGACAAAGGTAAACAAAGAAGTCAAGAGATTGTTTTTCTGAGGATGCAAAATAATCCCTCGATAATCCATGAAAGGCGCTCCAACTTAGGCTAGTGATTTGTAATTCAAAAGCAGCGGAATATGCTTCAAACAATCCTCCATCAAATGATGTTGTTCCATGATAAAGTTCGTTAATAATCAGGGTCGAGCAAGAGGTGTGGCACACAAACACCAGAAACGACCCCCCCCCCACCAGCATTATCGTTTGCTTTCCGTAGGCATGACATAAGGACTCTACAATGCATAATTAGGTACATATTCGTAATCATCGTGTCAAATAACCCCCATGAGCCAAGTTTTAGCAAATTCCGAAAATTCACAATAGTGGACCACCAAAGTGAAGTGATTTTCAAACATGATGCACCATATTTCAAAAGTGAATTAGCTAACTCTTTTTGTACTCATTACAAAGCACTACTCCCTATTTACCGGTACCATGAATCCTTCTCCAACTAACCTTCAAACTATGGAATTAGAAGCAGGCCAAAAACCCGTTTGTTCCATTTTTCGCTTCCAATGGCTGCGCTTTCATCAGCTTTTACTCAGAGCGAAGAAGATAAATCAGGCCCAAATTAGTCCTATGAAAACTATAAGACTTAGTCTATCAAAATACATGTATTTTGTTCACTAAAATTCTTTTCGGAGGCATCTTAATGGGGTGTGGCACAAACCCTTAAAAGCTGTGGCCGCCAAAGCTTTTTAGGGGTTGTGCCACACCCCATTAGCTTACCTTCAAAGCATTCAAATCTCTGTCTTTTTTATATGGTTGCTGCTGCTAAACCTTCTTCTCCACATAGCAGGAATTTCATTCAAAATTGTTTCTCCTAGGGTAAGGTACATTCGTTTTTCTATAGCTAAGGAAATGGAAAACACCGCGAAAATATTGAATTACGGTAGTGTGTTAAGTCTGCGCTACTACATGAATCGCGAGGGAAGGCGGCAAGAACAAGTAAATTTGATGGCCTATTTTCGTAACTTTCACAGATGTGATTTGAAGAGCCTGTTTGATCTTCTCTAGTCTGAGAAATTGAAAGCGAAAAATGGAACAAACGACATTTTGGCTTGCTGTTAATTCCAGAGTTTGGAGGTTAGTTGAAGTGGGATTCCTAATGTGAGCAAAAAAGTAGTAGTACTTTGCAATGAGTGCAAAAAGAAGTAGTTCACTCATCCTTGGAACAGAGTTAGCATGTTCGAAAATGACCACCTCACTTGAGTGTCCCAATATTTGGAAACCTCAAAATTCGCTGAAACATGGCCCGCAGAGGTGATTTGACGTGCTTCACGAAAATGATGCTCTTATGCTTTTAGGATTCTTTTAATATGCTTGCTGTACGTGTGCGGCGGTGGGCCAAAATATCAGTGCTGGTATCCTGCACAATGGGCCTACCAGACATTTTTGACTGACATCATGTCGCTAACATCACTATCACTTCGATGACGACCCCGCCCCTCTTACTGACCCCCTTACACCCTCCAGGTGTGGCGTGCAACATCCCACGCTTGACCCTGTCAATCAATAATTTTTATCAAGCTTTCACCATGAAATATTTATGAGGATGATTATAAAGGACAGCATTTTGCGTAATTACAAGCTAATGTGCGTTTCTACTGATGAAGAAATACACATATTAAACATGTGCTTGTATTCTATACAAGTTGTACAGACCAGCTATACAGCGAATAATGAATTTTTGGCAATATTGGCATTTAACTTCAAAACATGCATTATTCAAGCAGCAGAGCGGGGCCCACTGCATAGTAACCCCACGGCTCGTTGCATGCCTCGCCTCATTTCTTGCAAATTGTCGATTGTTTCCGAACATGGACGACGTGCTATGCATCCTAGAAAGTGAACACATTCTTCTGGGGCAAGATTCTTAATAAATTACCTCTTTGCCGTAGTTCAAGACTGTCTTCAAGATCTTCACAGACGGAGGTGGCAAGTTCGTTTAGTACTCGTCGCATCTCTTTCTGCAAAAAATGGTCACGAATTTGAGTACAAATTAATTACCACCAGTGAAACAGCTTTCTACATTTTTGCGAATTCTATTGCAGGGTGTAATGCTAAGATTCTTTTTTGGCAACACCTTTACCATGATTTTAGATGTGGGGAAGAAGAGGGATGTACAACCATGTAAGGGCTAGCTAAATCTTGGAGCTTACAATAACGTTAACATTTTTTGTAATAAAAATTAGTAATGAATTAGATCAAAGGGCATGATGCACATCAACAACATCACCACGAAGGGTTATTCGAATTACCAACTCTAGTTCTCTCGCAAGATCTTTTAAGCGCAATAAATATGTATAACAACGGAGAATTTTCAAATTTGCTAAATCGCTTGACTTTCAGGCTTCACCATCTTTTCCTTCCTGTTTTTTGGAGGGAAATACTAGAACCTGCCCTACTAGATACATTTTGATTTTCTCAAAATCACCTTCTTTGCTGATAGAAGTGAAAATTTCACCTCACTCCCAAAATTTCAATTTATTTTCTGTGTTAGTCACACAACTAAAAATCTATCCTTTTTTGCATTCCATTTCTGTCGCAGAAAGATTTCTCACAATCGGAAGTGAAATAGAATATAAAGGTCTGGACCACATATGTTACGAAATTTTTTGAGAATTAACAAAAAACGCGTAGCAAACCAAATCCCTAATCTCTTCTACTCCTTCCCCTTCCCTTTTCTTATCTTCCACTTTTCAACTCTTTTTGATAGATTAGAGCTCCTTATGCTGACAGTTTGATAATTCAATCCAAACAAATTAGTGAAGCATGCAAATTTATATAAAAATGTGATTTGCTCTGTGAACAAGCAATTATTTCCACCTAAATATCGTCAATAATTTTTCATCCCCTAAAAAGTTTTCTTAATTTTCACATCGACCACGACGTATCCAATCCTTTTTGAAACTAGGCAGTGGCGACATCCTAATCATAGCTAACTAGAACGAGAACTGTCGTAACCAACCGTTGCGTATCCATTTCTTCAACAGCTATGACCCAAAAACTTGAGGAACCAGTTCGAAGACTAATGTTTCTGTTCAACATCGCATTTTCGAGATTCCCGAAGAGAAAAAGAAGCGGAGCTAAGCATTTCGTCAGAAATCATGAAAAAAGCAGTGCTATAATTAGCTGCTCCTTAGATTTGTCTCGGTTTGCTAGCTCCATTATGGTAATCATTTTTTATCTGCACTGGCATTCTTTAGAGTCAGTGAGACGGAATTTCTTTAGATTAGATGACTTTCGGAAAAATATCTTTTAAGTCAGTATTCTACCAAGTTTTGCTTATCATTGAAAAATCTAAGCCTAACCTCACACCTGGATCACTTCCGATATGAGCGAGCCATCAACGGACGGAAGGGGTGGGGGGGCGGGGAGGGGGGTTAAAAAGTCGTTGACTTCATGAGGATAGTGATATGTTTAGCAGTGATTCCAAAAACTCGTTCGGGAATGAAAACGTAGGACTTTTAATTTTGGAGAAGGCTAGTCAACAATCCCGAAAACAGAGCTTATATCCCACAGTGTCTAAAAATGGGGAGGAATGGCAAAGATCCAAAAATTTTTACAAAGCTAACTGTTTTTAGAAGATTGTAAAGATCAATTAGATTATTCACAAACATAGATATTTGTATATGTAGCTTTTGACCAGTTTTAAGATTTTCTCAACCGGTTGGGAGGGATGGATGGAGGGGGAGGGGGAGGGGGGAACAGTAAGACGCAGTTTGACGTATACGTCCTCAGTGTTCTTATTTTTTATTTTTCTATTTTTCACCTTCTTCACTTACTCGCTTAAAGCCCCATATTTTTGAGCACCTTATGAGGATTGGTTTTGATTTGAAAATTTGTAAAAATCAATAAATCTGACCTGATATTTTGTATAGGTAAGTAACCAGTCAATTCGTGATTCGCTAATATTTGCTCGATCAATATTGTAGCGTAGAACGCTTTCTGCTGAAGACATATCGATATCCAGATTTATGAGATAAGGTCGAATCTTTGTCTGAAATAAGCGTGACTTGGCGAAAGTCGTTAATTGAACGACGGAGATGGTCATCTGGGGAAAGGAAAGTCCGAACGAAGAAAGCGCTGGGTTCTTATTCAATTATCAATGATAGCTGATGAAGAAAACTTGATGACTTATGGACTAACGAGCGGAAAAATCTATCTATAGTCTTTTCCCCAGAAAAAGACTAGAGAACTTGTTGCAAAAAACGTTGTGAACTCAAAGATGTTAAACGTTCATTTATTCTAGCATCTATTATAAGAGAAAGTTGAGAAGAGTGCTTGAACGCGGAAACAAGAAATTTCAAAGAATGGATGATATGAAGCATCTAGAGGATAATTTCTGATATAAAGTTCTTACCCGTAATTCATCCAAAAGATCGTCTGCGCTTTCACGAAGACCCAAAGCATCCGTGGAGAACTCGTGTATGAGATTGACGATGGTATTTAACTAAATCAGGTGTCAGTCATTTTTGAAAAAACATAGAAATATCTAATACTGAAGGATTCTGAGAGCAGGGCGGAGAATAGGGGCCGGGGGGGGGGGAGGCATACTGCGCAGCGGTCCTTGTATTTTGTTTCAAATTATAATTGATTCCATAAAAACATATGTATTCCAGAATCTGTTTTCTGCAATTTTGACAAAATTTTATGCTGTACCCGCGAGAGGTCTGGAATTTCAAAAAAAAAACTTGGAAAATTGCGGTCAAGCTCATGCCCTCCATTTAGAGAAATTTCTATTCCTCCTACTAGCAAAAGAAGTTCTCGGATCACAACTGCTAAATATCAAGTTTACCTTTCTGCAAATTTCTGCTTCAATCATGGCAATTTCGGCTTTCTCGACGATACGATGATCTTTCAACGAATCGCAAGTCTCATTCAGCTCAGCGCTTGTTGCAATACTCATATCGCAAGTGGGTTCTGATGAAGACTCGTCCTGAATAAAAAAATCGAAAGTAATGTATACGATGAGGTAGATGATACTCACCGCTGAATAATCCATATTGAACGTAATATCGCTACGCAGTGACATGGACGGTGATCCATTAGATACCATATTTGGACTTTCAGCTCGATAGTTCTTTTGGCCAAGACGCCGAAGCATTGCAGAATCTTTGAATTCATTAAAGTTAGTGAAGGCTTAGTTACTATTCAGCTTCAATCGAGTGTACGGTTACAAACCATAACAGAAAGATCTGTTATGCATAAGAAAGAAGAAAAGTATAGATGGCTCTGATCTAGAGTTTTGAAGACGCTCTACATAAAAATACTACCTTTTTATCCGGTGCAACTGTTAGCTCCCACACAGTATAGAGATTCAAACCTTAGATAAAATGTTTGTGATTTTTACGTCGTAAAAATGTCGCTTTCGAGTTTGCATGCTTAATCCAACATTTCTTGCGAACTAGAGTATGCGCATAAATCAACAAATATATAGATGGTCGGTGTTGGTCAAAAAGGGGGAGAGGGTAAGGGGGAGGGTGGAGGGCATTTCTTTTTCTTCCTCCCGAAAATAAGTATTGAATTGTTTCAATATAATTCAATGATATTAGGGCAAGTGATTTTTTCTCTTATTGACTGAGATTGAAACTTTTCGAAATATAAACTAGTGTTCTAGAGATGACATGACGCCCTCATGGCGTTGCAAGGTCATAACCCCGTAGAAATTTAAAGGAGGCGAAACAGGATAACTTTGGAATTAATTAATTAAAACACATTTTGAAAATTTTCTAGATGAGCGTGATTTGATATCAAAATTCTAAATATATTTAAATATACGTGAAATAAGCTGCAGACGTTTTAACACTTCGAAACATGTAACGTTACACAACATAGACTATTTGTGTAACACTTCAAGCTGAAAAGTTTATAAGGCATAACAAATGCATTTTCTAGTCATATTTCCTGCTAAAATGACCTCTGAAGAATCCATTTTACATAAATATACAAAGATTCTGGAAAACGACGTAGTGAACGCAAGGGAGTGACTAGCTCGGGCCGGTAGCGCATAGACATTAAGCTGAAAAATGCTGCTATAATGACGGATAGGATCTTATAGGGTAGTTTTTTGCTAATAAAGTACCCAACTCTTCCTCCTCGTACATAAGACAGGATATTCTCATAGGGGAAGAAGGTATTTTTCAGATAATCCTTCACATAATCGAGTCATTCGAACATATCGAGACTCAAAAAATTGGAAAAAATGAAATCAAGTAATAGAATGATTGGTAATAAATAGTAATTTTTTAATCTATAGATTACATTATACAGGGTGTCCCAAAAGTCTTGTAGCCTAATTTTGTACTGCTTTAACTCAACAATCACTGGTGATTTTGATCTCAAATTTATACCACAGAATAATCCAATCATTCTTCGTAAAATGCATCCTTGGGGGTGAAAAATAATCTTCATGTTTGACTGAAAAAATAAAATTATCAAACCATTTCTACCTTAAAACGCAAAAAGCTATTTCCTAAAAGTTTGAAATTTATTCCGCTACTGCAAAAATTTGGCACACCGCGGTACAAATTTATATCCACAGTATAGAGGAGGCTTTGCACAACTATCACTATAATGGCTGCATTTAAAAATCTATTTCGGCAAGAGAGGCGAGAAGAAACCTGGAAATTTTTAATGCGTGCCACTGCAACTATGTCTTTGGAATTAGTTTCAGATCTGTAGAATTGCAGCAGTCACTGAATTTGGAGTAATATCCTCTTCGCATGTTTTGATAGGAATCTAATGCAACACGGATGAAGAACTTGGTTTTGAAACACACTGTAGCCGATTTTCTGTTTTCATTTTCCGCAAATGTGTCCAAAACTCCACAATGAGATCTACCCGTGCCTGCATTCAAATTTCCGTAATTTCAACCATAAAACTCACAAATTTTTCTAATCATGGTATGATGTAGCTGAAAGCTTGCTCTATTATAGAGCACATTTTCTAAGCGATAGGATTTATTTTCATGAAAATTTGGAACAAAATTGATGATGACTGCCTGCGTGCCTCGGCAGTGGTAATCGCCAACCGTTTGAAGGCTTCCGTTATCAAGGAAAGATGCTACCACGAAATTCGAATGCTGTGATGTATTTGCTACTTTTTGAATAATGTGTACACCAAGTTTTAAATCCCTATGTTGTTCCGTTCTGTTTTTATCAGAAAAAATACTAGGCTACAAGACTTTTGGGACACCCTGTATATAAGGCAATTTAGAAACAATGCAACAATAAGTGTACTGCGCACCAAACATGGTATCCCACGACTAGTTTCTTTAGAAGTGCATCCCAACTTCTGGGGGAAGGAGCGGAGGGGAAAAAAAGGGGTGTTTGGTCATATTTGGATACAAACAAGTATGAATAAACCTTTTTAAAAGTTTTTGGTTCATTAAGACTGTTCGACAAGCGCTTACAATCAAGAGGCGTAAAATGCAGCGCACGGTCTGCATGCTCAGATAATGCAACACGACTGACTCGAGTATAAATGGCACTATGATGGATATGGAATGATAAAATGTTGCAAAAATGATAAATTTGCACGAACGAAGCAAGGCAACACTTTAACGGGAATGACAGAACATTCTGGACGATTCTCGATGCGAATAGCCATAGAACTGGATAATCACAAGCCAGCAGCAGCAGCCGTTCGCGTTCTTCTTCTTCTCTCGGCTACGCTATCGTCAGCAGCAGCATTCCTGGCGTCTGATTGTTTCACTTGTGCCTGACGTGGACGAGATATGGTCGCGCACATGCGGAAATAGGCGGATGTGCGACGATCAAATCCGCGCCGGCGACAATCCGCTCATGCGATCGGAACCGCGCCGCCGTCATTTTCCGAAATGTTGCATTAGTGAAGGTGAATGCGGCTATTTGAGAGAGATATTCCTTGGGGATTACGGAAAGGAAAAGGCTAAAATAAGTCGAGTTAGCGGAACTCGATAGGAGAAAGCAAAAATGCAAGCAATTCTGCTCTTTTTAAGCTCTATTATCACACTGCTTAACTAAGAAGAAATTTGACAGCATGTCTATAAGAAGAAGATGGGAAACCAGTGGATTTAGTGAGAAGTCGGACATTGGATGCAGTCCTGCTAATCGAGTTTAATCATCAGCAAATTCTTCCAGAAGCTTTGCCCATGGACTCTTTGAAAATACTATCTCTTTCCAGATAGCTAAATCTTAATGAAAGCTGCGTGCTGCACATAGGAATGGTTGTGCAGGTGCTTGGTAAAGAATCTTGTGTTGAGGTCTGGAAGTTGATGCCATGCAAGCTAGAGTTTTCCGATCTCTGGCAGTCAGAAAGGCTTACACCTCCTTATTTGTGCTCTTTCGCACCGTAAGAAATAATTCGCCTGCTCTAGTGGCACCACGGGATCAACATTCAAGTGCTAGTACACTTGCGTTAAGCTTCTTTTTGATGAGAAAAGATTGGTTTTGTGTTATTTCGATGCCTCAGCACCTTTTTCTTGCAGATTTTTATCTAAAGGCATCTCCCCATGTTCGGTAGTATGCCAATTTTGCGCGGGAAAAAGCCCATAACTCGCTTCGGCATGATGCGCAGCAGCTAGGAATAGCATATTTGGAATCAGCGTTTGAAGTTGATTGAGAACATATATGTCAATTACCAAAAGGTCGAGCTAAGTTAGGTAGCTTTCCTTATAAGTCGTCAATTTTCAGTTGCCACTGCTTTCTCTTCTTGGCTTTCTGGCAGAGAGTCACAAGCATCTCGTTTTTTCGTCTGCTCGGCCACTTTTCGCAACAGATTCTCGTGTTCCGCAGTTGGTAGCTAGGTATTGTAGGGATAGACTGCTGTCTGCGGCTCTATTTCTTGTTATTGTTGTTTATAACCATAAACAGGCCTTCACTGACGATTAAACCGTACCCATCAGAAACTTTGGCTACATTTTCGAAATTAGCTATAAAAGTTTCACAAAAGAGTTTTCACTTCAATGATCTGAATACTCACAGAGTTCGTTAAGATGCTGTTTTTATGCTGTTCCACTTAATTGCTAAATGATATCTAATATAAGAAAGTGATTGATTATAAAATGGAAGTAAATCAATGTCTCTAGTGAATCGGCTCATAATCGGCTAAAAAATGATGCATTTTCGAAAAAAGCTTTTCATCTTGCATTTTTTATATCTCTTCAGCCGAACTTGCAACAAACCAGTCGGACTCTCGTTTTTTTTTCTGAAGTTATTTTTTGCAATGTGACACTTGGTTCCTTTGTAAATCATGTAAACTACAACTGTAGGAGAACTATAAGGAAATTCGATTGTCCTCAACCACGTCAGAAAAATTTTTGGTAAAAAATAACTGTAACACTAACTTCCAACAAAGTTTTTTTGAGTTGTGGTTGCCAAGTGGGGATAAACGCCATGAACTTCATATACGACCCGATATAAAATGGACAATCACATTCGTGCAGGTAAATACACCATGACCGCGCTCGAGAAGCAAGAAAAACGACGCAACTGGGTGGCAAACTCCGCCTCCATTGGTCTAGACTCCTCCCACGTGTTCGAACTTATACTGCATCCCCTTCGTACATGTCAGACCCAAGAAACATCAATTTTGTCGTGAAAATGTCCGACAACTTTCTTACGAAATAAATATTAGGTGGATCTTTCTCCAGAAATGACTGCTTTCAATAACTTTTCTTTGATGACGCAAGGCGATAACAGCACAGACAAAAATTTGATTGACGCACGACGATAACAGCTTGATAGATTGGCATGTTAGCCTACCCGAAAATGAATTTGTAAGCAAAATCAAACGCCAGACAATATTTCTTTTCCGAGATTAAAAAAATCCGAAACTTTTATCGCTTACGCGAAAAATCAACATCTTATCTTCAATTTTTGCAATATTTCGTACCAGTACTCTCCAACACTGCTAATTATTTATGAACGATAAACTTTATATTGACTCACTCTATATCAGAATTCACCTGCATAAATATTAACAATGCACATATACTGTACAACATATAAGTCAAGAATTCCATATTGGTAAAGACCTCGTAGGATGGGAAAATGGCAAACAATTTATATATAACAAAATGAGAACTTTTGAGATATGGACTAGGGGTGACATACCGAAAGCGAATTAGACATATTTGCATTGAATGCCTATACAGGACTTGGAGAGTAAACGATTGAACAAACATCAAATGGCGACGTGTAGAAAAAAATTGAGACACTTGTCGGCAAGTTTAGCGTTTGCTGAAATAAATAATTGGAGTATTGCCTCGGACAAAAACTTGTTTTACGAATTCTTGTTTATAAAAGCATCGATGGTATTTTTGGGAGCCCTTTCGCAAGGTTACACTTTCGGTACCGCACTTATAAGGTATTCCCAAAAACTTGCACCAAATTTCTGAACGATTTGTGTGTTTTCGGGATAAACGATTTCGTCTATTCGTTATACCTTTGATTCATCTGGACTGGCGGTTGGAAGGCGGGGCTTCGTGACGTAGTTAAGGCTAGAGAATGATCAGAGAACACGAGCGCGAGAGAGACGTAGACTGTGTCGCGGGAGCGAACGGCCATAATTAGGTCACAAAGCCCCGCCTTTCGACCGCCACCCCAGTTGCAAAGGTTAGGGACGGGAGGAAAGCGCTCTCCTAGTAAGCTTTGAGCAAAATCTATTGTCGGCATAACAAGGCGTCAGCTTGTGGAAAAACACTCAAATCGTAAATTTTCAGACTTTGGTCTAAAAAAATGCTGAGTGTTCTCTGAAATCTAGTTTTAGCGCTGATTTGAAATTCATAACCCATTCTTTTTAGAGGAGGAAAAAATCCGTGCTGTTCGATTGTATCCGGTTCCCTCCTTATCATTCTCGAATTCTTGTTTGAACTTCGTTTTTCAACATAAAGTTATACTAGGTCCAAAAGTCAGTCGCAACACAAAAAATCGTAACTTCTTCATAAGAGTGTTGCATAGGCAGTATTATTGGAGAAAGTAAACCATATGCTTTTCAACGACATCTTGTTCACTCTCTACAAAGTTTTGATTGTAGAGATAAAATTGGAGTTTTCAAGGTCCAGTGACTTCACGCGAGCCCTTCAAAATCTAGCAGTTGTGCCGATCTAATACTGTCTTGAGCATAAGTTTGTTATGATTCTCGAGAAAAATACCAAAAAACCACCTTCCCATTTTCTGCTGTAACTCAAAATTTTCAACTCTTCAAAGAGAAGCTCAATCAGCACAAACACAAAACTTGTCCAGCTAGAGAGAAGAGTTCAGAAAAAGTGTTTCAGCTATTAATGCATAAAATTGATTTTTAACGGGCCTCCTTGGAAACACCGGACACTGAGAGATCTCCTTCTTTCATTTTTACCTCTGCAGTAAGCGCTTAGTAGAATAATTTTTTTCTATTGATATTAATGCCATGTGATTTCATTTTTACCTCTGCAGTAAGCGCTTAGTAGAATAATTTTTTTCTATTGATATTAATGCCATGTGATGCTAATACTGAAAAGTTACAACTCTTTTGAAAAGGTTCGACATAACTTTTTCAACATCTATTATATTACAAAACGCATACGCTATGTATGAAAAATATACTATATGCATTGCTTCCGCATAGTTTTCGAAAACCTGGTGCCAGACTTCTGGGACAACCCAATAATGACGTCCACTTCAAAAAAAGCACAAATACACGTCAGCCTGATCTTTCCAGCAAATACTATTTGCACATAACACAGCTTCTTTATCAATGACGCATTTCACTACATCATTCTACAGTGGCATAGCATAGCGCGGCAAAAAAACCGTCGTCTCCTTTTTCACTTAGCAAATAAGCTGATTTTCCTCTATGTAATTAAAGAACTGACCCATTCATATCAATCATGACCACATTATGCGAAGAAATCCCAGTTAGAGGCTGTGTGACCATGGGGGTTACCGATGTGGTGAGCTGCTGCTGCTGCTGCTGTTGCTGTGGGTTCGATGGCAATTTGGGGGGTTGTTGCTGTTGGGGCATCGCCAACGGGCCCGCACCCAAACCGCCGTCGTTTAACTCCTGGATCTTGCGCAACCTGCAATAATGGATAATGGTAATTATAATAAGATTCATACAGTTGCGCGACATAAGCTTATTCAAAAATTTCAGTCACTGCGTCCCATTAGTGCATACGATATTACAAACAATAAATTCTCCGACATTTCTATATCGTATAAATTCGCTGTAAGCGATTTTTCCAAAAAGTTGGCTTATTGAAAAGTTGAGGAGCAAGAACTCCAACAGGCACCCCTTCCACGGACTATTGCCTCACGCAATGTACATATTGTATGTATAAATAAAATAAATAAATAGTAGAGCGGAAGGACCAGCATTCACCGGGGGCGGAGCCCGATTAAGGTATTCGTTCCTCTACCCCATATTGGATAGTTCTGTGATTCCTGAGAATCTCGTGGTTTCCCGATTTTTACCACAGAGCGCGAAAACTTCCATCTTCATAATGATGGCAACGCTGAACAACAGAGTCGTGAAGTCCTGCATTGTAATTGAGGTTTTTGGGCTCTATGGCGAACAAAGAAACCAAAACACGGAACCAGGATAATGGTCGAGAATGGGCAGCGATCAATTGATCCTGGCACGACATGCTACAGCTTACGTCGGGAACAAAATGATAATCTTGCATAATAATTCGATTTCAATAACAATGACCAGTTCAACCACAATCAACAACATCATCATCACTTTGACTACAATATCCAACCACCAACACGACGTATTTTCAGCTTACCGTGAAACTGGAATCCATCAGATTTGCGCTAAGAAGAAATATTTCAGAATAATTAGTGTTGACAAGAAAGGAAAACAAATTCAAAATCAACTTGTAGAATTACCAGATTTGTATCTATTATTTCTAGTGATATCATAAATGGTGTGATAAAAATACTCAAAAAAAGGCTAAAGTTGACCAACGTACTTTTTAGAAGCAGTAAGAGCATTGCATAGAAATAGAAAATGAGCTTCTGACTGGGGAGTATCTATTGAGAGAAACACGATCCGCAAACATTTCAACAACAATAAGAGGAGAAAGAACTTGTAAAAAAAAAACGAATAATCAACCAATAACTTACTTCATTCGGCTTTCCTTCATAAACTTCTGAATCTTACGTGCAGCCGCCTGCCGTTTTCTATGACCACGATAGGCTAATTGAATGGTGGTGGCAGCACGATGTTCTCTCAGCAATGTGGAATTATTTTGAGGCACCTGTAAAATTGTGTACGGGGTTTGATCGTGAAAATGAAAAATTCTATCTCGTGAATCGTTGTGATCTAACTTAAAAATTGTACCTGAATCCTAATGCTTTGTCCATTCAAAGTTGGATGCTCTGGAACTTCAGTAGTTTGGCAAGCAGACTGCTCAGACTGGTTCATCTGAATTACAAAGCTCTGTGAAAATCAAATAAATGGACAATGGACCAAGTGGGTTTGTCTCAAATAGATTCGGCAAATTTCTGGTCACACCTTTATGAATTACGTGTGACTGCGCGGTTTCATACACGAAATAGCCTACTTTTCTTACTTTCAATCGGGGCAAAAAATCTCATCAAAATACAAAATGAACAAACATTTATAACAATGATGAAAGATCCAATTGTACATAACGCTCACCTTTTTCAAACGGAAATGTTTCTGAACAACAATGGCAGCATTGTGAAGCTTTTTGAAGTAACAAAACTGTAATGAAAACAATGAATATGACACTCCAAAATGGCATCACTTTCTCCTTGGTGGTAAGTGTTGACGTAAATTACCTGTTTATATCTCCTATAGCAGCTTTGTATGGTTACGGCAGCTCTGCGTTCAGCATCTGCTTGCCGCCGATTTGTGTTCCGAGCTCGATATTCTCGATAGGCTCGTTGAATAACCATTGCTGCTCCATAAACTTCTCGCTGTTCTCCATCTATATAATAAAATCTTAAGTACTCTCATAAGACACCATAGCCCATTTTGATGATGGACAAAAAAGTCTTTTGGGAGAAATATGAACTGTCATAGTCAAATTACGCCTGTTCAAAAATTTTTTCGGGACATGATGAAAAAACCAACGTTTCAAGACTTAGCTACCTTTTTTATGGTACTTTGAGCGAAAGCTGTGAAACGAACGCGGCATTTCTTTAAAATTAACGCTTCTTCAAACCAAAAATAAACCTCAGGGTCGGGTGCGATCTTTTGAACTCATAAACTTCTTCTCAAGCCCAATCCAACACCGGAATGCAATGAAAAACGAGCTAGAGGAAGCGAAGCGGCAGGTGTTGCTTTCCTTTGGTCTGACATTCTTTTGCGGCATTTGCAATGTGAAAAGAGTTATTGGTTAACACGCAGGCAAAACCCCTCAGCGCTTGTCGTTGCTTGAAAAAAGAAATACATCTTATAATAAATTATAATAGCGGGAATTTCGTCGCGACAAAAGATATTAACAAAAGAAAGCATGAAGACATAAAGACGGCATGGCTCGGACGATAAGAGTACAGAAACGATTTTCGAGAGGGGGGAAGGGGTAAAATCTGGAGTGGAGTCAGGGGAAGGCAGTCTATGGATAAGATGTAAAAAAATTCAGTATGATTATAACGTCTGTTCAGCCTTCTCTCAAACTTTCCCAATACTTTCATTTTGAAGCCCTCCCCGGAACTCCCCAGAAAGGAGCGAGCGTTTAACATGACTCGAAGAACTTTAGAAAACTGAAGAGCTTGTGTAAAAGGATCTAACAAAATCTAACAAAAGTTGGGAATGAACACTTCTGCCACTGGTTCCTAGTTTGAAGAAGAATGCAGATGGTGTACTCATTGTGCTCTCGAAAACTTTTCGGTGCTTGAGTACAAGGTGGCAGACTAGGGGGGGGGGGCAGATACATGCCTCAAAGGAGACCGAATCCTAGACAAAATATGATAGTTTTAAAACTAGATAAATTTTCTTCCACTTAGATAGCGTCATACCATGAGCGCTGCTATACCAAATCAGACAAACGACTTTAGGCTAGGTTTGAAAAAGATTCATAAGGCATTTTGGAGTTCCATACCATAGATGGTCGACCACATTAGCTTTGAACAAGATATCAATAGAAATTTGGGAAAATAATTCAATCCTTACATTGTTCATCGATTCCCGTGTAGAGTAAGTCGTCTTTAGAATCCAATAAATTACGACGACCCGTTTCAATACTGGAAACAACCATCACGGCTCTTGAAGAAAGCACAGTAGCGTAGACAATATCAACACCAGACTGAGGACAGGGCAATCAGATACGAAGGACTACGTGTGTGCCAGCCAGCAGCGGCTGATCACAAAAGTGGGCGGGCTGCGGTTCACACGATCAGCGATCGAAGCGCGACCGAGCACGACGCGCGCGACTTGCGCGACGCGACGCGATCACCGTGGACTTCGAGAACGGACCGGGGAGAAGGACGGAGGGGGGGGGGAGTGCTGCTCTTGACCCAAGGCGTTGATGACGTCGTTAGACCCGTCGAACTGCCGCTGTCAACCGCGGGGCTCCACATTCCACGAGCACAGCAAGCGCACAGCTGCTCAATCGCTTCGCTCAGCAAAATGCATTTTTTACCGCAGTCCAGTAATCGCTTCCATTACAAGAAAGCGAAGTGTTAAAGCGGGACAAAAGACTCGGGAAAAGATTTTTTGCAACGATTCTTCCCGAAGTGCTACGCGATGATGAGCAGTATAAAAGAATGACCATCCAAAAAACGTCTGGGTTGTTTTTCGACCAATCACGCACTAGAAATTTGGTACAAGCCGTTCGTAGTATCTCAATCATAAAGAATACAAGTCAAAAGATAAACTACATTTGCAGCTGAACACATCATCAAAATGCTGAGATGCTTGACAATGGAAAAAGTAAAAAATCAAAGTTTTGAACTTTGGTTCTCTTACGTCAAAGACAATGGTGATGGATGGCTGACAATTGTGCAAAGAATGAATATGTATTTTCTCATATTCCCGTCTTCTATAGAGGCTAACGATGCCTGTACTGCTTTTGCTAATGTCAATTCAATCATTTAAGAGCTTTTGGGAAACTTAGAACAAAACATAACAATATCTCAAACTTGAAAAAAATGCAAATTTTCCAGTTCAAGACCAAGCCTTTCTGATACGCTTAAAGAAATTCCATGATGAAAAAAAGCTCGAGCTCCCAAGCTTCCTCCCAAAGAGCTGACTACACAAAACAGTTCTCAAATCATGAATCATTCCGATGCGAGATTCTCGTGAATGCTGATTTTTCCATTACATATTGTCTATGTAAATATAATCGCAAAGAAGCGCGTTGTGTAAGCATATTGCTTTCGCTAAATTTACATCGCAACTAAAGCACAGAAGAGGGGCGAAAAATCACAGGTGGAAGGGCAAAAAAATTGGGACCTCAAAAATGAATTCCGCTTCGTTACAATAATGAACTGCACTTAGATGTACACGTGTAGAAGGAAAGGAAAGAATGAGTATCGCTATTTAACGCATAATTATTTGTCACTGTCAAAAATGCAAATTCTTTCAATTTGGTTTTCTACCACCTAAACAGATCTTTTCCAATAGATCTATCTAATAATCTAATTTTCTAATAATTCAAAATCTCGTAATTTTGACCTGATGATTTGATCTGCTAGCTGAACAAATCAAAGCTCACAATGCCTGTATGTTTATAATAAGCGCCAAATAATCCATCGCGTTTTGCGAACAAATTATGCGTCAAGTTCCCCGGACAAACAGACGCAATAGAAAATTCTAGCTGCAAACTGCTGCTCGGTTTCCGACATATATTTTCGTCAAAATTCACAGCAAATTCAGTTTCGAACAATGATCGCAGGTTGCTAAGCTGTGAAAATCACGAACTGCAACAGTTGTCATCACATGACCGGACGTTATAAATTAGGTCTGACGTAAAATAAAACATAGCATTTTACGTAAAGCCTTGTATTCTTTTTTGAACTTCTTTCAAGAAGAAATGCTATTAGTTCGGTTTCAGAGATTGTTATAGGAAAGTAACTCGCTTGTGTTTACTTATCTATCTAACACAGCTTCACAAAAAAAACAATTTGTCCTTTGCGACCGGTTTACCACAATGTGTTCTCATTTCGACAAAGACTAATCTACGATGAATTGCTATTCTTATTATAGATAAAAACCAGTAATTTGGCAAATAGATCAAAAAAGTGCGGAAGAAAACTAGCACTGCACCAAAAGGATAGCATACTTTTTGCATACTTTACTTCACCTATTACAGTCTAAATCATCTACTAGATCAATCTTCATCCAGTTATTTTGTCACTGAGGCTGAGAGATTGCCACATGATGCAAACACTGATGAACTTTTTATCAACAAGCGTGTTTGTCTCAGTCAAAGGACAGGCAAAGTATACTTGATATCAGCGATATCAATATTTTGATCACTCGAGGACACAAGGAAGCATAGTAAAGGACTATTGCTTCTTTTCCCCCGGAAAGGGAGGGGGGGGGGGGAGGGAGGTTGCGTATAAATTGCTTAACACTGTATCTGCTATGAATTTTACTCTCAATATAGAAACTGATAGCGAAAATATTGCTCGAAGATTGTAACCACTGAAGCTTAGACTGTTGTGTTTTTGAGAATGATGATCATAATCAATTTCACCAAATAGTGCGGATTTTAGATATTAAGTGATTAGTTTATCCAAATTTTCTTGCTTCTCGTGAACATTTTTTGTGAATACTATTGCAAAAGATGATTTTCATCACCCTGCCCAAAAACGCACCCTCCTTCACCAAGTTAGTCTTTTTTTTTTCATTCTATGAATCTTATGATACCTCCATATTTCCAACCATACAGAGTATCTCTTTCATCTACTTCTCTCAAATGAAGAATACAATTTTGCAACTTGACCTCATTGCTATCTCTCCTATCATTTTCTTCTTCTCCAAAAAATGTTCAAAACTATAAACATGACCACATCTGCTCTTCGTTCGGAATAAACAGCGAATTCCGTTTCCGCGCTAAATCAGAGACATTAGCCATTCACAACAATGCGTAAACATTACGCAAGCGCCAATCTCGATGGCGCTGACAGCAGCGTCGTCTGCCAGCCAAAGGTGATCGAATGCGATCAGGTGTGCCCATTGTGTCGAATTCTAATGGGCACGAACAGAGAGAGCATTCGCAATGGAACAGCTAGCTCAATCGTAAGGCGGGGAGAGGGGGGGGGGGAAGGGGTGGCGAGGGAGGCTTGAAGACAGCGTCCACTCTGAGGGTGGTGATAATTTGATACTGTATAACAGCCGGGACCCTAATTAAGTACTCGCCCAAATCCTGCTGCAAGAGATTGTTTCCGAAGCGAGAAAATCGCTTCAGAAGATAGGAGCGGCTAAGGTAACTCCGCCCATTAATGTGGATGGTCCGAAGATATTAAGTTCTAGAGTGAGCTTCGTAGATAGATATATCGAAAACCTGATAATCATAGAGAGCGATTTATGATGTTTCTAATAATTGAAACCCGAAGGACTTATTATCTTCAGACCACTAGCATTGATGGAGCCACCTTGGGTGCTTGTACCTTCTAGAGGAACTTTCTCGCTTCGGAATTCATTTTTTGCGGCGGGATTTGGGCGATTGCTAAGTTAAAGGCTCCGCTAATATACAGCATCAAAGTCTCGTCATCTTTGATCTAACGGCGCCTTTGATGAAGGTTTCGGTCTTTGCCTGTATCAAGAATCCAATCGGTCTATCAAACAAATTGCAAAGCTAGCGGATCGTCACGCAGCCTATTCACCGGAAGAAGCAATGACGTAAACGGTTACCAAACAGCA